>CM062805.1:1108989647-1110189647 GCA_031772625.1 Pinus tabuliformis
ACCCATCATTGACTAGTTATTAATTTAGCGGTTATTATTTTTTAACCAAAGTTTCAATAATTTTTAATTACTTAAAATTTAAATACTATTTATTTGAGAGGTTATTGGCTCATGAAATTCAAAGTCTTATTGCGCCATTGCATCATTTCATGACAAAATGTTATGTCTTTATAACACACTTTGAAAAAAAATCGCTGCCCCACTATGATGGCATGTTGTCACTTCCATATTAATTTTAGTTCTCCCGCTGCCACACCTTTCTTTGCTACAACATAGTGCTCTACCGTTTCGCCACTTGACCATCTTTCATATTTATCTATGACCATGTTTCATATTTATCTATGTCTAGGCCAGTGTCTAAGTCCTTTCTGCCCTCAGATTGTAGAGGATGGTACACCCCAAGACTGGGACAAATGTTCTTTCAGTTAGTAGGATGACGCCCATTTAATAATGAGTAATGAGTTCAGGAAAAACCTGTAACTGGATAATATTTAGGAAAGTTACAACGTAATATCAGGAAAGTTACATAACTCTGCTCAAAATTGCAGACAGGTATGTGGTGAATTATGCTATTCTTAAAACAAAATCAACAAATATGAATACAAATTTCATATGTAACTATATTAAATCTATCACCCCCTTTTTTATGTGGTGAATTCTTCTATTGTTAAAACAAAATCAACAAGTATGAATACAAAATTTCAAATGTAACTATATTTACCTTTCTCTAATGCCCCTTTTTGTTCGTGACATAGGCCGAGACTTCTTTTTCTTGGACAATAGCAGGAGTAATGGTTGCATATTTCTTCTACCCCACGTATTGCATGAAGGTAGATACCTCACCATTCTGGAACTAAGTTTCCAAACTCACTTGCAGTTAAGTGATTTAACCGTTTTATGTTGTGCAAAGAAAGAAATGTGCTCATTCTAGGGACCGCAAAAATATGTAAACCATATGTAAACCAAACTGCTAGGGAAAAAAATGATTATGCATTGATACAATAAGTAAAAACACCAAACAATAAACAAAATTTTCAGGGATTTCGCTTTCACCCCTTTTTTTCATTTGCTCTGCCCTTAGAATTAGTTATTACTTAGGGTTTATGAGACTAGTAAATATGAATCTTATACATTTTCCTACTTCGTTAACTCTCACACACCTATAGTCCATTGAGTGCTCGACCTAAAGCCTATATAGATGTGAGCTCACTTAACCAATACGCCTAAAAGGTTGTAACCAATATTGTTAATTTTCTTTTCTTTTCTTTCCCAACCCATGTATCTGAGCTTTATCCAAAAGGGTTATAACATATATTGTTTTTACTACTTTCACAGCCCCTCATCAACTCTTTACAAGTTGTGAAGGCTGACCACAGGAGCATCTTCCACTAAATGACATAAATGCATTATATTACAAGTATTGCAACTCTACGATAACATGAGATATTACAAGTTTTGCAATAGTTAGGTTAAGAATTCTTACCAATCAATGGACAAAGTTTAGACTATAGATGGTTTTCATTCCCTACCTATACTTTAAGTTGAATTGCACAATGGAAGATAAAATGATACCCTCCTGAATGATTGCTACAAGCTCTTTGGGCAACATATCCTTGGCAGAAGTTAGGAAAGTGACAACCTTGTGTGTTTAATATACACCTATAAGTTAATGGAGCAAGATTGCTAAAGGCTTCTTGAACATGAATTCATTTGCTAGAGTTCAAGAAAACACAACTTTGTGCAATTTTTGCAAGGGATTACGAACTTGGTGATGAATGCTTACAATCCGATTATTATATCTCGGATGGATATAAAGAAGAGTTTCAACACGGATATAAAGAGGGGTTTCAATGAGAACTTTCAAATTACAATGTAACTCTTGGTATTTTGAAGCAAAACCTTCCACCCTCACCAAAGGCTTCACTCCATATGAAACTCCACAAGAACTATTTTGCGACAAATTTATAGTGTGAAAATGAAACTCCTTTCCTTATGAATTGTGTGTCTCTAACAAGAGGATTGTCTCAACAAGTAGGGGGTGACCCATAAAACTATGGATGGGAATTTTTTACATTTGTTTGATCTCCATACTGACTGTGTCATAGTAAAGTAAATTGCAACATTATATATGAGAAGTAACTAAATCACACTCAAAATAAGAGAGACGAAGAGAGTAAAGAACATCTACCCAAAATACCAATAAAACTTCAACCGACTACCATTTACCAAACCCCTCATCAACTAGCCATCTGACATAGTCTACTTCATTGCACCAGCTTTTGAGATGTACATGATCTAGAAGGGCCTAAGCCATCGTATCCTCAACTTCCCTCAATTTTTAATTTTTCAAAAACCTACTATCATAAAGTCGAACAAGTGAGCCATGCTCCATTACCTTAGCACAAATATTAAAATCATGCCAAGCCTTCTGTGTGGAGCCTTGTGTTCAACAGAGTTAGAAGCAAATTAGTTTTATGCCATCACAGCGTTCCTATACGCCTTCCTATGGTTTATCCCATAGAAATGATCATGTATGCCTTCCTGTACTAAGATTTGAAAACCCCTGCAAATATTTACTGTTGTGTAAAAATTGTTGTGTAAAAGTTCTTTCTAATAACAAAAGGTAGCTTCTTTAGCTAGAGCTTCCTTCACCATGTATTTCACACATAGAACAAGCCAATCGGATATACATGCACATATTTCACTTATCAATTTCTTTTGCCTTTGTGGGCATGCAAGTGTAGTCCATGCGGGTGGTTTCTGTTTAATTTTATGGCCATGCATGTGTAATGAACGGGTTCCCATATTAGAATTTGGCACATACCATGTCCTTACTATAGTTAAAAGGAAATCAATAGAGTTTAAACATGATGTACAATTAAAATATGTCAGCTTGTATGTTAGGATAGTCATGTGTTTGTCATGCACTCCATGTGGTAAGCCTATCTTGATGTTATCTCATACAACTAGACCTCGATCCTTTTCACAAAATATTAAACTGTATATTTGCTGGGAGATCTACCCTTTCAAAAGGCTACTGAAAAGAGACTCTAGAAAGCATAGACAATATATTGAAAAGAGACTCTAGAAAGCAAAGACAATAAATTTCAGAATTAAACTCGAATCATGTTATTTTTTAATTTATTGAGTTGGTTTATATTTAATATAAATTTGGCTTTTAGTTGAATGTACATATGGTTTATTATGACTTGAGTAAAATGATACCATAGTGTTATTTGTATTAACACGGAATGGATGAATATATTGACTCCTTCTAAACCTTTATTTGTGTCTAATCGTTTTTCAAATGGTAAAATTTATGTCATGAAATTCTTGTAATCCTTGTGTAACACTTTTTATGTTGGGAAATGTGTAAAAATTTCAAAATCCATTCGCAATAGTCTTATTCGTGTTTACATTTCTGGAGACATCACCCATATGCTCGTAGTGTAGGATGATACAAGCAATATGTAAACAAGTCCCATCACCAACTCCGCTCTCTAGAGTTTTAGTGTTTGGAATCGATTTGCAGTAGTCCCACCCTTGCTATAAAATATTAGAATTATATTTGTTGCTTTGACCTTTTAGGAATGTAATTTATTTTATTAATTTATATTCATTTTTTTAATTGCTTCTTCTCAATAATGGTAAAATATAAAATCTTTGGGAATGCAGATAGATGTGCATTTTAGAGAACCTTGGAATTACTGAAACCTGAAAAGTTGATTGTGAACCTAAGATCATGACATGTCTTTCAAATAAGACTTGTCCCTTCATCATTTCAGAATCTAAATAAAATTCTTATATACGACATGTCGTTCAAATAAGACTTGTCTCTTAATCATTTCAGAATCTAAAAAAAATTATTATATAGTATTATTGTAAAATGATTTGATAAATAGTAAATGCAGTTGTTTAGCTTTTTAACATTTAATTTGATTTATATATTAATATTATTATAAAAATATAATGTATATTAAAAATGGAAAAGGCCAAACAACACTACAAATAAATTTGCTTTATATATTGATATTAATAAAACGATTATGCATACCCAAAATGGAAAAGGCCAAATAACAATGCAAATAAATGCAATGAATAAAACAATTTATATAAGCTTATTAAGCCATTGTAGATGGTTTCTTGTGGTATGTGAAAAGATGGATTGTACTTACATGAAGAAGCAACAGGAAGAACTGCTCACTGATTAGCTTTTCCAACACAATGTTACAAAATAACACATTTCTGTGTACGTAACGAAGGTGACTAGATGGCACTGGTAGTGTGATTAGAATGGTACGTAGGGGAGGTGGTTGGAATTTTCCTGCTCACTGATTAACATTTCCAACAAACTGTTACAAAATAAGACTTTTTTGCGTACGTATGGAAGGTGGCTAGATGGCACTGGTAGTGTGATTTTGTGATTGGAATGGCATGTAGGGGAGGTGGTTGGAAGGAACTGGTAGTGAGTCCATGGTGATAATGAATCACCAAATCACCTTCAACCTACAACCTATTAATTATAAGTTTTGGTGAAAATTCATGAGAAAAAAAAAGAGTGGTTTCACATAACTAGTTGGTGTGATCATAGTGAAACTCTATGGAATCTCCCCTTAATGGCGATGGCGAGAAACTCTAGCATCATGTAAGTGGATTCTCATTAATTATTATTTCATTGTGTTATATAATTTTTTATTTATCAAATCATCTGTACCTAGTTCACTAACAAGAAGTTTCATGGTAGGTTTCAAGCTTGCATTTGGAATTCATGGGCAACTATCTTGTAGAGCTAACACTTATGTTTCATGGCACAGATATAATTTCCAAACAATCTCATACTAAAGTCCAATTACCATTAAGTATATTAGATTGAAGATGTTTTCAACAATCACTTTAATATATCATTTTTCAGCTTTCAATATTATTAAAAACACAACATTAACCAACTTTTTTTGTTTTTTTTTTGTTTTTTAATTTGTGATTGTACTAGCTATAGTTGCAGTTTTATAAATAAAATATAAGAATGATTTTTATGGAACCATTATAAACAATTGTGCTTTTATCATTTTAGTGAATATTTAAGGGCATGGACTACTGCTGCTAGCGGCTCTTGTCTATATATGTGTGGTGCAATTTTCTTGTTGAAGAAATATCTAGTTTTTCAATTCTCCAAAAATTCACACCACGACTAGGATGATGCATTACCATAGAGGTCCATAGAGCTCCATCAGCTACCCCAAATAAATATTATCATCAACAATAAAATAAAAGTGATTTCCATTTCATCATGGCTGTATGTTACAAGGGATTTTCATATTTGTCACACTATTAGAGTTTTTGTTTTGCTTGTTCATATCATTCAATATGTTTAATCATCGCATGGAATATGTTTTTATATTTTTAGCGGCTTAGGATTATCAATTATGTGTACACTCACATCATATTACAATATGTGTAAATGAAATGGTGCAATCAAACTTGAATTAATTAATTTATTTTTCGCCAATGTGAAATTGTTTGTAATAATGCATCATTTGGAATCTGTTATCACTTTCTCTGAGCTGAAGAATCAATTGTCCAATTTGAAACCATATTATTATCCATTCATACTAACATATGATAGTTCATGATAATGGTGATCTTTGTTTGTGATGTGTTCACATGTGCTCACTACACTCATCAACATTGTTATCTTGTCATAAATAATACAAATAATTCATCACATTATCTAGTTATGACATCTTCCTTCCAATCTCATTATGCAACACTGCATCCACTATTTACTTTTGTGAGCAAAAGACATCATATCCTACAAGGTAGTACAACATTTCAGGTGCCTCATTGTTGCCACATGATTTAGTCACCTAGGCTACCAAAATTCTATCAATGTATTGTGCACCTTTAGACATGTTTACTTAGGATATACTATGTCATGACATTAATGGTACTTTGAGTTGGGTCCTTACATATTCCCTCACATGAGCTGTTGACTTCCACCTCAGCATCCAATGAAATTGGTGTTGGTGGTGAAGATACACTTCCATAATCTCAAAATTCTAACATGTCTATGAGACAATTTGTTAGGGACTGAAACTTTTGCTATGCTTGAACATCCATACAACTTAGCACGACTAATTGTCATGCAACATCCTCATAACCTTGTTGGTTTTGGATGACCATTGATAGCTTGTATTATGCATGATATACCTAATCAAAATTTCATATCTAAACCCAAGCTAAGAACCTTTTAACTTGTGGAAGTGTTTATTTCACCATATGGAGTGGTGCATTAGCACCACTCAACGATAGACAACATAGTGTCACGTCCCTTGAGCCAAACATATTTCAATAATGAATTCATGTTACCTAAGGTGAGATCATTCTAATATCCATCTATTCCAACGCATGATAGTCTATGAAGATTATGTCTCTAGTTTTCTAGGATTTCATATATTTTCGTTGCACCTATGAACATTGTTTCCTTGCAATAGATAATACACATTACAATTACATTACCAAGTTGTATCATTCTTTGCCAAAGCATACTTTTTTTCTCCCAAGGAAAAAATTATAATTTTATTAATGAAAACAAAATTACATGTTGTAGCTCCTTACAAGAAGTCCATCATCTAGTCAAAGATAAGTTCATACAAAAAAAATAAACTAAAAGGTGAGGAGAAAAGTTAAAATTTTCTCAATTTCTTCTTTTTTACCATCTGCCATTCTCCTTGAGATGGTGTGGATGAGACAATAGCTAGCTAATTTTCTTCTAGTCTAGAGGTTTCCTTGTCTGAATCTGAATTATCAGGTGACATTTTATTCCTTCATTGTCATTTTCTTCAGGTATCCTTATTAGCTGATTTGTAGGGCCTTGTAGTTCTATTGGTATGTGTGTATTTTCGTATTTTTCTTCTTTTTATTATGTGTGTTGTTCTTCCTCATTTGGGATGGGTTTCTTTTCTTATTCTTCCTCTTCCTCATCTGATTCATTTGGGGGAAATTTCCATCATTTTGGTTGCTTCCATAGTTTCTTCTTCCTTTGTTGCTATTTCTACGCATCAAGGCACGTATTTTGTAAGTGTCTTGTTTGGTGACATATTTGACATCTAAAGGTTATGTTCTCGAAATCCAAAATTTGATTCCATATCTTCTTGTTGTGTGTTAGTTGGATGCAATCCAGTAGTCCCTTACTGAGGTCCACCTCCACACATATGCGTGCAAAATTATAGATTCATTCTCTCATCCTTTGTTCATCGGCTTTTATGTAACATCTTAAGATATTTCCAATCCCTTGTAGCACTTGATTATTCCAGAAGAAAAGGGGAAGGTTATGTAGACTAACTCAAACTGACATCCTTGATACATTCATGGTGTTAGTATCAAAATCTGGGAACCACGGAGTGATGAAGAGCCTCGTCGATCCCCAAAACCATGGGCCTTCCAGTAGAATATTTTTTGTGCTTCTAATGATGCAAACATTACAATGAAGAATCCTTTGTCGCACAGGTTTATGTCATAATTTATTGTCCAGTTTGTGAAGATCTAGTGAACAATATCCATGGGTTTGGTGAAAAACTGTTAAATCTGTAGAGGAGGGTTTGTGCCTCATAGATTGTGCAAACATCATTTGTTTTTGGAAGGTCTATGTTTAGTTCCATTACATAATGTGCCTCCTCCACAATGTATAGATTGTGATTATTATGTGTCTAATTTGAGTTTGTTATAGTTGTTGATTTCCCTTAGAGGATGTTTTTGTAGGAGAGTCCAACATTACTATGTTCCCCATGTGGTTCGGTTTATTTTCGTAATTTAGATCTAGCAACACCTCTTGTTCCTTTGGATTTACCTAATCCCGTTGCTCCTCCTCTCAATATTAGATTGATGATGATGGTGGTAGAAGGTACTATGTTGTAGTCATGTATCTTTGTTCATCCTGTAAAGATATACCACTGTAGATCATGTTTTGTATGTGGTATGGATATCCCAACTTATTCATAATATCTTGCTTCAGTTGTAATACCCTTTCAGAAGCCTGTATCCAAAATGCTTTAGATTTACCTGTCCGGGATTATAAAAGATTGGGAAAAAATTATGCTCTTCTGATTCTAGGAAGTCAGTGCCCTTATATGCAGCGATCTATGAGGCTGGAGAAATCTCCAACCCTTGTAACCAGGCATCGATTTGGTTTGTGTCGATTTGCAAAAGAGAGGTGTACACCATCTTCATCGCCTTCGTGTTTCCATTACCACAGGTTGTGATCGCCTTTGACCCCTCTTTGCCGCATTCCTTCACCCTTTCCTTCGAGATAACACGTTGTGAAACTGCTTGAAACCAGAAAGAGCACACGAATCTTTCCATAATGGGGGTAAATTTGCTACGTAGAGCTCTATATCTAAGAGATTTGGCTGAAACAGAGGCCAATATACTACCTTGAGCACCATATCTCGTAAGTTGTCACATATCCTCAAGAAAAAGACCAGTTCCGTCCAATGCTGGTGTCAATCTACCACTATGGAGTCGAGATCTTTAAATGGGCAAGGTAGATCTGGATTTAGGTTCCCCGAATATCTTAGAATGTGACTTTGCAAAATTATACCAATCTTCCGAGACCCTAGACTCGTTTGCAGCATGACCATCGATATTCCAAATGATGTGGAGAGCAAGTGAATGAAGGTTTTGTTCCACAAGAACGCTTGACAATCACGTACACAACATGCAACATCTAGTCAGCGAGGAGCGATGGCTTTCCTTAGCACTGTCACAATTATTGTTGTGATTGCTTCTCTCTCTCTCTCTCTCTCTCTCTCTCTCTCTCTCTCTATACACACACCAAAGCATACTATATAGCACCTCAATAACAATCGACCCCTTCTAAACAAGACATTCTCTCTCGCTCTCTCTCTCGCTCTCTCTCTCTCTCTCTCTCTCTCTCATGGAAAATTTTAGGGGCTAATGTTCGCCCAGTGGGCTAATTTTCCATGATTTTTCCACAAAAAAGTTTCGCCAATTTCCAATTTTATAAAAGACGATTCGCCCAAATTTTAGAATATAAAATTATTTTACCTTAAAAATCGCCAACATTATATAGAGACTATATATAAAATAATTATAAATTTGAATAATTTTACAAATATATCAATAAACATTTATAATTTGCATATTAGGGATTACTGAGATTCGCCAATGTTTTAAACTTCAAGAAAATTTTCCATCCTTAAAATTTTCCTTGCCGAAGTCTCTCTCTCTCTCTCTCTCTCTCTCTCTCTGCACACCATACTATATAGCACCTCAATAACAATCGACCCCTTCTAAACAAGACATTCTCTCTCTCTCTCTCTCTCTCTCTCTCTCTCTCTCTCTCGCTGCACACCAAAGCATACTATATAGTAGTATATAGCACCTCAATAACAATCGACCCCTTCTCTCTCTCTCTCTCTGCACACCAAAGCATACTATATAGCACCTCAATAACAATCGAACCCTCTCTCTCTCTCTCTCTCTCTCTCTCTCTCTCTCTCTGCACACCAAAGCATACTATATAGCACCTCAATAACAATCGACCCCCCTCTCTCTCTCTCTCTCCGCACACCAAAGCATACTATATAGCACCTCAATAACAATCGACCCCTTCTAAACAAGACATTCCTATTCCTCCAACTTTTGTGCTAATACACTATCCTAACCATCTTGTAATTACCATCCTTGAGTTGGTTACCCAAGATATTGAAATTACATGAAATCACTATATACCCTTAATTATGTTTGCGCATTACACCATCCATCACTAATAAAACTTCATAGGTTTTATAAAACATTCATCTTATCATTTCTAATAAAACCTCATATATATTTTATAAATTATATATTTAAATTTTAAAAAATCTTTAACTACTTTTATAAGTATATTTTTTTTAAATCTTAAAAACAACTGAATTTTATGATAATATTATATCTCAATTTGATTAACAAATTGAATTTACCAATTATAATAGAATTAAAATTTGGCTCATTCTATACCTCTCTAACAAAAAAGGATGTGATTATAATCTTTGTATTGTGTCTCAAATAATCAAATGTCAAATAAAAGAAACGCACACTGTAAGATAATCATGCTTAGATCTACGTTTAGCTTTGCTTGATCGACCTCTCGAAAGAGAACATAATTGAATGCATTCCTAACGATTGAAGTTATGATATATAGAAGAATCCTGTAGATTGGAATTTCTTCTATGAGCCCGAGTAGCAAAGTCAACCATATGGCTTTAGCAATATATGCAAAAATGACTTATTTTAAATTTTTTGAATTATAAAGTTACGGCTAAATAAACGTAAATCGTTGTGCAACAGATTTTAAGCATGTCTTTTGATAATATTATAAGTAATGTTTATTTCGTATGAATATAGTACGTAATTTGGGTATAATCGTTATGAGTATACTTTAACATTGAATTTATTTTAATTATGCAAATTTGTAATTGTAATTATAATTAATTGGATAATAAATTCTAATGAGAGGTGAAGTAGCTTTGAATAATGAAAAAGATAATTTGTAATTATAATATTAATAAATTTGATAATAAATTTTATTAAGAGGTTTAATGAAAGGTTAAGTATTCTAATTTTTTTAATATTGTTATATTTTTAAATTTTTGGAATTTTTAATAAAATTATAATATTTTTGCCTTGGTGAGAGATTAAATGTTGATTGAACTCGCTAGTTGATGAGAATTGTCAATTTCTGTAAAATAAAAATAAAAATTATAATATTTTTAAATTATATTATATTTTAATATATAAATAGATAAAATGATTTAAAAATCTCTAATTTGTGGGAAGATATAGCTTTCACAATTTAAATATATTATTTCAATAAGTTAATCTGTTTCTATATCAAATGTGGGATAAAAGGTAAACATGCAATAAGTTGAATACAATCTATAACACATTATCCAACTTTGCCTAATAAATACTTAATTTTATATGGACCATTGCCTTCGAGTGCTCCTAGAGCTTTCAGGGTTACGCATGGATGAAGAAGAGCACGTGGATTTCGATTGAGTTAAACATACATGAATGCCGACACAAATTCCCCATTTTCTTTTCTTATGTCATCCATGTAATGTCCCCAATTTTTAATTTACTATGAGGAGGTTAGTGGAGACTCTTGAGGTTGTGCCAAGAGTCAGAGGAGTAAGATTATACATTGGTGGGGCAGAGGGATCAACAACAGGAGATAGATGTTGTTATCCTAAGAAAAAGGTGACCAAGCGGGTCTAAAATGTCACTAACTAATTAAAAGAAAAACCCACTTTAGTGAGTCATGTAAGAAATAAAAGAAAAGGAGGGAAAAAGGAGAAGAGAAATAATATAAGGGGAAAAAGGGAAGGTGACTCCATTCTTGTCAATTTGATTTTGGAAATAGATCTCTTGTGAGCTACTTAGCACAAGGGTTTGGAACATTGTTGAGAAAAATGATTTCAAGTGGAATCCAATCTAGTTTCGGATAACCTTGAGCCTCTCCCTAGTTGGTAAATTAGAGTCCATCATGGACCTTGACTTGAGCTTCAATTCAGTAAATTGGTGGTAGTGTGCATTTCTCTAGCATCAGGTAGCAGTCAATTTGGCCACAGAAAAATTTTGCAAAGAAGTTTGTGGTGGACATTTTCTAGGAATTATTTTATCATTTGAAAGTTGAAATTTTGGTGCATATTTTAGCAGCAGATTAGACCATCTTTGAGGGTTGAGTTTCTCTTTTCCTAGTAGTGCGTGGGTTTCACTAGAGGAAACATGTGCAACCTATTTTGCTGAGTAGATTAGGATCTCCTTGGAGATGGAGGAAGGGAAATTTTGCTGAAAATTATTACAGGATTATGGAGCTTTCAACTAGTCAATTGGGGAACATTTCTAGTAGCTGAATTTTGCAGAGATTCACGCTAACTATCTGTTGTCGGGAAAAGTATCTACTCAAAACGCCCCTATCCCACTCTAAGGTGTGACAGTGCCTTAGCAACAAACAAGGAAAACTACTTTCGTATTCTTCTTTATGAAATGTAAACAGAGAGGAAGGATGAACTAACCTGTGTCTTACGCTAGTTTGTTGATCCAATCGCTCTCCTCTTTGACAGCTTCTAGCTACCTGCTCCCTTACTCGCCCAGCTTCACCAAGTTCCTGCAAGATCACATAAGAGGAAAAACTACACAAAGATATAGATTTACATTCATAACTAGCTTAGGATCAGATTTAAGCTAAACATGCAAATATAACAAAACATCATTGATACACAAGCATGTAGGAGAAACTCAAATAGTTTTATTGATGTAACAAGAAATCCAGGAGGAGATACAACCAAGTGAGTCCCAATCCAGCATCTACCTCCCAGCAAAGGAATCCCTTCCTCACCTCCAACAAAGCATAAATCACCCAATGCACTAATCTCAATCTCAAAACCAACAACAATTCTCTGCAAAGTACAAAATTCCAGCCTCTGGATCTCTCGGATGAGGGATCCATATATAGATGTAAGTAGAGAGGATGAGTCAGCTTATGTTTTGACTTGTGGCTTCTCTCTGTCAGTTCTTGCTTCCACTTGGAGGCTGAGAGCCTCTTACTCATCCTTGGTCGAAGTCAGTGAGGCAAGTGTCATTGAGGAAGATTCTGGAAGCTTCCATTGTCTGTCCACCTCGCGGAATGACACTGCCATTTGGCATTTCCCGCTCAGCGCACCCTGGTAGTGCATTCAAGTGCGTTGCAACGCACCTAGCCAGTGTATTTGGGTGCTTTGCAACGCAGCCAGCTAGTGGAGCATCTGAATTGATCTTGATTTGACTAGTTTTGAGCAGTTTCTGGTAGAGAACTTCTGGGAGAAGCTGTCATTGGTTGACCTTGTTCCTTTAGGGGTAGGAACAACATTTTGGGGACTTTGGATCCCTTGGATTATGGACATTTCATGCTTAGAGCTGTAAGGCACAAAAATGTCTATAACAGTTGCCCCCTAAAGTATGAGGCCGTTTATCGGGTGAAATGCTTTATTAGGAGGATCCGAAGTTCATTCAATGCTGGGAGGAGACCTGTAATAAGATACAATACAATACATTATTTTTCATACTTTTTAAATGATCTAGCCGAGGCGGGCATTTCCCATGCTCAGCTTTTATAAATTCATTTTCATGTACATAGGACAGACAATCGTCTGATGGTAGACTGATGATTTTGATGAAGTCATCATCCTTTTGGCAGGATGATCATCTGTGCTGCAAGGCTGTACATTTCAATGTCTTTATTTTCCTGAATATATATCGCAGCCCTGATGGATGAAACTAGATCCGGGGTCTTCAATCTCGTCCGATATTCACTCGAAGTACAAGTCGATCCATGCGAGAAATGTTTTGAAGTCGAACATGGAAAGACATCGCTTGATTACCAGTCAATGATGTAAACTGTTAACAAGCGCGAGAGGAATCACCGATAAGGATGATGACCCTCAAGGTACTGCAGTACAATTCACGTGGTGTGAATAAAGGACTTCGCGTCGAACACCACACAAAATATTTCGGTCGAAGGTCATTGATGTATACCTGTCGCCGGAAGTGAGAAACTTGCCATTGAGGCATGCAGGCTTCAAAGTACTGAATGGGGTGTTCCTAGATCAACTTATTGGATAATGAGCTGATGTCGACAAGAAGTGACTCGTCAAAGGAGGGCCTTAATGAATCCCACATCAATGACACGGAACAGAGCAAATGATTTTGATGGAGGTGAAAACAATCTGATGATATATGGTTCAGGGTGGCGGTCATGAATGAATGAAGTATAATGTATGGTAGTGGATGGGACACGGGTGACTTCTCTTGAACATGTCGGCGACACTTATGTGATGGATTGGTAGCATTTACCCCAAATGTGGATGGTATGGCGAGACCATGGTGATGTGACCGGTGAATGAAACAACCCAACCCGACTCAGGCACGGAGTGGAAGTGTCATGTTCAAGAGCGACTTGCTACCAATAAAGATTCTTTGAGTTTCTTCCCAATTTTCCCCAGTCATTGCTGACCAGTACCTCTTTATTTTTGTCAAGCTTGAGGAGGATAACATATGCTTGTTCTATAATTTTCCCTTCGGGAAACCCATCGCTATGTTTTAACGAGCCTAGCGATAGTGAAACTCGTTCTCGTCTAAAGACAAGTTTGTCGCTATTAATGTTTTTAACGAGTCTAACGACAAAGATAACTCAGTCCTTTTCATTTTTAGAGAGTCTGAAAAGGTACGTAAAGTTAACTCCGGAATTCCTTTTTCGTCATCTAATCCCTTAAGTCCGAAAAAGTATAAAACAATACAGAAGGGATGAATTTTCGATAGTTTTAACAAGCCGAATAACACGAGCGCTCGATCTTTTTGTGAAATAATCCCTCAGGTCCAAAAAGATTAAAATCTGGAGGAGGGATAGCACTTCTGGTCGCTTTAACGAGTTGGAAGGCCAAAACTCAGAAATCTTTTCATGTTTTACGAGTCAGATGAAATGAGCTTAAAGAAGACTCGTCTTTTGAGGAACGAGTGATAAAATGGGTAGCAGCTGATTCCAGGTAAGGGTTGGAATTTTCCAAGCACGACAGTGTCACAAGGATGGCTAGTGAAATCACTCTTCGTAGTTGTTCCTCAAAATGGGTAAACAATCAAATGGAGGTGAATGATCGGCCAATGGAAAAGTGGACGTGACGGTGCAAACACGACCAAGGCTTTAATGGTTGCTAATGCTACATTCACGGTGGTCATTTACCGGAGGGTAGTTCATTTTTTAACGAGGTTAAATGCGGATTGAAACACTTGCTTGGTCTTATGTTTATTTTTTAACGAGCATGAACTATGTGCTAAAATTGCTCGATTATCCAGTCATATGATAAGAATGTCTCACATAAAACGGCAACATTTAGATTTTTGCCCCACATCCTTTCTTTATGCAAGTTAGGAAACGACTAATCCTACGAGTTTAAAAGGTTAGCCTATAGGTTTAAAGGGAGGACCTAAAAATTTAAAAAATAAATAGCCGCCCCTTGCTCGCACTCCAAAAGGTTTGCATGCCCCTAGGTATAAAACAGAGTTTCGAGGTCTCCCTCTATTCGAGCTGACAAAACATTCATTTTATCAGGAAGGGTCACCCTTTATTCGAGCTGACAAAACATTTGTTTTATCAGGAAGGGTACTACCTCTTACAGGTTACCCAAAGATTGTTCTATTTACGGCGTAAACAAAACATTTCTTTGGCGATGTCTACCAAAATAAACAAAGGTGAGTGAAAACGAGCGCCACACACATAACTTTGACAAGAGAATATTATTCTAGAATAACCCCTCTTCCAATCACGGACGGGGTACAGACTAGTCATATTCTCTCACGGAAACCTACCCTATACCCAAAGTTTTCCTGCCGAAGAAGACCAGGATGCATGCCCCCTGGATTCCAGTCATATCCCTCCGAATTACTCGCGCTCATCGGGAGGACGGACCGTGGGTTGAGACATTTCTTGCGTGAAGAGACCATTTAGGGATGGTATATGACTATTTGCGATGCGTGATCCGGGAAATGAAAGCTGGTCCACGAGCTTGACCACTCTTCCTTCGTGTGCAAAACACATTACTCTAAAGAGTGAGGAGACGATGGCTCCCATGCAATAAATATAGTCCCGTCCAAGGAGTAAGTTATAATCCAAGGGTCCTTGAATGACCATTACATTCATTTGAACTGTCTTCCCTTTCAATGTTATAGGCACACTGGGGAGGATCCCTAAAGGTCGACTGGTTCCTTTATCAAAGCTTGTCAGATTTCTCATCTCAGGCAAAAGCAGTGGCGCACCAAGCGCTTTCCAAGCAGTAGAGGAACGGATACTCACAGAAGCCCCCTCATCTATGATGGTACCAGCCATGACCATTCTATATATTTGGACGATAATTCTGAATGGTATGCTTGCTGGTAAGCGGGGTCTGCCTAGTTGATTCCAGTCGAAGGAGACAACCAGGTTGCTTGGAGGTGGGACCGAGTATACGGCCGGGTATGGCTCTGACGAACGTCCTTCCTGCAGTAAAGGAACAGGTAAGTTGCCCCCATGTTCGTCGGAGTCTGTGTTGATGAAGAGAATTTGGACGGTGTCATCCTTGTTCTCTCCAGTGACTGTGTCATTTGAAGATAAAACCTCTGAAGGCAATACCGGATCAACTGCCGCCTCGACCTTTTGAATTTCGTCGGACATGGATTCAGTTGGTTCGTCTTCAATGACAGGCGCTTCAGCTGACCACTTGAGCAGGCCAGCTGGATTCTCAGCTAACGAAGGACTTAGCAAGAGTTTTTTATATCCAGGAGGAAGTCGTAACGGTGAAACCGGACGATCATCCAAAACTCTTTTAGCTTCGTCTAAGAATGGACAACGGTGGATGGCGTGATTGCCTTCGCACAGTTTACAGGGAGATCTAGCTCTCCCTTTTTGTCCTGGGACTTCACTTTCGCTAGTTGACGGTGTGCTTTCAACATGGCAATCAGAGGTTGACGACACCGGATTGTGCAAACGGGGAGACCAGTCCCTTAGTATCCGAGGGATGCAAGGACAATCTCTGTGAAAGTGGTCTCCCTTGCAAATGACACATGGCGATTTAGGCCTGGTCGGTGCAGTGTGTGGATTTTCGTTAGATGACACTCGTTTGCCCCCATTCGCTTTTGGCTCCTTCTTCTTCTTCTCTTTCTTCTTCTTTTCCTTCTCCTTAGGAACTTCACTTTTGGCTTTGCCAGCCCCATCAAGCTAAGAGGAAGGAGGAGAGGAAGAATTAGAGGAAGTAGAAGGTTGGTGGGTAACTCTGGACTGGTCTAACTGCTGATTCGATTGTTCAGGAATAGTGGTGTTCTAAACGAAATTGGTTGAAAAGAGCCAGATTGGCAAGCGAATTGTCAGTCCTGGAAGCAACAATGTGGCCATATGGGGTGCACCAACATCTCCCCAAGAGGAGAAGGGACTAGGATTTCCACCAAGGGGAATTCCTTGGTTGGTAGACTCCATTTTCTCAACCTAAGATCAACGTAGGAAAAGGGTATGAATGTTCCGTTTAAAATAAATTTTACGATGCTTGGACACAACTTGTTTTTTCAATTTTAAAGAGTCGAGAAAAAACAAAAGATGACTCTAGTCTCCTTCGATTTTTAATGAGCCTGAAGTGACAAGTGCTCAGATGGACCTTTTCCGTTAAGGAGTCTGAAAAGGAACGAAAGGGACTGCTCTGGAGATCTAGGTAGAGGGTGTGCCAAACCAATCACAAAACTGCAGAATACGTTTTACGGTACGGCAGTCAATCTTCCCGAATGCTGTGTTCGGTGCATTGTGATCAGTAGGGCGGCCGACACGGCTTCCTATGGATAAAAGGTTTTAAGCTTATAGGGGTCTCCCAATATATACTCGACGGTACCTGGGAGCACAATCCGTACTGGCACTTATCGTCTCACAGTGGAGGAATCACCCAACCATCAGTGAGGACAACAGTTACCAGGCTTTACGACGCCGGAACACGTCTCTAGCCTAGACCTCTATGTTGTGCGTTAAGTTCCAAAGCATTGTTAGATTCATTCAATTTATTTTAAGTTGATATTTCTTAGAAGTTTGCCTTTTTGGATCACCACGAGATGTAGATGTAATTCCTAAATGCAATCTAAAGATGATAAGCAAGCTTTTATCTCTTTTCAACAATGAAAATCCTAGCTACAAGGGGAAAAGAAAGACACAATCTTTTCTCAAAGAGCAAAGAGCACACTATAGATGCACTTTTCCTAAATCAAGCCATACAAACTATCAATATGCAAATGCACATATGCATGTATTTTTTTTCACTTTCTTAATATTGATGCCTAAAAAGAAAGTTGATGTACAAATTTGAATTTGCTTTCAAGTGAAAAACACAAACAAGCTTCTTTTTCGAAATCAAAAGGGTAGAGAAGATTACGACACTTTATGATTTTGAAATAAACACTCGTTTCGACACTAGAAAGAGACAAATTCAAACCAAAAGCAAAAGTAAAAGTATAATCAACTGTCAACAGCAAACAGAATTTCTCCTAAGATCAAAATCGACACTTACGACAGATCTAAATCTAAGGACGACAGTATGACTATTCTACTTTTCAATGGAAAACTGTAAATGATGTAACAAACACACAAAGAACATCTACAGTCTTTTTGTACAAAGGAGGCGGAATTAAGGCAGAGAAAAGGGGTTTTCAGATTGGTACACACACTGATAACAGGCTGCAAAAATCAGAGATCAAACTGGACAAAATGAAGCAAAGAACCTCATCTGCACAGGGCAAATGCTGATCAACGCACCTGTTGCATAGAGAAACTGAATTGCAGCGTAGGTAGCCCTCTCGGGACTTGCGTTGAAATGAAGAATGTCTTCACAAAGCCTGCGCTGGGGCAGAAACGAGACTTCTATCCAGGTTCTGGGTCACGGTTTGCAGTTTAATCTATGGATTTTGGCCGAGTAAAAGCAATCAGTAAGGTACAATCAGAGGGATGATTTAAAGGAGGACTAAGAGCTATCACAAAGAGTAATTAGAGCATTTGTGGATTAGCTGTTCAAATCATAAACAAATCCAGTGAGTGGATTGAAGTAGCAGCTACTTTGCATTTGATAATGGCAAATGCAGTTCGATTGCTACTTCTTGTGTTTATGAAACAAACAACAAGAGAAACACAAATAAACTAACAAGACACGATCCCCAGCGGAGTCGCCATTTTGTTGTTGGGAAAAGTATCTACTTAGAACACCCCTATTCCACTCTAAGGTGTGACAGTGCCTTAGCAACAAACAAGGAAAACTACTTTCGTATTCTTCTTTATGAAATGTAAACAGAGAGGAAGGATGAACTAACCTGTGTCTTGCGCTAGTTTGTTGATCCAATCGCTCTCCTCTTTGACAGCTTCCAACTACCTGCTCCCTTACTCGCCCAGCTTCACCAAGTTCCTGCAAGATCACAGAAGAGGAAAAACTACACAAAGATATATATTTACATTCATAACTAGCTTAGGATCAGATTTAAGCTAAACATGCAAATATAACAAAACATCATTGATACACAAGCATGTAGGAGAAACTCAAATAGTTTTATTGATGTAACAAGAAATCCAGGAGGAGATACAACCAAGTGAGTCCCGATCCAGCATCTACCTCCCAGCAAAGGAATCCCTTCCTCACCTCCAACAAAGCATAAATCACCCAATGCACTAATCTCAATCTCAAAACCAACAGCAATTCTCTGCAAAGTACAAAATTCCAGCCTCTGGATCTGTGGGATGAGGGATGCATATATAGATGTAAGCAGAGAGGATGAGTCAGCTTATGTTTTGACTTGTGGCTTCTCTCTGACAGTTCTTGCTTCCACTTGGAGCTTGAGAGCCTCTTACTCATCTTTGGTCGAACTCAGTGAGGCAAGTGTCATTGAGGAAGATTCTGGAAGCTTCCATTGTCTGTCCACCTCGCGGAATGACACTGCCATTTGGAATTTCCCGGTCAGCGCACCCTGGTAGTGCATTCAAGTGCATTGCAACACACCTAGCCAGTGTATTTGGGTGCTTTACAACGCAGCCAGCTAGTGGAGCATCTGAATTGATCCTGATTTGACTAGTTTTGAGTAGTTTCTGGTGGAGAACTTCTAGGAGAAGCTGTCATTGGTTGACCTTGTTCCTTTAGGGGTAGGAACAACACTTTTAGGGACTTTGGATCCCTTGGATTATGGACATTTCATGCTTAGAGCTGTAAGGCACAAAAATTTCTATAACACTATCCAGTTAAGCCATTCACACTAGTCGTAGGGGTTTTCCACCCACAGGGATTCGGCCAAACACTTTTTAGGTCTTGCTAAGTTTATGGTGAGGAGGTTGCACACCAAGTTTCAGACCAATTTGGGCATTCTTCAGCGCATAACTCAACTTCTGCACCTTAAATTGTTTTATTCATTTACTAGACCATACACAAGGATTTGTTGGGTGTGTAACCCTTGAACAAGTGAGCAGGAAAATTCTAGGTTTTTCTAGGTTTTGGGAGAGGAGTACATGCATGGAGTTTTAGGTTAATCCATCCAATATTCAAGTCAGTTTTCATCAGCTATAACTAGAAGTCAGTAGAAAGTCATTTAGCATGTTGTCCATGTCATAGATCTAATTCATACACTTACTAGGTCAAATATATATGTTTCAGTTTTTCTCTGCTTACTTAGCAAGCCTAGGTTCCATCATCACTTCTTTAATCGGCTGAATTTTTATGATATAATAAAATGGATTAATGATTTTTCTACTCTTATCTGTGTCTATTTTGTGTTGTTTTTATTCCTTACGTATTTAGTTGTTTAAGTTCATCTCTGTTATTTACTGTATTTTTCCCAAAGGGAACGTTACAGTGGTATCAGAGCATGATTTGAGTGAGTAATGGGGAAACCAACAAGATCATGGAAGATTTTAGCAAGCGTGTAAAGTAAATGGAAGAATTATAGGCATTCAAGTGTCTCAAGGAGCGAGGAGTTACCGTAAGGAATCATGGACGAGATCCTTGGGAATAATGAGGAGATAACAAAAATGTTGGTCCTGTTAATTGGTGGTAAGGTGACGAACCAGAGTTGTCCTAATTTTTTTCACAAAGACCCTAGAGGTATGTATGCCACAAATATGGAGCCATTGACATCATACTAGGAGGAGTATCAACCACCAAGGCATGAGATTCAACCAACAACATCATTCGAGGAATTCTTTCATTTGAGACTTGGGCTTAGACCAATAACACCCTATAGGAACCACAAGCAGAAGAAGAGAGTGAGATGGGACACTCCATTAGAGGTATCATATAAGGTAGATAACACAAGTTGTTGTGAGGAGCACTTAGATCTACCTAATGTGACTCAAAATTCACCACTATTGGAGAGCCCATTGATGGCTCTCATTAAGAAATTTGTAGAGAGAGTAGAGCACACACCTATAGGGACATCCATTGATGACGTGCTAGTATGAATAGGGAATGTATCTAGAGCTGTGACAAAGTTTCCATATGGTAGTCTAATCCACCTGGATATTGGTGGCCATCCACCTAGAGCCCCAATCAGTTTCATCTATTTCCTTGTTTATTTCATCATTTACTATTCTTAGAAATTTTTCTTGTCCTAAACTTTTGGATCAGTTTTGACCCTTGAAACGACGTTTTTTTGGGGTTCGCTGCATGGTGAAACTTGTAGTACTCAAAGAGACATTTCCAATAAGGTATCATACACACAAAACGGAGATAATATGACCAAGTTACGACTCCGGAACATTTCATGCCCATCTAATCCCAACAGGGCCCACAAATTCTTGGCATTAGATCTCCTGGGGTTAAGGTTTTGGTTGCTTAGGGTTTTCTCATGTTTTTCAATAATAAATAGGCCCTTGAGCTTCATTGTAATATAGTTCAAAGACATGTAGTTGACACATCTCTTCTAAGAGATAAGCTACCATTACCCGAGCTATCTTATTTCCATTTTATTTGTAAGCATAGTTCAGTATCTTTCCATTATTGAAATGAAGTCTTTCTCTGTTGCATCTTTGTATTTATGATTATATTTGTAAGTTGTTGCGTTCTCATTTAAGTTCGGATTAGTGATATCAGAGTGGTCTTCTCTTTCTCTGTTTTTCTTTGCATGTCCCCAGCGAGGTTAGGGTATAAGGAGTTAGGGCTCGATCTAGTTGAACCATTGCAAGATCAACCTCGCAAAATCCGATGACCTCCCATGGCAGAAGAAAATTAAGATGAGGGGATAGGAGATCCTTTCAAAATGTTGCTTAAGGAAGCCCTAGAGCAACAAAGGAACATGATGATGGAAAAATTTTCCCAGATCCTTCGACAACTACCCATAGGTGTTGCATCTTCATCCAACAACCACTCTGGAGGCACCACGCCTTTTAAGGTACAAGTTAACTTTGATATTCCCACATTTTAAGGCCTGATAGATGCAGACATCGTAGATAAATGGTTAAATATTTTGCAAGGATATTTTTCATTTCATGACTTTTCCAATCACAAAAGGATTACTTTTGCACTTCTCAAAGGCACCCAATGTGTCAAGGACTGGTGGGAAATCTACTGTGAACAAAAGGATGAAAGTGAACCATTATTATTTTCAGCCACACCCACATGAGATTGCTTCTAAGGTGCCATGAAGGGACAATATTACCCTATTAGGAGCTATGAAGATAAATACATAAAGTGGACCACGTGACGATAGGGAAGGGACCAAGATGTGTTGAAGTTCACAAATATTTTCCGTACCCTTCGCACAAAGTTAGGTATCAAGGATACTTAGCTACATTTTCTACTCAAGTACTGCGACTGTCTACACAAGTACATCTAGGACGAGATGGATTTCTTAGACATTTCCTCGCTCGGCACGACGTACCGATACATTGTCAAGATTTAGCAAAAGTTTAAATAGAAGAAGCGAGACTTTGGATTTGCGAATCCAAAGCAAGGAAAAGGTGTCTGCAAACCACAGAGCAAAGGACCAAGCTAAGTTAGGTCTACCAAGGAAAACCCATCGAAGTCACAAGAAAAGAAAAATACTAGAAGACAAAGAAGGACACGAGAAAATGATGTGAGTTCAATAAGATCTCCACTCGCAATACAAGTGAGTGTTGGACCAAGCAGTCACTAGTGGCTGAGATGAAGGCTTTTGAATCAAACACATATTCCCATTCTGAATCAGAATCCAATAAGAGAATGAAAAAGGGAAGTAGATCATTGATGCAGAGCATAGTGCCACTATGGCCACCATCAAGATCTAGAAGATTGATCTAAAAGATCTAGAGGAGGGGGAATGCCTCTTCCACTCATAGATGTAGGTGAAGGGTTCTCCATTGTAGTTCATTGTTGACAGTGAGATCCAAAAGAACCTCATTTCAATAGAGGTCGTGAAGTGATTGGGCCTAAATAATACAACACATCCACAATCATACACCATTGGGTGGCTTCACAAAGGACGAGATCTTCGCATCCGCCAGCAGTGCCACCTTCCCTACAACATCAAGCCCTTTATGGATGAGGTGTTGTTTGATGTTTCTCCTCTTGAGTTTTATGATGTATTATTAGGACAACCATACTTGTCGAAGCAACATATTGTATATGAGTCTAGATATCTCTCTCTAATTATTACTTTAGCCTATAAGTTGTACATGATACTGGAGGTAGCTCTGCCTAATGCCATCTCTTTGATCATTGCAAAGAAATGTAGAAAAATAATTTCATAGACTAGGAAATATGTTTTCCTAATGATTCACCCTTACCACAAGAAGAAGGTTGTGGTCATGGCTTCCATCCAGGGATCCTATGAACAACAACAATAGATGGACAAGGTTATGGAGGAGTACAGGGATATTTTTGCCTCACCTACATGGGTACCTTTGCACTGTTAGGTCAAGAATGGGCGCACCGTCTCCCAATGGACCGATCTATCGATGCTTTGTTCTGGAAATGATGAGATGAAGAGGGAGATTCATGAAATATTTTATAAAGGGCACATCAAACCAATCTCATCACCTTGTGAGAGTCCAATTGTATTTGAAAAGAAGAACAATTAGACCTGAAGACTCTGTATTGACTATTAGACACTTAACAAGATCACTGTCCAAATTAGGTACCCAATCCCACAGATTGATGACCTTCTGTACTAGCTTAAGGGAGTCAAATATTTCAGAAAGATTCACTTGAAGTCAGGTTATCACCAGGTGCCTATCAAACCCTCCGATGTGTGGAAGACTACCTTCAAATCCAAGGAGGGAAATTTCGAATGGTCGGTCATGCCGTTTAGATTGATGAATGCCCCTATAACCTTCATGAGACTGATGCAAGAAATCTTGCTACCCTTCACCAATTCATTCATGGTGGTTTATTTAGATGACATATTGATCTTTAGCCACAGATGGGAAGAGAACCTCCACCATATTCAAGAGGTCCTTCAAACCCTGTGACAACACAAGCTATGTGCTAACTTGGACAAATTCACCTTTGCCTTGACCCAAGTTCAATATATAGGGTACATCATTGATGAGTAGGGTGTACATGTGGACCCATCCAATATAGAAGTCATTTGAGATTGGCCAACCCCACCCACTCTAATAAATCTCCATAGATTTTTAGGTCTTGCAAATTTCTACCATAGTTTCATGTTCGGGTTTTCTCATATCGCTTGGCCTTTAAGTCAAGTCACCAAGGGTAGAGCGAAAGAAAAGTTTTTTTGGTCTAAAATCCCAACATTAGGTGTTCCCTGAGTTGAAGAATTGCCTCTGTTATGCACCAGTTCTGACACTACCAGGCCTGCAAAAACCATTTGAGATTGAGACAGGCACCTCCGACTATGCTATTGGTGCAATTCTTACTCAGAATGGGCATCCAATGGCTTACCACAGTGAGACACTCTCAGAAATAGTCTGAAAGTAACCCACTTATGATAAAGAAATATATTCCATTGTGCAAGCATGCCGTCAATGGAAGCATTACATTCTAGGGAAGGAAATTGTCATCCACATAGAACACCGAACCCTACAGTTCATACAACCACAAGGCAAGTTACAGAATGATCGCCATCATAAATGTTCCACCTACCTGCAACAGTTCCATTTGAACATTAAGTATGAGAAGGGAAGCACCAGTAATGTCGATGATTTCCTCTGCTGACCATCAGTCATGGCACTGATCACTATGCTCGACTCCTATGGTCATGAGACATTAGGGTGGCCACATCTTTACAAGTGTGATCCAAAATTCGGTAGTACATACCAAATACTCTTAGAAGGGAAGAAAGTTTCAAAATTTCACCATCAAGATGCACTGTTATGCCACCTAGGACACATTTGTGTTCCTTTAAGCGAGTGTGCCAAGATGATTTTGGAGGCGCATTACAATCAGATTGCTGGAAATTTCGGAGTAGAGAAAATAGTGGCAATATTGCAAAATTATTTTTATTGGCCAAAACTTCAATAGGATGCTGGGAAGTACATTAGATCCTACACCGCCTATGTCATTTCCAAACCATCCATCAAGAGGCAAACCATGTATACTCCTCTACCTACTCCTTGTCATCCTTGGGATTCTATATCCATGGATTACATGTTGAGCCTTCCTTCTACTAAGTGTTATCACTCAGTACGTTTCGCTAGAAGTTATTAGAAGAAGGAAGGGATCGAGGTAACCACAAACCAATATTTTAAGCATAGCCTCTAGCCAACCTATGGCTCAGAGAGGCCTCTCTCTATATAATTTATCTTTGTTTTGTTGGGATTTTAGGCTAGTTTTGAATTTTTAGGGATTTTTTGATTTGTATTGAAGGTTGGGTGGTGGGATTCTTGGAACAGATTGATAGAATGAGGTCTTTTAGGCCATTTGGATATGATGTCAGAAAAAGGGTAGCAGAACTGGATAAATTCATTAAAGGGAATGTCCACAGGATCGGCTAGAAAGTAAAGTGCAAGTTCTTGGAATAGAGGGGTGGAATGGTTTGAATCAGGGTGAGAGCACAATCAAGAATTCTCAGACTGGGACTTAAACGAGGAACAAAGGGTAATTGCAAACAAAGGGGAGTTAAGAATCCTTTACTATAGATTATGAAGGAACAACCTAAACTAAGGAGAAATTAATAATTCCTTAACTTAGATATGTGAAGAAAAACATTCAATATGCATAGCAGTTAAAATAGACTGCAATAAAGAAAATTCTGAGATATCATTCCATGTTACAACATTCAAACTTAGAGAAACACAAAAAATTATGGAAAAATTGTTTAAGAATGAAAACAATTAACGTGAAAAAATACTTATTTGCACTTCGCTTTACACAAGAATCCTGTGAAATATTTGGTCTTTATTCATTAATCCAGTTTGCTGGTCCAGTCAATGATACAATAGATTTACGACTTAAGCTCAACCAGTCTATATAAATGTCTTAGAATCCACACTACATACTTCGAACTGTGAAGCATTTATGCATAAATCATTACAAAATATCTAAAACAAATTTGAGATTTAATCTAGGAAAATAAAAATATCTTCTTGTTGGAAAATAGAGAAAGCTATTGAACTACTTTGTTGCTGTCCATTTTATTATGGTAATGCTGGCTTTTATCGTTGATTTCAGCCCTTTAAGCTGTGTGGCTATTTGAGCTTTCATGTATGAAAGGCTTATTGACCTTTGACTTACCTCTGAAACTCTTTGACAATGATACACTTTGGAAAGTTGACCTGTCTTGACTTGTTCACCTGGCTGTTCTACTTTCATTGCATGGTAACCATTTTACTATAAATTTCTTACAGTTAATCAATCATTTTTTACCACCATTCATCGTCAGGTAATTTGACATTCATCAACCTTCGGTATATCTCATTAGCTTCAGTATACTTGGCCAAATTGGGCTTGGTGATGAATAAGTGTTTTACCTCATGCTAGAGGAAAAACAGGTTCTCAAAGGTGTTATACAAAACTTTGCCTATTGGCATGGATTTTATTGCTGAAGTGTTAGCTTGATCTTTAGCCAACTGCCTGAGTCTTCTGTCATAGTCCTGTTGTGTCATAATTTTGTTATTGATGACAAATGGACCAGGGAATCCTCTTTCCCTTAGAATTTGGAATTTGGACATGAATCTATCAATGGCCACCTGCATGTTTTGGCACTTTTCCTCTAAGTTCAACATCAAGCTTCTTTTGGAAAGGATCTTCCTTATCTCCAAAATGGTCCCAGTCTTGTCTTCTATATCCAGTTCATGGATTTCATACCTATTTTTGTTGTTGAGGAAGTGGATGAGTCTATCGGGATCCTCAGGAATGTCTCCCAACTCATCCTTCACTTTCTGGATAACTTCTGTAGCTATCTTTATTAATTCTGTTTGTTCAAAAATAACTTGAATTGATGGCCAAATATCATTGACAGAGTTAATGATATTCGCCCATAAAAGTTCCTTGGCCTATCCAAGGGGTTTCTCTAATGTCAAATCCTTTTCCATATTCTTAACCTTTTCACTCAATCTATTGGTCTTTTGTGCTTCCTCCCTTTGCATAATTTGGGCAGGTTTGTAGTCAGTTTCTAAACTTGCCACCTTTCCTTTCAGTGTGTTCAGTTCGGTGGCCTAGATTGACATTTCATTCATGACCCTGATTCGTTTGTCGGCCTCTTCTCCTCCTATACCTATCATTGTAGATTCTACTATAACTAGAAATGAAGTGGCAGGTGGAGCTGCAGGTGCTAGTGAGGCTACCAGTGTGGAAGGGATTGTTGTAGACACTGTAGGGATGACATTTGCAGAAGTTGTGGAAATGTCAGTTTGTTTTAATTGGATCAAATTATCCAATTCTCTCTCTATTTCTCTCAGATGATCATTGACTTGGAGGACCAAGTCCATCAACTCCTCATGCTTTTGTTGGGTTTCTAATACTTCCAATGTTTGAGGATGTTGCAGCTAGGGTATTTCCAATTGCTTTCTAAGGGAAGAAATATCATCGTTCTTCTTCTTTATGAGCTGCTCTGTAGCCTTAATATCCTTGGGATCATGTCCCAGTTCAATGACTAAGTCTTCGAAAGACTTAAGCCTAGTATCCTTAGCCTATGAGGAGGCATTTTCCAACTGCAATGGTGTTGATATATTATTTAATGAACTTTGTATATTGTGAACAACTATGGATTTACCCATAAGGGTGGAGCATATCATCTCTCCAGGCTGTTTATGCAGTTATATTTGGTCTATGGGATGAATTTCCCTTGCAAATACTTCAAAGTCAACCCTCTTGAAGTGTGATGATGTTTTGGGTTGTTGTGTTGTAGGCTTAACAAAGAACATCTGCAACTTCCCCTATTTGATGTCAAAAGCTGACATGAGTCTTGTCTGGTTTGTGGGAGTCAGCTTAAGGTACTATGCATATGTTTGAGCCTTAAGCTTCTCATTCCTTATTTTGATGTCTTTGTATATGTCCTTTAAGTCTTTGTCCCTATCAGTAGGCCTGTTGAAAGAAGACACTTCCAAACTTATCTTCCTATCCAACATCTGAGTTTGTGATGTGGAAGGCTCTTGCATGTCTATAGAAGGAGTGTTGGCCCTACTTATGTATGTGTCTATGGTAGTCACATGTACTGATTCTTCTGTATTTTCCTGCTCGGTGACAAGATTGAGTTTTTACCTCTTGTTGTCACCAGTTTCACCATGTGCCTCAAATGTATCCATAGGTGAGGTAGAGGCTTCTTCTTTGATTCTTTTAGGATTTTTCTCCTCATTTTGAAGAGTCTTCATGATTGGAGGGGTACTCATGGCTCCCTCTTGCTGCTCTGGCACATGCAGGAAATAAATCTAATTATGTTTCCTTTCTAAATCAATGAGAGTCTTTTCTATGTCTACTCCGGTACTATCCCTGTCAATCAAAGTGTTTTCCACCCATTCTGTCTGGTTGGCATATGCCTCTATTTCAGGTATGGGGTGGTCAATAAAATGTCCTAGCTTGACCTTTTTCCTTTTCTTGGTGATGATCTCTAAAGGGTCATATCTCCATACAAAACTCTTTTGAAATTTCATGCTTTGCAAAATCAGGTCTGCCTCTTTCCCTACCTCTCTAGAATTGCATAGGAAGGGACCTAACTGGTCTTTGATTTTGATATGGGCCTTCTTTTTGGTAGTGACAAAGTTGATCTCATCAGAGTTGATGTTATGTTTGTATTATTCTAAGGCAAATAACCTCATAGGGAGGTATCTTGGTAGCTTGTATGGTGCAAGCATGCAAGCATATATCCTTAATTCTGTGTGGTTTTGGTAGAGGTACCACTCTCCCACTTTCGTTTGTTTTGATAGTTAGAGGACTCTTTTTATTTCTGGACTAATCCTAGGTGGAAGATTTCCAGTCAGTGTAGTCATGATTGGATACACAAAAGAATAAAAGAAGTTTGAGTATGTACATGGTGACCCAAACTTATGGAAAAGTGGGGTCCAAAAGATGACAGACTTGGGCTGGCCTCTTGTGTCAAGCTTTTGGAGAGTGAAAGGAAACTTGTCCGACTGATAATATAAGAAAAGGTGATACGAAACATATGAGTATTTAAATACTCTCTCAGTGCTCATTCTTGTGAACTACTCATGGATTCTTTCAGCTATAAATTTGGCATGGTCATATGTGGTTGCAGGAGGATGCCTTGGGGTTGTGTAACCCGGAACACATGATATCATGGTCATAATGTACTAGCCCCATTTGGATAAAATAGTAGCAATATATGGAGGGGGGTCCTTGGGGATGTGTTTTTCCTCTATGATGAAGGTTTGGAACAATTGGGTCAATCTTGATGGGCTTAGCTTGGGATACTGGTCCAACAGGTCTCCAATTGAGAGTCGGGTCAGGTTTGATGTTGGTTAGAAGTGCATAATTTCATTTATAGACTCAGCTGTGACAGTGAATAGAACCTTCTGGTCAAGAGACATTATAGCTCTATGGCTGGGGACATAGAATGTATAGCACATATGAACAATTTCTGGAGAGCTATGAACTTGCGAGAATTGGTATCTAGGCAGATTGGACTACCAAAGGCTAGTATCAATTGTATCGTTCAGGTGTATATCTTTGCTTAGGAAATGGATTTTGACTAAGAGCTCTGAGGGACTTGTATCTTTTATTTAGAGATCCTTGTTAGCCAAGGGAAGGTGGTTATGGTCTAAATGAGGTGTAGAGATGGGTCTTGCATCCATTGTAATTGGGGTAGCCATACTCAGTTCTTGTGGATTTTAGTTTGGTTGGTATCTGGATTTTTTTAGGGTAACATGAGGTTTTGCAGAAGGTTTAGGTTCACAATGTTGGAATTAAAGAAAAATTGATATAGTTTACTTAATTAACAGAGTGTAAAGGTTGCGATTATTTGGAAATTGACAAGGGGAATGGTATTTTATGGTGAAATACCTGGAAGTGGGTGAAATTGGTTGAAACTGGTGGTTGATGGCAGTTACAAAGATTCTTACGGTTCTAGTATGGACTGAGGAGTGAGTTGGGCTATCTGTAGCATTTCTGAAGCGATGGCAGAGGTCAGTGAGAAATTTCTTTATTTGCAGAGGTTGCAACAGATTTCTGAGTTCTCAAGAGTAAATGAGTGAAAAGAGAAAAAGAGGGGTAAATGGGCTTTTATAGAAAAACATTAAATTTTGGTGGGTTCATTAACTGATGAAGAGTGGGAAGTTTTTTCAGTTACACGGGGAAGTGGTTTTATGATGTCGTCGCACGACTTTTGAGGGGGAAGTGGTGTTTAGGAGGGCTCACCCGATCTACTCAAGCATGTGACAAGTAGCATTGAGGGGGCCTGGGAAAACTACCTTATTGGGTGGGTAAAGGATAGTCATCGAGTTCAGCTGATATGGCTATGAGCTATAGGATGAGGGGAAGGGAGATCATATGGGAGTTGGGTGAGGGAGTTGCACAAAGATTAAATAAAAATATTTTCGGGGGGGCATGGCTCTAATCACCGGTGGTATGGGATTAGATTAAAACTTAACCTCAGCCTTAACTGATCGGGGTGCTTTAATAGATGATTAGGTAGTGGGGTAGGGTTTTAATATATTTTTTGGGATACGGATGTGATTATATAGTTTATAATTAAACTAAGGGGTGGGGTTATTTACATAAAGGAATTAAATTTATACGAGATAATGGGTTTTTTCAGATTTTTTATATATTTTAAATTAGAAAATTAATATAAGGTGAATAAGCGGAAGGGTTATAGTGCCTAAGTATATGAAATTTTATGCACTTTTCGTACACTTAACACTTGGGATAAAATGCATTTTGTGGGTTTTTATATGAAATAGGTTTTGTCATGGGGTTTTCAACTTTTCCTAGGTAAATGCAGTTTAACCTTACGAAAAGGGGTTTTATGAAGGGAGATGAATTAATTGTAGGGGATTTTAACACCTTATATCCTTAAGTCATGAAGCCGAGGGTTCGGTCCCACCAGAATTTAGAGAAATGCTTTGAGCCTTTTTGACTTAAAGGATCCTAGGTATTAGAATTTTTCTTATGGCCAGGAAATTAGTAAGTTTTCTAGGGGTGAAAAGGAATGATGGGGAATTAGTCATTTTGAACTTGTAAACCATTGCTTATGCTTTTCAAAGTGCTCCTGTACATTTGAAATATATAATTTAAGCATAAAAGGTGTGCTTTCATCAAGTGATCTTTGTAATTGTGCAACCTTTCTACTACTTACCCATTCACCTACCCTACCATTTTTTCTTCTTTTATTTGGGTGCATTTAAGCTAGAAAACCCTTATCAATATTTTTATTTTCTTTTACATAGTAAAATATCTAATTCTAACCCTATATCATCCAAGGGCTCAAATTAAACTGATGAGCCCCTTTTATTTTCTCTACCTACTTAATAATCTGCCAAGGTTAAACAGTTTGGTCAAATTTTATTCTCTTACTATAAACATAAAATTCAAAACATGAAATAGACAAGTTTAAACAATTTGATTACCATGAGATTGTGGCATAAGTAACAAGCTGCACACAATGATTATTAGGCATAAAAGTAAACAGTAGTTGCATTTTGACTTGCATACTTTCATGGTCTCTTTTTCGTTTTTTTAGGGTTCATTTATTTTCATTTTTTGGACCTTTTTTTTCTTATTTTTGTCCTTTGATTTTTCTTTTAGGACAAACCGTCTTTACATTTTTTAAATTTTTCAATATGGAAAGCATTTGAAGAAAAAAAAAGTATGTACAATATTACAAGGCTTAACATTAGTCATTCAAAATTATGACTCCTATTGGTATAGGAACCTAACAATGGTTCCACTTTGGGATGGCATTTCATGGTGAAATGTCAAGAACTTTGAATATTAGTAGCCTTTTGACTTTGTGTTGATGTTACCCTGTAAAGTGTCCTTTTGTAAATCTGCATTATTGATATTTATAATAGTCAATGTTTAGAGCTTAGGGCCTTCCCTTCGGGCTTCAACTCCAAAGATCACCATCCAATCCAATCTAGACTTTTGAAAGTAAAATATGCACACATGTGAAATTAAACTTAGTAACTTGGTTCATAGTAATGCTTCATGATTCATCCATTCACTGGCCCATCTTCTGTATCTGTACCATTAATTTCTCTCAAAAGGAAAGCATTGTTTCCTCTATAAGCATAAATGACATAGTGGCCTTTCCATACGAAATCAAATTTCCCATGTTTTCCTTTGTCTTACCTTATTGAATCCCATTTAAGTACTTTATCACCAATATAGAAATCTTCAGCCTTGGTTCTCTTATAAAAAATCTTCCTAATATTTTCCTTCACAACCTGAGATCTGACATAGAAATCTTCTCTGGTTTGTTGTAGATGAATTGTTTGGTTGATTCTTCTTTGGATACTATTTGGTTCAACCTGCAATTCTTGAAGCAAATTCATCACTAGTGTTCCCAAGGAAGATGGAAAAACAACTTCCATCCCATAAACTAGTTGGTAGGAAGAAGTACGAATTGATTTCTTAGTGGTTAGTTTGTCTGCGGATAAGGCATTCACTAGCTATTTGTTCCTAGTTTCCTTATTGTCCTCTAGTAACTTCTTTATGATGTTTAATAGGCTTTTGTTTCAAGGTTCTGCCATTCCACTACCTTGAGGGTAAGAGGTTGTGGAATGGCCAAGGGTAATATGGTATTTATTGCAGAAATCTATCATTCTTTTGGATTTACAGGCTACTGCATTATCAGTAATGAGCTTATTTGGACATCAAATCTTGATAGAATATTGGTTTCAAGGAAGGTTACGATAACAATATCTATGGCTTGCCTCGAAGGTATGGCCTCTATCCATTTTGTGAAGTAGTTTTTGGTTGTAAGGATCCATTTATGCTGAGCAGAGGAGGGTGGGTGAATTTCACCAATGAAGTCTAAACCCCATTGTTGAAAAGGTTTTTCTGCAGAGATTGGCTTGAGGGGTAAAGGTAAGAGTTTTTTCATTCCCTCAAAGATTTGGCATTTGTGATAGGAGGTCACATCTTTCTTGACATTAGAAAACAAGGTAGGCCAGTAAAAACCAGCTCTTAGGATTTTTTTTACAATGGTCTACTAGTAAATGTGTCCTCCACAGTCACCTGCATGAAATTCTTCAAAACACTTGTCAGATTCATCTTTTAATAAGCAATTGAGAAGAATACCTTCATGATCTCTCCAAAACAGAGCATTGTCTAATATGAAATATTTTAAGGATTTCATCTTTAAAAACCTACTTTTAGTCCTACATAATTAAGGAGGAGCTTGTAAATTCCATAAAACGTAAATAATATCATCATACCATGGTGATTCAAGAAAGGCCTGGCTAACAAGTGGAGTTTCCATCTCCTCTTCATTATCTATTTGTGCAATAAAGTTTATATCCAAGGCCTGACAGTTCGATTTAGCATGATCTTGGCTAAACCTTGGCCCTTGATTAACTTGGTAGGTTTGATCTCTATAGCATATTCTAAAAGAGTAGCAATCCACTTTTCCCTCTTTCCATCATGACCATCCTGAGTTAGGATGTCTTTAACTATCGAATTAGGAACATAGGATACTATATGATAATATAAGATGTATACCCTAAAATATTTAATGGATTTGACCAAAGCAAAGGCTTGTTTCCCCATTATATTATATTTTAAGGGGGCATCTCTCAGGGCTTTGCTAAAAAAAGCAATGGGTTGTTCATAGCCCTGGTCATTTTTCTGCAGTAGAACTACAACAATTGTGCGCTTAGAAGAAAAAGAAAATAAGATGAAATCTCTATCAAATTTTGGACTGATTAATGCTAGTGTTTTAGTTAAGGCTAGTTTAATGTTTTCAAAGGATTTCTTAGACTCAACAGTCCATTTTATGGTAGAGTCCTTTTTAAGCATATTGTTCAGTGACATAATTAATTCTACTAAGTTAGATATAAATCTTCTAAGAAAATTGATTTTCCCTAAAAAAGCTTGCAATTCTCTAATATTCCTCGGATGTTGTATGTGCAAGATGGATTCTATTCTGACAGGGTCTATTCTTATACCATATTTTGAAATTATATGACCTAATAACTTTCCTTCTTCTAACACAAACAAAGACTTCTTGGGGTTTAGGGAGATTCCATATTTTCTGCATTTAATAAAAACTTTCCTTAGATGATCCAAATGTTGATTGTTAGATTTTGAAAATATAGTAATATCATCTAGATAGATCACAAGAAAACCATGAATTGCTTTGGCAAAGGCTATATCCATAGCCCTCTGGAAAGTGGCTCCTGCATTCATTAGCCCAAAAGGCTTCTTCACATACATGAATGTGCCCCACAGAGTAGTAAAGGAAGTTTTGGCTTAGTCATTAGGATGAACTAAGATCTGATTAGAACCAGAAAACCCATCCAATAGTGAGATTCTAGTTGCTCCAACTACTCTCTGCAGAATGTGGTCCATTTTTGGGAGAGGGTAATTGTCCTTTAGAGACATTTTTTTGAGGTTTCTGAGATCTACATAGAGTCTAACCTCACCAGCTTTTTTTCCTAGTAGACACCAAGTTTGAGACCCAATCAGAAAATCTGATTCGTGCAATTATTTTGGCATCATACATTCTCTGAATTTCCTTTTCAATTTCCGGTAGTAAGACAAGATTAATCCTTCTATGTTTTTTCTTGAAAGGCTTTTTATTTTCTTTTATAGGAATTGTGTGTTTGATGACGTTGGCATCATAGGATTTAAGGTCCTCATAACTCCAAGCGAAGACATCTTGAAATTCTCTCAATAACTCAATGTATTTCACTTTTTGCATTGGAGGTAATGATTTCGAAAGTTTGATCAATTTTGGATTTTCATTAATGCCTATATTACATTCCTCTATATCAAACCATATAAGTTCCATTTTAGGCTTCCTAGGAACATCGTTTGAATCAAATAAATCTTCCATAGGGGTTAATCCCTTAGGTAAGAAATTGTCTTTGAGATTAATTACTTCGATTTCTTCATTGATTATTTCATCAATCTCAATTTGCTCTAAGTTGTCTACATCTATCTTACTAAATTTATTAGGGGTAAATCTATATATTTCTTCACTTTCTACCTCATTTATTTCTATCTCATCTTTAGTGTTGGGATCTATTGATGTATCAATATCTATATTGTTATTTACAAATTATTCTTCTAAAACTAAAATGTTGTTTATCTATTTGTCACCAAAAAATATTTGCCAGTTCTTCAAGTTATCTAGAATAGCAGGTATGTGCCTAACCTTAGCAGTGTATTGATGGTTAGATTGGAATGGTAACTTGCAGGTGCTGGCAAACATTGCTAAATTATGAGCCTCCATGTTATGTTTTCTAGGAATCACTCCAAGCTTAGTTTCTAGGAAAGTATTAAGTATTTCTACAATCGTTCCTCTATAAAAACTTAATTAATGCTCCATACTAATTTCATACTTAAAATTAATGCTTCATACTCAACCATATTGTTAGTGCATTTAAATTTCAGTCTATATGAATCGCTTTCTGAGTGATTATTCTCCAAATTATATATCCACACTCCTGCTCTTGATCCAAACTTTTTGACTGACCCATCAAATTCAAGATGCCATAATATCTCATGCTCATAATTTTCACTATCTGGTGCAATAAACTTTTCATCCTTTATATCAGTTTGATTATCTTGTTTATTGAAAAGTTTTGTAGTTTGGTTAGTTTCTATGTAGAAATTGCAATTTCTTTTGGTTCTGCATCACTATTGTCTAAAATTGTTTCTTGTGTTTGACCAGCATTATACAAAATAAAAGAATCAATATCTGAGTGTATGGAGTAGATGGGAAAGTTTTGAGGCCGATCCTGGCTACTTACCATATATTTCATTAAGGTCTTTCGGTACAGTTTCTTCAGTTGTCCAAAAACATAGATTGTTGCATATGACATATCTAGTTGTAAGGATCCCTGAAGTTTGGATCCCAATGATCTAGATAGCAGCATGCCATACTTTGGTGGGATGTCAGCAACCATAATGTCCATAAGGATACTCTTGGTAGGATATTGAACTAATGTAGCACATAGGTCCTTAATCAATCCTAGACACTTGACTTGATTTAAATGAGAATAAGTCCTTGTAAGGCTTTCTAATGTCTAGGTTTAATTTCTCCATCACTGATTTGGGCATTAAGTTGTGGGAGGCCCCAAAATCCAACATTTCATTGTGTATAATTTTGTCATGGTGTTAGGCCCCTATACTACTAGTGTAACCCGTTATTGTTATTAGTACAACCCCCTTATTATATTGTTGTACCCATGTAGTCCCCATATTGTTACTATTGTGCCCCATAGAAGCCCATTATTGTTATTATTGTGCCCTTACATTATTATTGTTATGTCGGCTCTGATTATATTATGACCCCTTAGACTCCGATATATAGAAAGGAGGTCTTGTCATTTGTATCATCTAAGGATTGTTCATTTGTGTAATATAAAGCAAGTTGGCCCCTCGAAGAGGCTAAATTCTAAGGCATTGATCTATATTTTCTATCTTTTTGTGAGCTAGCTTCACAACATTTGATATTAGAGCTTTGGATTCTAGGGTTTCACTACTCTAAATAGGTCATCGTGGAATTTTCGCTATAACTTATCTTCTAAGATGTTTCAGAAGTGAAAAACAAAACCCATTTGAGATGAAATCGTGCTGAACCTCAAGTCCAAATTTCAAAGCTTTTCGTGCTATAATTGTGGAGATATGATCTGAGGAAGCTGGATTTTTTTATAGACTCCCGAATTACATTCCAAACAGGTGACCTAGGGAAAATAGTCATAACTTTTTTTTTGAGCAGTAGATTGAAATTTCTTAAGAAGTTACATAAATAGGATGGCCTATAGTTTCCTATGTATATTTTTCAGATCCTAAGATCAAAACATTGACACATGGCACTTGATACAATTTCGCTCTTCTAAAAAGGTATATAATCAGGTCATCTTGGGAGATTGTCCATAACTCTCTCTTGGAGAATGTAAATTCGATCAAACTAGTGGCATTCGAAAGAGGACATAGATGGCTACTGCAGGTCGCAGTTTCAGAACTTAAAGATTCAAAAGTACAGAGTTACAATCGTTTGAAGATCAAGCTCCTAAAATTAAGAAGAAGCGAGATGAGGAAGTTTGATGGCAAGGATCCAGTAAATTGGATACTACAGATGGAGAAATATTTTGATCTACATGGTGTACCACTATTACAAAATGTATGTATTGCATCCTCATATTTAGAACAATATCAATTTTTATGGTATAAAGGGCTTTGTTCTTGTAAAAAACTTGTTACGTGGTCAATCTTCAGGGAGGAAATTATACCACATTATGAGAATACAAGAGCAACACCTTCTTGAGAGCAGCACCACAACAATTGGAAGAATAAAGAGAAAAAAGGCTTTGTTACAAAGTGGAAAGCAAAATTATGGCAACAAGGAATTCTACCCCTCACAACTATATATATGGAAGTGTTGCTTCTCCTAGCCTTCCACAACCTACAAGGGTTACACCGAAACAATTGGAAGAAAAAATAGAAAAGGAGCTTTGTTACAATTGTGATAGCAGATTCACTAAAGGTCATAAGTGTGTTGAGAAGAAATTATTTTACATAGAGTATGAAGAGGAGGAAGAAAAGGATCACGAAACATCAAAAGAAGAGGATATATGCTAGGACACAACCCAGAGAAGGAAGAAATGAATTCGACCCTATCTTGTAAAGCATTGAAAAGAATTACCACTCCTCAAACTCTCAAGATAGAAGGACATATCAAGAAGAAAAAGGCTCAGGAAGTGAAAGATCACATCAAGAAAGAAGAAATGAATCCAAACATATTTTGTAATGCATTGGTCGGAATTACCACTCCTCAAACTATCAAGATAGAAGGACATATCAAGAATAAAAATGTTCAAGAAGTGAAAGATCACATCAAGCATCAAGAAATGAATCCGACTGTATCTTGCGAAGCATTGGAATAAATTACCACTCAAACTCTCAAGGTAGAAGGACATATCAAGAAGAAAATGGTCCAAGCAGTGAAATACCACATCAAGCATCAACAACAAGTTCTCCAACTTTTAAAAGATAATGCCACTTTGGTGCAAAATCGAATGAAACAACAAGTAGATCAACATCATAGTGAAAAATGTTTTGTTTTAGGTGATTGGGTACTTTTACTGCTACATCTCAAGCAAGCTACTTATGAGAAGGAAATGTTGGCAATACTACATGCACTTCAGAAATGGTGACCTTAACGAATGGGAAGACACTTCAAGGTAAAAATGGATCATGATAGTCCTAAATACTTTTTAGAACAACTATTATCTTTAGAAGAACAAAAAAAATCGGTCACAAATATGTTGGGTTATGACTTTGACATCATCTATAGAAAAGGGAAGCAAAGTTTTGTTTCAAATGAACTCTCAAGAAAGGATGAGGATGCGGAAGCATTGTTTTGTGCTATTTCTATTATCCAACTAGATTGGATAAATGAAGCAAGGGATGAATGGAAGAAGGACAAAGAAGTATGGTCACTCATTAAAAAGTTGCAGAAGATCCCAATTCAAACAATATTTCCATAACTTGAAGAGGAAGGAAAAATCATACTGCAACCTGGAGCAGTCACAGAAACAAGAACCCGATAGCTACAAAATCGATCAATTTCAGATTATCTCATCGAGTGGAAGAACTTACTGCTAAAGATTCCACATGGGAGGACAAGAATCTCATACAGAAGCATCAAGAACTACTCAAGCGTTGAGGACAAAACTTTTTGAAGGAGAGGGGAATGTTAGGCCCCTATACTACTAGTGTAACCCGTTATTGTTATTAATACAACCCCATTATCATATTGTTGTACCCATGTAGTCCCCATATTGTTACTATTGTGCCCCATAGAAGCCCACTATTGTTATTATTGTGCCCTTACATTATTATTATTATGTCGGCTTTGATTATATTATGACCCCTTAGACTCCTATATATAGAAAGGAGGTCTTGTTATTTGTGTCATCTAAGAATTGTTCATTTGTGCAATGTAAAGGAGGTTGCCCCATCGAAGAGGCTAAATTCTAAGGCCTTGATCTATCTTTTCTATATTTTTGTGAGATGGTTTCATAAGACATGGATACTAAGTATAATATAAAACAGTAGAACTCCTCCTTCTAGTGGTTTTCCATTGACATCCGAACCAAATATAAGTTATGGTTGATCATCAAACAAGTTCACAGAATCCTCGTATTCAAAAATGTCTAAGGTCTGGTTTATCTGTGATTTATAGGTTTTGTTCTTAATTAGTTTTGTTAAAGGAACTGAAACCTTTAGTTTTGCTATCTCTGCTCCTAGATTGAATGGAAACGAGGCTTTTTCTATCTGAGGGTTTTGAATTTTCGCATCAGGGGTTTGAGTAGGTTTGTGCTCTTTTCCTTTGTTGGGGACTTCCTTATGTGGATTTTCAAATGTAATTTTTTTATTTTTCTCCACTATTTCCTTAGGTTGAATTGAAGTGGATGGTTGGTCAGCAGAGGGTTGATTAGGAGTTATATCTGCAATGGTGGGGCTAGAAGGACTCTGGTTCTGTCTAGAGAGAATTTGGAGGATCTTAGAAACAAGGGCTTCTTTGATTCTCTCGGGTTGATTTTGTACTATTTTCTTAGTCTGGTCAAGGGCATCAGTATTCGTTTTACTCCTTAGGTTGTACTGTTTATTCACTTCAAAGATTGCAGAGTCATATCCTTCTTTATAACCAAATGAATCACCAGACTGTACCTGTAATTGCCACAACATATACAGTTCTTTCTCATCTTAGGTTAGGAAAATAGCATCCTCATCATTTATCCCCATTAGGTTAATTTGTGTGTCTTGTTCAAGATATTCTAGATGCGATGTTTCTACACAATTTTCTTGGAAATGAGGCCTGATGTTCTGATCTGGTCTATTTTTCCCGGTATTTTGGTTTTTTCTAAAATTTTGGTTTCTAACTGGAGGTGGTTGTTGGTTGTCCAATTAAGGTTTTCTTTCTATGTTTTCTAGTCTATCCATCAGTTTTTCCATACTCTTGGCTAAACTGTCTATTTTGAGGTTAGATGGTGAAGCTTCATCTTTAGCAGCTCCTCTTCTTTCATTTCTAACTCTAGCTCTTTTAGCTAATGAATTGGCTTCTACACTAATTGCTACACTCTGCATTTCCTCTAAGGTTGGAGGGTTTCTTTCCCTGAGTTGGTATTCCATGTCTGTGTCAAAACCATCAAAGAATTTTATTAATGCTAAGTCAGGAGGGGGTCTAAGGTTGACTAGGATTGCATTATATATGTTATTGAACCTAGTGCAATAATATTGTACAATTTTGTTAGGTCCCCTTCTAATATTTTCATACTCTGAAAGGGTCTGTAAGGGGTTCTTTTTCTTTTCCTATCTATTCAAAAACTATTGGTAAAAGATATCTAAACTATCAATACTATTAGTAGGTAATGCTCTAAACCATTTCCTAACATCACCAGCTAAAGTATGAGAAAACAGTCTCATTTGAACATCCCCAATATCAATTTCATGTAATTCGAGGTAATCAATCATTTTATTGACATGATGATGTGCAGTGTAGGGTCCTATGCCATCAAATTGAACAATATTGCGTTGGTAGTCTGTTGGCATAACACCAAGTGGGGCCTGTAACACAAGAGGAGCATATCTATTCGCCATGGATCTAAGTTGGGAGGGGCTAAGATGTGGGGTTGAGGTACTTGGAGATGATACTACAGTGGATGAAGATCTAGGACTAGTAGGTAATGGATGAGTAATGGTAGGTTGGTGAGGGAGTAGAGGTGTAAATGGTGGTGAAGAGTGGACTTCAAAAGTTGAGGGGAGCAATGGTGAACTAAGAGTGTTGGATAATTGTCCGAAAAGCTCAGGGGTCTTGGTAGTACTAAGGGATGATTGTGGAGAGTTTAGAATGTATTCATCAATTGATCTATTGGCCTTTTGAAGGTTGGGTGGTGGGATTCTTGGAACAGATTGATAGAATGAGGTCTTTTAGGCCATTTGGATATGATGTCAGAAAAAGGGTAGCAGAACTGGATAAATTCATTAAAGGGAATGTCCACAGGATCGGCTAGAAAGTAAAGTGCAAGTTCTTGGAATAGAGGGGTGGAATGGTTTGAATCAGGGTGAGAGCACAATCAAGAATTCTCAGACTGGGACTTAAACGAGGAACAAAGGGTAATTGCAAACAAAGGGGAGTTAAGAATCCTTTACTATAGATTATGAAGGAACAACCTAAACTAAGGAGAAATTAATAATTCCTTAACTTAGATATGTGAAGAAAAACATTCAATATGCATAGCAGTTAAAATAGACTGCAATAAAGAAAATTCTGAGATATCATTCCATGTTACAACATTCAAACTTAGAGAAACACAAAAAATTATGGAAAAATTGTTTAAGAATGAAAACAATTAACGTGAAAAAATACTTATTTGCACTTCGCTTTACACAAGAATCCTGTGAAATATTTGGTCTTTATTCATTAATCCAGTTTGCTGGTCCAGTCAATGATACAATAGATTTACGACTTAAGCTCAACCAGTCTATATAAATGTCTTAGAATCCACACTACATACTTCGAACTGTGAAGCATTTATGCATAAATCATTACAAAATATCTAAAACAAATTTGAGATTTAATCTAGGAAAATAAAAATATCTTCTTGTTGGAAAATAGAGAAAGCTATTGAACTACTTTGTTGCTGTCCATTTTATTATGGTAATGCTGGCTTTTATCGTTGATTTCAGCCCTTTAAGCTGTGTGGCTATTTGAGCTTTCATGTATGAAAGGCTTATTGACCTTTGACTTACCTCTGAAACTCTTTGACAATGATACACTTTGGAAAGTTGACCTGTCTTGACTTGTTCACCTGGCTGTTCTACTTTCATTGCATGGTAACCATTTTACTATAAATTTCTTACAGTTAATCAATCATTTTTTACCACCATTCATCGTCAGGTAATTTGACATTCATCAACCTTCGGTATATCTCATTAGCTTCAGTATACTTGGCCAAATTGGGCTTGGTGATGAATAAGTGTTTTACCTCATGCTAGAGGAAAAACAGGTTCTCAAAGGTGTTATACAAAACTTTGCCTATTGGCATGGATTTTATTGCTGAAGTGTTAGCTTGATCTTTAGCCAACTGCCTGAGTCTTCTGTCATAGTCCTGTTGTGTCATAATTTTGTTATTGATGACAAATGGACCAGGGAATCCTCTTTCCCTTAGAATTTGGAATTTGGACATGAATCTATCAATGGCCACCTGCATGTTTTGGCACTTTTCCTCTAAGTTCAACATCAAGCTTCTTTTGGAAAGGATCTTCCTTATCTCCAAAATGGTCCCAGTCTTGTCTTCTATATCCAGTTCATGGATTTCATACCTATTTTTGTTGTTGAGGAAGTGGATGAGTCTATCGGGATCCTCAGGAATGTCTCCCAACTCATCCTTCACTTTCTGGATAACTTCTGTAGCTATCTTTATTAATTCTGTTTGTTCAAAAATAACTTGAATTGATGGCCAAATATCATTGACAGAGTTAATGATATTCGCCCATAAAAGTTCCTTGGCCTATCCAAGGGGTTTCTCTAATGTCAAATCCTTTTCCATATTCTTAACCTTTTCACTCAATCTATTGGTCTTTTGTGCTTCCTCCCTTTGCATAATTTGGGCAGGTTTGTAGTCAGTTTCTAAACTTGCCACCTTTCCTTTCAGTGTGTTCAGTTCGGTGGCCTAGATTGACATTTCATTCATGACCCTGATTCGTTTGTCGGCCTCTTCTCCTCCTATACCTATCATTGTAGATTCTACTATAACTAGAAATGAAGTGGCAGGTGGAGCTGCAGGTGCTAGTGAGGCTACCAGTGTGGAAGGGATTGTTGTAGACACTGTAGGGATGACATTTGCAGAAGTTGTGGAAATGTCAGTTTGTTTTAATTGGATCAAATTATCCAATTCTCTCTCTATTTCTCTCAGATGATCATTGACTTGGAGGACCAAGTCCATCAACTCCTCATGCTTTTGTTGGGTTTCTAATACTTCCAATGTTTGAGGATGTTGCAGCTAGGGTATTTCCAATTGCTTTCTAAGGGAAGAAATATCATCGTTCTTCTTCTTTATGAGCTGCTCTGTAGCCTTAATATCCTTGGGATCATGTCCCAGTTCAATGACTAAGTCTTCGAAAGACTTAAGCCTAGTATCCTTAGCCTATGAGGAGGCATTTTCCAACTGCAATGGTGTTGATATATTATTTAATGAACTTTGTATATTGTGAACAACTATGGATTTACCCATAAGGGTGGAGCATATCATCTCTCCAGGCTGTTTATGCAGTTATATTTGGTCTATGGGATGAATTTCCCTTGCAAATACTTCAAAGTCAACCCTCTTGAAGTGTGATGATGTTTTGGGTTGTTGTGTTGTAGGCTTAACAAAGAACATCTGCAACTTCCCCTATTTGATGTCAAAAGCTGACATGAGTCTTGTCTGGTTTGTGGGAGTCAGCTTAAGGTACTATGCATATGTTTGAGCCTTAAGCTTCTCATTCCTTATTTTGATGTCTTTGTATATGTCCTTTAAGTCTTTGTCCCTATCAGTAGGCCTGTTGAAAGAAGACACTTCCAAACTTATCTTCCTATCCAACATCTGAGTTTGTGATGTGGAAGGCTCTTGCATGTCTATAGAAGGAGTGTTGGCCCTACTTATGTATGTGTCTATGGTAGTCACATGTACTGATTCTTCTGTATTTTCCTGCTCGGTGACAAGATTGAGTTTTTACCTCTTGTTGTCACCAGTTTCACCATGTGCCTCAAATGTATCCATAGGTGAGGTAGAGGCTTCTTCTTTGATTCTTTTAGGATTTTTCTCCTCATTTTGAAGAGTCTTCATGATTGGAGGGGTACTCATGGCTCCCTCTTGCTGCTCTGGCACATGCAGGAAATAAATCTAATTATGTTTCCTTTCTAAATCAATGAGAGTCTTTTCTATGTCTACTCCGGTACTATCCCTGTCAATCAAAGTGTTTTCCACCCATTCTGTCTGGTTGGCATATGCCTCTATTTCAGGTATGGGGTGGTCAATAAAATGTCCTAGCTTGACCTTTTTCCTTTTCTTGGTGATGATCTCTAAAGGGTCATATCTCCATACAAAACTCTTTTGAAATTTCATGCTTTGCAAAATCAGGTCTGCCTCTTTCCCTACCTCTCTAGAATTGCATAGGAAGGGACCTAACTGGTCTTTGATTTTGATATGGGCCTTCTTTTTGGTAGTGACAAAGTTGATCTCATCAGAGTTGATGTTATGTTTGTATTATTCTAAGGCAAATAACCTCATAGGGAGGTATCTTGGTAGCTTGTATGGTGCAAGCATGCAAGCATATATCCTTAATTCTGTGTGGTTTTGGTAGAGGTACCACTCTCCCACTTTCGTTTGTTTTGATAGTTAGAGGACTCTTTTTATTTCTGGACTAATCCTAGGTGGAAGATTTCCAGTCAGTGTAGTCATGATTGGATACACAAAAGAATAAAAGAAGTTTGAGTATGTACATGGTGACCCAAACTTATGGAAAAGTGGGGTCCAAAAGATGACAGACTTGGGCTGGCCTCTTGTGTCAAGCTTTTGGAGAGTGAAAGGAAACTTGTCCGACTGATAATATAAGAAAAGGTGATACGAAACATATGAGTATTTAAATACTCTCTCAGTGCTCATTCTTGTGAACTACTCATGGATTCTTTCAGCTATAAATTTGGCATGGTCATATGTGGTTGCAGGAGGATGCCTTGGGGTTGTGTAACCCGGAACACATGATATCATGGTCATAATGTACTAGCCCCATTTGGATAAAATAGTAGCAATATATGGAGGGGGGTCCTTGGGGATGTGTTTTTCCTCTATGATGAAGGTTTGGAACAATTGGGTCAATCTTGATGGGCTTAGCTTGGGATACTGGTCCAACAGGTCTCCAATTGAGAGTCGGGTCAGGTTTGATGTTGGTTAGAAGTGCATAATTTCATTTATAGACTCAGCTGTGACAGTGAATAGAACCTTCTGGTCAAGAGACATTATAGCTCTATGGCTGGGGACATAGAATGTATAGCACATATGAACAATTTCTGGAGAGCTATGAACTTGCGAGAATTGGTATCTAGGCAGATTGGACTACCAAAGGCTAGTATCAATTGTATCGTTCAGGTGTATATCTTTGCTTAGGAAATGGATTTTGACTAAGAGCTCTGAGGGACTTGTATCTTTTATTTAGAGATCCTTGTTAGCCAAGGGAAGGTGGTTATGGTCTAAATGAGGTGTAGAGATGGGTCTTGCATCCATTGTAATTGGGGTAGCCATACTCAGTTCTTGTGGATTTTAGTTTGGTTGGTATCTGGATTTTTTTAGGGTAACATGAGGTTTTGCAGAAGGTTTAGGTTCACAATGTTGGAATTAAAGAAAAATTGATATAGTTTACTTAATTAACAGAGTGTAAAGGTTGCGATTATTTGGAAATTGACAAGGGGAATGGTATTTTATGGTGAAATACCTGGAAGTGGGTGAAATTGGTTGAAACTGGTGGTTGATGGCAGTTACAAAGATTCTTACGGTTCTAGTATGGACTGAGGAGTGAGTTGGGCTATCTGTAGCATTTCTGAAGCGATGGCAGAGGTCAGTGAGAAATTTCTTTATTTGCAGAGGTTGCAACAGATTTCTGAGTTCTCAAGAGTAAATGAGTGAAAAGAGAAAAAGAGGGGTAAATGGGCTTTTATAGAAAAACATTAAATTTTGGTGGGTTCATTAACTGATGAAGAGTGGGAAGTTTTTTCAGTTACACGGGGAAGTGGTTTTATGATGTCGTCGCACGACTTTTGAGGGGGAAGTGGTGTTTAGGAGGGCTCACCCGATCTACTCAAGCATGTGACAAGTAGCATTGAGGGGGCCTGGGAAAACTACCTTATTGGGTGGGTAAAGGATAGTCATCGAGTTCAGCTGATATGGCTATGAGCTATAAGATGAGGGGAAGGGAGATCATATGGGAGTTGGGTGAGGGAGTTGCACAAAGATTAAATAAAAATATTTTCGGGGGGGGCATGGCTCTAATCACCGGTGGTATGGGATTAGATTAAAACTTAACCTCAGCCTTAACTGATCGGGGTGCTTTAATAGATGATTAGGTAGTGGGGTAGGGTTTTAATATATTTTTTGGGATACGGATGTGATTATATAGTTTATAATTAAACTAAGGGGTGGGGTTATTTACATAAAGGAATTAAATTTATACGAGATAATGGGTTTTTTCAGATTTTTTATATATTTTAAATTAGAAAATTAATATAAGGTGAATAAGCGGAAGGGTTATAGTGCCTAAGTATATGAAATTTTATGCACTTTTCGTACACTTAACACTTGGGATAAAATGCATTTTGTGGGTTTTTATATGAAATAGGTTTTGTCATGGGGTTTTCAACTTTTCCTAGGTAAATGCAGTTTAACCTTACGAAAAGGGGTTTTATGAAGGGAGATGAATTAATTGTAGGGGATTTTAACACCTTATATCCTTAAGTCATGAAGCCGAGGGTTCGGTCCCACCAGAATTTAGAGAAATGCTTTGAGCCTTTTTGACTTAAAGGATCCTAGGTATTAGAATTTTTCTTATGGCCAGGAAATTAGTAAGTTTTCTAGGGGTGAAAAGGAATGATGGGGAATTAGTCATTTTGAACTTGTAAACCATTGCTTATGCTTTTCAAAGTGCTCCTGTACATTTGAAATATATAATTTAAGCATAAAAGGTGTGCTTTCATCAAGTGATCTTTGTAATTGTGCAACCTTTCTACTACTTACCCATTCACCTACCCTACCATTTTTTCTTCTTTTATTTGGGTGCATTTAAGCTAGAAAACCCTTATCAATATTTTTATTTTCTTTTACATAGTAAAATATCTAATTCTAACCCTATATCATCCAAGGGCTCAAATTAAACTGATGAGCCCCTTTTATTTTCTCTACCTACTTAATAATCTGCCAAGGTTAAACAGTTTGGTCAAATTTTATTCTCTTACTATAAACATAAAATTCAAAACATGAAATAGACAAGTTTAAACAATTTGATTACCATGAGATTGTGGCATAAGTAACAAGCTGCACACAATGATTATTAGGCATAAAAGTAAACAGTAGTTGCATTTTGACTTGCATACTTTCATGGTCTCTTTTTCGTTTTTTTAGGGTTCATTTATTTTCATTTTTTGGACCTTTTTTTTCTTATTTTTGTCCTTTGATTTTTCTTTTAGGACAAACCGTCTTTACATTTTTTAAATTTTTCAATATGGAAAGCATTTGAAGAAAAAAAAAGTATGTACAATATTACAAGGCTTAACATTAGTCATTCAAAATTATGACTCCTATTGGTATAGGAACCTAACAATGGTTCCACTTTGGGATGGCATTTCATGGTGAAATGTCAAGAACTTTGAATATTAGTAGCCTTTTGACTTTGTGTTGATGTTACCCTGTAAAGTGTCCTTTTGTAAATCTGCATTATTGATATTTATAATAGTCAATGTTTAGAGCTTAGGGCCTTCCCTTCGGGCTTCAACTCCAAAGATCACCATCCAATCCAATCTAGACTTTTGAAAGTAAAATATGCACACATGTGAAATTAAACTTAGTAACTTGGTTCATAGTAATGCTTCATGATTCATCCATTCACTGGCCCATCTTCTGTATCTGTACCATTAATTTCTCTCAAAAGGAAAGCATTGTTTCCTCTATAAGCATAAATGACATAGTGGCCTTTCCATACGAAATCAAATTTCCCATGTTTTCCTTTGTCTTACCTTATTGAATCCCATTTAAGTACTTTATCACCAATATAGAAATCTTCAGCCTTGGTTCTCTTATAAAAAATCTTCCTAATATTTTCCTTCACAACCTGAGATCTGACATAGAAATCTTCTCTGGTTTGTTGTAGATGAATTGTTTGGTTGATTCTTCTTTGGATACTATTTGGTTCAACCTGCAATTCTTGAAGCAAATTCATCACTAGTGTTCCCAAGGAAGATGGAAAAACAACTTCCATCCCATAAACTAGTTGGTAGGAAGAAGTACGAATTGATTTCTTAGTGGTTAGTTTGTCTGCGGATAAGGCATTCACTAGCTATTTGTTCCTAGTTTCCTTATTGTCCTCTAGTAACTTCTTTATGATGTTTAATAGGCTTTTGTTTCAAGGTTCTGCCATTCCACTACCTTGAGGGTAAGAGGTTGTGGAATGGCCAAGGGTAATATGGTATTTATTGCAGAAATCTATCATTCTTTTGGATTTACAGGCTACTGCATTATCAGTAATGAGCTTATTTGGACATCAAATCTTGATAGAATATTGGTTTCAAGGAAGGTTACGATAACAATATCTATGGCTTGCCTCGAAGGTATGGCCTCTATCCATTTTGTGAAGTAGTTTTTGGTTGTAAGGATCCATTTATGCTGAGCAGAGGAGGGTGGGTGAATTTCACCAATGAAGTCTAAACCCCATTGTTGAAAAGGTTTTTCTGCAGAGATTGGCTTGAGGGGTAAAGGTAAGAGTTTTTTCATTCCCTCAAAGATTTGGCATTTGTGATAGGAGGTCACATCTTTCTTGACATTAGAAAACAAGGTAGGCCAGTAAAAACCAGCTCTTAGGATTTTTTTTACAATGGTCTACTAGTAAATGTGTCCTCCACAGTCACCTGCATGAAATTCTTCAAAACACTTGTCAGATTCATCTTTTAATAAGCAATTGAGAAGAATACCTTCATGATCTCTCCAAAACAGAGCATTGTCTAATATGAAATATTTTAAGGATTTCATCTTTAAAAACCTACTTTTAGTCCTACATAATTAAGGAGGAGCTTGTAAATTCCATAAAACGTAAATAATATCATCATACCATGGTGATTCAAGAAAGGCCTGGCTAACAAGTGGAGTTTCCATCTCCTCTTCATTATCTATTTGTGCAATAAAGTTTATATCCAAGGCCTGACAGTTCGATTTAGCATGATCTTGGCTAAACCTTGGCCCTTGATTAACTTGGTAGGTTTGATCTCTATAGCATATTCTAAAAGAGTAGCAATCCACTTTTCCCTCTTTCCATCATGACCATCCTGAGTTAGGATGTCTTTAACTATCGAATTAGGAACATAGGATACTATATGATAATATAAGATGTATACCCTAAAATATTTAATGGATTTGACCAAAGCAAAGGCTTGTTTCCCCATTATATTATATTTTAAGGGGGCATCTCTCAGGGCTTTGCTAAAAAAAGCAATGGGTTGTTCATAGCCCTGGTCATTTTTCTGCAGTAGAACTACAACAATTGTGCGCTTAGAAGAAAAAGAAAATAAGATGAAATCTCTATCAAATTTTGGACTGATTAATGCTAGTGTTTTAGTTAAGGCTAGTTTAATGTTTTCAAAGGATTTCTTAGACTCAACAGTCCATTTTATGGTAGAGTCCTTTTTAAGCATATTGTTCAGTGACATAATTAATTCTACTAAGTTAGATATAAATCTTCTAAGAAAATTGATTTTCCCTAAAAAAGCTTGCAATTCTCTAATATTCCTCGGATGTTGTATGTGCAAGATGGATTCTATTCTGACAGGGTCTATTCTTATACCATATTTTGAAATTATATGACCTAATAACTTTCCTTCTTCTAACACAAACAAAGACTTCTTGGGGTTTAGGGAGATTCCATATTTTCTGCATTTAATAAAAACTTTCCTTAGATGATCCAAATGTTGATTGTTAGATTTTGAAAATATAGTAATATCATCTAGATAGATCACAAGAAAACCATGAATTGCTTTGGCAAAGGCTATATCCATAGCCCTCTGGAAAGTGGCTCCTGCATTCATTAGCCCAAAAGGCTTCTTCACATACATGAATGTGCCCCACAGAGTAGTAAAGGAAGTTTTGGCTTAGTCATTAGGATGAACTAAGATCTGATTAGAACCAGAAAACCCATCCAATAGTGAGATTCTAGTTGCTCCAACTACTCTCTGCAGAATGTGGTCCATTTTTGGGAGAGGGTAATTGTCCTTTAGAGACATTTTTTTGAGGTTTCTGAGATCTACATAGAGTCTAACCTCACCAGCTTTTTTTCCTAGTAGACACCAAGTTTGAGACCCAATCAGAAAATCTGATTCGTGCAATTATTTTGGCATCATACATTCTCTGAATTTCCTTTTCAATTTCCGGTAGTAAGACAAGATTAATCCTTCTATGTTTTTTCTTGAAAGGCTTTTTATTTTCTTTTATAGGAATTGTGTGTTTGATGACGTTGGCATCATAGGATTTAAGGTCCTCATAACTCCAAGCGAAGACATCTTGAAATTCTCTCAATAACTCAATGTATTTCACTTTTTGCATTGGAGGTAATGATTTCGAAAGTTTGATCAATTTTGGATTTTCATTAATGCCTATATTACATTCCTCTATATCAAACCATATAAGTTCCATTTTAGGCTTCCTAGGAACATCGTTTGAATCAAATAAATCTTCCATAGGGGTTAATCCCTTAGGTAAGAAATTGTCTTTGAGATTAATTACTTCGATTTCTTCATTGATTATTTCATCAATCTCAATTTGCTCTAAGTTGTCTACATCTATCTTACTAAATTTATTAGGGGTAAATCTATATATTTCTTCACTTTCTACCTCATTTATTTCTATCTCATCTTTAGTGTTGGGATCTATTGATGTATCAATATCTATATTGTTATTTACAAATTATTCTTCTAAAACTAAAATGTTGTTTATCTATTTGTCACCAAAAAATATTTGCCAGTTCTTCAAGTTATCTAGAATAGCAGGTATGTGCCTAACCTTAGCAGTGTATTGATGGTTAGATTGGAATGGTAACTTGCAGGTGCTGGCAAACATTGCTAAATTATGAGCCTCCATGTTATGTTTTCTAGGAATCACTCCAAGCTTAGTTTCTAGGAAAGTATTAAGTATTTCTACAATCGTTCCTCTATAAAAACTTAATTAATGCTCCATACTAATTTCATACTTAAAATTAATGCTTCATACTCAACCATATTGTTAGTGCATTTAAATTTCAGTCTATATGAATCGCTTTCTGAGTGATTATTCTCCAAATTATATATCCACACTCCTGCTCTTGATCCAAACTTTTTGACTGACCCATCAAATTCAAGATGCCATAATATCTCATGCTCATAATTTTCACTATCTGGTGCAATAAACTTTTCATCCTTTATATCAGTTTGATTATCTTGTTTATTGAAAAGTTTTGTAGTTTGGTTAGTTTCTATGTAGAAATTGCAATTTCTTTTGGTTCTGCATCACTATTGTCTAAAATTGTTTCTTGTGTTTGACCAGCATTATACAAAATAAAAGAATCAATATCTGAGTGTATGGAGTAGATGGGAAAGTTTTGAGGCCGATCCTGGCTACTTACCATATATTTCATTAAGGTCTTTCGGTACAGTTTCTTCAGTTGTCCAAAAACATAGATTGTTGCATATGACATATCTAGTTGTAAGGATCCCTGAAGTTTGGATCCCAATGATCTAGATAGCAGCATGCCATACTTTGGTGGGATGTCAGCAACCATAATGTCCATAAGGATACTCTTGGTAGGATATTGAACTAATGTAGCACATAGGTCCTTAATCAATCCTAGACACTTGACTTGATTTAAATGAGAATAAGTCCTTGTAAGGCTTTCTAATGTCTAGGTTTAATTTCTCCATCACTGATTTGGGCATTAAGTTGTGGGAGGCCCCAAAATCCAACATTTCATTGTGTATAATTTTGTCATGGTGTTAGGCCCCTATACTACTAGTGTAACCCGTTATTGTTATTAGTACAACCCCCTTATTATATTGTTGTACCCATGTAGTCCCCATATTGTTACTATTGTGCCCCATAGAAGCCCATTATTGTTATTATTGTGCCCTTACATTATTATTGTTATGTCGGCTCTGATTATATTATGACCCCTTAGACTCCGATATATAGAAAGGAGGTCTTGTCATTTGTATCATCTAAGGATTGTTCATTTGTGTAATATAAAGCAAGTTGGCCCCTCGAAGAGGCTAAATTCTAAGGCATTGATCTATATTTTCTATCTTTTTGTGAGCTAGCTTCACAACATTTGATATTAGAGCTTTGGATTCTAGGGTTTCACTACTCTAAATAGGTCATCGTGGAATTTTCGCTATAACTTATCTTCTAAGATGTTTCAGAAGTGAAAAACAAAACCCATTTGAGATGAAATCGTGCTGAACCTCAAGTCCAAATTTCAAAGCTTTTCGTGCTATAATTGTGGAGATATGATCTGAGGAAGCTGGATTTTTTTATAGACTCCCGAATTACATTCCAAACAGGTGACCTAGGGAAAATAGTCATAACTTTTTTTTTGAGCAGTAGATTGAAATTTCTTAAGAAGTTACATAAATAGGATGGCCTATAGTTTCCTATGTATATTTTTCAGATCCTAAGATCAAAACATTGACACATGGCACTTGATACAATTTCGCTCTTCTAAAAAGGTATATAATCAGGTCATCTTGGGAGATTGTCCATAACTCTCTCTTGGAGAATGTAAATTCGATCAAACTAGTGGCATTCGAAAGAGGACATAGATGGCTACTGCAGGTCGCAGTTTCAGAACTTAAAGATTCAAAAGTACAGAGTTACAATCGTTTGAAGATCAAGCTCCTAAAATTAAGAAGAAGCGAGATGAGGAAGTTTGATGGCAAGGATCCAGTAAATTGGATACTACAGATGGAGAAATATTTTGATCTACATGGTGTACCACTATTACAAAATGTATGTATTGCATCCTCATATTTAGAACAATATCAATTTTTATGGTATAAAGGGCTTTGTTCTTGTAAAAAACTTGTTACGTGGTCAATCTTCAGGGAGGAAATTATACCACATTATGAGAATACAAGAGCAACACCTTCTTGAGAGCAGCACCACAACAATTGGAAGAATAAAGAGAAAAAAGGCTTTGTTACAAAGTGGAAAGCAAAATTATGGCAACAAGGAATTCTACCCCTCACAACTATATATATGGAAGTGTTGCTTCTCCTAGCCTTCCACAACCTACAAGGGTTACACCGAAACAATTGGAAGAAAAAATAGAAAAGGAGCTTTGTTACAATTGTGATAGCAGATTCACTAAAGGTCATAAGTGTGTTGAGAAGAAATTATTTTACATAGAGTATGAAGAGGAGGAAGAAAAGGATCACGAAACATCAAAAGAAGAGGATATATGCTAGGACACAACCCAGAGAAGGAAGAAATGAATTCGACCCTATCTTGTAAAGCATTGAAAAGAATTACCACTCCTCAAACTCTCAAGATAGAAGGACATATCAAGAAGAAAAAGGCTCAGGAAGTGAAAGATCACATCAAGAAAGAAGAAATGAATCCAAACATATTTTGTAATGCATTGGTCGGAATTACCACTCCTCAAACTATCAAGATAGAAGGACATATCAAGAATAAAAATGTTCAAGAAGTGAAAGATCACATCAAGCATCAAGAAATGAATCCGACTGTATCTTGCGAAGCATTGGAATAAATTACCACTCAAACTCTCAAGGTAGAAGGACATATCAAGAAGAAAATGGTCCAAGCAGTGAAATACCACATCAAGCATCAACAACAAGTTCTCCAACTTTTAAAAGATAATGCCACTTTGGTGCAAAATCGAATGAAACAACAAGTAGATCAACATCATAGTGAAAAATGTTTTGTTTTAGGTGATTGGGTACTTTTACTGCTACATCTCAAGCAAGCTACTTATGAGAAGGAAATGTTGGCAATACTACATGCACTTCAGAAATGGTGACCTTAACGAATGGGAAGACACTTCAAGGTAAAAATGGATCATGATAGTCCTAAATACTTTTTAGAACAACTATTATCTTTAGAAGAACAAAAAAAATCGGTCACAAATATGTTGGGTTATGACTTTGACATCATCTATAGAAAAGGGAAGCAAAGTTTTGTTTCAAATGAACTCTCAAGAAAGGATGAGGATGCGGAAGCATTGTTTTGTGCTATTTCTATTATCCAACTAGATTGGATAAATGAAGCAAGGGATGAATGGAAGAAGGACAAAGAAGTATGGTCACTCATTAAAAAGTTGCAGAAGATCCCAATTCAAACAATATTTCCATAACTTGAAGAGGAAGGAAAAATCATACTGCAACCTGGAGCAGTCACAGAAACAAGAACCCGATAGCTACAAAATCGATCAATTTCAGATTATCTCATCGAGTGGAAGAACTTACTGCTAAAGATTCCACATGGGAGGACAAGAATCTCATACAGAAGCATCAAGAACTACTCAAGCGTTGAGGACAAAACTTTTTGAAGGAGAGGGGAATGTTAGGCCCCTATACTACTAGTGTAACCCGTTATTGTTATTAATACAACCCCATTATCATATTGTTGTACCCATGTAGTCCCCATATTGTTACTATTGTGCCCCATAGAAGCCCACTATTGTTATTATTGTGCCCTTACATTATTATTATTATGTCGGCTTTGATTATATTATGACCCCTTAGACTCCTATATATAGAAAGGAGGTCTTGTTATTTGTGTCATCTAAGAATTGTTCATTTGTGCAATGTAAAGGAGGTTGCCCCATCGAAGAGGCTAAATTCTAAGGCCTTGATCTATCTTTTCTATATTTTTGTGAGATGGTTTCATAAGACATGGATACTAAGTATAATATAAAACAGTAGAACTCCTCCTTCTAGTGGTTTTCCATTGACATCCGAACCAAATATAAGTTATGGTTGATCATCAAACAAGTTCACAGAATCCTCGTATTCAAAAATGTCTAAGGTCTGGTTTATCTGTGATTTATAGGTTTTGTTCTTAATTAGTTTTGTTAAAGGAACTGAAACCTTTAGTTTTGCTATCTCTGCTCCTAGATTGAATGGAAACGAGGCTTTTTCTATCTGAGGGTTTTGAATTTTCGCATCAGGGGTTTGAGTAGGTTTGTGCTCTTTTCCTTTGTTGGGGACTTCCTTATGTGGATTTTCAAATGTAATTTTTTTATTTTTCTCCACTATTTCCTTAGGTTGAATTGAAGTGGATGGTTGGTCAGCAGAGGGTTGATTAGGAGTTATATCTGCAATGGTGGGGCTAGAAGGACTCTGGTTCTGTCTAGAGAGAATTTGGAGGATCTTAGAAACAAGGGCTTCTTTGATTCTCTCGGGTTGATTTTGTACTATTTTCTTAGTCTGGTCAAGGGCATCAGTATTCGTTTTACTCCTTAGGTTGTACTGTTTATTCACTTCAAAGATTGCAGAGTCATATCCTTCTTTATAACCAAATGAATCACCAGACTGTACCTGTAATTGCCACAACATATACAGTTCTTTCTCATCTTAGGTTAGGAAAATAGCATCCTCATCATTTATCCCCATTAGGTTAATTTGTGTGTCTTGTTCAAGATATTCTAGATGCGATGTTTCTACACAATTTTCTTGGAAATGAGGCCTGATGTTCTGATCTGGTCTATTTTTCCCGGTATTTTGGTTTTTTCTAAAATTTTGGTTTCTAACTGGAGGTGGTTGTTGGTTGTCCAATTAAGGTTTTCTTTCTATGTTTTCTAGTCTATCCATCAGTTTTTCCATACTCTTGGCTAAACTGTCTATTTTGAGGTTAGATGGTGAAGCTTCATCTTTAGCAGCTCCTCTTCTTTCATTTCTAACTCTAGCTCTTTTAGCTAATGAATTGGCTTCTACACTAATTGCTACACTCTGCATTTCCTCTAAGGTTGGAGGGTTTCTTTCCCTGAGTTGGTATTCCATGTCTGTGTCAAAACCATCAAAGAATTTTATTAATGCTAAGTCAGGAGGGGGTCTAAGGTTGACTAGGATTGCATTATATATGTTATTGAACCTAGTGCAATAATATTGTACAATTTTGTTAGGTCCCCTTCTAATATTTTCATACTCTGAAAGGGTCTGTAAGGGGTTCTTTTTCTTTTCCTATCTATTCAAAAACTATTGGTAAAAGATATCTAAACTATCAATACTATTAGTAGGTAATGCTCTAAACCATTTCCTAACATCACCAGCTAAAGTATGAGAAAACAGTCTCATTTGAACATCCCCAATATCAATTTCATGTAATTCGAGGTAATCAATCATTTTATTGACATGATGATGTGTAGTGTAGGGTCCTATGCCATCAAATTGAACAATATTGCGTTGGTAGTCTGTTGGCATAACACCAAGTGGGGCCTGTAACACAAGAGGAGCATATCTATTCGCCATGGATCTAAGTTGGGAGGGGCTAAGATGTGGGGTTGAGGTACTTGGAGATGATACTACAGTGGATGAAGATCTAGGACTAGTAGGTAATGGATGAGTAATGGTAGGTTGGTGAGGGAGTAGAGGTGTAAATGGTGGTGAAGAGTGGACTTCAAAAGTTGAGGGGAGCAATGGTGAACTAAGAGTGTTGGATAATTGTCCGAAAAGCTCAGGGGTCTTGGTAGTACTAAGGGATGATTGTGGAGAGTTTAGAATGTATTCATCAATTGATCTATTGGCCTTTTGGATTCATAAGACCAATCTCTAATATCACATGCCTATTATGCTACAATGGAGAATGGAGGATCGGTGAAATGGCATTCCCTTTAAGTTTAATCATATTTGGCTGGAGGATGAGGAACACAACAGGCTCATTAGAATGACATGGAATGATTTACAACCCACACAAGTGGATTCTATGATGGCATATATGATCGACAAACTCAAACTTATCAAAGACAAGACCAAGGTTTGGGAACAAAAGAGGAAGAAGCAGATGAATAGGGATCTCGAATAGATCATTAAGGAGATTGATGGATTTGGAAACATGATGGAGAAGCGACACTTGTCATAAGGAGATTGGGGATATCTTAGCCTCTTAAAGGATAGAAGGATCAAGATCCTCCACATGCCGGAGGTTACATAGAAATTGAAAAGACGGAAAATTTGGTTTTGGGAGGGAGATCACAACACCAAATATTTCCATAGATTTGCAAATCACAGAAAGTAGACAAATTCTATTTTGAATATTAACGACATGAATGGGGAGTTGATAAAAAATCCGTATGGAATACGTGTTGAGGCCATCTGATATGTTATGAACTTATATAAAAATCAGGATGGCGATTGTTTTGAAGACCAAATGTATGTGTTAGACCGATACCCTCTGATGTTTGATGCAGAGGAAAATGAGGGTCTCTTTTTTCTTGCCAGCCTCGAGGAGGTCTTGGAGGTCCTCAAACATTTCGCTAGAGACAAGTTCCTGGGACCTGACGGATCGACGATCAAGTTCTTCTTACATTTATCTGATATAACAGGACAACATATACTGGATATTTTGGAGAAATCCAAGATTTCGGGTATGATCTCAAGAGCCATAAACTCTACCTTTCTGGCACTTATTCCCAAATCGTCTAATCCCAAAAATTTTGGTTATTTTCGACCCATATCCCCATTTAATATCCTTTATAAGATGATCTATAGGTTGATAGCGGGTTGGATTAAAACATATTTCCTCACACATTTCTAGAGAACAATTTCGCTTTTTGAGTGACAGGCTTATACATGATGCTATTTATCTAGCTTAGGAAGCTATACATACCATCCATATTCAGAAAAAAAGGCCTTGGTCATGACTATTAATCTCCACCAGGCATATGGTTGTGTGCACTGGTCCTATATTCTCCTTTTGTTACATAATATTGGGTTACAAACTCGTAATGTTGCATGGATAATGGCATGTATGACTTTGACAAATTTTGTTGTCCTCTTCAAATGTTTTTCGTGTAAAAAGGGTCTTCAAGAAAGAATGCTCATTCTCACCTTTCATTTTCATTTTGGATTTAGACGACCTCAGTTTCAAGATCAAGGAGGAAAAATAGATGGGTTGTTTCCAGGGTAGCAAGATCACTCGGAAGGTATGCATGACTCATCTTCTTTTTGTTGATGATATCCTAACTTTTGAAATTATTTCCACATCCCATTGGAGTTCCCTTCATCGGATTATGGGCAAATTTGGTGATGCTTCAGGTTTGATTACAAATGGAAGTAACTCCACTTTATATTTTCTAATGGTAACATGCAGGACATTGAATATATTATAGCACTATTTTATGTACAAAAGTCTCCAATTTAGATGAGCTTCACTTACCTTGACTTTTGACTCAAGCACAATTGTTATTGCTCAGGGGATTGGATGTGGCTGGTGGAAAAATATAAAATGAAATGGTGCTCCTAGAAAAATCAATTCCTCTCATTGGGAGGCAGATATATCCTTGCTCTCATTGGCTTACAACAACTCGTTGTCTATTGGGCACAATTGTGTCAAATCCCCGTTTCCATACAAAACTAGATCCATTCTATTTCTACACAGTTCCTCTAGGCTGGGAATAACTCATGATTTAAATACAACCTTTGTGAATGGGATTCTCTGACAATTCCAAAGGACTAAGGGGATGTGGTTTACTGCACCTATAAATATTTGGGAAGGACTACTTATCAAATCTTTGTGGCATGCTATTTGGGGAGGTGGGATCTAGCAAGAGATATTGAAGCATAAATACTTGAGAGGTTATGAACCATAGCACATTTACAGAAACATCAATAGTCGTCTATCTAGAGTATCTTTGATTTGGAGATCATTCCAAAAAATATGTGAATGTTGACGCAATGGGATGGTCTAGTGTTTTGGGAATGGCCACAAAATCATGATAGGATTGAATTTGGTGATGGGAGTTACCACTAGAAATAATTTTGGAGAGCGGAATCTATCCATGATTCATCATGGAGGTTATTTCTACCTTTCAAAAATTATACACAGGTGGGACTTAGGATGTCCGATTTGGAAATATGTTGTTGATTTACGTATGGTGGGTAACTGCGCCATGGAATGGAGCACATACATCAATTTATTTAACAGTGCAAGGCCTTGTTTTTACCATGGTGGTCACAACTTAAGATGGTTCAGGAGGCTGTAAAAAGTAGCTCCTATTGTGACCGACACATACATGTGGTTAATGACTCTATCTTAAACCCCTTAGGAAAGATCATGGTTTGCCATGATTTGGAATTGGAAGATGCCCACAAACATTATCCTATTTGCATGGTTGGTTTAGAGAAACAAGATTCACACTTGGGATAGTCTGCAAAAAAGGGGACATATGGGGTTGGGTATATGTATACAGTGCATGGAAGACTCTAAAATAGCCACTAATTTGTTCTTTCAGTGGTCTTTCACTATCTGAATCTAGAACTTTTTTGCTGATGTTTTTAAGTTCACTTTCTAGAGGATTGGCATCTTTGAAGAGTTCATGATTGAATGGATGAAGGGCCAATAGGAACAATGGACCCTCCCACTATTCATCATCTAGGAAATATGGATAGCTCGAAACAGGTTCATATTTGAGGGACATAAAGTTGAATTATCCTAGTTAATACATAAGGTTCTAACTTCGATGAAGGCCACCTCCATAAATACTGTAAAGTCTTATGACTGATCCTATAGGATGAAGCTCGTGGAATGTACTCCCCCTACTAGCTTCTCTGATGGTGTTGCCCAACTAGGAATATGCAGTTGTGGTGCAGTGCTCCGCATTGACTCGACTATTGAATATCACTTGTGGTGACATGGAGGCTCCAGATCCAACACCAAGGTGGAGGCTATGGCTTTATGTGGATTACTTTGGTTCACTACACAAAAAACATTAAATCTCTAAATATAAAGTGGGACTCAATGGCATTAATGGACAACATCACAAGGACTTTAGATTTCTGCCCACCCCTCCCCCTAGGTTGGCTGAAGAGGATTAGGTGCATCCTGATCTTGCTTCTTACATACACCATCACACATATATATAGGGAAGGTAACATAAAGGCTAATAGCCTCTCCAAGGCTGGCCTGAGCTACGATTCTACTAAAATACAGTATAGGTATCTGGTTGAAAACATGATCCTAGAGGAGGGCTGAATTTTCTTGCCTTGAGCACCATGTCTCCCCACATGCAAGACTCTATATTGCCACAATTTTTTTCCGATGCTTTCTATCTTTTCTACAATATGCCGTAAATTTTGTTTTTCCATAGTACTCAAATTATGTTTTGACTTTGTGCTCAATTTTGGAAAATATCTAAGTTTTTATTATCTGACTCGACAGTGTTGTATAATTTTTTATAATACTCTGGTACTTACTAATCCAACACATATTTGACTAGATGGATGATGCTATGAACCGTGTATATGTACTATTTTTATTAATAATAGAAGCAATGTTTTTTTCTTCTGAAAAAGATAAACCTCACGAGCTAACTCATGTTTTTTTTCCCAAACTAGCTTTCTATTTTTAAATAGTACTTTGTCTATGGAAGCATGAGGGCATCTTTATTTAATGATAGGTCTATTATTTTCTCTTCGAAACTAAAAATAAAGCATTTTCCTCTCACTACATGTTTTTGTTCTGCTTCAAACTATCATGGGAATTTAGGAAGGTAATTCTTCATGAAATTATAACTTTATAATATTTGGAGTATAGATGATTTGCTTATCGTTGTATGTTTTTGTTTTACTTGAAACTATCATTGGAAGTGACGGAGGTGATTTTTCATCCAATTATAAATTTGTAATATTTAACAACATTTTAAAATTTATTTTAACTATTAAATTTGCAAATATTAATATTTAAAGATGAAAGCTTCGATATTTTAAAGAAATGTTTTTATCAAGTTTTAAACTAATTTTTTTTATCTATGGAAAAACCACCTATAAACAACATTAATATTTCCATTTTATATAAAATTAAATAAAAATGAAAAGCAAAAAATATAAAACATTTGAAATTTATTTTTGAATGTTGAATAAATGATGTGTCTTTTTGTCTTTCATGTAGCTAACTAACTATCAAAAAAATCCAATTAAAACTTTATTAATATCAATCACCTTTCACTTTGCACAAAATATAAAGAAAGCCGCATAGCTAGCATTCCTTGCCGCATAGTTTAATTATTAATCTTTGAAAGGTAAGAAAAATAGCAATATCATTAATTTATATATTATTTAATTTTAAGAAAAAGAAAAATAATTAAATTTCACCTTTTTCACATTTAGAAATGGACTCTTTCTCATAAAAAAACTTATGATATTGAAATGGTCAATTATTTTGTCAGAAAAATCAATACTAACTACAATTTGAAAATACAAGTTAATTTATTGTTGTTATTAAAAATGAATCTAGACCAACATGCTTATTTTTCATTTTATTTAACTTTTTGAAATTAAAAAACACATAAAGTTATGAGGTCTACATTATAATTATGAGGTGTGGGTTAGTTGGTGGTAGTTAATTTTACATTTTATCAAGTTTGAAATTTAAATCTTATAGTGAGGGGTTAAGGATGGAAGCGTTAAGGATGGAAGTTAGTTATCTTCAAGAATTAGACTATTGTTTATTATCTTATTATCTATGTTCCTTATCTTATTATTTATGTTCCTATACTGGCATCTGTTTGAAGAAATAATGATTTAATTTAAGTAAATGTATTATGTTTACTAAAAGTATTTGTTTCTTTTAATTGGTTATAGGTTTGTATTTAGAGGGGTAGAATATGTGATTTTTTTTAAATTTAAATAGTTAAATTGGTGTTATTGGTGAGGAAAACTTAAACACTACAAATGGTATTATTAGTGAGAAAAAAATAAATAGTTAAATTGGTATTGAATGTGCATTATGTTTCTCAATTACTTGAATATTGTAATTCATTTCAAGAATTTGGTTTCTTTTAGTTTATTTTTTGATTTATTCTTTGTATTCAACAACATTGAGCTTTAAAGGGAACCCCTCAACCTTGGCTTTGAGTTTGAGTTTTTCTAATTCAATGTGCCTCAATTTTGCCTTAATATCGTCCTAGTTTAACATTCTCTTTTATGCTTGTTGAGAGTGAGATGAAACAAATAATTCCTGATCTGTTCTTAAACATATTCCACCATATTATTGTGATCCATAAATGTTTTTTTGAAAATTACATTATATTTCTTCCCACTAGGCATTCCATAAATATATGGCATTGTCATATTGCCATTAATCAATGTTTCTAATTCTTTCCATTAGGCTCTCCATAAATATATGGCATTGTACTAAAGCCTTTCATAAAAAACATGTTCTATAAACTTATTATCATATATGTATACAATTTCAACATTACAATACAACTATGAGCATGAAGATAATTTGCAAATATATGGTGAAATAAAAAAGGAAACTTACACCAACAAATAATGTGTATATACTAGACAAAAATGTTAAAGTGTTGATAAATAGAGACATGGGATAAAATAGAGGCCTAATGAACTTAATATAACCATGAACTTACTATAGCCTTAAAAATGAAACATGGGGGAGGGACAATGCATAGTGAGAAGTGTATCTACCTATGTTTTGATATTTTGACATAATATAGCCTTCAGAGAGAAGCATGGGAGATGGGAAATGCATGGTGAGAAGTGTATCTACCTATGTTTTGAGATTTTGACATAATAAAAATTGTGATGGGTAAAGATGATGTTACATAGATCATTTTATATAATTTTATGAGACCAATGGATGGACAAATACTAGTTGTAGTCAAATTATCATGCCATTTGTGTAAGAAAAATGCTATTTTACGATGAGAATAAACCCAATGTAAACCATTAAGTAGATGTAAGGTAAACCTCACTGAGCATAGGGAGCTATTATTCTGGCCACAATGGATGCTAAGTGTGTAGGGGGTGGGGCACCACTTTCTCAGTGGGTAAATGACCTATTCGAGGGTTGCCTGCAGGGGATGGATGACATGTTTCATGGAGGGTCCTCAGTACATGCAGATATACATGACGGGCTGCTCCCTAGATTTCCATTTTCCTCTCCTCTATCGACTACACAGTCCCTCCCAAAGTCCAGGAGACATTTCCCTTAGCCCATACGACCGTGTGAAGAGACTAAGTTGTTGAGTTTTGGCTATGACATTTTGTGGGATCATGTCATGAGTCTTCAGAAGTGTACTCTGGTGGGGAGGTGGATTTTTGCTAACCTGACTAAACAAAATATCTTGGAATGGATGAACAAAGCTTGGAAAACCATGTTGGGATATTTTCCTAATGTGAGTTTATTGATGAATGCCTGGTTCAGTTTCCATTTCCTCCATAATGATGAATCGAAGAAAATCCTTAAAATCCCCTCGTTCTGCGTGCAATGTTTCCTTAAATTACATTGATGGTACATTGGCTTCAATCCCCTTTTACACATGTCACGGAATGACATTGTTCGGGTGAAGCTCCTGGGTCTTCCCTTGGAATTCTAGACTAAGAATCCCTTGGTGACCATTGGGGACTTGATTGGTCGGTTCATATATCTGCAAACCTAGTACTATGGGTGCTTGGGATAAAACATTTTCCTCTCGCTATATTTTTCTTTACTCAAATTATATCTTCTATAATATTGGTCGACAAGAGAGAATCTCCCCGTCTTTTTTTTACTCCAAACTATCATTGGCACTCAGGAAAGTAATTCTTCATGAAATTATACCTTTATAATATTTAATATTTTTTTAAAATTTACTTGAACTACTGAAATTTAAGGTCAAACGCTTTGCAGTTCAAATTCATGTAGTAGAATAAATATTATTTTTTTCCATGCAAAATAAAAACACTTAACCATATTAATATTTAATATTATTTAATTTAATTTAAAATTAATTGAAAATGAAAAAAAAAATTATAAAATATTTGAAGTTCGCTTTGGATGATGAGTAATTACCAAAATGAACTTTAATAAGAAACAAGTAATTTTTGTCTTTTATATATATAAGTAACTATCACAAGGAAATTAGGAGGTGATTAATATAAACAAGTGTTACATAGTAGCTTAAACATGTTTCTATGTAAAAAAGTAATGAAACTATTTGATTATAGTGATATATTAAAATAATTAAAAAATAAGTTGTGTAAGTGTAGTTGTAAAATGTATCTTTAGGGTAGGATTGGTTTTATTATATTTGAGAACGTTGAAAATTATCATTTAATATAGTCTTAACTTAAAAATTTAAGAAATAGTACAATGTGTTATTTATAAATAACTACTTATAGTATATAGTTGGTTTTGGATTTTCTTTGAAATATTAAATATTATAACTATATTAAGTAAATATAAAATGGTAAACATACTTAGTGACAATAAACATATAAATTTAAAAATATAAAGAAGTTATTATGGAGATTACAAAATTAGTTTACAAAATTATTAGACATTTTTCATGTTAATTATAATAGTAAAATATTTAATTAATATAAAAAATATTTTGTAACTACTTAACAAAGAAATGTATATGTCTCACTCACTTAATTATGGAAATGCAATAAAACAAGGACAAAATTTGATGTGACCCATGTATTCTTGGCTCATTATTTGAGGCATTGGGCAATAACATATTCGAATTGACAACCAATCCATAAGAGATAAATGCCAATAAAATAAATTGCAAAAAAATAAAAATAAAAATATTTATAAATTGAAAAATAATTTTCATGTTTGACTCAATTAATAGGCATAGAACAAATATCCAATGCACAATAATAACGATAAAAAGTGAGTCCAAAACAACCTACTTATTTTCCATTTTATTTAACTTTTTGAAATTAAAAAACACAAAGTTATGAGGTGTACATTACAATTATGAGGTGTGGGTTAGTTGGTGGTAATTGATTTTACATTTTATCAAGTTTGAAGTTCAAATCTTATGGGGAGGGGTTAAGGATGGAAGTTAATTACCTTTGATAATTAGACTATTGTTTATTATCTTATTATTTATGTTCCTATAGTGGCATCCATTTGAAGAAATAAAGATTAATTTAAGTAAATGTATTATGTTTATTAAAGTGTAAGTGTTTCTTTTAATTGGTTATAAATTTGTATTTAGAGGGGTAGAATATGTGCATTTTTTAAAATTTAAATAGTTAAAATATTGGTGATATGGTGACATCCTGTTTGAACAAATAAAGATTTAATCAAGTAAATGTATTATGTTATTATGTTTATTAAGGAGAATAGGTTCTTTTATCTAGTTATAGGTTTATATTTAGAGGGATAGAACATTTGTACTTTTGAAAATTTAAATAGTTAAATTTGCGAGGAAAACTTATACACTTAAAATCATATTATTAGTGAGAAAGAAGAATTAATTAAATTGGTATTAAATGCGCCTTATGTTTCTCAATTACTTTCATATTGTAGTTCATTTCAAGAATTTGGTTTATTTTAGTTATTTATTTATTTATTCTTTGTATTCAACAACTTTGAGTTTCAAAGGGAACTCCTCTTCCTTGGCTTTGAGTTTGAGTTTTTGTAATTCAATGTGCCTGAATTTTGCCTTAATATTGTCCTAGTTTAACTTTCTCCATTATGCTTGTTGAGAGTGAGATGACACAAATAATTCCTTATCTATTCTTAAACATATTCGACCATATCATTGTGATGCATAAATGTTGTTTTGAAAATCACATTATGATTCTTCCCATTAGGGTCTCCATAAATATATGGCATTGTAATATTGCCATTCATCAATGTTTCAAATTCTTTCCATTAGGCTCTCGATAAATATATGGCATTGTAGTAAAGTCTTTGATAAAAAAGCATGTCCTATAAAATTATTATCATATATGTATACAGTTTGAACATTACAATACAACTATGAGCATGATATTGGGAAAATATATGGTGAAATAAAAAAGGAAATTTACACCAACAATTGTGTATATATTGGACAAAAAAGTTAACGTGTTCATAAATAGAGACACGGGAGTAAATAGAGGCCTAATGAACTTAATATATCCATGAACTTACTATAGCCTTAAAAATGAAAGATGGGGGATGGACAATGCATGGTGAGAAGTGTATCTACCTATGTTTTGATATTTTGACATAATATAGCCTTAGAAAGAAAACATTGGAGATGGACAATGCATGGTGAGAAGTGTATCTACCTATGTTTTGAGATTTTGACATAATAATAATTGTGTTGCGTAAAGATGATGTTACATAGATCATTTTATATAATTTTATGAGACCAATGGATGGATAGATACTAGGTGCAGCCAAATTATCATGCCATTTGTGTAAGTCAAATTCTATTTTACGATGAGAATAGTTGTACAAAAACATCAACCCAAAGTAAACCATTAAGTAGATGTAAGGTAAACGTCACCGAGCATAGGGATATTTTATTCTCGCCACGATAGATGCTGAGAGTCGACGGGGTGGGGCAAGTTGCTTGACAGGTAAATTACTTGTCAGAGGGTTGCATGCGGGGGATGGACGACATGTTGCATGGAGTGTCCTCGATACGTGCAGACATACCTGACGGGCCGCTCCCTAGATTTCCATTTTCCGCTCCTCTATAGACTACAAGGTCCCTCCCAAAGTCCAGGCGACATTTCGCTCGGCCCATCTGGTCATGTATAGAGACTATGCTATTGATATTTGGATATGACATTTTGTGGGATTGTGTCATGATTCTTCAGAAGCCTACTATGGTGGGGAGGTGGATTTTTGTTGACACGACTGAAAAAAATATCCAGGAATGGGTGAACAAAACTAGGATAACCATGTTGGGATATTTTCCTAAGGTGAGTTCATTGATGAATGGTTGGTTTAGTTTCCATTTCCTCCATAATGATGATTTGAAGAAAATTATTCAGATCCCCTGGTTTTGCTAGTGATGTTTCCTTCAATTACACTGATGGTACATTGGCATCAATCCCCTTTTACACATGCCGCAGAATGACATTGTTTGGGTGAATCTCCCAGGTCTTCCCCTGGAATTCTGAACTAAGAATGCCTTAATGGACATTCAGGGACTCAATTGGTTGATTCATATATCTGGAGCATGGTATTGTGGGTGCTTGGGATAAACGGGTGGCTAGGATTCTGGTTGAGGTTGATTTTGCTGGTGAACATCTGGAGGACATTGATCTTGAATGGGGGTCGAGTAGATTCCGCCAATGTATTGACTATTGGGGGATCCCTTTCTGATGCCTCTTTTGTCACTACAGTGGACATCTTATAAAACAGTTACCAAGACGACAAAGGATATGACAACCAGGATAGGGTCATCATATGAACTTTCCTCAGGTATCAAATTGACATGACTCTGGTTCAGTAGAGTTTTCCCCCTCAGGTACATCCTCTCCTATCCCTTCCTCTGTTTTTAATGTTTCTCTCTCTTCCCCTCCTCTGACTAAGGTTCTCCCACCTGTTTCCTTTAATCCTATCCTCCATGCCCCTTCCCCATGCTGTGCGCACTAGAGGGAGATCACCATTGACCCCCTCACCAGCCCTCTCCCTATCCCGGACATATTGTTGGCACCCTCTCGGGACACCCAGATGCCCTGCATTTGCTCCACTTTGGTGACGCTTGTGATCTCTCCTTCCATGCCACTGCTTGAGTCAGACTCTCTCCATTCCTCTCGATAGACCAGAGATGACCTCCTCTCCACACAATTCTGTGGCCAATGATATTTAATTTCTCTTGCATAACTCAAATTTGAATATTAAATATCTAATGATTCTTAAAGGGAAGGCTCTTGACTCGTCCCCCACGTTAGCCCTGCATTTTCTTAAAACATCACAGTCAGAAAGACTAATAAGAAGGGTAATTACCATTTTTGGGGAAGACCTTCCTCGATACCACCCCTTTTTTCGGACTCTTCAAGCCTACTTGATCTTCCTATTATTTCCTCTTCTGATCCTTAGGCAATTAGAGCTATGTTTCCCATTTCGGGTGACCCATGATGAGGATCCTCTGTTATAATATTTAGGGGTTGGGGGATCACTCTAAGAAATTGGATCTCTAACAGATGATTTGCTTTCTCAGTCCTGCTATCATATTGATACAAGAAACACTATCCTTTGTTTCTCGCATTATTTCTTAACTGTTGATGATTTTTCCTGGATGGTATTTTTCTGGGGTGGATGCCTCTAGCTAGTCTGGGGGCTTACTGGCCATGTGGGACCCACGAAAGGCAGTTTTCTATGCTCATAGTCTCTCTGCTAGTATTTTACTGTCGGATCATATTCGTGGCTATATTTTTCATTTCCATCTACTCAATTTGTATGCTCGATATTAGAACTGCTCTGTTTTTTGGGATCCTATAAAAAGATGCAACATTCTCAGCATTAGCGGGTTTACAATGTCAAGGGATTTCAACGCCACCTTACTGGACGGGGAGAGATGGGGTGTCCATTCTTGACCCAACCTTCTTGCAGACAAATTGTTTGGTATTTTTAATGGTCATCATATGAGGGATATTTATCAGGTTCCGATTTCTCCCACCTGGAGTAACCGCATAGTGGGGGATGAATACATTGTTAAGTGGCTTGACAGATTTATCATTAAGGAACAAGGGGATGATCAGTTGGGGAACCTTATATCTTGGATTCATAGGACCTATCTCTCATATCACATGCCTATTATGCTATAATGGAGAATGGAGGATCGGAGAAATGACATTCCCTTTAAGTTCAATTGTATTTGGTTGGAGGATGAGGAATACAACAGGCTCGTTAGAATGACATAGAATGATGGAAAACCCCCACAAGTGGATTCCACAATGGGATATATGATGGACAGACTTAAACTTATCAAAGAGAATACCAAGGTTTGGAAACAAATCATGAAGAAACAAATGTATAGGGATCTGGAATAGATCACTAAGGAGATTGATAGATTTGGAAAAATGATGGAGAAGTGACACCTGTCGCAACGAGACTGGGAATATCTCAGCCTCTTAAAGGAAAGCAGGAAGAATATCCTCCACATTTAGGAGGTTACATAGAAATTGAAAAGCCGAGAAATCTAGTTGCGGGAGGGAGATCACAACATCAAATATTTCCATAAATTTAAAAATCACAAAAAGAAGAAAAATTCTATTTGGCATATTTAGGACATGAATGGGGAGTTGATATACACTTCGGATGGAATATGTGTTGAGGTTGTCCCATACTTTATGAAATTATATAGACATCGAGATGGGGTGTGTTTTGAATACCAAATGTGGTTTTGGAGTGATACCCTCTAATGTTTGATGTAGAGGCAAATGAGGATCTCTTTTGTCCTGTCATCTTGGAGGAGGTCTTAGAGGTCCTCAAATCGTTCGCGAGAGACAAGTGTCCGGGACCTGATGGATGGAGAGTTGAGTTCTTCCTACATTTATTTGATGTCATGGGACAACACATACTAGATATTGTGGAGGAATACATGGCTTCGGGTATTATCTTGGGAGCCATAAAATCTATCATTCTGGCACTTATTCCCAAATCATCTCTTCCTAAAATTTTTGGTGATTTTTGACCCATATCCCTATGTAATATCCTTTATAAGGTGATGATCACTAAGTTGATAGCAGGTTGGATTAAAAAAAAATTGTCCTCACACATTTTTGGAGAAAAATTTAGCTTTTTGAGTGACAGACTTATACATGATGTTATCGCTTTGGCTCAGAAAGCTATACATACCATCCATACTCAGAAGAATGACGACTTGGTCATGAAGATTGATCTCCACAAGGCATATGACTGCGTGGAATAGTCCTATATTCGTCTTTTGTTACATAAGATTAGGTTACAAACTCATAATGTTGTATGGACAATGGCATGTATGACTTCAGGAAATTTTCTTATCCTGATCAATGGATTGCCCTCTACCTTTTTTCATGCAAAAAGGGGCCTCAAGTAAGGATTCTCATTCTCGCATCTCATTTTCATTCTGGGTTTGGACGGCCTCAGTTAAAAGATCAAGGAGGCAAATGAAATGGGTTGTTTCCAGGTCATCAACATCATTGGGAAGGTATGCATTACTCTTCTTCTTTTTGTTGATGACATCCTGACTTTTGGCATTATTTCCAGATCCCAGTGGAGTTCCCTTCGTCGGATTATGGGCAGATTTGGTGATGCTTTATGTTTGATTACAAATGGAAGTAAATCCACTTTATATTTTCTAATGGGGGCATGTAGGACATTGAAAATATTGCGGCACTATTTGATGTACAAAGGGCTCCAATTTAGATGGGCTTCACTTACCTTGACTTCTAACTCAAGCCCAATTGTTATTGCCTGGAGGATTGGATGTGGATGGTGGAAAAATATAAAAATAAATCGTGCTCCTAGACAAATCACTTCCTCTCATTCGGAGGGAGATATATCATCACTCTGGTTATCTTACAACAACTAGCTATCTATTGGGCACATTTGTATCAAATCCTGGTTTCCATACAAAACCAAATCTGTTGTATTTCTACACAGTTGCTCTAGGCTGGGAATAGCTTGCGATTTAAATGCAACCTTCTCAAATGGGATTCTTTTATGATTCCAAATGACTATGGGGGATGGGGCTTATTAGATTAGTGCATATTTGGGAAGGCATTACTTATCAAATCTTTGTGGCATGCTATTTGGGGATGTGGGATATGGCAGGAGATATTTAAACATAAATACTTAGACATCATGAACCATAACACATTTACAGAGACATCAAGGGTCGTGTGTCGATAGGATCTTTGATCTGGAGATAGTTCCAAAAATAGGTTCAGATCTCGAGTTTTGGGAATAACCACAAATTCATGATAGGTTCAGATCCAATGATGGGAGTTACCATTGGAAATACTTTGGGAGAGTGGAATCCATCCATGATTCATCATGGAGGTTATTTCTACCTTTCACAAATTATACACAGGTGGGAGTCAGGATGCCCGGTTTGGAAAAATGTTGTGGATTTACATCTGGTGGGTAACTGCGCAATGGAATGCAGCACATACATCAATTTATTGAACAACGCAGGGCCTTGTTTTGACCGTGGGGATGACAATTTAAGATGGTTCGGGAGGCTATCAAAAGGGGCTCCTATTGTGGCTGATACATACATGTGTTTAATCACTCTATCCAAAATCCCTTTGGAAAGATCTTGGTTTCCCAAGATTTGGAATTGGAAGATCCCCATAAAGATTATCCTATTTTCCTAGCTGGTTTGGAGAAACAAGATTCTCACTTGGGATAATCTATGGACAAGGGGACATATGGGGTTGGGAATATGCATATTGTGCATAGCAGACTCTGAGACAACCACTCATTTTTTCTTTTGTTGTTCTTTCATTATCCACATCTGGAACTTTTTTCTTGATGTTTTTAAGTTCACTTTCTAGAGGATTGACAACTTTGAAGAGTTCACGATTGAATGGATGAAGGGCCAGCAGGAACAATGGACCCCCCACTATTCATCATCTAGGAAATATGGGGAGCTTGAAATGGGTTGATATTTGAGGGGCATAAAGTTGAATTCTCTAGGTTGATAAATAAGGTTCTAGCTTGAATGAAGGCCACCTCCACAGATAATATAAAGCCTTACAACCAATCTTATAGGATGAAGCCCATGAAATGTACTCCCCCTACTGAATTTTTTTATGGTGCTGCCCAATTAGGAATCAACGGGTGTGGTGTAGTGGTCCGCATTGACTGGACTACTGAATATCACTTATGGTGGCATTAAGACTCTAAATCCAACACCAAGGCAGAGGCTATGGCTTTATGGGGATTACTCTGGTTCGCTACACAAAAAACATTAACTCTCTAAATATATACGGGGAATCAATGGCATTGATCGATGACATCACGGGGACTTCTGATTTCTTCCCAACCCTCCTCATGGGTTTGCTCAGGAGGATCAAGCACATCGTGAGCTTTCTTATCACATACACCATCACACATATATATAGGGAAGGTAACATAAAAGTTGATAGCCTCTCCAAGGTCGGCCGGAGCTATGATTTTGTTAAATACATTATAGATATATGGTTGAAAACATGTTACTAGAGGAGCGATGCCTTTGCCTTCCTTGAGCATAATGTCTCCCCACATGCGTGTCTCTATATCACCATAGCTTTTTCTGATGCTTTCTATCTTTTTTACAATATGCTGCAAATTTTGTTTTTCCATACTAATCAGATTATGTTTCGACTTTGTGCTCAATTTTGGACAATATCTAAGTTTTTATTATCTAGCTGGATAATCTGGTATATTTTTTTACAAAACTCTGGTGTATATGTATTGTTTTTATTTATAATAGAAGTAATTTTTTTTTCTTCTAAGAAGAAGGTAAACCTCACCAGCTAACTCATGTTTTTTTTTTCCAAATTAGCTTTCTATTTTTAAATAGTACTTTGTATATGGAAGCATTAGGGCATCTATATTTAACGATAGGTTCTCTTTGAAACTAAAAATAAATCATTTCCCTATCACAATATTTTTTTATTTTGGTCCAAATTATCATGGGAATTTAGGAAGGTAATTCTCTGTCACTATATGTTTTTTTTTGCTCGAAACTATAACGGGAATTTAGGAAGGTAATTCCTCATAAAATTATAACTTTATAATATTTGGAGTATAGATGATTTGCTTATCGTTGTACATTTTTGTTTTACTTGAAACTATCATTGGAAATGACAGAGGTAATTGTTTATCCAATTATAAATTTATAATATTTAATAACATTTTAAATTTATTTTAATTATTAAAATTTCAAATATTAATATTTAAAGATGAAATCTTTGGTTGTTTAAAGTCATGTTTTAAATTAAATATTTTTATTAGGTTTTAAATTATTATTTTTTTATATGTGGCAAAAACATCTATAAACAACATTAATATTTCCATTTTATATAAAATTAGATAAAAATGAAAAGGAAAAATTATTAAACATTTGAAATTGACTTTTGAATGCGGTATAAATGACGTGTCCTTTTTTTCATGTAGGGAACCAACTATTACAAAAATCCAATTAAAAGGTGATTAATACCAATGACCATTCACTCTGCACAATATATAAACAAAGCTACATAGCTAGCATTCCCTACCTCTTAGTTTAATTATTAATCATTGAAAAGTATGAAAAATAGCAATATCGTTAATTTATATATTATTTAATTTCAAGAACAAACAAAATAATTAAATTTCACCTTTTTCACCTTTAGAAATGGACTCTTTCTTATCTAAAATAATAAAACTTACCATATTGAAATGGTCAATTATTTTAAAAATCAATATTAACTACAATTTGAAAATACAAGTTAATTTATTGTCATTGTTAAAAAACACATTATATATATATATATATATATATATATATATATATATATATATAATTTAAAATAATAATTATAATTTAAAAAAAAAATAGTAACATATTTTTGAGAGTTGAATCATGACTCTATTTTTTTAGGTGGAAATATATTAGATTATTAATTTATAAAATAGAATAAGAAAATAAAAAAAGTCATACATAGAAACTAATATTATAAAGCAATTATAATTTGTATGGTATTTGATAATTTCCTTTTCCACATCATTAAAATGTAAAATCCCTTTGGAATTAAGGTTTTTTGGGGCAATTTCCTTTCCCATCTCTCAATGAAAAGATAGAAACCCAACCTATCCAAATGAAACAACCTCTTTACCAATCATAATCTTACTTGAAGCATGACGTGCCTCCCAATCAATTAGAGTGAAAAAATACTTACATATCTCATTCTACGCTATCTCATAGAGACATATGATTAATTGAAATTGTTTTCCTAGACATTCAATATAATTTTTATGGAAAAAGTAATACCATAGAACCATTTAAAAATACAAATGTTCCTCTTTCTATAAGTTTGAGCATGAGTGAATCATATACGTATATGTTAACTATAAAGATAAATATGACATTAATGTTGGCTTGACATGAAATTGTTACTAAATTTATAATATTAATTTATATTATTTAGATGGAATCCATTTGGAAACAAAGGCAATAAGAATCCATCCTACACTTTGAGGACACATTTAGTCTTTTAGGAGAAGATATTTCACAAGTGTGCTAAAGGATATGGAAAGGCTAATCTTATAACCTGAAAATGAGGGAGTATCATGCTCCTGATAGACTCCAAGCAACATTAGAAAGAAATCCTCTTTAGAATAGGATCATCTAGAGGCTTGGGATTCAATGGATTGGAATTAGAATTAACCCAACTCCATGGCTAAGAATAAAGGAGCATCAAATTCAAGATTATGAATCTCAAGTGTGGAAATCCATAGAGGACAATGGAGGGTTCCATCGAGAAGGGATAGTCACAACAAGTTTAGCCTAGGATATTAAAATGATAATTATAGAACTACATAAATAGGAGAAGAGAAGATAGGGAGTTGAGTTGCTCAAGGATGAGTAACAATTCTAGTAGGGGGGTATGATGGGCCTCCAAATTAGTTAAATGATAAGGTTCATAAGTCCAATCCTAGGTACATAAAACAATGTTTGACCCCACCTTTTGCACTTAATGGTATATTTTTCTAGCTTAATGAGTTCCTAGAGAATTCAATGTGGCTTTAATTCCTTCTGTTCCTTAATATGTTTATGTTGTGGGATTTTTGTGGTCACCAACAACCCCCCTCTTCATTTGATATTAGTAATAACATTAAGCAAAGGGGGACCCTTAGCCAAAAATCCAAAAAATATTTTTGTTTAAAAAATTCTTTTGAATCAGCTCCCTAAAAGCTATATCGCGTCGCAACGGAAAAGGGAGCGACGCGAGAACCCATCACATCGCGCGCATTAAGAGCGTTTGAAAAAGGAGAACCTAAAGAAACGCCGATGGCCGATATGCGACGTCACACGTCGCAATGCCACACGAGCAGCACAAAATGACAAAGTGAAAACCTTGCGATGTTGCGATCTGCGATCTGCGACCATGCGATCTGTGATCTGCGACCATGCGATCTGCGATCTACGATATTAGCGATCTATGATAACACTTAATAACGTCGTAGCCATCGATACTCTGATACCAATCACAGAAAAAACTCATCGCAAGAATTCTCCGACATACACGGTAGATCCAAAAATGAAAGCGCGCCTTAAGGGAAATTAATGACCGCATGCTCGAATATCTAGAAATGATTGCATCGCATTTATCGAAGAGTCAAGTTATGATGAATGTCATTAATTTCGTATTCATTAGAATTTAATGCTTTCATGTCAATCTTTGCGTCATTTCCCTGCTTCTTTGCGTAAACTGCAAGACATGCAACTAATATAAATCTATATGCAGGAAACATCTAAGGAGAAGGGAAGAGCGCCAATAAGACAACAGAGAGAAGATGCCTCCGCAATTGGATGCCGCATGCAGCAGAACCGTGGATTCCAGAGTATCGCCCAACAGGCACTGATGAAAATAGACTGTCCAAGACTCAGAGTCAAAGGTGCACAAAAGTAGCGTGTTTACAAAAGATCCTGAAGCTCATACTTGGTAAAGCAGAGAAAGAAGCGCAAGAGAAGAAAGACGCTCCAGAAAAGCCTGGAACAAAGAACGGAAACAGTTCTTGAAACAGGGGATTGTCCATATAGCGCGACTTCTAACTCATTGAGTCATTCACATGACCGGAAACCGAAATAGCAACAACAAAATCAGTTCGAAAAGAAACTGGGTTGTACTAAGTGTGCGCACAGCGAATACACCCAGCTAGAGAAAGGTTTTCGAAAATATCTTCTAATCTAACAGAAAGAGGTGCCAGTGCTTGTTGTTTCTAATTTTCAAGCTCGAACAAAAGGAAAGGACAACCAGCCGACTCTTTCAGGGCGAACAATGCATTGCTTACAGCACTAAGGAGCAGATACAGAAACGGTTAGAAATTAGATTCAGTTTTTAGAAATAAATTTGTTTTTAGTAAAAGGGCGGTCATTTGAAGCCGTTCCCTGAATTTGTGTAAAGTAAAATTAGTCGGTTACTAGTATTTAACCCTTCTCGTTGCATTGGAGAAGGGTCCGAAATTTTGTCAAAAAACTTGTCCTCAGAACATGCACTTTTGCACCCTCGGAGGGGGTTTTTGATGAATGGACGGATCAAGATTTATTTATGTTTGCATTTTAATACCTGCTACTAATGTTGCACTTCTGTACTCTTAGTAGGCATTAGAAACAAGTAGAAATAGATCATTATTGCTTGAGGTCTGTAAGTTTAAAATCAGTCATAAATGGTACTTTTATCTCTCGACTAGTTTCTGCTTGCATTCTTAGAGTAATATACAACTGATGTTATTTATATGTTAACATATGAATGAGTGGACTACCATTTGGCACTTTTGTACGGTGGAGTCATTGGTTTGTGCTTAATACATGAATAGTTGAATATGCAATATGATGTTCACAACCGTTTTGCTTAACTTCTTACGCAAGATGGTTCATCTCAATTGATTTATATTCTCATGATAGATGAATAATCTTCATTACCAGTTATTTTGTGAAATCTTTCTAGATTGCATAATGGAAAAATTCTGTCCCGGGTTTGTGTAGATTAGATGTATTGTTTTTGTTAGATTAAAGTAGTATAAAGTCATTTCAGAATTTAGAATTAGATTAGTTAAGGAATAATTACATATTTTCTACTATCATTTTCTACACACACACACATCACCATTTTCTACACATACACACACCCCTAGAACGGGAAGCTGGTCCCGTCATCCCCAGTCGGACCCGCTACACCAAACGGGCACGAAGCCGCCAACCAGGTTCCCGACCGGGTGGGTATCCCCCTTGTTGTTGACCCGATTTCGGGGCCCTCAACATATTTGGCGCTAGAAGGAGGCCACGAACTATGAATGGCACCTAAAGCAATATCCAAATACCATTCTGAGAGTAATACACCCTCATCAACTCCCTCGACTTCTCCAACACGGTTAAACCCGGAATTTGAAGTCGCTCGAGTATCCACCACTGCTACATATTCGAATATATCAGACCGATCTATTATTGAACCCCCTAAAATTCAAACTTTGATTCGTAAACTCCAGGGATTCTCCATTTTTAACCAGAAGTCTGATAAATCTAAAAGCAGCGTGACTTCGCAGTACAACCCTGCTCATCCCCTTACCAGATTAAAGAGTGAAAAATTTGGCATACAACCAAGTGAACTCCCTCTTCCTACCAGAAAAAGAGCAAGGAAAACACCTCAAGAGTCTGACGGAGAGACTCTCTCATCCACTTCGTCCATTTCAACTCCCTCACCGCGAAGTCAACCACCCACTTTTCCATTCCAACTCACTCACCCGTCTTCCACAAACCTTCCTCTTCGAACATCAAAGATCCTGATTTCTTCACCTTCTCAGCATTAGGGGTCAGTTTCTGCACTTCCATTAGCTAGCAGCTCCACGATGGCCCAGTCTCCATGGAACAATCCTGGGGCGGTTTTAATGCCTCCACCCCTGAGCCCTATACCGGCCCATCCAGAGAAGTGGCTACCTAAATTCAACCCAGAAGCAGGTATGCTAGCCTAAGAACATATCAATAATTTCATGCTTTCTGTTAATCTCAACGGAGTTACTAACGAAGACGCTGTTGTCCGGCTCTTCCCTTATACAATGCAAGGAACGGCCGGGTCATGATACTTTTTGTTACCTTCCGGATCCATCACAAGATGGGACATTTTTCAAAGTCAGTTCCTCACTAAGTTTGGTGATGACTGATCTACGGCGACATTGATTAATGACCTATCTAATCTTAAGGCTGAGGCTAGAGAACCCATTAAAGACTTTAACTTACGGTTCAATAAGATCCTCAACAAAATCCCCGCTGCTTCCCAACCCAGCGAGGAAGTAAGATGTGAATGGTACATCACGGCTTTACCTCCAAACTTGGCTATCTTCGTAGATAGGGCAAACAAGACCACATTAGTTGACAACTTGACAGAAGCGTTAGCAGTGGAAAGACGCGTGGTAGCCCTAGAAAAGAGATCTGCTATAGAAGAACGCAAATCAAAGAAGATCTCTTTCAAAGAAGACACCAAGAAGAAGCAAATGAAAGATCCTTTCGATTTGGAAGGGTTACAAAAAGTTTTGAAAGCCATGTCCAATGAGATGGTCGATATCAAGAAACATGTAGCAGAGACTTATTCGAAAAATCCCTTTAGGACTTTTAAAAGAAATACTCCCATGGAGGTAAAACCGCCCAGTGTTGTCTCAAACATTGAGTCTGAAGAAGACGAAGAAGAAGAGAATACCACTGAAGGGCAGACCGACGAGGAAGAAGTTGTAGAAATTCAAGGAATGTGGGATTTCATCCTCCCACAGGAAGAGGATCAAGAAGCATTTCCTGTTAGCACGAGAAGCAAAAATCAGCTTGATCCTCCCCAAACTACCCCAAAACAAAAGGGCGCAAGCCCTGCAACAAAAGAAAGGGTCGTAACCAAAAAGACAATTGCTAAAGCGACCCAGTTTGGCCCAGTCCAATCTGAACAAGCACCTCCATCAAGAACACTAATAGTGTCGGATGAAATGGATTATAACATCGTTGACGACATGAAGAAGACTAGGGCTAATATCACTCTGTACGAATTGAGTAAACTGAAACACCAGAAGAAAATCATGATGAAAGAATTACATGCTGTGCCTACTACATCTTTACCTACAGCTGTGGCTTCCCACAATCTGGGAAGACCTCCAACCAATACGATAAATAAAATTGATCCAAATGACATCGCCTTGATTGGAGGAAGATCAAGGTCTCATACTCCTCCTTTTCTGCTCACATATGAAATCTTCAACAAAAACGTGCACAATTGCTTGGTCGATTCTGGTGCTTCAACAAATATTTTACCCACGTCAATATGTGCCAAATTGAATGTGCAACCTCAAAAATCTGCAGTACGTATAGTTCAACTTGATCGATCCCAAGTCGAAGTGATTGGTGAACTTAATCAGGTGACCATAAGATTGTCGACTAACCCAAAAGTGTGTCAGGTTATCGACATTCTGGTAGCCGATATCACTGCGTTTTATGGCTTGATTCTTAGCAGGGATTGGTCAGAGAAACTCCACGGATATTTCTCAACCGACTGGTCACACATGTGGTTACCATACAATGGTAAACCAAATCAGATAAAGGTTGAACGAGATTTGCACCAAAAATACATAGTGACAGAACTAGAAGGAGAAAATGAAGCCATCACATACAATAGCAGCATTGTAGGCAATTACGCAATAGATTCTTTCCTAGGCAATTTCAGTGCTCATATTTCACCATACTTAGAGAATTCAGTTTTATCCCAAGTTGAAAATTTCTCCCAAACTGATGACTCAAAATGTTTTAGTTTTTTAGATAATTCTGTAAATACTTCTTTATTTTGGAAATTATATTTTGACGGATCTAAATCCAACGAGGGGGCAGGAGCAGGATGCGTTCTGATCAACCCAGATGGGAACAAGATTATGCTAACATGCAGACTTGAGTTCGATTGCACGAACAACACAGCGGAGTACGAAGCCTTGGTTCAAGGCCTATACAAAGCAATCGGATTGAATGTTAAGTATCTTCAAGTCTTTGGAGATTCTGAGATCGTCGTTAAACAGGTACGTAACACCATACATTGCCTGTCTAGTCATTTAAAGCATTGTCAATCGTTAGTGCAAGATCTCACTTCACATTTCATAGCATTTAACATCTTGTCAATTCCAAGAATTCAAAACACAAGCGCAGACCTGTTAGCTAACATAGCCTCTCGACTTATCCCTTCCGAAGATTTTAGTCCTGATAGGTTTTCAATAGAATTAATTTTTAAACCTTCCATTCCTGACAATATCACCAACTGGAGAGTGTTCAACGACGACCTAGACATCGTAAGTTTCCTCACCTCTGAAGGATCCTACACAAACCAGATAATTGACGAAGACTGTCATGATCACCAAATACAACAAAGTAGCACTGATAATGCTATACCCAAATCGGTGGTCAAATTAGAAGAATTATATGACTTGAAAAGTCGGTTCAAAAGGTCGGCTAATGCCAAGCCTTATAGTTCAACTCTGAACTACGAATCAGTCAACCTAGGAACCGACGAAAAGCCGCAAAACGTTAATCTAGGCCAGGGCTTAGCCCCTGAAGAAAAATCAGCATATATCCGCCTTCTGAGATAGTACAAAAAGGTTTTTGCCTGGAACTACGATGAGCTGAAGACTTACAACACTTCCATCATTCAGCATGTTATCCCTATGACTGACAACGAGAAACGTGTCCAGCAGAAGCTCAGAAAAATACACCCTAACCTAAAAAACCAGATAAAAATTGAGCTTAATAAGTTGTTGAGAGCCAGAATAATCTTCCCCGTTAGGCATTCCAAATGGGTATCCAATATGGTGCCCGTTAGGAAGAAAAACGGAGACATTAGAATCTGTATCGACTTCCAAAATCTCAACAAAGCCTGTCAGAAAGATAACTTTCCCCTCCCACCTATGGAGCAAATTCTACAGGCAGTAGCAGGCTCAGAATTAATGTCATTCCTGGATGGATTTTCAGGATACAATCAAGTACTGGTGCATCCCGATGATCAGTTAAAGACTATGTTCCGAACCAAATGGGGCACTTATGCATATCAGAAGATGCCATTTGGTCTGGTCAACGCCAGAGCTACCTTTCAGAGAGCCATGGACATCGTGTTTAAAGGATTGGTCAATAAATCAGTAGTGATTTATCTGGATGATATAACAGTGTACTCCAGAAAACGAAACAACCATCTCCAAGATTTGAAGCAAATCTTTCAAAGATGCTTGAGGTATGGGATTTCGCTCAATCCAAAGAAATCTTTCTTTGCATTAAGCGAAGGGAAATTGCTCGGATTCATAGTATCTAAATCTGGTATTCACATAGAACCCGACAGAATCAAGGAAATTTCTGAAATATCCATAACTCATAACAAGAAAGCCATGCAATCCTTCCTTGGACAGATCAATTTTGTCAAAAGATTTGTCCCGGATTTTTCACGAATTATTTCACCCTTACAAAATATGATAAAAAAGAATTCAAATTTCAAATGGGGTCTAGACGAGCACGAAGCATTCAACTTAATCAAACAAGCCATCATCAACGCTCCATCTTTGGCTACCCCAAATTTTTCAGAACCTTTCATCTTATACACGTTTGCCTCAGAAAAATCTTATGCTGCGATTTTAACTCAAGCAAATCACGAAAAGGTAGAGGCCCCAATCACATTCTTTAGCTCGAACTTACAAGGTTCTGAACTCAATTATTCTGACGTCGAGAAACAGACATATGCCGTTTTCAAAGCAATCAAATATTTCAGACCTTTCTTGCTAAAAGCCCATACCAAAGTCATCGTACCGTTTCCAGCGGTAAGAAACCTCCTGATACAGAAGGATGTGGGCGAGAAGAGAGCGAATTGGATCACCACCTTACAAGAATACGACCTTGAGATCAAACCGGCACACATCGTAAGAGGCCAAGGCTTCTGCAAGATGTTAGGTGGAGCATCGCAAATCCCTGAGAACTCGTCTGAAGAGGTACACGCATATGAGGTAAGCCTAAACGACTCAGAATCATTATATGCTGACACCATTTATTTTCTTAAGAACGGGTATGCTCCATCACATCTGGATCATACCAAGAAAAGAGCTCTGAGATTAAAAGCTAAGCAATACCAGCTCATAAATGATGTCCTGTTAAAAAGGAATTATGATTCTGTACTTCTTAGGTGTCTTGAGAAAAATGAAGCCGAGAAGGTTTTGCAGGAACTTCATGATGGACCAGCAGGTGGACACTATGCTGGAGATGCAACTGCACACAAAATCTTGCGTGCAGGATATTATTGGCCCACGTTGTTCAAAGACTCATACAATCACGTAAGGAAATGCCAAGTCTGCCAGACTGCTGCAGGAAAACAAAGGAAAGCGTCCATGCCGCTACAACCGGTCAACATCGACCAACCATTTAGTCAATGGGGCTTGGACATAATAGGTGAGATCGTTCCTCACTCTTCTAAGCAGCATAAGTATATCCTTACGGCAACTGATTATTTTACCACATGGGTAGAAGCAGTTCCTCTCAAGACAGTTCATTCTGAAAACATTATTGAATTCATAGACCAATTTATCATAACTAGGTTTTGATTGCCAATGGCCTTAATGTTTGATAACGCTTCATATTTTTCTGGAAATGCTATGACTGAGTTTGCACTCAAAAGAGGGTTCAAACTGAAATATTCTTCCAACTACTATCCGCAAGGTAATGGATTGGCTGAATCAACAAACAAGAACCTAATCAGAATTATCAAAAGAACAGTCGACCAAAACCAAAAGAATTTGCACAAAGCGTTGGTAAATGCTTTATGGGCTGATAGAATCACAAAGAAAGCTTCGATCGGCACTTCTCCCTTTAATTTAGTTTACGGGCGGGAAGTGGTTCTTCCGACTCACTTAGTCATTCCCTCTTTGTCTTTAGTACAATACATCGATGAAGTACCTACTTCCTCATTACAATTAAGACAAATGGAAATAATCAAACTAGAAGAACAAAGAGAACAAGCTAGGAAAACCCATGAACATCACCAAGCGCTAATAAAATCTTCTTTTGACTCAAGCATCATAACCAGAAAAAACTTTCAGATGGGTGTTTTAGTTTTGAAATGGGATAAGGCACATGAAGAAAAGGGCAAACATACGAAATTCCAGAAGCTTTGGCTTGGCCCTTTTCAGATTGTAGAATTCGTAGGCCCATCCACATTTGTGTTGCAGGATCTGGCAGGTAGGAGAGATTATTTACCTGTCAATGGATTGATTCTTAAATTATATTTTCCATAGAAGAGAAATTCTTCTAATTTTTGTAGGATAGATTTAGTTTTTATATTTCATTTTGTTTTGTTTTCCTCTTTTTGATGAATAAAACCCATTGTAGATGATCATGTGAAAAGGATTCATGAAAAGAGCACGCCAATTCTCTATCAGATTTTGATTTCGCTTGTACAAATAGCAAAATTTTTGAAAAATCTGAATTTTATTATTAACAAATAGAGTTAACTTCACCTTGATTATGATATTAGTTTCAACCTCAAAGAACTTTGACGAAGGCAACCTTTGGTGAAAAAATTATTTTGTATCAGCACCATGAAAGGTATCATCAATAATAAAATAAGTACTCTCTGCAAAGTTGTTGTTTTCAAAAAACTCTATTATTGTCGTCCAGAGCTTTCTTAAGGAAAAACAATGACTTCCTCCCTGCTAAAAGGGAATTGCAACATTCAGAGAAATAATCCAAGCAAAACACTATATCTCAAAGAATAAGAGGTCTCATCACGAGCCGGCTTATCATGATCACAGATATTATAACTTGCTGACTTTGCCAATACTGTCTATCAAAACAGGGCAACGAATTAAGATTGTTGCAATCAAAAGATAAGAGGTCTCATCACGAGCCGGCTTGTTCAACAAAAATGTAAATCAAGTGAATGACTGTGTCATAATTTGGCCACCAAACCAAGACATTGTTCTTTAGAGAATTAAAAAAGGAAAAGTGTGTCAAAAAGGATTTTTCTCTGGAATGTTGCGAGTAACCTCAAGAAGGAAAAAGGATCATTGCTGGATAACATGGTAACCCTGTCGAGGCTATGGATGCTTGCGGGCATCAGAGGCTCTACCTACGACAAATGAGTATACTTTTAAGCCAGTACGCAGAGAAGACCTTATTTTATCTTTAACCAAGACCAAGTAATGTCTGGTGCGAATGCAAGAAAAAGCCTGAGGAAGCAAGCAATTGAGATTAAAAAAGGTTGAGACAAAGTATCGTTGACAAGGTGAGGGGTAGTCTACTCTATCTGTTCATAACAAAATTTAGACATATAAGAATTTTGCTGTTTCGGAAGTGAACGGTCAATAGAAATGGAGAGATAACTGGTTCTTCACAGTGAATCGCCATTGTTGTGGTCACCAACAACCCCCCTCTTCGTTTGATATTAGTAATAACATCAAGCAAAGGGGGACCCTTAGCCAAAAATCCAAAAAATATTTTTGTTTAACAAATTCTTTTGAATCAGCTCCCTAAAAGCTATATCGCGTCGCAACAGAAAAGGGAGTGACGCAAGAACCCATCACATCGCGCGCATTAAGAGCGTTTGAAAAAGGAGAACCTAAAGAAACGCCGACGGCCGATATGAGATGTCACACGTCGCAATGCCACACGAGCAGCACAAAATGAAAAAGTGAAAACCTTGCGATGTTGCGATCTACGATCTGCGATAATAGCGATCTGCGATATTAGCGATCTACGATAACACTTAATAACGTCGCAGCCATCGATACTTTGATACCAATCACAGAAAAAACTCATCGCAAGAATTCTCCGACATACACGGTAGATCCAAAAATGAAAGCGCGCCTTAAGGGAAATTAATGACCGCATGCTCGAATATCCAGAAATGATTGCATCACATTTATCGAAGAGTCAAGTTATGATGAATGTCATTAATTTCGTATTCATTAGAATTTAATGCTTTCATGTCAATCTTTTCGTCATTTCCCTTCTTCTTTGCGTAAACTGCAAGACATGCAACTAATATAAATCTATATGCAGGAAACATCTAAGGAGAAGGGAAGAGCGCCAATAAGACAACAGAGAGAAGATGCCTCCGCAATTGGATGCTGCATGCAGCAGAACCGCGGATTCCAGAGTATCGCCCAACAGGCACTGATGAAAATAGACTGTCCAAGACTCAGAGTCAAAGGCGCACAAAAGCAGCGTGTTTACAAAAGATCCTGAAGCTTAGACTTGGTAAAGCAGAGAAAGAAGCGCAAGAGAAGAAAGACGCTCCAGAAAAGCCTGGAACAAAGAACGGAAACAGTTCTTGAAACAGGGGATTGTTCATACAGTGCGACTTCTAACTCATTGAGTCATTCACACGACCAGAAACCGAAATAGCAACAGCAAAATCAGTTCGAAAAGAAACTGGGTTGTACTAAGTGTGCGCACAGCGAATACACCCAGCTAGAGAAAGGTTTTCGAAAATATCTTCTAATCTAACAGAAAGAGGTGCCAGCGCTTGTTGTTTCTAATTTTCAAGCTCGAACAAAAGGAAAGGACAACTAGCCGACTCTTTCAGGGCGAACAGCGCATTGCTTACAGCACTAAGGAGTAGATACAGAAACGGTTAGAAATTAGATTCAGTTTTTAGAAATAAATTTGTTTTTAGTAAAAGGGCGGTCATTTGAAGTCGTTCCCTGAATTTGTGTAAAGTAAAATTAGTCGGTTACTAGTATTTAACCCTTCTCGTTGCATTGGAGAAGGGTCCGAAATTTTGTCAAAAAACTTGTCCTCAGAACATGCACTTTTGCACCCTCGGAGGGGGTTTTTGATGAATGGACGGATCAAGATTTATTTATGTTTGCATTTTAATACCTGCTACTGATGTTGCACTTCTGTACTCTTAGTAGGCATTAGAAACAAGTAGAAATAGATCATTATTGCTTGAGGTCTGTAAGTTTAAAATCAGTCATAAATGGTACTTTTATCTCTTGACTAGTTTCTGCTTGCATTCTTAGAGTAATATATAGCTGATGTTATTTATATGTTAACGTATGAATGAGTGGACTACCATTTGGCACTTTTGTACGGTGGAGTCATTGATTTGTGCTTAATACATGAATAGTTGATTATGCAGTATGCTGTTCACAACTGTTTTGCTTAACTTCTTACGCAAGATGGTTCATCTCAATTGATTTATATTCTCATGATAGCTGAATAATCTTCATTATCAGTTATTCTGTGAAATCTTTCTAGATTGCATAATGGAAAAATTCTGTCTCGGGTTAGTGTAGATTAGATGTATTGTTTTTGTTAGATTAAAGTAGTATAAAGTCATTTCAGAATTTAGAATTAGATTAGTTAAGGAATAATTACATATTTTCTACTATCATTTTCTACACACACACACATCACCATTTTCTACACATACACAAACCCCTAGAACGGGAAGCTGGTCCCGTCATCCCCAGTCGGACCCGCTACACCAAACGGGCATGGAGCCGCCAACCAGGTTCCCGACCGGGTGGGTATCCCCCTTGTTGTTGACCCGATTTCGGGGCCCTCAACAGGGCTTTATAAACATTTTGAGTCGATTTTGAAGAATCGAGCATTGGAGAGATTCTAGGACTTTCTCCCTGTTGTAGGAACACTCAAACTTAGCTAGCTCAAGGAATTTAGTGCCTCCTCCTACTATTGTGATTTATATCTAGGGCGAGAACTTTTCTTGCAAATATTTTTTGGGGGTAATGAAACCCTTCTCTCAAGGAGGTTGATCCCCCACCTAACGTATAAATAGGAGATTTGAGTTGGCCCTTTAGGCTAAGAAAAGAATAGGTTTCAAAGAATGTTAGGCTTTGATTATTTCTCAGTAATTTTTACAACATTGTATTTCATGATGTAAGATAGATTCTAAGTTAATGGAAGCCATTACGCATTTTAGTTTCTAGCTTGGTTCCTCCTCAATGACTCTGATCATCCTTGAGATGCATCCATACTACTAGATTAAAATCCCTCTTATATTTCCAATACTATCATTTTTATGCTTTTAATTTTCTTTGTTTAGCTCTTGGATCAACATTTCTCGAAATTATAGTTTAATATATTTATAGTTGGTTAAGTAGGTAGTTTTATGAGATAAATTTATTTGTAAGTCATTTATATAATCTAAAAATATCTTGGATCATTCGTATTTCTTATCCTTGCATTTTCATGTCTCTTTTCATTTCATTTCATATGTTACAATTTCTACAATTTTTTGTTTAGTCAAGATTATTATTACATAGGGTGAAAAGAAACTAGTTTGGTAAAGCTTATACTTAGTTCTTCTATGCTTATACTAGCTAAATAATATCACGCCCCATCATTCTTACCCCCTCTTTGAGCTTATATTTTCATTTTATCAAATTTTCTCGCTTGTTGGTTTTTCTTGTAGAAAAAGATGGAATCTTTTAGGAAACGACAAACATCCCATTTTCTTCATCAATCAAGCAATGAACTCTTGATCTAGTTCCCTTATATTTAGTTCCCTTATAATATTAGATCATGTTTCAGATGTTGAGGGTGGAGTTTTGAAGAGTATATATCTCTTCAAGTTTCCTTTAGATGCTTTTACTGCATGCTTCCTAAGTGATGTTTTTAGCTTATGCAACATAGATTTTAGGTTTACTTTCCATATTTTATTTTCAACAAAAGTGTGTTTTCCATTTCCTACAATCCACATAGGCCCGTGCCATTTCATTTCTACAAGTTGTTTTTATAGTTTCACCTTCCTATAGCATAAATAGCTTGGAAATTTAACTAGATTTATGATCATCTAAACTACACTACATGAGGATTAGAAAAGGAAAGAGGAAGATTAGAAAAGGAAAGAGATGGTTCCTACTACACATATAGTTTCAACCCCTCTTAAGTTTTTATAAACCCTAGAGTGATAATTAAATATGAGACTATTAAGAGTTGCAACATTATTGTTGCAATACTAAGGCTATCAATGACGATGATGAAAAGAGGTGGAGGGATCCTCTAGTTTTATGAGGTTTGTCCCTTCATTTTTACATCTAATTAAGCCTACAATCCCTAAAACAAGTTTGACTTTGAGTGTCTTGCAAGATAAGAGGTTACAATCAAACCTCCTAGCTCAAAAAAACAAATTAGTGCCATAAGGTCCACACTTGTGCATCAATATCCTTTAGAAGAATGGTGCCATCACCTTTTGGAGAAATTAATGCCATAAAAAGGTGTGGAATGGGAAAGCCTAAATAAGTTCCCCAAAATGCCTCCGTATAGAAAATCCATGCTTTGGTGCCCTTCGTTGCCCTATGAGTGATGTGGCACCTTTTATCTAGTTTTTGGGCTTCAAGAATGAGTACATTTCCTATTCCGTTATCATCCTAGGGGTGACAATCACATGGACACCAAAAATAGGGAAAACCATTAATCATATGGACTCTAAAGCAAGAAACACCCATAAGACAGTGTCAATTCCACCTTAGGGGTATCGTGGGTCCACTCCATATAATATCTTGTATATTTTGGATACAATATCTTGTCACTAATCTCCTCTTAACTTTCTCAAGCCAATCTTTGCCCATATTATTTGTTAGGATGATCTGTACATTCTTGGAATCCAGGGTGATCTTGAATCCTTGAGATGTTCCTTATATAATCCAAGGTGATCTCGAATCCTTGAGATCCTCTCTATATAAAGAATGGAAATATCCTATTCATACTGCAGTGAAAATTAAGCAGGAATTCACTTTCACATGCACACTCGCAAATAGCTTCTAATCTTTTTCTTTTTAAAGGAGTTGTTTTTAGTAAGACATTTTGGACTTTTAGGTGTAGGAATTGGGTGGAAAAATTTAAGGTGAAATCTTTATTTCTGTTATTTAAACTTGTTTCTGGACTGTATATATGGATTCAACACCATGAAAAACCCCTAGGGCACTTTGATTGTGCAGGGGTTACCCATCAAGCTTGTGATTTCAATAAATTCCTGCAAGATTTTAGAGAAATTAGACAAGAAGAAAAACTTCCAAAAAAATCTCACTAGAAACAACTTTTTTATTTAGTTCATCATGCTGTTTTGATTCAGTTATCGCTGATATATACAGAAATGAAAATCTACTTAAGGGAAACCGGACAAGCAACAAAATTTAGAAACACTACATATTAATATTACTGAAACGTAACACCGTAATGGCAATACAATTTTACAAGGCTATAGGACATCTATTAATATTACTGAAGCTTAACAATAGCTTACATGGCAGTAATAATAAACTCCCTTGCGTAGATCTGGACAATATTTTTTATTTTAGGATTCATATCACAAAGCACCATATCTCATTTTAAAATGGAAGCCCATCCGCAGTCAACCAAAGACTTATTTCTGCAAGCTTCACTTAAGCTCGATAAAGAGCTAACCATGTTTCTCCTTGGTAAGCCATAGCAGACTGTCCCCCGCAAACAAGTGACAATAAAGTGATTCCTTGCTCTGACTGTTAGGGTGGCATAGGGCAGTGGCGCTGTACATATTTCCTTTGCTCTCCAACACCTCAAGTTCCAACGTATAAGCCAATGTCCCATTGATGGAATGACAGAAGAACACCCCATAGGGATACACAAAGCGGTGGCAGGCCAATGGAGGCCGCTTTGAATGCGCAGACTTTCTTTCAACAACTTTTGTTACTCTCGCTTTCTTTCCAGAGTCAAGTGTGTAGGCAGGGTGAAAAACAAGCTCTATATTATCAGAAGAACCCAAGTTAGACAACACAAACTCTATCATGCCCTTAATCGATGTGCTGCATGACTTAACTTCACCTTGTTCGACCTTAGCTTCACAAGCAATCAGAGTCATGTTCATGTTCATCGCCGTAGTTGATTTCTCCGAGATGCCGAAGGAAGAGAGAACATCTGAAAGTGCTACGGCGGCAAAAGGTATCATCTGTGATAGATTAGAGGGCAAAAATGCCTTCCAGGGACTGTAAAGGTCTGGTAATGTTATTTGGCCCCCTTCCCTCAACTCCTTAGATGAAAAAAATATATGGTTAATATCTTCTGATAATTCAGAGTCACCATGGTGAAAACGGGTTACTAGTGAGGACATCACAGGTACAGATTCATCACACAATAAATTGGCAGAATTACAGAATTGGTTGGCATGGTAACGCAAGTTTCCATCTTTGATCATTTTAGTGTACGTGTTCACCTCCTCTAGCGTAAGCGGAGACGTGCTTGCTGCTACTGTCTCGGGTACTTGAACGGTCGGAAGCTTTTCTTTCCAAAAGTTTAACTGCATATCTGCAACTTCATTTCTGCCTGCCACTGCGGAGAGGGCTATTACCTCCATCAGAATCATGACTCCAGACAATCCCTGATAACAAGAAGTAAATTATTGAGATTGAATTAAATTGGACTAGAATATTTGGATTAACGGCTTTGACATCTAACAAATGAAAGCTGCGCTAAAATTAACATAAAAATATCTTTTGAAGAAAAGAAAGTTACCGAGAAGAGCCCGGACATGATGGAAATCATTCTTCGATCTGCACTACCTGTGGTTGATCACGAACTTTATGAATGCTAATTCAATCCAGCAAACATTCACACCACTGGAAATATTCCTACGATACTCACGAATCCAAACGACGGACAGAGAGATGTTGCATCGAAATTCTGCAAGTACTACTAGAATCATCGATCACTATAGACCACTGGAATTACTTGGAGAGAGGAACTCATTATATATAAGTTTAAGAGACCAAGGGACGGACATATCACGTTATTTGTGTAAGTCAAGTTCTATTTTAGGTTAAGACTGGACGCCACTAATTTCAATTGAATACGTCTGCGCTTTGAAGGTGAAGAATAGAGTATTTGGCCATCAGTGTACATCTTTGTTTTCCTGGAAATTATCATTGGATTACAGAAAGATAATTGTCCATCGAGTTATAACTTTATAATATCTAAAAGATATATGATTTTATAATTTATTTTAATCACATAAATTATATAAATTATGATATATAATATTAATATTTGTAGTTTAATTTTTATATAAAATTAATTGAAAATGAAAATCATAAAACATTTGAACTTAACAACAACCTAAATGCCTACGTCTCCTTTTATGGGACTTAATGACTTCTAAAAGCTGATGAATTCCATTGACCGATGACTCTTCACAATATAAAACTAATAAAATGGAGTCCTTTTTCTCCTTCAACTTCCACCTATTTTTCAAATATTTAAAATATTTGAATGGGGACTAACGACCACAAAGGCCAAACTAAAAGGTGATGAATTCCATTGACCGATGACTCTTCACAATATAAAACTAATAAAATGGAGTCCAAAAGTAATCAAATGAACGTTCCTGCATAGATTTCATTTGATACGTTTTGGACATTACCTAAATGGATTAGGTTTATTAGGAGGAAATAATTTTTATTTTTTATTTTTATTATTATTTAAATTGTAATTTTTTATTTATTTATATATATATATATATATATATATATATATATTATTTTTATATTTTTCAATAATATAAATAAATTCATAATATTAGTGTTATCTATATTAAATTGACATTTGATCTAAAATATGTTTATTTAGTCAAATAGTGATCAAAATTATGAGTAAATTATATTCAATCTATATCTTCAAAACATAGAAAGAGTCTATTTATACCATCAAAACATAAAACCACTTAAGATAAAAATCGCTATAACTGGCTCCACCATTGTAATTAGTCTTGTTCTAAAATATCATTACTCCATGGAAACAAGATGAAAAGCATTCATAAGCCACATAGAACCATAAAAGAACACAATTGCCATGAATAACCTAGGGTTTGCAATAGGTTAGAAATCAAAACCAAACTGTAAACAACAACTTCCTCGCAAACAAAAGCATTGTAGATATACCAATGGTTCATGAGATAAAACTACTGAAAGTTCTTGTGAACCATAAGTAACCCAAAAATGCCCAACAATACACATGTAAGAGAACTGAAAAAAGAGATATTAAAACACCAAAAGATATTGAAACCATTTCAACAATAAAAACTATAAACACCATTTAACCCAAAGACATTGAAACAATTGCACCATCGTAACAATAATACTCCATAAACACATATCTCTAAAGACTATAAAAAACTAACTATAATAACCCTCTTAAAAAAACACTAAAACAACAACAATACCCACTTCACCACATTGATATCCAAAATAAGTGGGGCAAGACGAAGAGCAATATATGCCAAAGATATATACTCATAAAGAAGATAAAAAAAGAACCACATTGACTAATCTAGACCTGAAAGACACATGCAAAAATTTATGATTAAAATTCTTGAAACTACAGTTTAGGAAATTAGAGCAAGTGTCTAAGCATTATCTCTCGAAAGGTCTCTGAGGTCACCAGAGTGGAATCACTCACTAGGTCACTAGACTGGAATCACTTACTAAAAAGCTTTCTACATGAGAATAAGAACAAAACATTTCCCTCTCGCTGTATTTTGTTTTTCTCAAATTATATCTTTTTATAATATTGGTCGTCAATAGAGCATTTCCCCATTCGTTCTACGTTTTTGTTTTACTCCAAACTATCATCGGAATTCAGGAAAGTATTTCTTCATGAAATTATACCTTTATAATATTTAATATTTTTTAAAAATTTATTTGAATTACTCAAGTAAGGACGAATGTAGTTCAAATTCATCTAGCTGAATAATTTTTTTTGTTTCCATGCAAAAGAATAACACTTAATCATATTACTATTTAATTTAATTTAAAATTAATTGAAAAAATATATATATTTTTTTATAAAATATGTGAAGTTCAGGTTTGGATGTGGAAAAACCACCCCAATGAATTTTGATTAGAAACATGTATTTTATGAATATAAGTAATTATCACAAGGAAATTAGGAGGTGATTAATATAAACAAGGGTTACATAGTAGTTTAAATATGTAAAGTGTTGTATAGTAGCTTAAATATGTCTTTATATAAAAAAATAGTGAAACTATTTGATTATTGTGATAAATTAAAATAATTAACAAATAAGTTTTGTAAATGTAGTTGTAATGTGTATCTTTAGGTTAAGATTGGTTTTAATATATTTCAGAGCGTTGAAAAGTATCATTTAATATATATCTTAACTTAAAAAATTAAGAAATAGTACTTGATGTGTTATTTATAAATAACTACTCATAGTATATAGTTTGTTTTGGATGTTGTTTGAAATATTAAATGTTATAACTATATTACTTGAATATAAAAAAAGGTAAACATACTTAGTGATGATAAACATATAAATTTAGAAATATAAAGAAGTTATTATGGAGATTAAAAAATTAGCTTACAAAATTATTAGACATTTTTCATGGTAATTATAATAGCGAAATATTTAATTAATATAAAAAATATTTTGCAACTTTTTACCAAAGAAATGTATATGCCTCACTCACTTAATTATGGAATGTAATAAAACAAAGACAAAATTTGATGTGACCTATATACTTTTGGCTTAAATAATTATAGAATGCAATAAAAAGCAAAACAAAATTTGATATGACCCATGTATTCTTGGCTCATTATTTGAGGAATTGGGCGATAACATATCCAAATCGACAACCAATCCATAAGAGATAAATGCCAATAAAATGGATTGCAAAAATAAATGTTAAATTGAAAGATATTTTTCATGTTTGACTCAATTAATAGACAGTGAACAGATATCCAATGCATAATAATAACGATAAAAATTGAGTTCAAACCAACGACGTTATTTTTCATTTTATTTAACTTTTTGAAATTAAAAAACACATAAAATTATGAGGTGTACATTATAATTATGAAGTGTCGGTTAGTTGGTGGTCGCTGAGTTTACATTTTATCAAGTTTGAAGTTCAAATCTTATGGGGAGGTGTTAAGGATGGAAGGGTTAAGGATGGAAGTTAGTTACCCTTTGAGAATTAGACTATTTATTATCATATTATTTATGTTCCTATAGTGGCATCATTTGAAGAAATAAAGATTTAATTTAAGAAAATGTATTATGTTTATTAAAGAGTATGTGTTTCTTTTAATTGGTAATAGGTTTGTATGTAGAGGGGTAGAATATGTGCACTTTTCAGAATTTAAATAGTTAAAATATTGGTGATATGGTGGCATCTCCGGAAATAAAGATTTAATCAAGTAAATGTATTACGTTATTATGTTTATTAAGAAGAGTAGGTTCTTTTATTTGGTTATAGGTTTGTATTTATAGGGATATAATATGTGTATTTTTGAAAACTTAAATAGTTAAATTGGTGAGGAAAACTTAAACACTTAAAATGGTATTATTACTAAGAAAAAATTAAATAATTAAATTGGTATTAAATGTGCATTATGTTTCTCAGTTACTTCCATATTGTAATTCATTTCGAAAATTTGGTTTCTTTCAGTTTATTTTTTGACTTATTCTTTGTATTCAACAACTTGGAGCTTTAAGGGAACCCCTCTCCTTTGGCTTTGAGTTTGAGATTCGTAATTCAATGTGCCTAAATTTTGCCTTAATGTTGTCCTAGTTTAACTTTCTCTTTTATGCTTATTGAGAGTGAGATGACACAAATAATTCCTTATCTATTCTTAAACATATTCCACCATATTATTGTGATCCATAATTTTTTTTTGAAAATTACATTATGATTCTTCACATTAGACTCTCCATAAATATATGGCATTGTAGTAAAGTATTTGACAAAAAAACAGATTCTATAAAATTATTATCATATATGTATACAATTTCAACATTACAATATAGCTATGAGCATGAAGATATTGTGCAAATATATGGTGAAATAGAAAAGGAAACTCACACCAACAAATAATGTGTATATATTGGACAAAAAACTTAAAGTTTTCATAAATAGAGACATGGGAGCAAATAGAGGCCTAATGAACTTAATATAGACATGAACTTACTATAGCCTTAAAAATGAAACATGGGGGATGGACGATGCATGGTGAGAATTGTATCTACCTATGTTTTGATATTTTGACATAATATAGCCTTAAAAAAGAAACATGGGAGATGGACAATGCATGGTGACAAGTGTATCTACCTATGTTTTGAGATTTTGACATAATAATAATTCTGATGGGTAGAGATGATGTTACATAAATCATTTTATAAAATTTTATGAGACCAATGGATAGAGAGATACTAGTTCCAGCAGATTATCATGCCATTTGTGTAAGTCAAATTCTATTTTACGATGAGAATAGTTGTGAAAAAAAATCAACCAAAAGTAAACCATTAAGTAGATGTAAGGTAAACGTCACCGAGCACAGGGAGCTTTTATTCTGGCAACGATGGATGTTGAGCGGGTAAATGGTGTCTCAGAGGGTTGCCTAAGTGGGATGGATAATGTGTTCCATGGAGTTTCCTCAATACATGCATATATACACGATGGGCCGCTCCCTAGATCTCCATTTTCTGCTCCTCTATCTACTATGCAGTCCCTCCCAAAGTCTAGGCGAAATTTCCCTTGACCCATCCACCCATATGCTAAGACTATGTTGTTGAGATTTGGCTATGAAGTTTTGTGGGATCCTGTCACGATTCTTCAAAAGCGTACTCTGGTGGGGAGGTGGATTTTCGTTGAGCCGACTGAACAGAATATCCAGGAATGGGTGAAAAAAACTCGGACAACCATGTTGCTATATTCACCTAAGGTGATTTTATTGATGAATGCTTGGTTCAGTTTCCATTTCCTCCATAATGATGACTGGGAGAAAATTCTTAAAATCCGCTAGGTTCGCGGGCGATGTTTTCTTCAATTACACTGTTGGTACAATGGCTTGAATCTCCTTTTACACACATCACAGAATGACATTGTTTGGGTTAAGCTCCCGGGTCTTCACCTGGAATTCTTGACTAAGAATGCCTTAATGGCCATTGTGGACTCAATTGGTCAGTTCCTATATCTGGAACCTAGTATTGTGGGTGCTCGAGATAAGCGGGTGGCTAAGATTTTGGTTGGGGTTGATTTTGTGGGCGAACTTCTGGAGGACATTGATCTTGAATGGGGGTCGACTAGATTCTACCAACAGATTGACTACTAGAGGAACTTTTTCTAATTCCTCTTTTGTCACTGCACTGGACATCTTATAAATCGGTGCATGGGACGATGAAGGATACGACAAGACAGTGTCCCCAGATGAAGTTTCCTCAGGTATCGGATTGACATGACTCTGATTCAGTGGGATGAAGGATACGACACTCGAGATGGGGTCACCAGATGAAGTTTCCTCAGGTATAGAATTGACATGACTTTGGTTCAGCGGGGTTTCCCCCTCAGGTACATCCTCTCCTATCCCTTCTTCTTCTTTTAATATTTCTCTCTCGTCTCCTCCTCTGTCTGAGGTTCACCCACTTGTTTTCTCTTATCTGATCATCCATGGCTCTCCCTATCCTTGACATATTGTTGGCACCCGCCCGGGACTCTTGGACACCCCCCATCCTCTCCAGTATGGTGCCTCTTGTGATCTATCCTTCCATGCCACCCCTTCAGTCGGCCTCTCCCACTCCTCCAGATGGATTGCAGATGGCCTCCTCTCCACACAATTTTGTGGACAATGATATTGAATTTCTCTCGCATAACTCAGATGTGAATCTTAAATATCTGACGATTCACAAAGGGAAGGGTCCTAACTTGCCCCCCCACATCAACCCTACATCTACCAATAAAATCATGGTGAGAAAGACAAATAAGAAGGGTAGTTTCCATTTTCCTCCAGACCATCCCTTTTCTCGGACTCTTGTAGCCTACATGATGTTCCTATTATTTCCTCTTCTGATCCTCAGGAACTTAGAGCTCTATTTCCCATTCCAGGTGACCGATGATGAAGGTCCTCTCTTATAATATTAGGGGGTTAGGGGATGACTCCAAGAAATTGGATCTCTGCCAGATGATTCGCTAGTCCTGCTATCATATTGATACAAGAAACAATATCCTCTATTGCTCGCACTATTTCTTACTTCATAGAGATTTTCCCTACATGGAATATTGTTGGGGTGGATGCCTCCAACCACTCTGGGTGCTAGCTGACCATGTGGGACCCACAGAAGGCAGTCTTTCATGCTCAAAATCTCTTTGCTAGTATTTTACTGTTGGGCTGTATTCACAGTTATATTTTTCATTTCCATCTACTCAATTTGTATGCCCCATATAAGAACCGCTCTGTCTTTTGGGATCGTATACAAAGATGCAACATTCTCAACATTCGTGGGCTTATAATGGCAGGGGATTTCAATGCCACCTTGCTAGACGGGGAGAGATGGGGTGCCCATTCTTGACCTAACCTTCTTGATGACAAATTGTTTGTTCCTTTTAATGGTCATCATATGAGGGATATTTACTTGATTCTGATTTCTCCGACCTGGAGTAACCTTACAGTGGGGGATGAATACATTGGTAAGCATCTTGACAAATTTTTCATTAAGGAACAACTAGATGATTAGTTGGGTAACCTCAGATCTTGGATTCATAGGACCTATCTCTCAGATCACATGGCTATTATGCTACAATGGAGAATGGAAGATCGGCGAAATGACATTCCCTTTAAGTTCAATCGTATTTGGTTGGATGATGAGAAATACAAATGGCTCATTAGAATGACATAGAATGATGTACAACCCCCACAAGTGGATTCTGTGATGGGATATATGATGGAAAGACTTAAACTTATCAAAGAGAAGACCACAGTTTGGGAGCAAAATAGGAAGAAATAGATGTATAGGGATCTGGAATAGAGCACTAAGGACATTGATAGATTTCGAAAAATGATGGAGAAGCGACCCCTGTCGCAAGGAGATTGGGAATATATTAGTGTCCTAAAGGAAAGAAGGAATAATATCCTCGACATTCATGAGGTTACATACAAACTGAAAATTCGGGAAATTTGGTTGTTGGAGGGATATCGCAACACCAAATATTTCCATAAATTTGCAAATCACAGAAAGAAGACATACTCTATTTGGCATATTGAGGACATGAATGGGGAGCTGATATACACTTCAGATGGAATATGTGTTGAGGTTGTTCTCTACTTTATGAACTTATATAAACATCGGGATGGGGTGTGTTTTTAAGACTAGATGTGGGTATTGGAGTGATACCCTATAATGTTTGATGCAGAGGAAAATGAGGATCTCTTTTGTCCTACCAGTCTAGAGGAGGTCTTGGAGGCCCTCAAATATTTCACCAGAGACAAGTGCCCCAGACCTAATAGATGGACATTCGAGTTCTTCATACATTTCTTTGATATCATGGGACAACACATACTGGATATTGTGGAGGAATCTAGGACTTTAGGTATGATCTTAGGAGCCATAAACTCTACCTTTCTGGCACTTATTCCCAAATCGTCTAATCCCTATTTTTTTGGTGATTTTCAACCCATACCATATTTAATATCCTTTATAAGATGATCTCTAAGTTGATAGTAGGTTGGATTAAAAAAAATTGTCCTCACACATTTCTAGAGAATAATTTGGCTTTTTGAGTGACAAGCTTATACATGATGCTATCACTTTGGCTCAAGAAGCTATACGTACCATCCATACTTAGAAAAAAGAGGCCTTGGTCATAAAGATTGATCTCCACAAGGCATATGACTGTGTGTACTGGTCCTATATTCTCCTTTTGTTACATAAGATTGGGTTAGAAACTCATAATCTTGTATGGATAATTGCATGTATCACTTCGGGAAATTTTGTTGTCCTAATAAATGGATTGCCCTCTACATTTTTTCATGCAAAAAGAGGCCTCAAGCAAGGATGCTCACTCTCACCTCTCATTTTCATTCTAGCTTTAGACGACCTCAGTTTAGATATCAAGGAGGCAAAAGAAATGGGTTGTTTCCAAGATATCAAGATCACTCGCAAGGTATGCATTACTCGTCTACTTTTTGTTGATGACATCCTAACTTTTGGCATTATTTCTACATCCGAGTGGAGTTCCCTTCATCGGAGCATGGGAAGATTTGGTGATGCTTCAGGTTTGATTACAAATGGAAGTAAGTCCACTTTATATTTTCTAATGGGGGCATGTAGGACATTGAATATATTGTGGCACTATTTGATGTACAAAAGGCTCTAATTCAAATGGGCTTCACTGACATTGACTTCCAACTTAAGCCCAATTGTTACTGCTCGAGAGATTGGATTTGGATGGTGGACAAATATAACAAAGAACTATGCTCCTAGACAAATCGCTTCCTCTCATTGGGAGGTAGATATATCCTCACTCTCATTGTCTTACAACAATTGGCTGTCTATTGGGCACATTTGTATTAAATCTCGGTTTCCATACAAAACTGGATCCGTTTTATTTCTACACAATTCCTCTAGGCTAGGAATAGCTCGTGATTTAAAAACAACCTTTTTAAAGAGGATGCTTTGACGATTTGAAAGGACTGGGGGGGTTGGGGCTTACTAGACCAGTGCATATTTGGGAGGGCACTACTTATCAAATCTTTGTGGCATGCTATTTGGGGATGTGGGATTTGGCAAGATATATTTAAACATAAATAATCGAGACGTCGTGAACCATAACACGTTTACAGAAACACCAATAGTCGTGTATCCATAGGATCTTTGACCTGGAGATCATTCCAAAAAATTTGGGAATACTAGTGCAATGGGATGGTCTGGACTTTTGGGAGTGGCCACAAAATCATGATAGGCTTGGATCTAGTGATGGGAGTTACCCCTAGAAATACTTTGGGAGAGTAGAATCTATCCATGATTCATCATGGGGGTTATTTATACCTTTCACAAAATATACACATGTGGGAGTCAGGATGCCTGGTTGGGAAAAATGTTGTGGATTTACATCTAGTGGGTAACTTCACCATGGAATGGAGCACATACATCAATTTATTGAATAACGCAGGGTCGTGTTTTGACTGCGGGGGTGACAACTTCAAATTGTTTGGGAGGCTGTCAAAAGGGCCTCCTATTGTGGCCGATGCATGCAGGTGGTTAATGACTCTATATGATATCCCTTTCGAAAGATCATGGTTTTCCAAGATTTGGAATTGGAAGATCCCAACAAAGATCATCCTATTTTCTTGGTTGGTTTGGAGAAAGAAGATTCTCACTTGGGATAATCTACAAAAAAGGGGACATATGGGGCTAGGTATATGTATACTTTGCATAGCAGACTTTGAGAAAACCACCCATTTGTTCTTTTGGTTTTCGTTCACTATTTGTATCTAGAATTTTTTTGCTCATGTTTTTAAGTTCATTTTCTGGAGGATTGGAAACTTTGAAGAGTTCATGATTGAATGGATGAAGGGCCAACAGGAATAATGGACCCTCCCACTATTCGTCATCTGGGAAATATGGAGAGCCTGAAACGGGTTCATATTTGAGGGACGTAAAGTTGAATTCACTCAATTAATGCGTAAGGTTCTAGCTTGGATGAAGGCCACCTCCACAGATACTGTAAAGTCTTACAACCAATCCTATAGGATGAAGCCCATGGAATGTACTCCCCCTATTGGATTCTTTTATGGTGTTGCCCAGTTGGGAATTTGCGGGTGTGGTGCAATGCTTCACACTGACTAGAATACTGTATATCACTAATGGTGGCATGAAGGCTCTAGATGCAACACGAAGGCGGAGGGTGTGGATTTATGTGGATTGCTCTGGTTTGCTACACAAAAAAACATTAACTCTCTAAATATATACGGGGACTCAAAGAAATTGATTGATGACATCACAGGGACTTCTAATTTCTGCCCACCTCTCCTCCTGTGGTCACTCAGGAGGATCAAGCACATCCTAAGCTTGCTTCTCACATACACCATCACACACATATATAGGGAAGCTAACATAAAAGTTGATAGCCTCTCCAAGGCTGGCCTGAGCTACGATTATGTTAAAATACAATAGAAATATCTAGTTGAAAACATGATCCTAGAGGAGGGCTAGCTTTGCCTACCTTGGAGCACCATGTCTCCCCACATGTGGGTCTCTATATCACCATATCTTTTTCTGATTCTTTCTATCTTTTTTACAATATGCTGCAAATTTTGTTTTTCCATAGCACTCAAATTATGTTTCGACTTTGTACTTAATTTTGTATAATATCTAAGTTTTTATTATCTCGTTCGATAGTCTGGTATAATTTTTTATAATACTCTGGTACTTACTAATCCAAGACATATTTGACTGGATAGATGATGCTATGAACCATGTATATGTATTGTTTTTTTTTTTATAATAGAGGGAGCATTTTTTTCTTATGAGAAAAAGGTAAACCTCAAAAGCTAACTCATGTTTTTTTCCCAAACTAGCTTTCTATTATTAAATGGTACTTTGTATATGGAAGCATTAGGGAATCTATATTTAACAATAGGTTCTCTTTGACACTAAAAATAAAGCATTTCCCTGTCACTATATTTTTTTGTTTTGCTCGAAACTGTCAAGGGAATTTAGGAAGGTAATTCTTTGTCACTATATTTTTTTGTTTTGCTCGAAACTATAACGGGAATTTAGGAAGGTAATTCTTCATAAAAATATAAATTTATAATATTTGGAGTATAGATGATTTGCTTATCGTTATACGTTTTTGTTTTACTTGAAACTATCATTGGAAGTGATGGAGGTAATTGTTCATCCAATTATAAATTTATAATATTTAATAACGTTTTATAATTTATTTTAACTATTAAAATTTCAAATATTAATATTTAAAGATGAAAGCTTTGGTAGTTCAAAGTCATCTTTTAAATTAAATATTTTTATGGGGTTTTAAATTAATTTTTTTATCTATGGCAAAAAGATCTATAAACAACATTAATATTTCCATTTATATAAAATTAAGTAAAAATGAAATGCAAAAATTATAAAACATTTGAAATTGACTTTTGAATGCCAAATAAACGAGCCCTTTTTGTTTTTCATGTAGGGAACTAACTATCACAACAATCTAATTAAAAGGTGATTAATAGCAATGACCATTCACTCTGCACAATATATAAACAAAGTCACATAACTAGGTTTCCCTGTCACATAGCTTAATTATTAATCTTTCAAAGGTATGAAAAATAGCAATATCATTAATTTATATATTATTTAATTTTAAGAAAAACAAAATAATAAAATTTCACCTTTTTCACCTTTAGAAATGGACTCTTTCTCATCTAAAATAATAAAACTTATCATATTGAAATGGTCAATTATTTTTTTCAGAAAAATCAATATTAACTACAATTTGAAAAAACACATTTATTATCTATCTATATATATATATATATATATATATATATATATATATATATATATATATATATATATATTTGAAAGTTGAATCATGACTCTATTTTTTTATGTGGACATATATTAAATTATTAATTTATAAAATAAAATAAAAAACCAAAAAAAGTCATACATAAAACCCAATATTATAAAGCAATTACAATTTGTATGGTATTTGATAATTTCCTTTCCCACGTCATTAAAATGTAAAATCCCTTTGGCATTAAGGTTTTTTTGGGGCAATTTCCTTCTCCATCTCCCAATAAAAAGATAGAGACCCAACCTCTCGAAATGAAACAACCTCCTTACCAATCATAATCTTACTTTATGCACGAAGTGCTTGCCAATCAATTAGAGTGAAAAAGTACTTACATATCTCAATCTACGCTATCTCATAGAGACATGCAATTAATTTAAATCATTAATGAAATCTTTAATCTCACTTTACAAAGTGCACTTGAAACATTCACCATGTAGAAGAGCAAGATTTACTTATAAAAGACATTCAATATAATATTTATGGCAAAAGTAATACCATAGAGTCATTTAAAAATACCAACGTTCCTCTTTCTAGAAGTTTGAGCATGCTTCCTAGTGAATCATATATGTATATGTTAACTATAAAGATGATTATGACATTAATCTTGTCTTGAGATGAATTTGTTATTAAATTTATAATATTAATTTATATTATTTAATGTGAATGTTAATATTTATTTTTTTTGTTGATTTTAATGGATATAGCGTAATTTGTGAAATAATTTTTGTTTATATTTATTTTGTGTAATGTGAATGTTAATATTTATTTTTGTTTATGGAAGAGTATTTTGTTTATATTATTAGGATTGTGTGAGGTAAGTTCACAAGTGGTTTTTGGCTTCTAGTTCTCTTCATGAGATTTGAACTAGTAATTTGTGAAATAGTTTTTATTTATATTTATTTTGTATAATGTGAATGCTAATATTTGTCTTTGTTTATGGAAGAGTATTTTGTTTATATTATTAGGATTGAGTTTATATTATTAGGATTGTGTGAAATAAGTTCAGAAGTGGTTTTTGGTTTCTAGTTCTCTTCATGAGATTTGAACTAATAATTTCATGATAATTAAACTTTACACAAATTAAATAATTTACACACCATTATAAATTATATGTAAGGATGTTGGGGCACACAATCTCTCTAATAAAATAAATGATGAATTAAAATACATTGTGTCCATGGGTAACTATTATCTGAAATACAATTAAATATATTTTTATTTTATTATTTTAAAGATTTAAATGTTTTATTATTATATTTAAATAAAATAAATGATGAATTAAAATACATTGTGTCCATGGGTAACTATTATCTGAAATACAATTAAATATATTTTTATTTTATTATTTTAAAGATTTAAATGTTTTATTATTATATTTAAATTAAAATAATATTTTTAAGATTTATAAAAAATAAAAGAGTCATGAAAAATTTGATTTATTAATTCACAAAAAATTTAAACTAATAATTTATTACAAAGAGTGTTTTAATAATACATTTATTCATTATGAATTTACAAAACTATAAATAATATAATATAATATAATTCTTTTTAAATTCTTTTAAAACTATAAAATAAAAAAATAAATTAAATACCACACATTTAAATAAAAAGTTTATCGTTATATTTTTTATTTAACCAATTTAAAAAATTTATCGTTATATTTTTTATTTAACCAATTTTCTTATTTCTGATTGTGTTTGGAATAATTTAAGAACCAACCATATAAAAATGATGAACACTCCATCTTCAAAATACAAAAAAAATAAAATTAAAATGGTCAAACTTTTTCGATATATGTAATGGCTTATTAAAAATTCAATTTTTTTTAATCAATCAAGGTGAAGTGAATACATTCATTCTATATTTATTTAATTGTATGTTTTTAAAGATCATTATTTAAAATTATAAAATTTATCTTTTTATAAATATTTTTCGGCTTTTGACTCGGTGATCCATTTCTAGCAAAAACCACAAAGCTTTATGAATTTTATTTTTTATTTATTTATTTATTTTTTAAATAAAAATTCAAATATAGGAGACATGTATGTGAATAACATTAGAGCATACCATAAAATAGTTGTTGCGTATGTAAGAGATACCTTCTTCATGAGAACATGCATGAAATATTTAACATATTCTAACTTAAAACAAAAATAAATTCAATCAAGGTCAGTGAAGCTTGTTTTTGTGTTACTTCTACAATTTCCGAGTATAATTATTGTACTTCTTAATACTTAAGATACATAGTTGAAGAAGTACCCAATTTTTATTTCTGGTGTTTTTTATGATATTTTTTCGCTTTTTTTTATGTGCTGGTTATTGATGTAGGCTATTCTTGAATTAAGTGACGATACTGGAGCTAGTGTAATTAACAAAAAGCGAAATCAGAGTGCAAATGAGAAGCAGGGGCTACTACAAATCAACCTCATCGGAGAATAAGCGCTGGAGCCAATTAACTAATCAGAAGTTAAAAAAATAAAAGTAAAATAATAATAAAAAATTGTTTATAAAGTTAACATTATAGGTAAGCGATTATTTTTTGGTCAATTGAGTATTATTTGAAATTCAATGCATTGCTGAATGCGTTATATACCCTGTCACAGCACAGAGTAATAATAATAAAAATAGAGTCCAAACATTCTAGAGACATTTCATTCAATTATGTTTCATTTACTTAAGTTTTTGAATATATATAAAAGGCGTAGATTAGTTTCATCCAATTATGTTTTATTTATTTAAGTTTTTGAATATATATATATAAAAGTTGTAAATTAGTTATTGAGAGTGGTTTATTTTTCATTAGATTTTATATTTAAAGTTTATAGAGAAGGATTGAAGATGGAAGTCACTTTGGAGAATTAAACTATCCCAATAGGTATCTATACTCGCACAATTCAAGTTGGGCGATCATCCACCCAAAATCACACAATCCACTTTCGAAGGTCTTCCACCCAATATAGGGCCTAGGCTGAGCTCAACCCCATTTATTAACTAGCACAAGCGCATTACAAATATTACGTGATTGACATACCCGGAGGCTTCATTTACATCTACCATAGATAAATATATAATAATAGAAATAATATTACCCAAAAACTATTATTATCATTATAATTAATAATTTATATTAATATTTTTATTTTTATTTTTCTAAATATGACTAATTCTATTAATGTAACAAAAAATAATACATGGAGGCACCGGCCTCTGCTGAACCTCTTTCAGATTTTACCATGTTTTGACAAACAATAACTGAAAATGACTGCCCTCATTGGGGAAACTACTCCAAAACTCGAGAAGTACGCTGCCCACGAAGGGGAACCAGCCTGTAATAGCATTGTGGAATAGTTTTTTGAACAAAACAACAAAATTGACAACAATTACAACAACAAACATTAGAAAAGACCCCTAAGTTGGTGACTGGGTGCTCAAAGAAACGTGAAATAAACCTTGGCCTGCTAGGTGTCATTAGGTGGTAGAGGTTCCTCCACAATTAAACACCTGTAAGACACAAAGTTATCTTCATTGTGTTGTTTCTCGCTCGTCGTTGCTTCCATTTTGGTATTTATGCCTGGAGTATTGTGTCCCGGTGTTGTGTCCGTTCGGTTCAGAGCTTCACCATGAGTTTTGCAAGTCCCAGAGCTGCTACCAGGAGTTTTCCTTCTACTGGTGTCGGTCCTTTCCTGAATGATGTGAGCCGGGACAACAGAGCTCTGTGGATCCTCTCTGAAAGCAACAAAAATGGTAGCAATAATGCACGGCGGCTCCAGCGTGCAACGAAACTGGAACTAGGTAGAATGGCAGGGTTGCATCATCGGGAGAGAGGCATCAAGAGGTTGATGAGCGTTTGCAGCACACCTAGAGCCAGCCGTTTGGGCATGCCCCCTACCACTGTGGGTGGCGGGTTACCGATCCATGAAGTGAGCGTCTATCAATGGAGAGGAGGAATATGAAGGAATAGAGTCAGGGAGGGACAGCGAGGGAGGGCAAGTTGCTCTGCCTCTGCTCGTGCCCCTTCTACATCGCATCCTCTGCTGCAAACAAGGCATATTTGCCTCACTGGAGATGGTGCGACGGGTGCTAGGAGGAGTAGGATGAGGGATAGAATGGCCACTGGGAGCAGGAGAATGGGGAATTCGAAGTTCCGAAGCAGAATTCAGGGCCGAAGCAGCAGTTCTAAAGCAACAAAGTAGATTACGCGAGAAGTGGGCACCTTCAAACATGTCAATACAGTAGAGGATCTGGCACCTTCTCCCTATTGTTGTGCGCAAGTTCGGCTCTGCAGCAGCGGGGAGGCAGTTACAGTTCAAAGGAGGCGTAATAGGGAGAGGGCGGTCCAAAATCTCCATCTTATGGATCAAAGTGAGGTTTCCTCAACTTTCACACATCATTAAATCACCATTAATTATGGCGGTGAGCTTCTGGCTCGAAGTGTTGGTGTCCATGTGGCCACGCCACTTGCCAACCTAGATTTGTTGCACTGTACCATCGCGATTAATCACCCACATCAGGGAATATTAATTATTAATTAACTATTAATATGAAATGTAATTTATATAGTTTAATTTTAAATTTGTAATATAAATTAAATATTTAATAATGATATATATTTGATAATAATAATAATCTTAATAACAATAAAAAAAATAGTAATAACAATAATTCTTTTGAAATGATTATAAATTTTTTTAATTATTAATTATTAATTAATTATTAAATATTTAGTCATTAATTAAATATTTAATCATTAATCAATTAATTATTAATTATTTAATCATATTATTATTATTAATTAATATTAATATCATTCAATTAATTAATTCACCATGCAACATTCGACGATGGTTGACAGTGTAATATTTGACCAGGGTTGGCAATGATTGACCATCATTGGCTATGATTGACCATCGTTGACCACAGTTGGCTATGAATGACCATGGTTAACCATGATTGATATTATAAACCCAAAGGAATAATAAACACAAGGGATTAATACTAAAACCCCAAGAGATTATGAATCCAATGGAATAATATAAACCCAAGGGACTAATATTATAAACCCAAGGTATATAAACCCTAAGATAAATATTATAAACACTAAAATAAACATGGTTGACCATCATTGATTTTCATATTGAGACAATCCTTGTCACAATGCGACGTTGGATTATGGTTGACCATGCTTAACCGTGGTTGATTTTCATATCAAGACAATCTCTGGCACAATGTGATGTTTGACCATGGTTGACCATGATTGACAATGTTTGACTTTATAAAACATGGTTGAACATGGTTTACCAAAGTCGGTAATGGTTGATCATGGTTGACTAGATCATGATTGACCATGATCAACCCAAGGAAATAATAAATCGAAGGGGTTAACACTAGAATGCCAAGGAAATAATATTAAATCCAAGGGATAAATATTATAAAGCCAAGGTATATAAACCATAAGATGATTACTATAAACCTTAAAATAAACATAGTTGACCATGGTTGACCAAGGTTGATTTTCATACTGGCACAATCTTTGTCACAATGTGACATTGGACTATGGTTGACCATGATTAATTTTCATATTGAGACAACCTTTGGCACAATGAGGGATTGGACAATAGTTGGCCATGGTTGATTTTAATATTGAGACAATCTTTGTCACTATGCAGTGATGGACCATGGTTGACCATCATTGTCATAATGTGACGTTAGACCAAGAGATAATTTTTGGGATAATGTGACCACGGTTTCCATGGTTGATTTACATATTCAGATATTCTTTGACACAATGCGACATTGGAACATGGTTGGCCATCGTTGATTTTCATTTTGAGATAATCCTTGTCACAATGCAACATTAGTTGGTTTTCATATTAAGAAAATCTTTCTCAAAATGTGACGTTGAGCCACGGTTGATTTTCATATGCGACATTGGACCATGGTTGACCATAGTTGATTTTCATATTGATACAATATTTTTCACAATGTGACATTCAACTATGGTTGACCATGATTGAAGTTATAAAACATTATCAACCATCATTGATATTATAAACCCAATGGACTAAGACTAAAAACCCAAGGGTTTATAAACCTAATGGAATAATATCAAACCATAGGAATATGAATGCTTAGAGCAATAAACCCAAAGGAATAATAAACCCAAGGGATAAAATTATAAACCCAAAATATATATAAAGCCTAAGATAAATGTTATAAACCCTAAAATAAACTTGGTTAACAATGGTTGACCATGGTTGATTTCAATATATAGAAAATCCTTATTACAATGCAACATTGGACCATTGTTGACTATGCTATTAACAATTCATAAGTTTCTGCAAATGTAGAAAATGGCGTTTATGATATTATTACTTATATTCCTATGATGACATCGAGTTTGAAGAAATAATGATTTAACGTAAGTGTATTATGTTCATTAAAGAATATGGATCTTTTTAATTGGTTATAGATTTGTACTTAGAGGGATAACATATGTCCACTTTTGACAATTCAAACAGTTAAATTCTTAAATTGGTGTTATTGGTAAGGAAAACGTAAACACCTAAAATGGTATTATTGGTGAGAGAAATTTAAAGAATTAAATTGTTCTTCAATGCGGATTAATTTTATCAATTAATTGTCTACTCTAATTCATATTAAGGGTTTTTTTTTTAGTTTTATTTATTTATTTATTCTCTATATCTCACAACTTTGAGTTTTAGAGGGAGCCCCTCTCCCTTGGCTCTAAGTATGATTTTTGTATTTCCGTGTGACTCAATTTTGCCTTAATATTGTTCTAACTTTTTCATAGTTTCACTTTGGTCATTATGCTTGTCACGAGTGGAATGATGCAAATAATTCCTTGTCTTTTTCTGAATATATTCCACCATATTATTGTGGTTTATCAATATTTCTTTGAAAATTGCTTTATGATTCTTCAGACTATTCTCTGCATCAATATATGATATTGTTATAGGGTCTTCAATTAAAAAATGTTCTGCGAAATCATTATCATATATGTATACAATTTCAACATTGTAATATTTCTACTAGCATGAGGATATTGTGCAAATGTATGGCAGAATCACAAAGGAGACTTACACAAAAAAATAATTTGAATATGTATGAAAAGAATGTTAGGGTGTTCAAAAATAGAGACATAGGAAAATAGAGGCCTAATGAGCTCAATATAGCCCTAAAGAAGCGAAATGTGAGATCGAGGATGCAATGTGAGACTTGTATCTACCTTTTCTTTGACATTTTGATGTAAGAATAATTGTGCATAATGGTGATGTGCAATGAAGATGTTATACATGTCTTTATTATGATCCTTGGGCTTATTGTTATGTTGTCTACTGTATTTTCACAAGCTATGGGAAATATGATGGGATTTGGTTTTAAGCTTGTTTTTTAGTTGTAAGGTGCAAGAAATGCTCTTGTTCATAGAAGAAGTTATCTCCACCTTTGATCTATTGCCTAGAATTTAAGGTCATCCATGGTTCTCTTCACTCCAACAAGTCTCTTTTTTCATTCAAAACTATATTTGGGTTTCTTCTAGCATTGGTTTCATTGTTTCTTCTTGTTGTGGTGTTATTTTGTTAGTCTCATTACAATTTGGTCTCTCTAATTCAACTATCATCTATGTCAGTATGGGAAAAACTACTAGGTTTTGGGATCTTTATCACATAAAAAGTGATCACATAGTTATAAATAATTGGGTCAACCGAAATATGTCATTTAGATTGGATATTTACACATTAAAACCCAATTTCACATTAGGAAGTACCCTACAAAACCACTTTCCCTAAGTTATTTCAATTATTTAATTTACTGACATGAGAATAATATATAGATTCATTAATTTTATATTATTCTCGTATTTTTATTGGCTAATGTAAAGAAAATTCAAAATATTTTCATTCACATTTTACATCTCCATAGGAATAATGAATAATTCAATAGAACATTATTTATTCATTATTCCTTAACCATTCAAATCTTTTCATAGGAATAATTTATTAAATCATTATTTATAAATTATTTCTAACTTATTTTACCATTTCACATAGAAGTAATTTAATTGTTTATTAATTATTTCTTATCATTTTACCCGTTTTTATTAATTGACTTACTAAATTAGTATTTTTTGAGTTAATTATGTACATAAAGGTTATTGGCTATTTCTTTGACCTTTTCCAGTCATCTAGATGACCACATCAAATCTAACCTAACATCTTATTATACACGGAGATGTTTTCTCTTCTCATTCTAGATGACCATTATCATCATCCAATTTTTTTATCATGAGACGTTTAAGTGCTTTCCACTACAAACTAATCGTTTTTTATTTTCTCTTTCCTTTATATGGTTTGTTGAACCAATTTCGCAGAGAGGGAGACATCACAACTACAAAAAAAGGATCATTAAAGGACCATCCAAAGGAGGAGCTCCCCTTTAGCCACTCTGATGGAGAGATTCTTAGTAGGTGCTATTTTATAATAAAATATTTATCTTTAGGTGATGCACTTTGGTAATCTTTATGCGATTTATATATATTTTCTATCACTTAGTTTCTGTTACTAATATTTTATGCATATCTAATAATTATACATGAATGGTTACTACTTCTAGGGCTTAACCCTCATATTTGCTTATTAGACTACTAGTCAGAGTAGAAATGGTCTTCTCTACTAACCCTTCTGTAGGAAGACATCTAACATGGATCATCAAGGGAGAAGGGGCTCTCACCAACCTTTGAGTTTAAGGGCTAAATACTCAGCAAAACATTCTACATATCTTTATGTAATCCATTGAAATGGAAACATGAACAAGAATTTGGAATCCAGGAAAGGAATTCGAGAATAACAATAATTAATATCAAATACTAAAATTGAAAAACAAGTAATAGGTTGGGTTTGAAATACTATAAACACTATAACCTGGAAATCCAAGTATATGTAGACTATTGACCTACATTGGAAACTAATTAAAATTATTACACATAAAGTGCTAGTTGAATGCTCTAAAACCTAGCAAAATATTTCATTATACATTGAAAAAGTATAGAAGCATATGAGGAACTTTGCTAATATGGTATCATTGTTGGCCAAAATTTTAAAATATTTGGAGTTTTCCAATTCAAAAGAGGATTTTTTAACCATGGAATTAATGTCTATGAAAGAAAAAAGTGCTCTATTATATACAGTGCACGATAAATGCGAGGCTAAAAAAGTTTCCCAACAATTCAAGAATCACTTTTGTAAACCTATTAAGTTGGGATTGCCACTTCTCGCATCTATATGATTGAAATTACCCAGAAAATATATACGAAGAGGTTTTAAGGAAAAAGAGAAATGGTCAAGATAAATTCCTAGATATTACTAGTGGAACTGGGGAAAATTGTTTTTTGAAAGGTTATACTCACACCTGGCTACTTTGGTTTCTATCATGAAATTTTAGAAGGAATTAATAATTATGATATATAATTTATATATGGATGGACATGAATTTTAGAAACTTATAGGAATACCTGATCCCAAATAAAGGAACACGGTAGATCATCTCACGATTTAGAAACAAGGGCAACTACATAGCTGCAGTCCTTGCCTATAAGAGACTACTTTATAAGAGCAATACTAAGTACATATGAAAAAAAATTCTTGTAAATTGCCATTATAAAAAAACTCTCACACTTTTTCAATTGTAGTTTTAAGATTTAAATTGATTTTATAAAAAGCAGCTTCCAGACTTCTATGTCTCATTATGCTATGTTATTGTGTGCATGGACCTATTTATGTGTACATTATGTTCAGTTCAAAGACTTGTATCCAGATCTGTTAGGTTCAACGGGATTGAAAAATAAGACTTCGTACCTCCATAGCTTCTCAGTTAATTTATGAGGTCCTCTTTTTTGAATAAAGCCAATTGGTAGTAAGTGGGCGGTTACTAAATGTAAAACTTTAAATCTAGAAAGACACCACAATCTTAGGAACATCTGGGAACCTTCTCTGTAACTCTATCTGGGGCATTGAATATAAAAAGCCTCAAACTAGTTAGTCCTGAGCCCAGACTATGTGGCGTATCCCGACCTAATTGATTGACCTGTATACCCAGAGTTTCCCTCCGCAACTTTCAGAGATCCATTAAGAAAATGCCTATGCAGGGGTGTCCTCGATCATATATTTCATTTCTTTAATGCCCTCATTGCTTTAGAACTCTAAGAAAATAAAATACATAAAACCACACAGAGATTAATATAACCCAGGTTGCTAACACCTCAACATTGTTCTCTTAAATCCTTTGAAAGAGACAACTGTAATGCATGCATATATGGTCCCATACAAAATAAATAGAAATCACCACGTATGATCTTGTTGGACCACCATTTTACAATTTGTCAAATTTTGTGGTTCCCAACTTGTCTCTTTTGTGATAGCCCAAATGGACAACAAAAATAAGAGACTTTCATATTCAAGATATAATCTTCTTAACTCCGTCATCAAATGAAAGTCTAATGCAGGGAAAATTTTTCCTCCCAGGCCGCAACAATATTTGAAGGGATTCCGCCTACTAAGTATTGGGGGTTTAGTGAAAAAGCTTACATCGGATGCAGAATTTGTTCAAGGATTTCAGTCATGGAAAGGCTTCCACACTAGCCTACATTTGAGTGCTTTAAAATCATAAAAAGGAACAAGCCTGAGATAAAGCAACTGATATTTTAGTGTTAGCACTTGATCATAATTGCAGTATTAATTGTTTTTGAGTGATTAGCATATGCTTTTATTTCATGGTTACAATGAAGCAAAGCTTGCATTCATTGTTTATTTGTGGTATCCCAAAAGAAAGGGTTGTTTTGGGATCAACCTATGTATATGAAACCTTTGTTAAGCCTTGTGCAACAAAACATGAGACAGATATTGATAGGAATTTACTTGAATCAAAGACAAGGGAAAGAGATATGATCGTTCTTTTTATCATTAGAAGTCTACAATTTATATACATGCTAGATTCATTGATATTCTTCAATACATTCCTTCACAGTCACCCAGGAATTGACCTGGCCAGTTTATTTAGCAGCCTCACCCAGGAATTGACCTGTCCAGGGTATTCAACAGCCTCAACAAGCTATAGCAGGTGGCTCCACAACAACTTGGGCTAACTAAAATAGGTTCTCATCAAGCCTAGCCACCTAGTATAAACCATCAGCCTACTTGTGCAACAGGTTCTCAACCAACACAAGTTGCGATTTCAGATCCTCGAGAGCCTATGAAACCAGTTTCTCACCAGTTCATTTCAAAAGCAGGTCCAGCTCATTTCAACAGTAGCAGGTTCAGTTCATTTCAATAGCAAGTCCAAGAAAAGAAACCATTTCCAACAGTCACCTTAATTAAAGGTACACACTTTGCCTGTTTGTTTTATGAACTCATAAGCTTCATCCTCCAAGTATCATCGTCCAAGTATCATATGCATTTATTTAGTTCATGCATCTTCATATTATTTTACTTATACATGTAATAGATGTAATAATAGAGGTGATAGAATCAACTATACTTACACAGAGTTTTCGCTCTTGGCTAATATAAGAGCTTCGAAGATTTGTTCTCTCTGCAAATCTCCCCTCATCCATTTCAAGAAACAGTAACTACCCAACGCATAGAGAAAGGCTTCTAATGGTACTTGGCTTTCCAGGTAAATCCTTCATGGAGAATACCATAGGGCCGGGCCTTCCTCCTCCCATAAATCATGCTCATGTTTAGGTTGGCCTCCAATCTGATCGTCTACGGTGTGGGGAATCGAGAATGGAGGGTGGGGGGATGAAGAGGAGGTAGGAATGAAATGGGGATGGAGGATGGAATGAAATGGGGGATGGAGAAGGAGGGTGGGGGGAATGAAGAGGAGGTCGTAGCATAGAAGAATGGTGGAATGAAGAGGAGGCGGGAGCATAGAAGAGGTGATAGGTAGAAGAGTGGTGGAATGAAAGGGAGACAGGAGCATAGAAGAGGTGACAAGTGCCCAAAAGAAATGGCAGATGGAAACTTGCTTTCCACAGGAAGGGGAGGATTAGAAGCTTTGCATAAAATAGTTTGCCTGTGCAAAATAACTTGTTGAGACAATTGTTTTGAAAAACTTACCATAAAATAACTTGTTCAGACATTTACGATAAAGCAACTTGTCCCAGCTAAAATAACATTGGGGCACGTGAGGCTCGTAATAAGAGGTAGAATTCACAAGTTTGGTTATAATTTTCTTACACCGAAATTTCCATCGATAAACTTTTGTTAAAGCATAGAAGCTTACGGTCAACAAAGGATTTAACAGATCATCAATGATCGACCGAAAACAGTAGTCCCTGCTCTTCCGGAGGCAGGGAATAATAAAAGGTCATTGTTGATTATGTCATCAACACTGAAACCGTCATTGCTACCAGTTAATTAGTTAATGGTCAACAAATCAAAACCTACACCCTTTTGGATAATTGTTTTAGGATCAGGTTATCAACAAACATATACAAAGGAAAAGAAGAAAAAGGGAACCACTTTGACTCTAAAAAAAATACTTAACCCAAAGTAAGTGCATCAAATTAAATGGAAATTATAAAGGAAATAAATCAATGCCAAAGTGAAGGTCATTGTTAGAGGGAACGGGGCATGACTTACTTCTCCAAGACTTGAAGTTGATCTCGGATTATGAAATCTAATGTATAGATTTTCTACTTCGATTCACCACTATTTTAGTTAGTTTCCATTTGTCATCCACATTTGGAATATGTTCATGTAAATGCTTTCCTCACTCGAGAGTTGATCTTTAGAAGTCATTATGCTAATTTGAATTTCATGAAGTAATTTATTATTGAAGAATACTCAACACATGGCATTAGATATATAATCATAATCATCATTAACTAATCATATATGTCTTAATACTCAATATAAATCAACATCAACTAAGAAAAATAGTAAGAGAATTATGAGTCTAAAACCCCATCTCTTGATGTCCATCACATAATGCAGAAAAAAATAAGTAGATCTACTACCGAAAAACTACCATATACTAGGGACATTCTAATGTATTTCTAAATTATCCATGTTGCATAAAAGCATACTACCCTAAAACCATTTTTCATTTTCAAATAAATAGAACCAATTTCAATGAAAATATATTAGAGAAAGTGTACATCAATTATAAAAAATAAGAGCAAAAAATTATCATTAAATGAAAATTGGTGTGATCTCATTGTTAACGTATTGATACCCTTTTCATTCCTCCCACATTTTAAAGAAAAAAGCTAATCACCATAGAGGAGACACCTCCAATAAAAAATTACTAAATATGAAAAAAAAAATCATAATCTTCAAAACCATATTGTTATATGGCCCCATAAGGAGGGGCATTGATAAAAAAATGGTAAGATGTTTCTTCTTATTACATTGCATGAGATATTTATAAATCAAGATTTTAGACTACATAGTGCAGTTAATAATCAAGATAAAAAATGATGAAAATATGATGCTACAAAGATAAATAAGTAGAAAACTAAAGAAAAGAAAACACCTATAATAGCCCACAAAATTAAGAAAGTTCAAATTCATTTAAAACTAATGATAATTAGATTAATAATAAATAAATTATGTCATATCAATGGGGTTGGGAGAAACGTTGTTATCCTCACAATCAAAGTTTAATTCCTACATGTCACATGCTGAGCTCATAATGAGCATATCCTTGTAATGGCTTTGAGCCTTGTTGTCTGAAAGTCGCTCCAGAACTTACTTATAATTGAATGCGTACACAATGACAATAAAAATAATAAATAATATAAATAAAGTAATAAAATGATACATATAGCGTTCCCATTTTGTGTTCTCATAAATTAAAAAAGAAACAATTACTTATTAGAAGAGGTGATAATCGAAGGAGGTGGGAGATGAATGATCCTGCAAAATGGAAATCAAATATAACATAAGTTCATACACATGAGGGAAGGATCATTTTTATGTTGGTTCTCATGTGTAGGATGTGTTTAGGACTGTTACAGGGAAAAGTTTCTATGCAGAACTTCTAATCCCACTAAGGCTGGTAGCTACCTTAGAAACAAACAAAGTAAAACTACTTTCGTTTTCCTTTATGAGAGATAGATGAGAGAAGAATAAAGGAGACCAACCTCTCTCTTGCGCTTGGTTCCTTGCTCGATTCCTCTCTCTTCTGATAGTCCTTTGCTACTTTCTTTCTCGTATACCCAGCTTCACAGAGTACCTGTAGAATCAAAGCAGCATAACACTATACAAGAACATGGATCTATTATCATAAAAAATCTAGGATCAGATGTAAATTGACCATACAAATGCATGAAACATAAATTACACAAGAGTATGGAGGAAAGCTTGAATAACTTTATTGATAATCAAGAAAGAGCCAAGAGAGTTACAACCAGTTGTTCTGACCCAGCATCATCCTCTCAGCAAGTAAGCCCTTCTTCACCTCATGAAAAGCTTAGATCACCCAACACTATGATGTTGCCTCAAGAAACCAACAACAATTCCGTACAAGGTGCAAAATTCCAGCCCCCAACCTACGGATCTCTAGGATGAGAGATCTGTATATAGATATTTACAAAGATGTGAGTCAACTCTGGGTTTTTGATTAATGTCTTCTCTCTGATAGTTCTTGCTTCCACTTGGAGATTGATGATCTCTTACTCATGCTTGGGTGATTCTGAGAGGCAAGTGTCACAGGAGAAGTTTCTGAAAGATTCCATGATCATCCACCTCGCAAACTATCTCCGCCACTTGTCTTTTCTCGTCCATCGCACCCCATAGAAGGGCTTTTTGAAATGCAACGCACTTCCCATGTGTACAAGGTGAGATGCATTGCACCCTGGCCATGGAGCAAGTGAAATGATCCAGTTTTGACCAGTTCTGAGTAGTTTTTAATGGAGAACTTCTGGGAGATGATGTAATCAGTTGACTTTGTTCTTTTAGGGGTTGGAACAACACCTTTAGGGACTTAGGAGCCCTTAGTTTATGGACATTTATGATTGGGGTTGCAGTGCCCAAAAATGTCTATAACAGTTGCCCCCTAAAGCATGAGGTCGTTAATCTTTTGATGTCGAGTAAAATTCTTTATCATGAGGATCCGAAGTTCTTTCAAGCCGGAAGGACACCTGTAATAAGATACAATACAATACATTATCTTCATAATTTTTTCATGATCTAGCTGAGGCGGGAATTTCCATGCTCAGCTTTATAAATTCATTTTTCATGTACATGAGACAGACAATCATCTGAGTGTAGACTGATGATTCTGGTAGAGCCATCATCCCTTAGATTGGATGATTATCTGTGCAACAATGATGTACATTTGATGTCTTTATTTTCCTCAATATACATTCAGCCCGGATGGATGAAACTAGATCCGGGGTCTTCAATCTTGTTAAATATTCACTCAAAGTACAAGTCGATCCATGTGAGAGACGTTCTGGAGTTGAACATGGAAATACATCGCCTGATTACCATCCAATGATGTAAGTTGTTAATAGGTGCGAGAGGAATCACCGATAATGATAGTGACCCTCAAGGTATTGCAGTACAATTCACGTGGTGTGAATAAGGGACTTGGCGTCGAACACCACGTAAAATCTTTCAGTCAAAGGCCATTGATGTAAACCTGTCACTGGAAGTGAAAAACTTGTCATTGAGGCATGCAAGCTTCAAAGTACTGAAAGGGGTGTTCCTAGATCGACTTCTTGGATAATGAGCTGATGTCGACAAGAAGCGATCCGTCATAGGAGGGCCTTGATGAATCCCACATCAATGACACGGAATGGAGCAAATGATTTTAATGGAGGTGAAAATGATCTGGTGATATAAGGTTCAGGGTGGCGGTCATGAAAGAATGCAGTGTAAATGTATTGTAGTGGGTGAGACATAGGTGAATTCTCTGAGCGACTTCTCTTGAACATACTGGCGACACTGACATGATGGATTGGTAGCATTAACCCCAAATGTGGATGGTGTGATGGAACCATAGTGATATGACCAGTGAATGGAACAACCCTACCCGACTTGGATGCATAGTGAAAGTGTCATGTTCAAGAGCGACTTGCTACCAACAAAGTTTCTTCAAGTTTTCTTCCCAATTTTTCCCCAGTCATTGCTAACCAGTACCTCTTTATTTTTGTCAATATTGAGGAGGATAACATATGCTTGTTCTATAATTTTCCCTTCGGGCAAACCCATCGCTATGTTTTAATGAGCCTAGCGATAGTGAAACTCGTTCTTATATGTTATGGACAAGTTTGTCGCTATTAGGTTTTAACGAGTTTAACGACAAAGATAACTCGGTCCTTTTCAATTTTAGAGAGACTGAAAACGGACGTAAAGGAAACTCCAAAAACCCTTTTTCGTCATCTAATTCCTTAAGTCTGAAAAAGTATAAAACAATAAAAAAGGGATGAATTTTCGGTACTTTTAATGAGCTGAACAAAACAATTGCTCGATCTTTTTGTTTAATAATCCCTCAGGTTCAAAAAGATTAAAATCTATAGGAGGGATAGAAATTTCGGTCACTTTAACGAGCTGGAGAGGCCAATGGCTCGGAAATCTTTTCATATTTTACAAGTCAATTGAAAAGAGCTTAAAGGAGACTCATCTCTGAGGAACGAGTGATAAATTCGGGTAGCAGCTGATTCCAGGTAAGGTTTGGAATTTTCCAATCATGACAGTGTCACAAGGATGGCTAACAAGATCACTCTTGTGAGCTGTTCCTCAAAAGGGGTAAACAATCAAGTGGAGGTGAATGATCAGCCAATACAAAGTGGAGGTGATGATGGGAACATGACCAAGGCTTCAAAGGCTGATGTACTACATTCACGATGGTTATTTACTAGAAATTCGTTCATTTTTTAATGAGCTTAAACGCTGGGGGAAACGTTTGCTCTTATGTTTATTTTTTAACGAGCTTGAATTTTGCGATAAAACTGCTCGATTAATCCAGTCGTATAATAATAATGTCTCATATATAAAAATGCAAAATTTTCAAATCTTTGCCCCACATCCTTTCTTTATGCAAGTTAGGAAATGACCAATCCTACGAGTTTAAAGGGTTAGAGGGCCTACAAATTTAAAAAATAAATGGTCGCTCTTCGCTTGCACGCTAAAAGGTTTGCATGCCCCCAGGTATAAAATATAGTTTCACGGTCACCTCTCAATCTACCGACAAAACATTTGTTTTATTGGGAAAGGCTTACCTCTTTCAGGTTACCAAAGATTGTTTTATCTGCACCGCAAACAAAACACTTCTTGGGCGATGCCTACCGAAATAGACAAAGGCGAGTGGTGGAGACGCCTCCACCCACATAACTTTGACAAGGGAATCTTATTCCAATCTAACCCCATTTTCCAATCACAGATGGGAGTGTCAGACTAGTCATATATCTCTCGCGGAAACCTATCCTATACCTGAAGTTTTCCTACCGAAGCAGACCATGGTTCATGACCCCTGGGTTTCAGTCATGTCCTCCGAATCACTCGCGCTCATCAGGTGGATAGACTGGGGATTGATGAGACATTCCTTGCGTGAAAAGACCATTCAAGGATGGTATATGACTATTTGCCATGTGTGAACCGGGAAATGAAAGCTGGTCTACGAGCTTGACCACTCTTCCTTCATGCGGAAAAACACATTACTCTAAAGAGTGATGAGACAATTGCTCCCATGCAATAAATATAGTCTCGTCCAAGGAGTAGATTATAACCCAAGGATCCTTGGACTACCATTACGTTCATTTGAACGGTTTTCCCTCTCAATGTTATGGGCACATTGGGAAGGATCCCTAACGGTTGACTAGTTCTTTTGTCAAAGCCTGTTAGATGTTAAATTTTGCAAAAGTGATGGCGAACCAAGCGCTTTCCAAGCAGTCGAGGAAAGGATACTCACAGAAGCCCCTTCATCTATGATGGTACCGTCCATAACCATCCTATATATTTGAGCAATGATTCGGAATGGTACACTAGCCGTAAACGGGGTCTTCCTAGTATATTCCAGTCAAAGGAAACAACTAGGTTGCTTGGAGGTGGGACCAAATAGACGGTTGGGTATGACTCTGATGAACTTCCTTCCTGTGGTAAAGGAATGGGTAAATTTCCCCCATGTTCATCAGAGTCTGTGTTTACGAAAAGAATTTGGACGGTGTCATCCTTGTTCTCTTCGGTGACTATATCATCTGAAGATGGAACCTCTCAAAGCAAGACCGGGTCAACTGCCACCTCGACCTTTTTAATTTCGTCTGGTATGGGTTCAGATGGTTTATCTTCAATGATAGACGCTTCAGTCGACCACCTGGGCGGGTCAGCCGGATTTTCAACTAGTGACGAACTCGGCAAGAGTTTCTTATATCCAGGAGGAAGTCGTAATGGTGAAACTGGACGATCGTCCAAAACTCTTTTAGCCTCATCTAAGAAGGGACAACAGTGGACGACGTGATCACCTTCACAGAGTTTACAAGGAAATTTTCTTTTTCCTTTTTGTCCAGGGTCTTCACTTTCACTAGTCGACGGTGTGTTTTCAACATGATCATCAGAGGTTGATGACACCGGGTTGTGCAAATGAGGAGACCGGTCCCTTAAGATCTGTGGGATGCAAGGACAATCTCTATGATAGTGGTCTCCTTTGCAAATGACACATGGCGATTTAGGCCTGGTCGGTGCAGTGTGTGGATTTTCGCTAGACGACACTTGGTTGCCCCTTTTCGCCTTTGGCTCCTTCTTCTTCGTCTCTTTCTTCTTCTTCTCCTTCTTCTTCTCAGGTACTTGATTTTTGGCTTTACCAGCCTCATCAAGCGAAGAGGAAGGAGGAGAGGAAGAATTGGATGAAGTAGAGGGTTGGGGGATAACTCTGTAATTCTCTAGTTGCTGACTCGATTGTTCAGGAATTGCGGCGTTCTGAATGACAGAGGTTGATAAAATCCATACGGGCAAACCAATTGTCAATCCTAGAAGTGACAATGTGGCCATATGGGGTGCACCAACATCTCCCCAAGAGGAGAAGGGACTAGGATTTCCTCCAAGGGGAACTCCTTGGTTGGTGGACTCCATTTTCTCAACCTAAGACCAACGTAGGAAAGGTGATGATTATTCCGTTTAAAATAAATTTTAGACGCTTTGACACAACTTGTTTTTTCAATTTTAAAGAGTCGAGAAAAAACAAAAGATGACTCTACTCGCCTTCAATTTTTAATGAGCCTGAAGTGACAAGTGCTCAGACGGACCTTTTCCGTTAAGGAGTCTGAAAAGGAACGAAAGGGACTGCTCTGGAAATATAGGCAGAGGGATTACCAAACCAATCGCAAAACTGTTGAATACTTTTTACGGTACGGCAGTCAATCTTCCCGAATGTTGTGTTCAGTGCATTGCGATCGATATGGCGGCAGACACGGCTTCATATGGATAAAGGATAAAGCCTATTGTGGTCTCCCAGAATATACTCGATGGTACGTGGGAGCACAAGTTCGTACTGGCAGTTATCGTTTCAAAGTGGAGGAATCACCCAACCAACAGTGAGAACAACAGTTACCAGGCTTTACGACGCCGGAATATGTCTCTAGCCTAGACTTCTAGATGTTGTGCGTTAGGTTCCAAAGAATTGTTAGATTCATTAAATTTATTTTATAGTTGATCTTGCTTAAGAAATTTTCCTTTCAGGTTCACCGCATGATGTAGATGTACAATTCCTAAAATGCAATCAAAGATGATAAACAGTCGTTTTATCTTCTTTGTGCAATGAAAATCCTAGCTACTAAGGAAAGAGAGACAATATTCTTTCAATAAAGAGAAAAGAGCACACACTATATGCACCGTCCTAAATCAAACCAATCAAACAGTCTAAATGCAAATGCACATGCATGTATTTGTTTTCAGCCTTCTTAATATGTGAATGATAAAAAGAAAGCTAATGCGCAAATCTGAATTATTTTTCAAAGCGACAATTTCTAACAAGTCCCTTTTCAAAATCAAAATGAAGACAACGACAAGACTTTGCGATTTGGAAATGAAAACTTGATTTCGACACTAGAAAAACTAATAATTTAGATCAAATACAATAGTAACAGGGTAATCGACTATCAAGAACAATCAGGTCCTCTTCTATGACTAAAAACGACACTTGCAACACTTTCAAATCAAGAAACGACAATACAATTATGTTACTTCTTTGTAAAGGAGAACTGAAAATGACTCAACAAATACATAAAAAAATTTACAGTTCTTTGCACAATGGAGGCGGAATAACAGCAAGGAAAGGGGTTTCAAACAGAGGTGTACTGACTACAGGCAGCAAAACTCTTGAATAGATCTGAAAAGAGTGCACACAAAAACAAAAATTTAGGAACAATTCCTAGTCTGATCAGCGCACCTGTAACATAGTGAATTTGAAGTGCAGCGCACCTACTACACTCGGGAAGTGCGTTGAATTTGAGATTTAGAGAATAGACAGTGCGTTGGACCAGGGACGAGACTTTGATTGGGTTCTGGGTCACAGTTTGCAGTTTAGTTCAGCGATTTTGGCCAAGCAAGTGGTAATCAGTAAATCAATCACAGGGGTAGATCTAAGGAGGTTACTAGAGCCACCACGAGGGCAATTAGAAATCTTGTAAATCAGTTTTTTAATTCATAAGCAAAACCCAGAGATTGACTGAAGCAGCGTTGATCTACTTTGCATTTGCATAGCAAATGCAGTTCGAAGGCTAGCTGGCTTGACTTTAGGCTCCATCTGTAAGTTTATAAAGTAAAAAAATGTAGATAAACAATCAATCTAGTCGCTCCCCAGCGGAGTCGCCATTTTGTTACAGGGAAAAGTGTCTATGCAGAACTACTAATCCCACTAAGGCTAGTAGCTACCTTAGAAACAAACAAAGTAAAACTACTTTCGTTTTCCTTTATGAGAGATAGATGAGAGAAGAATAAAGGAGACCAACCTCTGTCTTGCGCTTGGTTCCTTGCTCGATTCCTCTCTCCTCTGATAGTCCTTTGCTACTTTCCTTCTCGTATACCCAGCTTCATAGAGTACCTATAGAATCAAAGCAGCATAACACTATACAAGAGCATGGATCTATTATCATAAACAATCTAGGATCAGATGTAAATTGACCATACAAATGCATGAAACATAAATTACGCAAGAGTATGGAGGAAAACTTGAATAGCTTTATTGATAATCAAGAAAGAGCCAAGAGAGTTACAACCAGTTGTTCTGACCCAGCATCATCCTCTCAGCAAGTAAGCCCTTCTTCACCTCATGAAAAGCTTAGATCACCCAACACTATGATGTTGCCTCAAGAAACCAACAGCAATTCCTTACAAGATGCAAAATTCCAGCCCCCAACCTCCGGATCTCTGGGATGAGAGATCTATATATAGATATTTGCAGAGATGTGAATCAGCTCTAGGTTTTTGATTAGTGTCTTCTCTCTGATAGTTCTTGCTTCCACTTGGAGATTGATGATCTCTTACTCATGCTTGGGCGATTGTGAGAGGCAAGTGTCACAGGAGAAGTTTCTAAAAGATTCCATGATCATCCACCTCGCAAACTATCTCTGCCACTTGTCTTTTCTCATCCATCGCACCCCATAGAAGGGCTTTTTGAAATGCAACACACTTCCCCTGTGTACAAGGTGAGATGCATCACACCCTGGCCATGGAGCAAGTGAAATGATCCAGTTTTGACCAGTTCTGAGTAGATTTTCATGGAGAACTTCTGGGAGATGATGTAATCAGTTGAATTTGTTCTTTTAGAGGTTGGAACAACACCTTTAGGGACTTAGGAGCCCTTAGTTTATGGACATTTATGATTGGGGTTGCAGTGCCCAAAAGTGTCTATAACAAGGACACTCTCCTTCTAGGAATCATTAGTATGTAGATATGTTCTCATATGTAGGATGTGTTTAGCACACTGTCAAGCCAAGAACTGTTATTTTGGAATTGACATGTATGACCACACAGTTCTCATGGTAACAAAAAGGGTCTCATTATCTATAACTGGTATCCTCAAAGGAACCTACAAAGAAATTATTTGTATTTTAGCTCAATTTCGCTTTGATCATCCATTTTTCTTAACTCCTCTGTTTTGAAAGGTTTTTAAATTCCTTATAGACATTACAATTTGGGGTGTAATGTATTTTGGAAAAAAATCCAAATTGAGATATATTGTACTTAGGAAATCATAAGAGATGCAATATATATATATATATATATATATATATATATATATATATATATCTGTGTGTGTGTGTGTGTGTGTGTGTGTGTGTGGATTATTGCTCTATAGATAGAAATTTAAAAATGAATTCATGCCGAAGAAAAATAATTTGGATTTTAATCGCATGAGGCATGCCAATTCTTCGTGAGTATAACTTGTCAAAAACCATATTGACAAAAATGTTGAACCCAAGTGTCTCGATTTTCCTCACAAAATTTTATTAAAGACATTGCAAATACAAATGTAACCTACTTTGAAACACATTGCAAGGTGAGATGTAGCATACTTAGTAGAACAAAAAAGATGCAAAATAGATATAACTTTATGTGGGTCATTACTATAGATGGAAAGAGAAAAATGAATCCATGTTGAAGAAACATTAAAAACACACAAAGTAATAGAAAGAATTTAGATAAACTTTTGTGAATGCATTATGTTAACAATATGTAGATATTAATACATACTTTTTTAACCCTTGGTTTTCATCTTCCAAGAGGTCCCTTTGAATTCAATGACTATTGGAATTCCTCCACACCATCCCTGGTGGATTAGGCATCGAACATGCCCCACCTTAATCTGATGGGGTGTATATGTGTCCAAGAAGAGACATGAAATACAAAACTGCATGGACATTAATGGTTGGATTTGCTCTTTGAAATGGTGGTTGAAGAAATACCACAAATCAAATGAGGCAAAATAACTCAAAGTTTCTACCAATTGTTGTTTAAAGCTCTAACCACAAGCTCTGGAACATCGATCGAAGAAGTTCTTGGAACAATTATTTATCTAGATAGAATTTAAAGTCTTATGCAAAGTGGAAGTGCTTCGTGATAGTTGGTAGTAAAATCCAAAGTCTTCTATAGGTCATCATTTGAGGTAGGCCCCCAATGAAATAATTTTCATGGATCATCTATCTACCATAGGCTAGAACATTAAATATGGCTATGGTTAACTCTGGCTCTATGCTATGGAAGTTGGCTTTGGTTTAGGTTGTGTCTAAGGCTCACTTTATATTTCTTCATAGGAAAAAATTGAAGATGAATTCCCCCCCAGTTAGATACAAGGTGAGAAGATTAATATATCTCCATTATAAGATCTTTCAATACTTAGGACTGAACTCTTAGATATAACCTAAATATATTCTTGGTTATTGAATACCATTACCAAGAAGTTATCCATCCAACATGGATATTTATGTATGCATATACACTATAGTCTCGCTTAGATATATGAGAGAAAATGTAGTCATGCCCTAATTTTGGCTCAAATATCCTGATTATGCCTCTAAAAGCACTTCCTTTTATTGGCACATGATCCTAGCTTTTCTTTCTAGAAATCACCCTAGCATATGATATATGGCAAAGGTTCTTCAATAGAAAGGGTGCCACATGAATAGTTAGATTTCACTTTTCTTTGTTAATGGTTGGGAAAGGCTACATGGAAGACAAGATGGTGTATGAGGCGTAAACTATGGAATTATCAAATGATGTTTGGAAGGTCAAGGGATCTTCTCGATCTTTGGTTTAAGTCAATGAAACATTACACAAGACATTGTTAGGGATCTCCACCTGGCGTCAATACCACTAGAGGAGGCCACCATGGAGAGTTTAAGTGGGCTAGTGTAGTAGCTACAAAAACTAGGTATGAGGACCTTAGAATAGTTGGAAGAAGGGGAGATGGGTCTATTCAACACTTAAATTGAGGACCATAAATGAAAATGTAGTTCACCCAATGCAAGAAGTAATGACCCCAATCTTTTATATCCATCAATCCTAAATGCTTCGTCATACAAGGATGATGGTTTATTACACTCAAGGTATGAATTGGTAGCCACATTGAATGAATTTGTAGCAAGTTTGATTTATTTTTCAATTGTGATATTGTATGGTTAGATAGTTTTTCTTGTTCTAGTTTTTTTGGTAATATGTTGGATTTGGAGATTTTAAGAAACAGTGTACTCTTGGATTTAGAGGCTGTATGGAATTAGTATTAGGATGTCTCTATAAAGATAAAGAGACATTAATGCATCAAGAAGACACAAGAGTCCATTAACCTAAACTGACGTGGTAAAACAAAACTTATGATATTATGGAGATGGAAGACCAAGTGTTGGTAGAACATTTCTAGGGAAGAAAATGAGTTCAAAGGAATTGAAGAATTGGACCAAGCAAATTTTGGAAAAAGATGGTGGGGGCCTCTCCATGTACGCTTATTTTGGTAAAAATGTGTTTGGTTTGGATGTTTATTATGACTGAGGAAGTAACAACTATCATACACTAGCATTGGAAGCGGCGTTGTCAAGACATGTTCTTAAAGAATAAACATATTGGGTTTGATGCCAAGTTAGGTGTTCAAAAAAATTAGAATCACCTTACATTCCTTTTATGAAGAAAAATCAGTTTTCGGAGAATGTAGGTACTATTGCATGACATGAATCTTGCTAGGGATCTAATGAGAAAAAGGCCTAAAAGAATTGATGAATATCAGCAATTGAATTAACCTATTCTGTACTAATCTGGACTATGAGGGAATCCCATTCAATTTCATATGATAGAAGTATTATGGGAAACTTGTTGTAAAATACAATTACCTAAGTATGTATAACATTTGGCTATAAGGAAGCATCCAAGAGGCTTGCAGACATTGGAACTAGAAATAACCTAGATTATGAGTAGGAAAGAGGAAGTATGGATTGAAGCAAAGTTGGATTGTCTTTGAATATGACCCTACCATAGTAAATGTTTCAAACTATAGAACTAGACAAGCCAAATAGCCTAAAAAAACCACAATCAATGATAGAAATATGGATGGAATAATAAAGGTTAAGACCCATAAATATTTCTCTATGAATACAAGCTCTTGTTTGGATTATTTTTCGTTTTTCCTTTTTTTTCAATGGGACATGGGGAAATGAGGCTGGACATGAAAAACTAGTATCCATGAGTAATATTCCACTCAATTTGGTTGGTACAAAATATCTAAACCCACGGAGCCTCATACATATACCTAGAATAGGAGAAGGATTCAGTATGGACAAACACTAGTGATTCCTGCAATCCTAAATTTATATATTGTACTTTAAATAGAAAGGGTACTGACAAACATGAAATTGGGAAACATTTTTTGGAGTGTAAGGAAGAAATTACATTGTAATTTATAAGTTCCCAACAGAGAAAAATGTTAACATATTTTCTTAGATTTTTTTTTTTTACAAATTTTCTCCCAAAAAGTTTAGTGAACTGCTTTCCTAGAAACTCTTAGACAAACTGTTGGGCAAACACTCATTTGAAAGAAATGAAACTATCAGTAGAGAGATTTGCACTTTCCATAGAAGTTTGTAGTTAAAATAAACTTGTGGGAAAAATATTAAGAGGAGGAAATAAACAAGAAATAAGATCCTAATTTAAAATTTCAGAGGAATTATTGGATTCTATATACAACTTTCAACCAAGAGTTTAGATTCTATTTACAGCTCTCGCATGAGAGGTTTCTTTTTATATACAATAAAAAAAAAAACATTTCACCTCACAACAAACCCTAACATAAGCTACCCCACAAAAGTGATAGGCCTAAATCTATCAAATTCCACAACTCCTCAACTGCCTAGCAATAAAAAAGGTAAAATTTCCCTAGGGTTTTGCAGAAGACATGAAAAAATTTGTGTTATGCTAGAATGAGAGTACTATTTTCAATTCTTACAAATATAAATAATATTAAATCCAATAAACCTGGTAACGAATGTCCATTTTCATCAATACCTCATACACATGTTACCAATCCAACAATACAAAGTGGGTCATAAACCCAATTCTTTAAATCTCAAGCCTAAATTTAGATTCACAACAACTACTAGCAACTCTATTCTCCTAATTTTGTTGGCCTGACTTTGAACTAGCTTGATTACTAGACTTTGTTGCCTCTTTGCTTCTTCTCAAATGCATGAGTCAAATGATTGTGACGATTGTCATACATCATGATATTAGCCCTTAACCACCATAGTTTAAGCTCTTCAATGTCTAATGTTGTTTGTCCAGACTTTGGGAAGGAGTCCCTGCCTAATTAAGGCAACTACTATTGACTCACTGCTACAACCCGATCTCAACTGAATGCAAATCTCTACACTGCCATAAGGGTACTTGATTTACTATTGACATAATTCTGGAAGGTGAATCGCTACTCCCTTGAGTTGACCCATAGTCCTAATTTATTTTCTATTGACATAATTCCCGAAGGTGAATCACTACTTCCTTGAGTTGACCCATAGTCCTAATTTAGCATTAAAATCTTCCTCACTTCCACAAAAATAGTTCGACTGGATTGTGTGGTTAAAAGGAGGGCTTCACTTCCCTAGAACTACTCCATCCAATACTTAATGCCACATAAAAATCCCTCTGCTACTTATGTAAGGGCTTCAGTGCAATAAAGTTTCCTTGGCTAGGTTGTGGTGGCATAAAATGAACTCAGTTGCCCTCGTTTTGCTCTCCGTCAAGCTATAGTGACCCAAAATGAACCTTGTTGCACTAGATTTTCTTTTAGTCAGGTTGTGGTGATAAAAATCAAAGTTAGAATGATGAAGATTGCTCCTTTAAAGAGAGGTATGAACTTAGTTTGTTCCTCCCTCAATTTCATCCAACTACCTCATTACCCTAGACTCATGCCACAAAAACCATGGAATGAAAAGTTCCTTAAAAATTTGTATCAAACTTTTGAGAGAAAGAGAAGGGATTGTCTAGGGTGGGATATTTCAACACCCAAACCAATGAAAGGAAAAATAGGTCTTAAAACCCTCAAAGGCTCAACTCACAAAACAAAAATATCATTTAAACCATGATAAGAATAATTATTCTCCTCTCTAATATATGATATTTGATATTCAAGTGATATATCAATTGATGCTTCAGATACAACCTGGAGAGAGGAATTGAGAGCGAAGGTGGGAGAGTGAAATTGAGAGCATGATACAGGGATACAGAGGAACGTGGAGGTCGCTCCTGATGGAGCGCAGCAGAGGAGGGAGCTCCGCTCCCTCCTACAAGGAAGAAACGACCGGTAGAGGCAAGGCATCAATGGGTAATGTCAAAGGCTCTAGAGAAGAAGGGGAAAAAAATAATGAGAAGGAGTCAGATTGGGCCAAGTCTAAGGAAAATAGTAGCACAAAGGACAAAGAGGAAGAAGATAAAAGTCAGGGAAAAAGGGACAAAAACCAAAAGGCACAATGAAAACCTAAAATGGAGACTATTTCGAGGGTTATGTTGAATGATCTTGCTCTGCAGGAGCACAGGGACCACATGGGGATGTACGCCATAATCTGCAAATTCATGGGAATTTGGCTCTCTGAAAAGGCATTACAAACATGGATCAAATACCACTGGAAAACCAAAGCCAGTATTGAACTCCTTCTAGGATCGAAGGGGTTTTTTACTGTGGTATTTACTAACATTGAAGAAAAAGATAGAATTTTCGAAGGAGGACCCTACTTCTTTGCAGTAGCAGGCCTCTATATGAGGTCGTGGAAAATGAACTTCGTTCCAGAAAGGGAGACATTCACCTCGGTTCCTGTATGGGTAAGGCTCTATTCCCTACCACTCGATTATTGGCAACATGGGTTGCTTGCTGCCATTGGCAATAAGCTAGGGCGCTTTGTGAAAGCCTCGGAAGCCACTAGAAGGGGAAAATATACTTCCTATGCAAGGATTTGTGTAGAAATGGATCTATCAAGCACTCTCCTAGATGAATTAATCCTAGAAGTTTTTGATGAGGAATGGGTCCAAATGGTGGATTATGAGCACATCTTGTTCAGATGTCATAGAGACTGCCCTCTTAGTAAAGAAGACAATAACGGAGTACCTAGAACTGAGAAGGATACTGAAATCTTTCAAAGAGTGGTTAATAAAGGAAAAGGAGGCAAAAAAAGATCAAGGCAACAGTGCAGTGATGGACAGAAGAACAACACGAACAAATTTCAAATACTGGAAGAAAAGGAAGATACAACAAGTGAAGACCAAACAATGGGGGATGGACTTAAGGAAAAAGAGATGGAAGAAAAATGCAATATTACACAAGAGACTAGTAACAGGAAAGAAACCATGAATAGTGAGGCTGAAGCAGAAATGGATTTGGAAATGACCCAAAGTGAAACAGATCTAGAAGAGCATGAACTACAAGAACTTATAGAAAAGGAACATCTAGATCTGGAAGGGTTCTTGATGCAGGGAATCATGGGAGGGTTAGATTCACTACCCCAAGAGGACTGCAACAAAATACAACAGTTTTTTTTTATGGAAGACTCAAGAAGGAGAGTTAGAAACAGGAAAAACTACTGAAAATCTGGAAAACAAGGGAGTGAAAACAATGAAACTATCCCTAGGAGTAGCTCTTAGAAATACAAGTAAGAAGAGAGGCTGGAAAAAGCAGAAGGAACTGCTGATGGAATGCGGAAAGCTAATGATAGATTCAGGTAAGATGAAAGACCTAACCAGTTACTCCTTTACAAGTCTTTAATAATTAAATTTACATCTTGGAATATCAGAGGTCTAGGAAGTAGAAGAAAACAAAGAATGCTTAGTCATAGAATGAAACAAGAAATGTCGGACATGATTTTCATACAGGAAACGAAATGTTCCATTCAGAAAATAAGACTCATACACAGTAAATGGCTCATTAGATATGATTTTCTAGAGGTGAAAACGGAGAACACAATGGGGGGTATTCTTACTCCTTGGAATCCCCAAAGGATTAGCATCATGGTTGCAGAGGCATTAAGAGATTATCTATCAATGGTCATACAACCTGTAGGGGTTTCAGAAACCTTTTTGGTAACAAATTTTTATGGTCCTAAAAAATTAGAGGAAAAACTTAAATTATTAGAAGCCCTTAGTGATCTCAGGAGCAGACAGTTTGGAATGCCTTAGATCTTGGGTGGATATTTTAAGATGATCAAATCTCTCTCAGAAAAAAAGGAGGTACCAGAGTGCTTAATATAGACTCCTTAGTGTTTCAATCATTTTCAAACAACATGAATTTGGTTGAGTCAGATTCAAGCAAAGGCCTTTTTACTTGGAACAATAAGCAAGGGGGAGAGGTGTTCGTTGCATCTAAGTTAGACAAGTTCATGATTTCGGAGGATTTAATGTTGCTAAATAATGAACTCACAGCCAGAGTGCTTCCTTTTGGAGGTTCAGACCATTGGCTGGTTCAGTTAGAAATCAAGGGTATTGATGCTCCCAGGAATAGACCCTTTAGATTTGAAAACATCTGGCTCTGCCACCCAGAATTCATCAGCAACATTGAGAAATGGTGGGCGGAAGACTTGCAAATACAAGGATCTAGGATGTACATTATTCATAAAATATTAAGGCACATCAAGTTTAGACTAAAGGAATGGAACCGGAAGGATTTCGGTAACATTTTTTAGGAAAAGCAATTGGTGGAAATTAAAGTCCAAGAACTCAATAATGCTCTAATTAACAATGGATTTGACAAAGCCAAAAGTGAACAGGCTCATAAATACCATCTAGTTTGGGAAAATTTATGCAAACAAGAGGAAATATTTTGGAGACAGAAATCGAGGATTAAGTGGCTTGTGGAAGGAGAACGAAATACCAGATTATTTCACAAATCCACTATGGCCAACAGAGCTCACAATAGAATCTCCATGATTAAAAATGAGAGAGTGGAAATTCAAACCACTTATAAAGATATTGAAGCCATGTTGGTCCAACATTTCAGGAATATCACTAGGGAAAACACTCCAGATAGGGATCAACCCATAAAGGGAATCACGAGGCATATCCCCAAACTGGTGTCTAGAGAGGATAATTTTAACCTCAATAAACCAGTTGAGGAGGAGGAAGTCAGTGAGGTTCTCAAAGAAATGCAGAATGGAAAAGGACCAGGTCCCGATGGTTTCAATGTGGATTTTTTCAAAGCGTTTTGGCATATTCTTAAAGAGTACATTCTGGCTATTATTAAGGAATCCAAGAGAAATAAGACTATCCTGAAATCTCTCAATACCTCCTTTCTTTCCCTAATTCCCAAACAGGACAGAGCTCAAGCCGCAGATAAGTATAGGCCTATTGCTTTATGTAACGTGGTCTACAAGAGAATATCCAAGGTAGTGGCCAATAGACTCAAACCTCTCCTTCCCTCGCTAGTGTCTGAGGAACAGTCAGTTTATGTGGAGGGAAGACAGATTCTAGATAACATTATTCAAGCTCATGAGGTGGTGCACATGCTTACCAACAAAAAACAGGTAGGGATGTTAATGCAACTGGACATTGCCAAGGCGTATGACAAGGTGAATTGGAATTATATCAAAAAGGTTCTCCACACCTTTGGGTTCGACCACAACTGGGTTAGATGGGTTATGGTGCTAGTGTCCTCCTCCAGCTTTTCCATTTTGGTTAATGGATCCCCCTCATAAATCTTCAGTCCCTCTAGAGGCCTCAGGTAGGGAGATCCTCTTCCTCCATTCCTCTTTATCCTTATGATGGAAGGGCTCGGGCGATCCATTAAGCATGCCAAAGATATGGGTAATATTAAGCGTCTTCAAATTTCTTAGAATGGTTTTGTGCTGACTCATCAACAATTTGTAGATGATACCTTACTGTAAGGCGTTCCAACAATCAAAGAACCTTTAGCCTACAAACAAATTCTTAAAGATTTTGCACTAGTGTCAAGTATGGAAGCCAACCTCTCTAAATCTAAAATATTCTTCTTTAGCACTAACATTGCTATCCAAAGAAATATCTCAAGAATTCTTGGATTCCAACGTGATTCCCTCCCCTCTAAATATTTAGGAATTCCTCTTACTACCAAACCCATGCTTAAGAGTATTTAGGAACTGGTCCTTAATAAGATGCAGGCTAAAGTTAAAAATTGGACCTTCCAGGCCTTGAACCTGGCCAAAAGGTTAGTTCTGACTAAGGTTGTTCTCCAATCCATCCCAGTTTATCTCTTATCAGCTCTCCCAGCCCCAAAAGGTGTCTTAGAGCAAATCAGAGATATTCATAGAGACTTCTTGTGGGGAAAGGAGGAAACTAGAAAGAAATGGGCCCTGGTTCCCTGGGATAAAGTATGCAAGCCCAAAATTCAGGGGGGCCTTGGCCTGGATGATCAAGAGATTCTTTGTAAAACTCTAGGAGCCAAAATCTGGTGCAGATGGGTGCATGAGCCAAAAGCACAGTGAGCCAAGATATGGAAATAGAAATATGCCAGCTTGCGGCACTACAATGACCTCATAAGAATGTCTGGAATTATAAAAGGCTCATACATTTGGAATAGAGCCTGGGAGAACATAAGTCTTGTTCAAAATAATAGTTTCTGGGAAATCAGAGTAGGAGATTTGGCTCTTCTTTTGGAGGACAAATGGCAACATGAACCAACATTGTTCAGAAAGAATTTTGTATGCCTAAAGCAAGAAACTGATGCCCAAGGATTAATCAGAGTTAAGGAATTTTGGGATCTCCCGCATACCTCTAAGAAATGGAGAAGCTGGAGAAAATTTGATTGTGGAGAGGATAACACCCTAAAAATAGCGGCTCTTGGGGACTTGCTCAAGCAAATGATGATCTTAAAAACGGAAGGGTAGGATCAATTGAGATGGGGTAACAACAAGCGCGTAGTCTTTAATATCAAGGAGGCTAAGGGTTATCTTCTAGGGCTGAATTATAGGGTTCCAGACAAGGACTGGAAGCATCTTTGGAAGCAGCAAGTATGGATGAAGATCAAGATTTTTATGTGGCTGGTTCATCACAAGAAAATATTGACATGGGAAAACATTAGAAAAAGGGGAATTATGGGGCCCTCCAAATGTCAACTCTGTGAGGAACAGGAGGAGACGTTGCAACATATTCTCAATAGCTGCTCTTATACTTCTTGGCTGTGGGAGTTGTTCTCTTCAATTTTCTAGCAGTCTGATAGAGATAGAGAAAGTATCACAAATACCCTAAGTCACTGGAGAAATAATTTCAAGGAGAATGAAGCCCTTAATTTGGCCTGGGCCTTCACACCCGGCTTTATTATCTGGAACGTTTGGAAAGAAAGAAATAAAAGAATTTTAAAGCATGATAAGTCCTTAGCACAAAACCTTCTTGACCTTATCTTGAAACAAATAAGAGAAATAGTCAGATCTACTGTTAGCAATATCCCCTCAAACCCCCCCACAGACGAAGAGCAGAGAATTCTCAGGAAACTGGGAATGCCAGAGATAACTCCTCAAGGCAAAAACAAAAAGGATAAAACCATGGTTACGGAGAAGGACTACTGGCAACCCCCTCCGAAAGTATTTCTAAAATTCAACATTGATGGTGCCTCTAACGACCCGTCTGCATTTCATATATGCATGTGTTTGACCATAGGCCATTTCAAGACAAATTAGAGATCTATTTCTTTTGGAATTCGTGGACATATTTTGTCGAGCCTTTTTTTTTCATGGTTGTTGTTCTATGCAGATTTTTAAAATTTTCATGGGTTTTTATGGTTTTTGTTTTATTTGGATTTTTTTTGTTTTTAATGCATAACGAAGATATTTAATATTATTATCTAATTCTAAAGTTATAGCCAAGCTATATCAAATTGGTGTATGATACTCTTTTGTTTGTGGGACAAGGGACCCACATCAAATTGGTGTATGATCCCTTTTTGTTTGTGGGACAAGGGACCCACCTCCGTGCAACAATTTGACTGAAAGTCTAGGAGGGCATACATACTCGCCCCTCTAGTTTTGAACCTATGACCTCTTAGGAAGAAACACATGCTCTTAGCCATTAGGTCCACTCAAACTATATTAAAAATAGATTAAATATTGAAAAAATATTGAAAAAAAATGATTAAGAATATAAGAATGTTGTAAAATTAAAATATAAAAAATGATTTTTTAAAAATAGATATAATTTAGGCATTAAGATTGGACAAAAAAATGATTATATAAAATAATAATAAAATAATATTCTTAATTTTTAATATCTCAAAGGTAAATAATTTATTTAAAAAAAATAAACGTTTAAAAAGTTAGACAACCTTAATATGGAAGTCTAAATTACCATGATCATATATTTGGAGAAAAGTAAATCCGAAGAAAAGCATGATAGGCAATGCCAACAAGTTGGCTTATTTTTAATGTCATGTCCAACCAACTATGTATAACATAGACATTAAACCCTAAGACAATGTTGGACAATGAAAATACATGATGCTTTAAGATTATTCTTTTTTTATTCTCCTCTAATTTATATTATCTTGTTCAACTCGAAGAACTTGCACTCTAAAGATAAGGAAATTTGTTGAAGAGGTAGTCCAATAGTGATCTTACGAACTCTAAAACAACGGAGAAATATTAAAGAGTGTTATAGGACTTATTAGAACATGTACAACAGAAAGGACCTATTTATTAGCAAAAATGGAGTTTCACAAACTCTGGTTAAACCTAAGGTGGTAATTTTCATGTCTCATTACGTAAACCTATGGGAAAATCTCCTTATAACAAGTACACGATGATGATACTCACCTTAATGGATCACTAACATCAATATTTCCCCAATTGATGTGTTCCTTGGATCTCCTTCACCATCAACCTTAAGTGGTGGATCATTGTTATATTTATGTCTGCATATACACTATAGTCTTTCTTTGATCTATGGGTGAAAACATAGTGATGGCATATTTTTGGCTCGAGTCTCCTTATCTTTGTGCATCTCCAAACACTTTATTTTATTGGTGCATAATCCTTCATTTTATTTCTAGGAATTACAATATAATATGATAGACTGCAAGAATTCTATAGTAGAAAGGGTGCCACATGAAGAGAAAGAATTGACTTTTCTTTACCAATGGTTTGCAAAGGCAACATGGATATATGGTTTATGAGGAGGAAACTATGGAATTATCTAATGGTATTATGGAAGATCAATGGATCTAGCCCAAATCTAGTTTAGGTCAATGGAACATTACTCATGACATTATAATGAGGAATCTCCATCTGGGGTCCAGACCACTATAGTAGACTACCATTGAGATTCTAAGTGAGCTAGTGCTATAGCTAGGATAACATGGTGTGAGGACCTCATAATCGTTAAAGGGGAGATGGGTCTATTCAATAGTCAAATCAAGGACCTTAAATGCAAATTTTGTTCACTCCATGCAACAAGTAATGACTTCAATATTTTAGATCCATCAATCGTAAATGCTTCATCAGGAAAATATGATGGTTTATCACAACAAGGTATAAATTGTAACCACATTAAATGAATACTGCAATAGGTTTGTTTTCATTTGTAATTGTGATATTGGTTGGTGAGATAGATTTTCTAGTTCTAACTTTCTTGCTAATATGTTTGATTTGGAGCTTTTAACCAATAACTCATTATTGGATTCAAAGGTTGTAAGGAATTAGTCTTAGGAGGACTCTAGAAATCCAAAGAGACATTAATGCATCAAAAAGACACAAGAGACCATCAACATCAACTTGGGTGGTAAAACAAAACTTATGATATTATGGAGATGGAAGAGAAAGTGCTGGTAGGAAATCTCTATGGAAGAGAATGAGTTCAAAAGAATTAAAGAATTAGACTAGGAAAATTTTGGAAACAATGTTGGTGGCCTCTCCATGTACCTTGATTATGGTGAAAAGGTGTTTCGTTTGGATGTTTAAAATGACTGGAGAAGTAGAAACTATCTTACACTGGCATTGGAAGTGGGGATCTCAATGCCCGTTCTTAAGGAATTGACATATTGAGTTCAATGAAAATTTAGCTAGTGTGGACATTTATTGGGATGGGTTCATATCACATCATTGCCATTGAATTTTTAGTCTACAAAGATGTTCCAAAAAATTGGTAGCTCCTTAAGTACCTTTTATGAATAAATATATTTTTTCATAGAATGTAGATACTAATAAAGAAAGAAAAACTCTCAAGTGAAAAAGGAAAAATAATAATATATCAAGTGAAAACCTCCTTTAAGACTATTGAGATAGACTCATTGGCTAAAAAACTTCATGAGGCAGTCATTGAGTTTGGAAAAAGGGAAAAAAAAAACCAAAAAGATAATAAATCTCTAGTGAAAACTTCTTCTGAGAATCCTAAAGTAGGTTCTCTCATTAAAAATCTCCATGAGGTAGCCATTGAGCTGAGAAGAAAAAAGAAAAATAAAAAACATATTGACTTTTCATCATTTCTCACTTTTATTTTTGTGCAAGAACAACTTCCTCTACAACAAAAGAAGATATAGAAATTAGGTCAAGAAAAATGGACATACTGCAAAAATCAGAAAGAAAGGGGATAGTTTGGCACCTATTTCAAGCCATTAACATATATTTCCTTAAGCATTCTTCAAGTCCTACAGGAAATTCCAAAGTTAATACAAGAGAAATCTCTCTCTATAAAAGGATATAGATCCAAGTTTTTATTATTATCTTGTCCAAAGGATAACACCAGTAGGATCTCAATAATTATCCTTTCCATTTCTAAGCTCTATAAATGTACTTCTCTCACTATGTTAGCCCTGCTTCACAATATAGATTCACATTTCCTTCGCTTTTTCATCACATACAACCTAAATCGTTATCCATCCATATTTCATTTATCCTTTTCAATTATCAAGTCACCAACATCAACTAAGAATATTATTGACTAAGATTAAAACGCCTTTGGGCCTGCTAGATCAAACAACATAATCCTATAACAAGTTGTAAAGGCCATGTAGACCAATGTCTTTCCACTTGCTTATATAAGAGCTCTCTAAGGAAACCATATTATTCAACAAATCCACAACTCTAGAATCCACGTCATGATTGGCGAAGTAGTCCTAGGTAGATACATGATCCCTTGTACACTGCTATGGGATGAGGTGAACAAAAAAAGAAACATCAACCTAATCTTTGAAGAACCTACATCCATGGAATTCATTGAAATCAGGTTCAAAAAGTTAAACAGAAGGTTTGGAGCCCCAAACTATATTTGAATTCATATTTAAAATATTTAAAATTTCCTTTATGTGCACAAATTGTGGTTTACATAAGCTCGTAGCCAAAAACTAAGCATTAATTCTACCACCCACTTTTCCTAAAGTTTTCCTCCCACGTGTGGTAGTCAAGTAAGACATTACCTCTTTGTCTCACTTGAAAAAGGTGGTCATTTTTTTAATGATGTAATGGTTGAAGGATGATGAGAAGGTGTCTACATCTTATAATCACTTCAAAATGTGGGGTGATATATGACACAAACAACATTGCACTTTGAGTACCATCCTTACCACCCCATAACCACAAAAAATCTTCGTAATAACCTGCATTTTAAAAGAATAGTTGTTTATTCTTTTCAACCATGAGCTTCATGCCACAACAAAGAGCTACAAGTGAATCACATGTAGTTACAAGGTTGCTACAAGTTACTACAAGATTGTTACAAGATACTATATGATTGAAGCAAGGTATGTTATAGGGTTGTGTAAAATGCTACAATATTTCCCATGAAAAGAAATCAAACCATCTAGATGTGTTGAAAGGTTGGTGCCAAAAATATCTTGAATTTCCTATAAGTCATCTTCCCAAAAGAATTATACATTCTGCATAAAAAATTTCTTTGTGTCAAACTAGGTATTTTCTTTAAGTTATATTGGCTCTGAGTTAATTGTGGGAACCATGTAAGATGGAAATTATATTTCTTCACTTCTTACTTTAGACAAAAAGGGACCCACTAACACCATCAAGATTCACCATCACCCTAGAGTTGTTTCCATGTTTGAAAATTTTCATTGGTTAGCATTCATTGAAAAGCTTAGTTGTTTTGATGATAAAGTGGCCATGGAAATTTCAATGAATTTGTAAAACCCTAATGGGCATGAGCTTTTCACTACAATTAGGGGGTGAGAGATTTAATTCAATGAATAATCTATGAGTAAAATTACAACCCATCCCAAAGGACTTTATGGGATAAGGAAGAGCGGCATGAGGCCATCACTTCTAAGAAGAAGTTTTTCCTACAAGATGAGAAGCCACGAGGAAAAAAATGGAGGGAGATCTTGCTTGAACCATAGAGTGAGGTAGCCTACAATATCCTATATAACATCTCTTATGAGTGCAAGTTGAACATAGTATATGCTTACCAATTTAGGCTTCTATATCCGTTTAGATTCCCTTCCCATCTCCAAACGTCTAATTTACTAAGAATCACATTCTTTCTCCTACAATGTCTAAAGGAGATGAACAATAACGTGAGGGAGGGAAATAAAAATAATTATTCCTATCATGGATTGATTAAATTAGTTGTAATTAATGCATTGGAAGTCTTATAACATCCCATTTCTTGGGAAACCTATGCAGACATGGATATAAAAGCCCTTTTGGAAGCACAAGAAGAGCTAAGTAGACCTAAAAATATGACAGTCAAAAAGGGTAGGGGGATGGTAGTAGTTAGCCCCTCAAAACAAAAGAATAAATCTACACTGGGGGAGGATGATTGAGTACCCCTACCAAAACCAAAGTAAGCAAGCCTATCCAACCAATTGTATATTCAAAAAGAAAAATCACTATAACTAGATCTAGTGGAAATCCTTAGCCTCCTCTTTCCACTCTTATTACAATTGAGGAAACACCTAGCTGCAATGAGAAAGGATAGTAGGAACAAAAACTATTAGAGTAGTCTACATCAAGGAAGCCATGATCCTTACTTTCTTTGACACTAAAGGCTAACCCTCCTTTTGTAGGGACATCAAGATGATTGATGCATGCCTAATGATTGAAGTGGAGAAAGCGAAGGTGGAATCCCAAATGTGGAAAATAAATTCCCAAGGTAAAGTTGTGGTAGATCTTAATAGCATTGGATGAAGTCGACAAAGTAAGGGAGGAAATGACCTTCCTAAAAATAGAAGAGGTGGCCAACATAAGAGAATAGATTGAGAAAGAAAATTGTTATGAAACCAGCTCAAAAAAAGATAGAAAAAATAGATCAACGCCTTAGAATTCAGCCTCTTCGAGGGGGCCACCTCCTTTACATTACATAAATGAACAATTCTTGGATGATTCAAATGACAAAACCTCCTTTATATATATAGGAGTCTAAGGAGTCACAATATAATCCAGCCGACCTAACAATAATAATATAAACCCACAAAAATAACAATAGAGGGATTCTATGGGGCACAGTAATAATAATATGGGGGTAATAGGGGCACAACAATATTAATAAGGGGTATAACTACAATAGTAATGGGGTAATCACTAGTATTATAGGGACCCACCATGCCCCTCTCCTTCAAAAAAGTGTTGTCCTCAACGCTTGAGTAGTTCTGGATACTTCTGCATAAAATTCTCATCCTCCCATGTGGAATCTTCAACCGATAAGTTCTTCCACTTGATAAGATACTTTGAAATTGAACGATTTCGTAGTTGTCAAGTTCTTGTTTCTGTGACTGCTTTCGGTTCCAATATAATTTTTCCTTCCTTGTCAAGTTCTGGCAATATTGTTTGAACTGGGAGCTTGTCGCCTATAACCTTCTTTAAACATGAAACATGGAAAACTGGGTGCAATCAAGAAGCTGCAGGAAGCTCCAATTTGTATGCCATAGTACCAATCTTTTGCAACACCTTGTACGTACCATAATACTTTGGTGATAATTTATTATCCTTCTTAGCTTGCTTGAGGGACATTTGCTTATATGGTTGTAGCCATAGGAATACCCAATCGCCTACATCAAAACTTCTTTCACTGCGATGTTGATATGCCTGTTGTTTCATTCTATTCTGTGCCAACATGAGGTTATCCTTTAAGAGTTGGAGGACTTGTTGTTGATGTTCGATGTGATGTTCCACTGCCTGAACCTTAGAATTTTCTCTTAAATATGATGTGATGGATGGTGGTTGATACCCATAAAGTGCCATAAATGGGGTCATTTTTGTTGCTGTATGGAAGGAAGTGTTATACCACCATTCAGCCAGAGGCAACCATTTGACCCATTGTGTCTCTTTATCACATACAAAGCAACGAAGATATCCTTCCAAACATTTGTTTACTATCTCAGTTTGCCCATCAGATTGAGGATGATAATATGGGCTATGAGCTAACTGAGTACCAAGACAAGAAAATAATTCTGTCCAAAAATTTCAGTGAAAATGGGATCTCTGTCACTTACAATAATCTTCGGGTTTCCATGTAGCTTTTGAATTGTTTCCATAAATGCAGTAGAAACTGTACTGGCTTTAAATGGATGTGATAATGCACAAAAGTGTGCATACTTGGTAAGTCTGTCAACTACCACCATGATGACACTCTTTCCCTCAGACTTGGGTAAACCTGTGATAAAATCCATTGAAACCTCCTCCCAACGTTGGCTTGGAATGGATAAAGGTTGTAATAGACCTGGTGTCTTAATTGTTTCCACATTATTTTGTTGGCAAACCAAACATTCTGCCACAAACTTTTGAATATCTGATTTAAGGCATCCCAAAAAAATTCCTTCTTAACCCTGTGGTAAGTTTTTAAAAATCCTGAGTGCCCTCCTAAGCGAGAATTTTGCAATTCCATAAGAATCTTTTGTTTTAGCTGGGAATTCTTACAAAGGTATAAGCATAGAAAATTTTAGGGGCGAATGTTCGCCCTTTCGCGAAATTAAGGGGTTTTAAATTTTAGTGGGCGAATATTTTGTATCATAGAAAATTTTTACAAATCACCTCAAATAGCCCACCTTATTTTAAGGGAGAGGGTAAAAAAGGTAAATTTAGCCCTTGAAATTAGGAGTTACAACCTTCCATTCGCCCATTTTCAAGAATATATTTTATTTAAGTGAATCCATTCGCCCATTTTCAAGAATAGGTTTTATTTAAGTGAATCATATGGGCCAAATACCATATTTATAAAAGAGGTATGGTAAATTAATAAAAATATAAATAAATGAGAGGTATGGTAAATAAATAAAACATTTTTTATGTTTACTCCATAAGTCACCTTATATACATGCAAGGGTGTAAACAAATAGAAATATAAGTAAAGTGGAGGTATGGTAAATAAATAAAACGTCTTTTTATACTTACTCAAAAGGTATGGTAAATAAATAAAAATATAAATAAACTAGACTTATGGTAAATAAATAAAACCTTTTTTATATTTAGTCCATAACCATCATTCTATTTATGAAGGCTCAAGAAAGAGGTTTTATTTAAGTGAATCCTATGGGAGAAATACCATATTTGTAAAAGAGGTATGGTAAATTGATAAAAAAAATATAAATAAACGAGAGGTATGGTAAAAAAATAAAACCTTATATTGAACACTCAAAAAATGCGTTATATTTAGGTAAAACCTATGGGCGAAATACTATGGGACAAATACCATGGACTAGATTGTTATTAATACCATGCAAAATAAAATTATTAACCCTAATATTAGTATTAATAAAAATAAAAAATGGCACATGGTATTGACCCATGGTATTCACAAAAATGGCACATGGTATTGACCCATGGTATTCACCTGGAATGTGGCCTATTTAAAAGGGGGAATTAAACCAGCATACATCCATCTTTACTCTGCATCTATATTGACCCATGGTATTCACAAAAATGGCACATGGTATTGACCCATGGTATTCACCTGGAATGTGGCCTATTTAAATGGGGGAATTAAACCAGCACAGATCCATCTTTACTCTGGATCTACTAACCCCCAAGAGGTATCAAATATCGTGATATGAAAACCAGCATAGAGTGAAAAAATATGATCCCTCTCGAGGTGGATCAAGAGTAAAAATGGATGTTGTAATTTAATGTATGTTAAACATTCTAACTTGGTTAAAATAAAAATAAAATAAAAATCAACTACTAATTTTATTAATTTTTATAAATTACTAATATTAATTTTTAAGCTCCAGGTTTATGATAACCCATGGTATTGACCCATGGTAATACCAAGATCTTACAAGATTTTATAATTAAGTAAAATATTCGCCATGTTTGGTGAGAGATTCGCCAAAAAATTATATATACATATTATATTATTGATAAAATCGCCTTCCATTTTTCCTATATACCATGGAGATTCGCCCATTTATTATACATATAAATTTGGGGGGGTTCTTAAAATTTTCCCTGGGTATAAGCGATCTTTGTACCATAACGAATCATTTTGCCAGCTAAATGTATCAGACGTACTGGAATCTTGTTGTAACTTTTGAATAAGTGCCCACACTTCTTAGTCATTCTTCCATTCCTCCCTTGCTTTGTTTATCCAATCTGGTTGGATAATAGAAATGTCACACAACAATGCTTCCACATCCTCATCCTTTCTTGAGAGTGCATCTGCCACCACATTTTGCTTCCCTTTTTTGTAGATGATTTCAAAGTCATAACCCAACATCTTTGTGACCCACTTTTGTTGCTCTTCAGAGGATAATCTTTGTTCTAAAAAGTATTTGAGGCTATCATGATCCGTTTTTACCTTGAAGTGTCTTCCCATTAGGTAGGGTCGCCATTTCTTAAGTGCATGGAGTATTGCCAACATTTCCTTCTCATAAATAGCTTTGCTTAAAAACTTTCCCTTGATTGGACGACTTTCAAAAGCAATGGGTCTTTCATCTTGCATTAGAACAGCACCAATTCCATTTCCTGAAGCATCACATTCCACAATAAAGGTTTTCGTGACGTCCAGTGTAGCTAAGACCGGTGCTTGGCACATTGCCTCTTTAAGATGTTCAAAGGCCTTTGTTGCTTCCGGAGTCCATGAAAATGCATCTTTCTTCAATAATGTTGTTAGAGGTGTTGCTATTCTCCCATAATTCTTAACAAACTTGCGATAATACCCTGTCAACCCGAGAAATCCTAGTAGATGCTTTATGGATGTGGGGATTTTCCATTCCTTAATGGCTTTAATTTTTCTAGGGTCTACCTTAACTCCTTCATGAGATACAATATGACCCAAATATTCAACCTCCTGGACTCCAAAGAAACATTTGGATCTTTTTTCATATAATTGTTTCTCCTTCAATAGTTGTAGCACCCTGTCAACATGTTCAACATGATCCTTCCAAGACTTGTTGTAGATTAGTATATCATCAAAAAATACTAACACAAATTTTCTAAGGAATGGTTTGAAAATTGAATTCATCAAACCTTGAAATGTTGAAGGTGCATTGGTAAGGCAAAAAGGCATTACCAAAAATTCATAATGACCCTCATGAGTTCTAAATGCTGTTTTCCGAATGTCTTCAATCTTCATTCTGATTTGATGATATCCTGAACGGAGATCCAACTTGGTGAAGTAAATTGATCTATGCAATTCATCTAGTAATTCATCAATGACAGGAATGGGGAACTTATCTTTAATAGTGAGCTTGTTGAGCTCCCTATAATCTGGAAACATGTGCCATGATCCATCCTTCTTGTGCACCAATACTACTGGAGCAGAGAAAGAACTTTGACTCGGTTGAATTATACTAGCCTCTAGCATTTTTGCAACCATACGTTCAATTTCACTATTTTGGACATAGGGATATCTATATGGCCTGATGTTTGGAGGAACACTTCCTGGAATTAGATGAATAGCATGATCATGATCACGCATAGGTGGGAGACCTTTGGGAGTCTCGAATACCTTGGAATGGTTGTCCAAGACTTTTTGGAGATCTGGAGAAATAGATGATTCCGATGTGGAAACACCTAGCGAGCATAATTGTTCAATTACACCTCTTTGCTCCTTTTTTAGAAGCTTTGTCATACCATTAGAGCTGATTATCTTTCCTGGTTTCCCTACAATACCCCTTAATTCAGCTTCCTTACCTTCCGTAGAAAATTTCATGAAAATTTCTTGAAAATTAAAGGATATTGTACCCAGGGATTGTAGCCATTGGACTCCTAGTACAACATCAGCACCTCCCATTGAAATAGAAAGCATTGGGCTAGTCAATACATATTCTCCCATGGATAGCTTGATATTATGGCACTTTCCAGAGCAATTTATTGTTCCTCCATTTGCAATCATCACTTGACACTCTGGTGCTGGATATAGGAAGCAATTCAATTCTTTTGCTACCTTACAATGAATAAAATTGTGGGTGCTTCCTGAATCAATCAAAACTATTACCTTTTTCTTCTTGATTTGTCCTTCTATCTTGATGGTTTGAGGAGTGGTAATTCCTGCCAATGCATTACAATATATGGTGGGATTTATTTTTTCTTCATCTAGGCTTTGTTCCTGGATTATATCCTATTCTTTTGACCTTTCTTGCTCCTTTTCTTCTTCCTCTTCACAATCTATGTAGAATAATTTCTTCTCAGCACACTTATGACCTTTAGTGTATTTGCTATCACAACTGTAACAAAGCCCTTTTGCTCTTTTTTCTTCCAATTGTTGTGGTGTCAACCTTATAGGTTGTGGAAGACTAGGGGCAACCAAACTTCTGTCTTTATAGTTGTGAGTGGTATGCTTCCTGGTTGCCATAATTTTGCTTTCCATTTTTCTTGCTAACCTGAATGCCTTCTCTAATGAATCAGGTTCCCAAAGGTGAACATTATGTTGGATATTATCCTCTAAAGATCCTATGAACACATCAACCATATGCTCCTCTGGAATATCTATTACCCTTATGTTCAATTTTTGGAACTCCTCAATGTGCTCCATTATTGAACCCTTTTGTTTGAGACTTATCAATTGGCTAAAAAAAGTGTTGCTTTTTGTATCTTCATAATGTGCTACCAATTCTTCCGTAAAAATTGCCCAAGTGATAAATTGTTTACGAGAGCAAAGCCATTGATACCATACAAACTGATTTGTTTCCAAATATAAAGTTGCCATACGTACCTTTTGTGTGTTTTGCACATTATTGAGATCGAAGAATTGCTCCATCTGTAATATCCATGTGGCAGGATCCTTGCCATCAAACTTCCTCATATCGATTTTTGGAATATGGTGAGTCTTCGATCCAACATTAGCATATACGGAATCATGATTAACATTTTTTTTATTCTCATCATGAGTTTCCTTTAGTACCCTTTCACCCTTAGTTCCCATTTCTTGTAGCAACTTATTCACATTTACCTTCAATTCGTCCATGTCTGTCTTCAAATCTATCTTCAAATCATCCATCTTAGCTTCCACGTCAATCATCTTAGCTTCTACGCCTTTCTTTAAACAGTCCATCTTAGCTTATACACCTTTCTTTAAACCATCCATCTTAGATTCTATTCCTTTTTGTGTAAGGGACAGTTGTTGCACTTGGTCTTGTAATTTTGATATATCATGTTTCATTTTTTCCTCTTCTTCATGAGTCATGCTAGAGCTTTCAGGTTCCTTACTAGGTGTTTCCATTTTCTTTCTTCAGGGCATCAGTTGCTGATAATAATGCTCTACTATGCCCTTTTAATTCCTTCAAAATAAATTTTCAAACCAAGCTTAAGCAAAAATTTAAGAAAATCTACACACCTTTTTTCACTTTGTAGGAGCTCGATATTGCCTCTGATGTATCTTTTTACCTTCCAATCATCTAGTTCTGAATTTGTGACCTATGGTAGCCCTCTGTGTCCTCTTTCCAATGCCACAAGTCTGACCCAAATTGGATTCTCCAAGGAAGATTTATGCGAAATCTCTCACAGTGACTTGATTATAGACTAGTTCAGTAGAGCGAACTTGTATGACGTGCCACGAGTCACCATTTCGACCTTTGGATCTAAAAAATCCATACAAGAAACTACAGTCCGTCCTCTTTCTATACCTTCTTATGAAATTTCAATCCGACCCCCAGAGAAAAAGTTATGACGATTTTCCCAAGGTCACCTGTTTGGAATGTAATTCAAGAGTCTGCAAAAAGACAAACTTCCTCAAATCATATCTCCGCAAATATAGCGCTAAAAACTCCGAAATTTTGACCCAAGGTTCAACACGATTTCTTCTCAAATGGGTTTTTTTTGCGACTTATGAAATGTCACAGAAACAAAGTTATAGCGAAAATTCCACGATGACCTGTTTGGAGCAGCGAAACCCTAGAATCCAAAGCTCTGATACCAAATGTTATGAAACTAGCTCAAAAAAAGATAGAAAAAATAGATCAACGCCTTAGAATTCAGCCTCTTCGAGGGGGCCACCTCCTTTACATTACATAAATGAACAATTCTTGGATGATTCAAATGAAAAAACCTCCTTTCTATATATAGGAGTCTAAGGAGTCACAATATAATCCAGTCGACGTGACAATAATAATATAAAGCCACAAAAATAACAATAGAGGGATTCTATGGGGCACAGTAATAACAATATGGGGGTAATAGGGGCACAACAATATTAATAAGGGGTATAACTACAATAGTAATGTGGTAATCACTAGTATTATAGGGACCCAACAAAAATAAATATCTAAGGAGCCAACTGCAACAAACTCAAGGATTGTTGAGAACAAAAGATGCCTACATTTTACCATTGGAAACACCACTAGGGAGTATGGTACATGTTTCTTTAAAGTTTGTAAGGTGTCAATTAGAAGCATATTCGCTTTTCCTAAAGGAGCAATGGTACATATTCAAAACCAATCAAACATATCAAAGAGTCACCATGTAGTTGCAAGAGACTAAGCACTTTACAAACTTCTTCTAAGATTTTACAAACTTCTTCTAAGATTGTAACATGGAGGATAAAACAAAACTGGTTGAACCTTATATATGATAACCTTGTCATCTCTGAAATGCGTATTTGGGACCACAATCTTACTTGTGGGATGCATAATTTCTTGCACTGGCCTCTTGGTTGAGGCATGAGGAGATTAGAGTAGAAGAAGTGAAAAAGGCCACGAGGAAGACTTAGTGGATCCATTGTGGAACATAACAGAATGCCCATATCCTTTAGTTCTTTATCAAACTTATGTCATTCTTGTACAATACACTGAGATAGAATCCATTTGGAAACAAAGGAAATAAGAATCCATCCTACACTTTGAGGACACATTTATCTCCATCAAAATCATGACTCCAAACAAGAAGTAAGGGTCATATATATTACTTCAATTATGCGGACTTTAGCTATAGATTTGTACGACACTCACGAATCCAAACGACGGAAATAGAGGTGTTGCATCGAAATTTTTCAAGTACTACTAGAGTCATATATCACTATAGACCACTGGAATTACTCATTATATGTAATTTTATGAGACCAAGGGACGGACATATAGCATCAAAATTCTTATCACATTATTTGTGGTCAAGAATTGCGGTGCAAAAAAATCAACCCAAAGTAAACCATGGGGTAGATGAAACGTAAACCTCACCACTAATTTCAATTGAATTTGGCCATCATTGTACATTTTTGTTTTCCTGGAAATTATCATTGGATTACAGAAAGATAAGTGTCAACGGTTGGGGCAGTCGGTTTTCTCACACCCCACCAACGATCGATTCCCTGTATGAGGTGTTGCACGACAGCCTATAGTGTTCCATTGAGAATGTATGGTATATTGTGATTGATGTGATGGTTTTGCTCCACAGCTTCGGCTATTGTATTTGCTCGCTTCAGCTTAAATATGTAATATGTTGCTTCTTCAGGGGAATGTACTTCCCCCCTGAAAAAAGTGTCTATCGAGTTATAACTTTGTAATATCTAACTGATATATGTTTTCATAATTTATTTTAATTACATAAATTATATAAATTAAAATTTATAATATTAATATTTGTAGTTTACTTTTTATATAAAATTAGTATTAATATTTGTAGTTTATTTAATTGGTCAGTTATTTATTTATTTATTATTGTAAAAAATATATATACTTATTATTTTTTTATTTTTGAGTAGTATAAATAAATTCATAATATTAGTGTTACTTATATTCAATTGACATTTGAAATAAAATATGTTTATTTAGTCAAATAGTGACAAAATTATGAGTAAATTATATTCAATCTATATCTTCAAAACATAGAAAGAGTATTTATATCATCAAAACGTAAAACCACTTAAGGTAAAAATCACTATAGCTGGCTCCAAACCATTGTAATTAGTCTTGTTCAAAAATATCATTACTCCATGAGAACAAGATGGAAAGCATCCATAAGGCACATAGAACCGTAAAAGAACACAATTGCCATGAAGAAACTAGGGTTTGCAATAGGTTAGAAATCAAAAGGAGACTGTAAACAACAACCTCCTCACAAACAAAAGCATTGTAGATGTACCAATGGTTCATGATATAAAACTACTCAAAGTTCTTGTGAGCCATAAGTAACCCAAAAATGCCCAACAATACACATGTAAAAGATTCACTGAAAAAAGAGGTATTGACACGCCAAAAGATATTGAAACCATTTAAACAATAAAAGCTATAAACACCGTTTAACCCAAAAACATTAAAACAATTGCACCATCGTAACAATAATGCCCCATAAACACATATCTCTAAAAACTATAAAAAAACAACTATAAAAATTCTAAACCTTCCTAACCCTCTTAAGAAACACTAAAACAACAACAATACCCACTTCACCACATTAATATCTAAAATAACCACATTGATATCCAAAATAAGTGGGGCAAGATGAAGAGCAATATATGCCAAAGATATATACTTAGAAAGAAGATAAAATAAGGACCACCTTGACTAATCTAGACCTGAAAGACACAAGCAAAAACTTATGATAAAAATTCTTGAAACTATATTTTAGGAAGTTAGAGTAAGTGTCTAAGCATTATCGCTCGAAGGGTCTCTGAGGTTACCAGAGAGGAATCACTGGTCACTAGACTGGAATCACTTACTAAAAAGATTTCTACATGAGAATAAGAATAAAACATTTCCCTCATGCTGTATTTTGTTTTACTCAAATTACATATTTTTATAATATTTGTCGACAATAGAGCATTTCCCTGTCGAGTCCTTCTACGTTTTTGTTTTACTCCAAACTATCATTGGAATTCAGGAAAGTAATTCTTCATGAAATTATACCTTTAAAATATTTAATATTTTTTAAAAATTTATTTGAACTACTCAAATTTAAGGATGAATGTAGTTTAAATTCATGTAGCTGAATAATTTTTTTTGTTTCCATGCAAAAGAAAAACACTTAACCATATTACTATTTGATTTAACTTAGTTTTTTTTTTTTTTTTTTCAAATATTTGAAGTTCACGTTTGGATGTCCACGATGAGTTTTAATAAGAAACATGTATTTTGTGTATATAAGTAATTATCACAAGGAAATTAAGAGGTGATTAGTATAAACAAGTGTTACATAGCAGCTTAAATATGTCAAGTGTTACATAGTAGTTTAAATATGTCTTTATGTAAAAACAAAATAGCGAAACTATTTGATTATTGTGATAAATTAAAATAATTAACAACTAAGTTTTGTAAATGTATTTGTAAAATGTATCTTTAGAGTAAGATTGGTTTTAATATATTCTAGAAGGTTGAAAATTATCTTTTTTTTTGTAAAGCAAGAGTCGTACCTTCTATTTCAGTAAAATAGAAAACAAATTAAATAAAATACAACAGTCCCAAAGGAACTGTGGGCCAAATAAATATCAAACCACTAAAGGCCTAGGTCATTGAGCTCAAGGCTTAAAAGCTGAGCCAAGGTCCCACAAACAAAACTACAAAACCCACAAAAAACGAACAAGAACCTAGACTGTTTGATCCCCCCTTAGAGATCTGACAGCCGAGGCTCAAAACGGGGTGAGAACATGCATCCACTTTAAAAAAGATTCGGACCTAATGAGGAAATAGGGACCATTCTAAAAGAATTTCGCGTCTGAATGGGGGTATAACCCTCGAGCATGTCGTTCGCCAAAAAACCACTGATTCCCATCATGAAGCGCAACAAGCACAAAAGATAACGCTCACCCGAACCTGCATACTTTTCCTTGATCTTCGAATCACCTCACTAGATTCAACGGCGGAGGATGATATCACAAGACCAAAAAGCATGTAGAATTACCACGTGATAAATGCCCTGGACCCACCAACATGCTCGCTTAATCTTGAGTGTGGAATCTTCGTGCTTGATCCAACGGCTATGGAACATATCGCACATGCCAAGAGCATCGAGAGTTACCACATGGTGAGGGCGGTATTCCTTCCTGCCCCTTGGCCACATGTTACTTTGTGAGTGGAATCGCTTCCATCTACGAAAAACCACTTTCAGCTTGAAGGCCCTGCGATAAACCCGAAATCACCATGCGAGTAGTATTGCCACCATAGAAAGAGAAACAGGGGTATTTGATTCTATGTGATAAATGACCTGGACCCACCAACATGCTCACTTAATATTGACCGTAGAGTCATCGAGCTTGATCCAATGGCTGTGGAACATATCACATGCACCAAAAGCAACAATAATTACCACGCGATGAGGGTGATATTCCTTCCCGTACCTTGGACACGTGTTTCTTTGTGAGTGGAATCGCTCCCAACTCCGAAAAGCCACATTCATCTTGAAGGCCCTGCAATGATCCAGAAACCACCTAATGAGCGTTTTTTCCACCACAGAAAGAAAAACTGGGGTTTTGAGGCTGCGGAGAAAGCCAGAAATCTGGCCCCTCGCCCCAACCCAACTCCTCGGGCGACTGAGCCAAAGGAAGCTGAAAATTCCTCTGTTTCATCTTCTATCCAAGAAACAACGTCTGCCTAGCCAACTCTCCCAGTGCCTTCTATGATTGTTCTTTCTAGGGTTGATGAGGCCGCCAGTGACATGCATCCCAAAAATAACTTCACTTCGTAAATAACACTTCATAAATAAACCAAAACGCTTCATCAATAGACCAAATCAATTAGAGCCTGTCTCTTTGGCTCTATTGCGAAACACCAATCCGTCCTCATCTGCCTGATCTTGACATATCACCTTTAATCTATTTTGAGGCATCTCTTGCCAACTCAGTTTAACCCTTCTTTGTGTGCAGAGCACCCCTTGATTGGCCATGATGTCTGCCAATTTATTTGCCGTCCTTATCACATGGGTAAAACTCACGGTACATAACACCAGGAGGTGAAACTGAATCCGTTGAAAGACCTGTAGAAAGCTCCAGTGTTTTGAGACTTTTTTTGGCTCCATGCCATAGCTGATTCTCTTGACCGAGTCAATGATAAACTCAGAATCAACTTCAATAATTATATTCTGGAGATTATTCTTCTTGAGGAATTCTAAACAATGCTCAAGAGCCATTAATTCCACCGTATTATTCATGGCTCTTCCAAAATGGTAGTGGAAAATAAAAAGGATGCAACCATTTTCATCCCTTAACACCCCTCCAAAGCTAGCAATACCCAAGTTTCCCTTTGAGGCCCCATCAATGTTGTATTTCAAAAAACCCTATTGGGGGGGATGCCCGTAATCGTGCTTAGTGTCCTGGGTTATTAACTTCCCATCCAAGCCCTATGGTATAAGCCCCTGCATACCCAACTGAAGAAGTATCTACATTTCAACTTCTAAAGGAGGATTCCTTGGGGAAGATTGCACAATAGTACCTATTGTCTCCTTAAGCTGTCTTAGAATCTGCGCAAAAATGTGTTGGGAGGAGCTTTTTACATTTTTGAATATTCTGTTGTTTCTTTCTTTCCAGACATTCCATATTATGAAGCTTGGCATTAAATACCAGGCCGAGCAAAGAAATTCATAATCAGAGAAGTTTTGTCTCCTGTTATTTAGGGTGTTGGTAATGCTCCCTCTGTCCCTGTGTGTCTGTCGGAAAATAGTGGCAAAAGCATCCCATAAACTGGAGGTGAAAATAAAACTATTGAGAAGGTTCTCCATGGTTTCCTCCTAGGCCTCACAGAGCTGGCATCTGGAAGGACCCAGAACACCCCTCTTCCGAATGTTTTCCTAAGTCAAAATTTTTTTATGATGAACCAGCCACATGAAGAGTTTGATTTTCATCCATCCTTAATGGCTCCATAGGTTCTACCAAACCTTGTCCAGTACATTGGAGTCCAATTCAAGGAGTTTGCTTTTTGCCTCCTTAAGATTGAAAGTACCTTCATTATTGTTACCCCATATAAGTTGGTCATGCCCCCCTATCACTAAAATTTTCCTTTGATCCAACATTTTCAGAAGTGCCTTAGCTTTTGCTTTCAAGGGGCTATCATCCCTGTAACATATATTCTTGCATGTTCTCCATTTTTCGTCACTATTGGTTTGGTCCCAAAAATATTTTACCCTAAATAACCCTTTGGCATCAGTTTCTTTCTTGAGGTCCAGAAAGTCCTCTCTTAATAGTGTAGGTTCTTGTTGCCATTTATCCTCCCAAAACAAAGCAAGATCTCCCTCTCTGATTTCCCAGAAGCTATTTTTTTTTACTAAGCCTCTATTCTCCCAGGCCTTATTCTAGATGTGTGAGTCTTTTATGAGGCCATTCATCCTTATGTGATCATTATCTTGCCAAGTGCTAGAATATTTTTCTTTCTAGATACTAGCCCACTGAGCTTTTCGATATTTTACCCAACGCCTCCATAATTTGGCCCCTAAAACTTTGCTTAGTGCCTCTGGATCATCCAATCTAAGACCCCTATGGTTTTAGGTTTGAAAATATTATCCCAGGGTACCAAGGCCCATTTCTTTCTCTGCTCCTCCTTACCCGAAATGAAGTCTCTTTGAATGGTTCTAAAATGTTGCAAAACTCCTTTTGGAGCAGGAGGGGTTGATAGCATGAATATGGGGATAGATTGAAGAACACCTTTTGTAAGCACTAACCGACCAGCCATGTTTAAAGATCTAATAGTCCATTTCCTGATTTTATCATGCATCATTTAATCACCGGCTCCCAAATTCTCTTGTGCAAAGGTTTGTCAGTTAGAGGAACTCCCAAGTATTTGGAGGGGAGGACATCCCTTTAAAAGCCCAGAATTCTGGAGATATTTCTCAGAATAGCAATATTGGTATTAAAGAAGAAAATCTTAGACTTGGAGAGATTAACTTCCATACCTGTAGCCATGGCAAAGTCCCACGGGATTTGTTTATAAGCTAGAGATTCTTTGACCGTGGGGAATACCTACAGCATGGTGTCATCAACAAATTGTTGGTGGGTCAAAGCCTATCCAGTCTCAGACAGTCGGAGCCCCTTGATGTTGCCATCTTCTTTTGCATGCTTGATTGACCGACCAAGTCCTTCCATCGTGAGGATAAAGAGAAATGGAGAGAGCAGATCTCCTTGCCTAAGGCCTCTTGAAGGAGTAAAAGTATTGGAAGGAGAACCATTAACCAGAATTGAAAAGCTAGAAGAAGTCACTAGGGCCATGATCCATCTTACCCAGATATGATCAAACCCAAAAGCTATAAGGACCTTCCTAATATAGGTCCAATTCAACTTATCGTAAGCTTTGGCTAGGTCCACTTGCATGATCATGCTAAATTTCATGTTGCTTAACAATGAGTGCACTACCTCATGCGCTTGAATGATGTTATTCAGAATTTGTCTGCCCTCCACATAACCAGATTTCTCCACATAAACTAGATTAGGAAGAAGTGGTTTGAGTCTCTTGGCAACAACCTTGGATATTATCTTGTACACCACATTGCACAGAGCTATGGGTCTAAACTTGTCTGGAGTCTGAACATTGTCTTGTTTGGGGATCAAGGAGATGAAGGAAGTATTGAACACCTTCAAAATGGTTCTATTCATTCTAAAATACTCCACCACATTTAGAATGTCTTGTCTAATAATGCTCCAGCAAGCTTTAAAGAAATCCACATTGAAACCATCGCCTGGCGCTTTACCATTCTGCATTTCTTTGATGACCTCACTAACCTCCTCTTCAGTCACCGGCCTATTAAGATTGAAGTTATCATCTCTTTTCATAAGCCTAGGTATATGCCTTGTTCAGTCCCTGATAGAATGATCTCTGTCTGAAATGGTTTCCTTTGCTATACTTCAAAAGTGCTGGACTAACACAACTTCTATATCTTCATGGGAATTAAGAAGATGACCTCCCTTGTCCTTGATCAAAGAGATCCTATTATGAGATTTGTTCACCATGGTGGATCTGTGGAAAAATCAAGTGTTTCTCTCCCCTTCTATTAGCCATTGAACTCTAAATTTTTGTGTCCAAAATATTTCCTCTTGTTTACATAAATTCTCCTAGTCTTGATAATCTTTGGTAACTTGATCATTCCTAACTTTGTCAAAGCCATCTGTGATAAGGCCTTGATTGAGTTCCTGCATTTTGTCTTCAACAACGTTTTTTGCTACAAAAATATTTCCAAATTCATTCTTGTTCTAGTTTAAGACTGAGCTTGATGTGCTTTAGTCTTCTGTGTAACAAAAACATTCTTGTACCCTGAATATGCAGATCTTTGGTCCACCATTTTGCAATGTTGCTGATGAAATCTGGGTGGGTGGGACAGATGTTCTCAAATCTAAAAGGTCTGTTCTTGGGGGTACCAATGCCCTGAACCTCAAGTTGTACATGCCAGTGGTCTAAGCCTCAAAAGGGGAGAATTCTCACTATCATTTCCTTGTCGGTTAGCATAAGGTCCTCTAAGATTATGAATCTGTCTAACTTTTAGGCTACTTGATACTCTCCTCCTCTTTTATTGTTCCAAGTAAAGAGGCCATTACTCATATCAGTGTCAACTAGCTTCATATTATCTATAAAAGTTTGAAATGCAATGGAGTCTTTGATTAAAATTCTGGTTCCTCCTTTTTTCTCCGAAAGTGATTTGATCATGTTAAAGTCCCCACCTACGATCCATGGTAGTCCTACATGTCTATCTCTTAAATCCACAAGAGAATAGAGAAACCTCAGTTTATCATCCATTCTTTGAGGGCCATAAACATTTGTGACCAAATAAGTTTCCCTATCTCCCACACGTTGAATAACCACTGATAAATAATTCCTAGATGCCTCAACATCTATTATGCCAAGCTTTTGGGGGTTCCAAAGAGTGAGTATGTCTCCTGTTGTATTATCTGCTTTAACTTCTAGAAACTCAAATATATTGAGCCATTTGCTTCGAATTTCTTTATTTTTTGAATGGAACATTTAGTTTCCTCGATAAAGATCATATCTGGAGCTTCTTGCTTCATTCTATTGCTAAGTATTCTTTTTTTTCTTTTACTACCTAGACCTCTGATATTCCAAGATGTGAACTTCATTATGAAAGATTTGTAAAGGAGTAACCGGTTAGGTCTTTCATCTTATCTGAATCTATTATTACCTTTCCACATTCCATCAATAACTCGTTCTGCTTTTTTCTGCCTCTTTTCTTTCCTGGGTTTCTAGGAGCTAACCCTGGTGTGTTTTTCATTGTTTTCACACCTTCGTTGCACTGTCTTTCATTGTTTCTTTGCCCTTCCAACCCTTTAGCCTGCGTTTTCCATAGGAACAATTATTGTACTCTGTTGAACTCTTCTTGAGGTAATGAGTCTACCCCTCCCATGGTTCTCTATTTCAAGAACCCTTCCAAATCTAGGTGTTCTCTATCAAGAATCACCTGCAGTTCATGATCCTCTGTATCCATCTCACTCTGGGTCATTTCTTGGTCCATGTCAAGTTCTCCATCTCTCAGCATAGGCTCTTTCTATTTATTACTATCCTGTGTTTGTTCCCTAGCTTCTTCTTTCTCCTTCTCCCCTAGGCTTCCTTCCTTTACCTGATCTATTTTTGTTATCTCTTCCTCTTCTTCAAGAACTTGGAACCTGTTTAGACTGGCCTGTTGCGCTCCTATTTGCTGTTGCTTTTGCCCAATTTTGCCGCCTTTTCCTCTATATCCCACTTTGTGAAAGTTTTCAGTATCTTTCATTGTGGTTGCTTTACTTCTGTTCTCTGTTTTACTAACAGGGCAATATCTAAATAGGTGCCCATGCTCATGGCACCTGCAACATCTGAAGGGAATATGTTCATAATCTACTTTTTGCACCCATTCTTCATCAAAAAGCTCCAATATGACTTCATCCGGTAGAGCTCTAGAGAGATCCATATCCACACATATTCATGCGAAGGAGGTGTATTTTCCCCTTCTCGTGGCCTCAGAGGCTTTAACAAAACGCCCTAGTTTATTTTCTATGGCAGATAATGATTCTGTTTGCTAGTAATCAAGAGGTAGGGAGTAGAGTCTTACCCATACAGGGACCGAACTGAAATTATCTCACTCCGGGACAAAATTCATCATCCACGGCCGCATGTATAGGTCTGCTGCAGCGTAGAAGTAGGGTCCTCCTTCAAACACCCTATCTTTGTCCTCAATATTTGTAAAGACCACAGTGAAGAAACCCTTTGACACAAGATGTAGGTCTATGCTTCGTTTTGGTTTTTAGTGGTATTTAATCCACGCTTGTAATGCCTTTTCAGTGGGCCATAATCCCATGAATTTGCAAATGATAGCATAGGTCTGCATGTGGTCCCTGTGCACCTGCAGAGCAGGATCATTTAAAACTACTTTGGGAGTAACCTCAGCCTTGGGTTTACATGACCCCTTTTGCACCTTGTTTTCTGCTCCCTATTCTTGTCTTCTTCCCCATTATCTTTTGTGTTATTTTCCTCCCCTGGTTTAGTTAAATCTTGATCCTCTTCCATGGTCCTTTTCCCTTCTCCTGAAGAACCTCTGACAAATTCTATTGGTTTCTTACCTCGGTTGGCCACTGCCTGCTTGTAGGAGGGAGTGGAGGTCCCCCCTTTGCGCGCCTCCATGGAGCTCAGAAACTTGCAACCCTATCTCATCGCCCGCGTCCTTTGTCCGCAGTACAAAATATGAATATTCTATTTGTATATTGTAGTCCATTCAGAATGTTGAAAATTATCATTTAATATATATCTTAACTTAAAAAATTAGGAAATAGTAGAATGTGTTATTTATAAATAACTACTTATAGTATATAGTTTGTTTTGGATGTTCTTTGAAATATTAAATTTTATAACTATATTAATTAAATATAAAATGGTAAACATATTTAGTGACGATAAACATATAAATTTAAAAATATAAAGAAGTTATTATGGAGATTACAAAATTAGCTTACAAAATTATTAGACATTTTTTATGGTAATTATGACAATAAAATATTTAATTAATATAAAAAATATTTTGCAACTTTTTAACAAAGAAATGTATATGCCTCACTCACTTAATTATGGAATGCAATAAAAAAAAGACAAAATTTGATGTGACCTATGTACTTTTGGCTTAAATAATTATAGAATGCAATAAAAAAACAAAACAAAATTTGATATGACCCATGTATTCTTGGCTCATTATTTGAGGCATTGGGCAATAACATGTGCAAATTGATAACCAATCCATAAGAGATAAATGCCAATAAATTAAATTGGAAAACAGTTTTCATGTTTAACTCAATTAATAACATGTGCGAATTGACAACCAATCCATAAGAGATAAATGCCAATAAAATAAATTGCAAAAATATTGTTAAATTGAAAAGTAATTTTCATGTTTGACAAGTATTTTTGATGTTTGACTCAATTAATAACATGTAAAAATTGAAAACCAATCCATAAGAGATAAATGCCAACAAAATAAATTGCAAAAAAAAAATGTTAAATTGAAAAACATTTTTCATGTTTGACTCAATCAAGAGGCAGTGAACACATATCAATGCATAATAATAACTATAAAAATTGAGTCCAAACCAATGTGCTTATTTTTCATTTTATTTAACTTTTTGAAATTAAAAAACACATAAAGTTATGGGTTGTACATTATAATTATGAGGTGTGGGTTAGTTGGTGGTAGCTTATTTTACATTTTATCAAGTTTGAAGCTCAAATCTTATGGGGAGGGGTTAAGGATGGATGTTAGTTACCTTCGAGAATTAGACTATTGTTTATTATCTTATTATTTACGTTCCTATAGTGGCATCTGTTTGAAGAAATAAACATTTAATTTATTTTAAGTAAATGTATTGGTAATAGGTTTGTATTTAGAGGGGTAGAATATGTGCATTTTTAAAAATTTAAATAGTTAAAATATTGGTGATATGGTGGCATCCCGTTTGAGGAAATAAGGATTTGATCAAGTAAATGTGTTACATAATTTTGTTTATTAAGAAGAATAGGTTATTTTATTTGGTTATAGGTTTGTATTTTGTCTATTAAGAAGGATAGGTTCTTTTATTTGGTTATAGGTTTGTATTTAGAGGGATAGAATATGTGTATTTTTGAAAACCTAAATAGTTAAATTGGTGAGGAAAACTTAAACACTTAAAATGGTATTATTAGTGAGAAAAAATTAAATAATTAAATTGGTATTAAATGTGCATTATGTTTCTCAATTACTTGCATATTGTAATTCATTTCAAGAATTTGGTTTCTTTTAGTTTATTTTTTGATTTATTCTTTTGTATTAAACAACTTTGAGCTTTAAGGGAACCCCTCTCCTTTGTCTTTGAGTTTGAGATTTTGTAATTCAATGTGCCTGAATTTTGCCTTAATATTGTCCTAGTTTAACTTTCTCCATTATGCTTGCTGAAAGTGAGATGACACAAATAATTCCTTATCTATTCTTAAACATATTCCACCATATTACTATGATCCATCAATGTTTTCTGAAAATTACATTATGATTCTTCACATTAGGCTCTCCATAAATATATGGCATTGTAGTAAAGTATTTGTTAAAAAGCATGTTCTAAAAAATTATTATCATATATGTATACAATTTCAACATTACAATACAGCTATGAGCATGAAGATATTGTGAAAATATATGGTGAAATAAAAAAGGAAACTTACACCAACAAATAATGAGTATATATTGGAAAAAAAACTTAAAAATGTTCATAAATAGAGACATGGGAGCAAATAGAGGCATAATGAAATATAGACATGAACTTACTATAGCCTGAAAAATGAAACATGGGGGATGGACAGTGCATGATGAGAAGTGTATCTACCTATGTTTTGATATTTTGACATAATATAGCCTTAAAAAAGAAACATGGGAGACGGACGATGCATGGTGAGAAGTGTATCTACCTATGTTTTGAGATTTTGACATAATAATAATTATGATGGGTAAAGATGATGTTACATAGATCATTTTCTATAATTTTATGAGACTAATGGACAGACAGATACTAATTGTAGTCAAATTATCATGTTGTTTGTGTAAGTCAAATTCTATTTTACAATGAGAATAGTTGTAAAAAAAAATCAACCCAAAGTAAACCATTAAGTAGATGTAAGGTAAATGTCACTGAGCACAAGGAGCTTTTTTCTAGCAACGATGGATGCTAAGCGGGTAAATGGTGTGTCAGAGGGTTGCCTACGGGGGATGGACAACGTGTTACATGGAGGTTCCTTAGTACATGCATAAATACACGATGAGCCACTCCCTAGATCTCCATTTTCTGCTCCTCTATCTACTATGCGGTCCCTCCCAAAGTCTAGGCGACATTTCCCTCAGCCCATCCAGCCATGTGCAAAGACTAAGTTGTTGAGTTTTAGCTATGAAGTTTTGTGGGATCCTATCACGATTCTTCATAAGTGTGCTCTGGTGGGGAGGTGGATTTTTGTTGAGCCGACTGAACAGAATATCCAAGAATGGGTGAACAAAACTTGGACAACCATGTCGGGATATTCACCTAAGGTGAGTTTATTGATGAATGATTGGTTTAGTTTCCATTTCCTCCATAATGATGACTCGAAGAAAATTCTTAAAATCCCCTAGGTTCATGGGCCATGTTTCCTTCAATTACGTTGTTGGTACATTGGCTTCAATCCACTCTTACACATGTTGTGGAATGACATTGTTTGGGTGTATCTCTCAGGTCTTCCCCCAAAATTCTGGACTAAGAATGCCTAGATGGCCATTGGGGATTCAATTGGTCAGTTCATATATCTGGAGCCTAGTATTGTGGGTGCTCAGGATAAGCGGGTGGCTTGGATTTTGGTTAAGGTTGATTTTGCGAGTGAACTTCCGGAGGACATTGATCTTGAATGGGCGCCGACTAGATTCTGCCAATGGATTGACTACAGGGGGATCCCTTTCTGATGCTTCTTTTGTCACTGCACTAGAAATCCTATAAATTGGTGCCCGGGAAGATGAAGGATACGACACCCGAGATGGGGTCACGAGATGAAGTTTCCTCAGGTATCGAATTGACATGACTTTGGTTCAGCGGGACAAAGGATACGACACCCGAGACAGGGTCTCCAGATGAAGCTTCCTTAGGTATTGAATTGACATGACTCTGGTTCAGTAGGGTTTTCACTCAGCTACATCCTCTCCTATACCGTCTTCTTCTTTTAATGTTTCTCTCTCGTCTCCTCCTCTGTCTGAGGTTGACCCACCTGTTTCCTCTTATCCTATCATCCATGTCTCTCCCTATCCTTGACATATTAATGGAACCCTCTAGGGACTCTTGGATGCCACCCATCCTCTCCACTATGGTGTCACTTGTGATCTCTCCTTCCATGCCAACCCTTGAGTCAGCCTCTCCCACTCCTCTTGACAAATCGGAGATGGCCTCTTATCCGCACAATTTTTTGGAGAGTGATATTGAATTTCTCTTACATAACTTAGATGTGAGTCTTAAATATCTGATGATTCACAAAGGGAAGGCTCCTGACACATCCCCCCATGTTAACCCTCCATCTGCCAATAACATCACGGTCAGAAAGACAGATAAGAAGGGTAGTTTCCATTTTTGGTGAAGACCTTCCTCCAGACAACCCCTTTTCTCGGACTCTTGCAGCCTACATGATGTTCCTATTATTTCCTCTTCTAATCCTCAGACACTTAGAGCTTTGTTTCCCATTCTGGGTGACCCATGATGAAGGTACTCTCTTATAATATTAGGGGGTTGGGAGATGACTCTAAGAAATTGGATCTCCACCAGATGATTCACTTTCTCAGTCTTGCTATCATATTGATACAAGAAACATTATCCTCTATTGCTTGCACTATTTCATACTTCTTGAAAATTTTCCCTGCATGGCATTTTGCTGGGGTGGATGCCTCTAGCCACTCTGGGGACTTATTGGCCATGTGGGACCCACAGAAGGTAGTCTTTCATGCTCACAGTCTCTTTTCTATTATTTTATTGTCGATTTGTATTCATGGCTATATTTTTCATTTACATCTACTCAATTTGTATTCCCCATATAAGAATTGCTCTGTTTTTTGGTATCATATAAAAAGATGCAACATTCTCAACATTGGTGGGCTTATAATGGCAGGGGATTTCAACACCACCTTGTTGGAGGGGGAGAGATGGGGTGTCCATTCTCGACCTAACCTTCTTGATGGAAAATTGTTTGGTCTTTTTAATGGTTATCATATGATGGATATTTGCCCGATTCCGATTTCTCTTACCTGGAGTAACTTCAGAGTGGCGGATGAATACATTGGTAAGAAGCTTGATATATTTTTCATTAAGGAACAACTAGATGATCAGTTGGGGAACCTCAGATCTTGGATTCATAGGACCTATCTCTTAGATCACATGCCTATTATGCTACAATGGAGAATGAAGGATCGGCGAAATGGAATTCCCTTTAAGTTCAATCGTATTTGGTTGGACGATGAGGAATACAACAAGCTCGTTAGAACGACATAGAATGATGTACAACCCCCACAAGTGGATTCCATGATGGGATATATGATGGAAAGAATCAAACTTATCAAAGAGAAGACCAAGGTTTGGGAACAAAATAGGAAGAAACAGATGTATAGGGATCTGGAATAGATCAGTAAAGAGATTGATAGATTTGGAAAAATGATGGAGAAGCGACACCTGCTGCAAGGAGACTTGGAATATCTCATCCTCTTAAAATAAAGAAGGAACAAGATACTCCACATTCAGGAGGTTACATACAAACCGAAAATTCAGGAAATGTGGCTGTTCGAGGGAGATCGCAACACCAAATATTTCCATAAATTTTCAAATCACAGAAAGAAGACAAACTCTATTTGGCATATTGAGGACATGAATGGGGATTTGATATACACTCGAGATGGAATATGTGCTGAGGCTTTCCAGTACTTTATGAACTTATATAAACATCAGGATCGGGTGTGCTTTGAAGAACATATGAGGGTATTGGAGTGATACCCTCTGATGTTTGATGTAGAGGGAAATGAGGATCTCCTTTTTCCTACCAGTCTAGAGGAGGTCTTGGGGGTCCTCAAATATTTCACCAGAGACAAGTGCCCGCGACCTGACAGATGGATATTCGAGTTCTTCCTACATTTCTTTGATATCATGGGACAACACATACTGGATATTGTGGAGGAATCCAAGACTTTGGGTATGATCTTGGGAGCCATAAACTCTACCTTTCTGGCACTTATTCCTAAATCGTCTAATCCCAATTTTTTGGTGATTTTCAACCAATATCCCTTTGTAATATCCTTTATAAGATGATCTCTAAGTTGATAGTAGGTCGGATTAAAAAAAAAATTTGTCCTTACACATTTTTTAAGAATAATTTGGCTTTCTGAGTGATAGGATTATACATGATGCTATCACTTCGGCCCAAGAAGCTATACATACCATCCATACTAAAAAAAAGAGGCCTTGGTCATGAAGATTGATCTCCATAAGGCATATGACTGTGTGGACTGGTCCTATATTCGCCTTTTGTTACATAAGATTTGGTTACAAACTCATAATCTCGTATGGATAATGGCATGTATCACTTCGGGAAATTTTGTTGTCCTAATCAATGGATTGTCCTCTACATTTTTTCGTGCAAAAAGGGGCTTCAAGCAAGGATGCTCACTCTCACCTCTCATTCATTCTAGCTTTGGACGACCTCAGTTTAAAGATCAAGGAGGCAAAAGAAATGGGTTCTTTCCAGGAGATCAAGATCACTGGGAAGGTATGCATTACTTTTCTGCATTGTTTTGATGACATCCTGACTTTTGGCATTGTTTCTAGATCCCAGTGAAGTTCCCTTCATCTATGGGGATATTTGGTGATGCTTCAGGTTTGATTACAAATGGAAGTAAGTCCACTTTATATTTTCTAATGGAGACATGTAGGACATTGAATATATTGTGGCATTATTTGATGTACAAAAGGCTCCAATTCATACAGGCTTCACTTACCTTGACTTTTGACTCAAGCCCATTTGTTATTGCCTAAAGGATTGGATGTGGATGGTGGACAAATATAAAAATAAACTATGCTCCTATAAAAATCGCGTCATCTCATTGGGAGGCAAATATATCCTCGCTCTCATTGACTTACAACAACTGGTTGTCTATTGGGAACATTTGTATAAAATCACGGTTTCCATACAAAACCGGATCTGTTCTATTTCTACACAGCTCATCTTGGTTGGGAATGGCTCGCAATTTAAATATAAATTTTGCAAATGGGATCATTTGATGATTCTAAAGGACTGGGGGGGATGTGACTTACTAGACCTGTGTAAAGATTATCCTATTTTCCTGGTTGGTTTGGAGAAACAAGATTCTCACTTGGGATAATCTATGGAAAAGGGGACATATGGGGCTAGGTATATGTATACTTTTCATGGCAGACTCTGAGACAATCAATCATTTGTTCTTCTAGTTTTCTTTCACTATCCGCATCTGGAAGGGGATTGGAAACTTTGAAGAGTTCATGATTGAATGGATGAAGGGCCAACAAGAACAATGGACCGTCCCACTATTCATCATCTGGGAAATATGGAGAGCTCAAAACAAGTTCATATTTGAGGAATGTAAAGTTGAATTCTCTCAGTTAATACATAAGGTTCTAGCTTGGATGAAGGCCACCTCCACAGATGCTATAAAGTCTTACGACCGATCCTATAGGATGAAGCCCATGGAATGTACTCCCCCCATTGGATCCTTTTATGGTGCTGCCCAATTGGGAATTTGTGGGTGTGGTGCAATGCTCTGCATTGACTGGACATTGAGTGGACTACTCAATATCACTTGTGGTGGCATGAGGCTTTAGATCCAAAACTAAGGTGGAGGCTATGGATTTATGTGGATTACTCTGGTTCGCTACAGAAAAAAAACATTAACTCTCTAAATATATACGGGGACTCAAATTCACTGATCAACGACATCACCGGGACTTCTGATTTTTTCCCACCCATCCTCCTATGGTCACTCAGGAGGATCAAGCACATCCTAAGCTTGCTTCTCACATACACCATCACACATGTATATAGGGAAGGTAACATAAAAGCGGGTAGCCTCTCCAAGGCCATCTTGGGCTACGATTTTGCTAAACTACAATACACATATCTGGTTGAAAACATGATCCTGGAGGAGGGCTAGCTTTGCCTGCCTTGGAGCACCACGTCCCCCCACATGCAGGTCTTTGTATCGTCATAGATTTTCCTGATGCTTTCTATCTTTTTTACAATATGTTGCAAATCTTGTTTTTCCATAGCACTCAAATTATGTTTCGACTTTGTACTTAATTTTGGACAATATCTAAGTTTTTATTATTTGGTTGGATAGTCTCGTATAATTTTTTATAATACTTTGGTACTTACTAATCCAACACATATTTGACTAGATAGATGATGCTATGAACCATGTATATGTATTGTTTTTATTTATAATAGAAGGAGCGTTTTTTTCTTATGAGAAAAAGGTAAACCTCACCAGCTAACTCATTTTTTTCCCAAACTTGCTTTTTGTTTTTAAACAGTACTTTGTTTATGGAAGCATTAGGGCGTCTATATTTAACAATAGGTTCTCTTTGAAACTAAAAATAAAGCATTTCCCTGTCACTTTATGCTTTTGTTTTGCTCGAAACTATCATGGGAATTTAGGAAGGTAATTCCTTATCACTATATGTTTTTGTTTTGCTCGAAACTATAATGGGAATTTAGGAGGGTAATTATTCATAAAATTATAACTTTATAATATTTGGAGTATAGATGATTTCCTTATTGTTGTACATTTTTATTTTACTCGAAACTATCGTTGGAAGTGACGGCGGTAATTTTTCATCCAATTATAAATTTATAATATTTAATAACATTTTAAAATTTATTTTATCTATTAATTTAATATTTAAAGATGAAAGCTTTGGTAGATTAAAGTCATGATTTAAATTAAACATTTTTATGAGGTTTTAAATTATTATTTTTATCTGTGGCAAAAACATCTATAAATAACATTAATATCTATAAATAACATTAATATTAACATTAATATCTGGGTGACTCGAGATTGGTGATTGATATGCTGAGAAAGTTAAGGGATGGTCAGTGTTGGGACCATGTTGCAAAAAGTTGGCGGACTGCAGCCATAGTTAAAGACGTAGAAGAGGTGTTACGGAGGATCGAATATATGACTATCTCCCATGTTTTACGTGAGGGCAATCGAGTAGCTGACCTTATGGCAAATTGGGGCAGCGGCGGAGGGGATAGGCGGATAGACGGTAGTTGCAGATCCGTTAAGGATGATCCCCGGTGGACAATGCTAACAGACATTCTAAACCATGATTTATATGAGGCGACGACGTCAGTGGGGAATTCATAATTACTTTCCACTTATGGTAAGACGGGACACATGTACTATGGTGTATGATGGTGAGGAGAGCAGGCAGGATCGCGCGGATGGAATGTATATTCAACTCGCTTGGAGTCATAACCATATAAACCATTTGATCATTTCAAGAAGCGGATGGGACTGGTTTCTGAGGATGAGAGGATGCAGCGTCAGGCTGATGGTAAGTGAATCCACTTACGGTAATACATTTGGAGTGAGGATTAATGAGTGTCTTAACTGGCATTGCAGCCAAAGGAACCTAAGGTGGCGGTCCGAACAAGCTTTAAAGCTTGCATGCATGCGACAGAATAGGTGGTCGGGATCATTTGTGAATTCTCAAGCGGGGAGGAGTAGACCGAGGGTTTTTGTGAGAAAGGGTATAGAGGATATGGCGGAGGGTCAGGACAGGGATGGAGGTCGCTGGTTGCGGAGCATGGAAAGCAAACGTGATACGAAGGGTAAGGGCTAGGTTGAGGAGGCCCTCCGGAAAATCATGTTGAATATTTCAGATGACTCTGAAGAGGAGTTTGACATTCGAGACTACTTGGTGGATGATGAACCCCGGCGTAGACAGGAAGGCGGGGATAAGCGTGGCAAAGCTCAAAGGTAGGAGGTCGAAGCTCGGATGGGCGAATAGGAGTTTGAGGAAGAGGCGGGCAGATATGGGGGTGGCAGACGAGGACGAAGTAGGGGAGGGTGTGTGCTGAAGAAGGAAGGGACCAGCCAGCGGGGCAGAGGGTGCGGCAGAGGGAGAGGAGGCAGAGGAGGTAGGACAACAGCAAATGTTGAGTATGAGGAGGAAATGTGTAGTGAGGCCAGAGAGAAAAAAAGAGGTAAGAGAGATATGAAACAAAAATTACAGGAGGCTGAAGAGGCTTATCATCAGTGTACTCACCCTAATATTCGGAGGATCATTGAACATTTCGAAGAGGAGGCATTGCAGGAACAGTCAGGGTCAGAAATGGAGGATTGGGAGGTCTATCTGCCTGACCCAGGACATACAAGAGGCAGGCTGACCTTATATAAACAATCTTTGCATGTCTATTGGGGCATGAAAAGGCTCTTAGCTAAAGCACTTGAACAGGTAGCCATGGACATGGTTGAATTGGCCCAGGTAGCAATGAAGAAAGAGATGCGGAATCTCCAAGTCACCTTAATGATGCAAGACAGGAAGATGGATGTGATCCTGAAGTATCTTCAAGCCAGGGGACCGGGGGTCAAAATGGAGAAGGAGGCCAATCTGGAGGCCCATAATTAACAACAGATGGAGCAGCTGAAAAGAGGTTTTTTGGATTTTAGTTTTTCTTTACAGATACTTGTTTTGTATGTTTAAAGTCATAACCTGTTTTATAGTAAGTAAAGTAGAAGGATATGTAGTATGGGAGAAAAGACTGTTGGGTCTATACTTTTGGATAATCAGTTATATAGCATGGGTAGAAAGACTGAAGATATTCTATTTTTGGATGGGAATTAAGAACCTCAGGTGGTCAAGATATCCGGTTTCCCTTCGGGGCGGGTTGAGACCGGCCCATATGTGGTATGTTTTCGATGTATGACCCTTATTTTACAGTAATAGAAATGATGAATCTTGCCTTTGCTTACAAAAAAAAAAACATTAATATTTCCATTTATATAAAATTAAATAAAAATGAAAAGCAAAAATTATAAAACATTTGAAATTGACTTTTGAATGCCAAATAAACAAGAATAAACAATGTGTCCTTTTTGTTTTTCATATAGCGAACTAACTATCACAAAAATCTAATTAAAAGGTGATTAATACCAATGACAGTTCACTCTGCACAATATATAAACAAAGTCACATAGCTAGGGTTCCCTGCCGCTTAGCTTAATTATTAATCTTTGAAAGTTATGAAAAATAAGAATATGGTTAATTTATATATTATTTAATTTTAAGAAAAAACAAAATAATTAAATTTCACCTTTTAACCATTAGAAATGGACTCTTTCTCATCTAAAATGATAAAACTTATCATATTGAAATGGTGAATTATTTTTTCAGAAAAATCAATATTAACTACAATTTGAAAATACAAGTTAATTTATCGTGGTTGTTAAACACACACATACACACACACACACATGATTTAAAATAATAGTAATAATTTATAAAAAAAAATAATAACATATTTTTGAGAGTTGAATCATGACTCTATTTTTTAAGTGGAAATATATTAGATTATTAATTTATAAAATAGAATAAAAAAACAACAAAATAAAGTCATACATAAAACCCAATATTATAAAGCAATTACAATTTGTATGGTATTTGATAATTTCCTTTCCCACATCATTAAAATGTAAAATCCCTTTGGCATTAAGACTTTTTTGGGGAAATTTCCTTCTCCATCTCCCAACAAAAAGATAGAGACCCAACCTCTCAAAATGAAAAAACCTCCTTACCAATCATAATCATACTTTATGCACGACGTGCTTGCCAATCAATTAGAGTGAAAAGTACTTACATATCTCAATCTACGCTACCTCATAGAGACATGCAATTAATTGAAATCGTTTTCATAAAATACGTGAAGTAATGAAATCTCTAATCTCACTTTACAAGGTTCACTTGAAACATTCGCTATGTAGAAGAGCAAGAATTACTTATACAAGACATTCAATATAATATTTATGGGAAAAGCAATATCATAGAGTCATTTAAAAATATCAATGTTCCTCTTTCTAGAAGTTTGAGCATGCTTCCGAGTGAATCATATATGTATATGTTAACTATAAAGATAATTATGACATTAATGTTAGCTTGAGATGAAATTGTTATTAAATTTATAATACTAATTTATATTATTTAATGTGAATGTTAATATTTATTTTTGTTTATGGAAGAGTATTTTTGGTAATCGATTTTTAGGAAAAACCACAAAACTTTACGAATTTTAAATTTACAATGTCATTAAAATAAAAATTCAAATATAAGAAACATTCTTTGTAAAAATATGTATGTGAATAATATTAGGGTATACCATAAAATAATTGTTGCGTATGTATGAAATATATAACATATTCTAACTTAAAACAAAAATATGAGTTTCATAAATTTGAAATGGTCCAATAAACTCAATCAAGGTTAGTGTAGCTTGTTATTGTGTTACTTTTACAATTTCCGAGGATAATTATTATACTTCTTAATACTTAGAATACATAGCTGAAGAAGTACCCATTTTTAGTTCTGGTGTTTTTTATGATATTTTTTTGCCTTTTTTATGTGTTAGTTATTGATGTAGGGTATTCTTCAATTAAGTGACGATATTGGAGCTAGTGTAATTAACAAAAAGCGAAATCAGAGTACAAATCAGGCGCAGGGACTACTACAAATCAACCTCATCGGCGGCGGAAATTATCAATGGAGAATAAGCGGTGAAGCCAAATAACTAATCAGAAGCAGAAGTAAAAAGGATAAAATTAAAATAACAATAAAAACTTCTTTATAAGGATAACATTATACGTAAGCGATTATTTTTTTGGTCAATTGAGTATTATTTGAAATTCAATGCATTGCTGAATGCGTTATATAACCTGTCACAACACAGAATAATAATAATAAAAATAGACTCCAAACTTTCTAGAGACGTTTCATTCAATTATGTTTCATTTATGTTTCATTTACTTAAGTTTGTGAATATATATAAAAGGTGTAGATTAGTTTCATTCAATTATGTTTTATTTATTTTATATATATATATATATATATATATATAAAGATGTAGATTAGTTGTTGAGAGTGTAGTTTATTTTTCATTAAATTTTATGTTTCATTTATTTAAGTTTTTGAATATATATAAAAGGTGTAGATTAGTTTCATTCAATTATGTTTTATTTATTTTATATATATATATAAAAAAGGTGTAGATTAGTTGTTGAGAGTGTAGTTTATTTTTCATTAAATTTTATGTTTAATGTTTATAGAGAAAGGTTGAGGATGGAAGTTAGTTTGAGAATTAAACTATCCCAATAGGTATTTATATTGGCACAATTGAAGTTGGGCAATCATCCACTCAGAATCACACGATCCACGTTGAAAGATCTTCCATCCAATAAAGGGCTTAGGCTCAGCTCAACCCCATTTATTAACTAGCACAAGCACATTACAAATATTAGTGTGATTGATATACCTGAAGGCTTCATTTACATCTACCATTGATAAATATATAATAATAGAAATAATATTACCGTAAAAACTATTATTATCATTATAATTAATAATTTATATTAATTATTAATGAATTATTAATTAACTATTAATATGAAATGCAATTTATTATAATTTAATTTTAAATTATGTAATATAGATTAAATATTTAATAATGATATCTATTTCATAATAATAATAATAATAAATAATAATAATCTCAATAACAATAAAAAAATGAGTAATAACAATAATACTTTTAAAATGATTATAAATTTTTTAAATTATTGATTATCAATTCATATTATTATTATTATTAATTCATTATTAAATATTTAGTCATTAATTAAATAATCAAATACTTATTCATTAATCAATTAATTGTTAATTATTTAATCATATTATTATTATTAATTAATATTAATATCATTTAATTAATTAATTAATTCACCATACAACATTTGACCATGGTTGACAATGTAATATTTGACCAAGGTTGACAATGATTGACCATGGTTGACAACAATTGGCTATGATTGACCATGCTTAACCATGATTGATATTATAAACTCAAAGGAATAATAAACCCAAGGGATTATAATCCCAAGGAAATAATATTAAACCCAAGGGATAAATATTATAAACCTAAGGTATATAAACCGTAAGATAATTATTATAAACCTTAAAATAAACATAGTTGACCATGGTTGATTTTCATATTGACACAATCTTTGTCACAATGTGACATTGGACTATGGTTGACCATGATTGATTTTCATATTGAGACAACCTTTGGCATAATGAGGCATTGGACAATAATTGGCCATGGTTGATTTTCATATTGAGACAATTTTTGTCACAATGCAGTGATGGACCATGCTTGACCATCATTGTCACAATGCAGTGATGGACCATGCTTGACCATCATTGTCACAATGTGATGTTGGACCAAGAGATAATTTTTGGCATAATGTGACCATGGTTTCCATGGTTGATTTACATATTGAAATATTCTTTGACACAATGCGACATTGGAACATGGTTGACCATCGTTGATTTTCATTTTGAGACAATCCTTGTCATAATGAAACATTAGTTGGTTTTCATATTAAGAAAATCTTTGTCACAATGTGATGTTGGGCCACGGTTGATTTTCATATGCAACATTGGACCATGGTTGACCACATTTGATTCTCAAATTGAGACAATATTTTTCACAATGCGACATTCGACCATAGTTGACCATGATTGAAGTTATAAAACATGATCAACCATCATTGATATTATAAAACCAACGGACTAAGACTAAAAACCCAAGGGATTATAAACCTATTGGAATAATATTAAAGCCTATGAATATGAACGCTTAGAGTAATAAACCCAAAGGAATAATAAACCCAAGGGATAAAAATTATAAACCCAAAATATACAAACCCTAAGATAAATTTTATAAACCCTAAAATAAACATGGTTAATGATGGTTGATTTCCGTATTGAGACAATCCTTGTTACAATGCAACATTGGACCATTGTTGACTATGCTATTAACAATTCATAAGTTTTTGCAAATGTAGAAAAAGGCGTTTATGATATTATTATTTATATTCCTATGATGACATTGAGTTTGGAGAAATAATGATTTAATATAAGTGTATTATTTTCGTTAAAGAATATGGAGATTTTTAATTGGTTATAGATTTGTACTTAGAGGGATAACATATGTCCACTTTTGACAATTCAAATAGTTAAATTGTTAAGTTGGTGTTATTAGTAAGGAAAACGTAAGCACCTAAAATGGTATTATTGGTGAGAGAAATTTAAAGAATTAAATTGTTCTTCAATGTGGATTAATTTTATGAATTAATTGTCTACTCTAATTCATTTTCAGGGTTTGTTTTTTTCAGTTTTATTTTTTATTTATTCTCTATGTCTGACAACTTTGAGTTTTAGAGGGAGCCACTGTCCCTTGGGTTTGAGTCTAATTTTTGAATTTCCGTGTGACACAATTTTTACTTAATTTTGTTCTAACTTTGTCATAGTTTCACTTTGGCCATTATGCTTGTCAGGAGTCGAATGATGCAAATAATTCCTTGTCTTTTTCTGAATATATTCCACCATATTATTGTGCTTTATAGATATTTCTTTGAAAATTGATTTATGATTCTTCACACTATTCTTTGCATAAATATATGATATTGTTATAAGGTCTTCAATAAAAAAATGTTTTGTGCAATCATTATCATATATGTATACAATTTTAACATTGTAATATTGCTACCAGCATCAGGATATTGTGTAAAGGTATGGTGGAATCACAAAGGAGACTTACACAAACAAATAATGTGAATATGTATGTCAAGAATGTTAGGGTGTTCAAAAATACAGACCTGGGAAAATAGAGGCTTAATGAGCTCAATATAGCCCTAAAGAAGCGACATGCGAGATGGAGGATGCAATGTGAGACTTGTATCTACCTTTTATTTGCCATTTTGATGTAAGAATATTTGTGCATAATGGTGATGTGCAATGAAGATGTTACACAAGTCTTGATTAAGATCCTTGGGCTTATTATTATGGTCTTTACTGTCTTTTCACAAGTTATGGGAAATATGTTGGGATTTGGTTTTAAGCTTGATTTTTAGTTGTAAGGTGCAAGAAATTATCTTGTTCATAGAAGAAGTTATCTCCACCTTTGTTATATTGCCTAGAATTTAAGGTCATCCATGGTTCTCTTCACTCCATCAAGCCTCTCTTTTCGTTCAAAACTATATTTGGGTTTCTTCTATCATTGTTTTGATTGTTTCTTCTCCTTGTGGTGTTCTTTTCTTAGTCTCATTACAATTTGGTCTCTCTAATTCAACTATCATCTATGTCACTATGGGACAAACTACTAGGTTTTGGGATCGTTATCAAATAAAAAGTGATCACCTAGTTATAAATAATTGGGTCAACGGAAATATGTCACTTAGAATGGATCTTTATACATTAAAACCCAATTTCACATTAGGAAGTACCCTACAAAACCACTTTCCCTAAGTTATTTCCATTATTTAATTTACTGACATGAGAATAATATATAGATTTCATTAATTTTATATTATTTTCATATTTTTATCCACTAACGTGAAAAAAAGTCAAAATATTTTCATTCACATTTTACATTTCCATAGGACTAGTGACTAATTCAATAGAACATTATTTATTCATTATTCCTTAACCCTTTAAATCTTTTCATAGGAATAATTGATTAAATCATTATTTATAAATTATTTCTAACTTATTTTACCATTTCACATAAAAGTAATTTAATAAATCGATTTGTTTATTAATTATTTCTTATCATTTTACCCATATTTATTAATTGACTTACTAAATTAGTATTTTTTGAGCTAATTATGTACATAAAGGTTATTATCTATTTCTTTCGCCTTTTCCTCTCATCTAGATGACCACATCAAATCTAGCCTAACATTTTATTATACATGGAGATGTTTTCTCTTCTCATTCTAGATGACCATTATCATCATCCAATTTTTTATCCTGTGACATTTAAGTGCTTTCCACCACAAACTCATCGTTTTTTATTTTCTCTTTCCTTTATATGGGTTGTTGAACCAATTTTGGAGAGAGGGAGACATCACAACTACAAACAAAGGATCATTAAAGGACCATCCCAAGAAGGAGCTCCCCTTTATCCACTCTGATGGAGAGATTCTCAGTAGGTGCTATTTTATAATGAAATATTTATCTTTGGGTGATGCACTTTCGTAATTTTTATGTGATTTATATATATTTTATGTCACTCGGTTTCTGTTATTAATATTTTATGCATATCTAATAATTATACATGAATGGTTACTACTTCTACGGCTTAACACTCATATTTTTTTATTAGACTACTAGCCATAGTAGAAAGGGTTTTCTCTGCTAACCCTTATGTAGGAAGACATCTAACATGGATCATCAAAGGAGAAGGGGCTATCACCAGCATTTGAGTTTAAGGGCCAAATACTCAACAAAACATTCTACATATCTTTGCGAAATCCATTGAAATGGAAACATGAAAAAGAATTTGGAATCCAAGAAGGGAATTTGAGATTGAACAATAATTAATATCAAATACTAAAATTGAAAAAGAGGTAGGAGGTTGGTTTTGAAATACTATAAACACTATAACTTGGAAATCCAATTATATGTAGACTAGTGACCTGCACTGGAAACTAATTAAAACTATTACACATAAAGTGCTAGTTGAATGCTCTAAAACCTAGCAAAATATTTTATTATACATTGAAAAAGTATAGAAGCATATGAGGAACTTCGCTAATATGGTATCATTGTTTGCCAAATTTTGAAATATTTGGAGTTTTCCAATTCAAAAGAGGATTTTTTAATCATGGAAGGAATGTCTATGAAAGAAAAAAGTACTCTATTATTTATAGTGCATGATAAATGCAAGGAAGTTAAAAAAAATTGCCCAACAATTCAAGAATCACTTCTGTAGACCTATTAAGTTGGGATTCCCACTTCTATCATCTATATGAGTGAAATTACCCAAAAAATATATACGAAGATGTTTTAAGGTAAAATACAAATGGTCAAGATAAATTCCTAGATATTACTAGTGGAACTGGGGGAAATTGTTTTTTGAAAGGTTATACTCACACCTGGCTTTTTTGGTTTCTGTCACGAAAGTTCAGAAGAAATTAATAGTTATGAAATATAATTTATATATGGATGGACATGAATTTTAGAAATTTATAGGAATACTTATCCCAAATAAAGGCACATAGTAGATCATGTCATGATTTAGAAATAAAAGATCATTGTTGATTATGTCATCAACATTGAAATCATCATCGCTACCAATTAATTAAGCAATGCTCAACAAATCAACACCTACACCCTTTTGGATAATAGTTTTAGGACCAGGTCATCAAAAAACATATACAAAGGAAAAGAAGAAAAAGGTAACCACTTTGACTTTTAAAAATATACTTAACCCAAAGTAAGTGCATCAAATTAAATGGAAATTATAAAGGAAATAAATCAATTCCAAAGCAAAGATCATTGTTAGAGGGAACGGGGCATGACTTTCTTCTCCAAGACTTGAAGTTGATCTTGGATTATGAAATATAATGTATAGTTTTCCTACTTAGATTCACCACTATTTTAGTTAGTTTCCATTTGTCATCCACATTTGGAACTATGTTCATGTAAATTCTTTCCTCACTCAAGAGTTGATTTCTAAAAGCCATTACGCTAATTTGAATTTCATGAAGTAATTTATTATTGAAGAATACTCAAGACATGGCATTAGATATATAGTCACAATCATCATTAATAATCATATATGTCTTAATACTCAATATAAATCAACATCAACTAAGAAAAATAGTAAGAGAATAATGAGTCTAAAACAACATCTCTTGATGTCCATCACATAATGCAGAAAACAATAAGTATATCTACTACCGAAAAACTACCATATACTAGGGAAATTCTATTGTCTTTCTAAATTATCCATGTTGCATAAAATCATACTACCCTAAAACCATTTTTCATTTTGAAATAAAAAGAACCAATTTCAATGAAAAGATAGTAGAGAAAGTGTACATCAATTATAAACACTAAGAGCAAAAAATTATCATTAAATGAGAATTGGTGTTATCTCATTGTTAACGTATTGATACCCTTGTCATTCCTCCAAAATTTTAAAGAACAAAGCTAATCACCATAAAGGAGACACCTCCAATAAAAAATTACTAAATATGAACCAAAAAAATCATAATCTTCAAAACCATATTGTTATATGTCCCCATAAGTAGGGGCATTGATAAAAAAAATGGTAAGATGTTTCTTCTCATTACATTGCATGAAATATTTATAAATCAACATTTTAGACTACTTAGTGCAGTTCACAATCAAGTTAAAAAGTGATGAAAATATGATGCTACAAATATTAGTAAGTAGAAAACTAAAGAAAATAAAATACTTATAATAGCCCACAAAATTGAGAAAGTTCAAAGTGATTTAAAACTAACGATAATCAGATTAATAATAAATAAATTATGTCATATCAATGGGGTTGGGAGAAATGTTGTTATCCTTTCAATCAAAGTTTAATTCCTACATGTCACATGTTGAGCTCATAATGAACATATCCTTGTAATGGCTTCGAGCCTTGTTGTCTGAGAGTCGCTCCAGAACTTACGTATAATTGAATGCATACATAATGACATTAAAAATAATAAATAATATAAATAAAGTAATAAAATGATACATATAGCGTTCACATTTTGTGTTCTCATAAATAAAAAACAATTAGTTAATAGAGGAGGTGATAATAGAAGGAAGTGGGAGATGAATGATCCTCCCAAATGGAAATCAAATATAATAGAAGTTCATACACATGAGGGAAGGATCATTTGTATGCTGGTTCTCATGTGTACGATGTGTTTCAGACACTCTCCATCTAGGAATCGTTAGTATGTAGATATGTTCTCATATGTACGATGTGTTTAGCACATTGTCAAGCCAATAACTATTATTCTGTAATTGACATGTATGGCCACACAGTTCTCATGGTAACAAAAAGGGTCTCATTATCTATAAGTGGAATCCTCCAAGCAACCTATAAATATATTATTTGTATTTTAGCGCAATTTCTCTTTGAGCACCCTTTTTTCTTTACTCCTCTGTTTTGAAAGGTTTTTAAATTTCTTATAGACATTACAATTTGGGGTGTAAGGTATTTTGGGAAAAAATCCAAATTCAGATATATTATACTTAGGAAAACATAAGAGATGCAAAATATATATAACTTAATATGGATTATTGCTATATAGATAGAAAGTTAAAAATGAATTCATGTCGAAGAAAAATAATTTGGATTTTAATTGCATGAGGCATGCCAATTCTTCGTGAGTATAACTTGTCAAAAAGCATATTGACAAAAAGGTTGAACTCAAGTGTCTTGATTTTCCTCAAATTTTTTTATTAAAGACATTGCAAATACAAATGTAACCTACTTTGCAACACATTGCAAGTTGATATGTAACATACTTAGTAAAACAAAAGAGATGCAAAATAGATATATCTTTATGTGGATCATTACTATAGATGGAAAGAGGAAAATGAATCCATGTTGAAGAAACATTATTTAGATTTTAATTGCATTGTGTACCAATGCACAAGTAGACCTTGTCAAGGAGTGTATTAACAAAAAGGTTGACCCAGGTGTCAATATTTTCCTCGTAAGGCTATCGTAGCAACTGCTATACTATTTGAAAATAACCATGGACATTATGGAGTAAAGTATGTTTTTTTACAAAAAGAAAATGTATATTAATCAAGGATTTATCTCGATAGAAATCTCCCATCTTTTTATGAATAGTTGTTTGGGTTTTCTATTCAGAAATATTCAATAATACGTAAATAGCACAATAAAGCCTAGTAAGGCTTGTCGTCTTTCTCTTCAGCACCGCCCATCTTTATTCATGAGAAATTCATCCAATTTGATCTTCCACAACTCAAAGATAGTGCTATTAAACTTCTTCATTTATCATCTAAATGGCCCCACCATTTCCCTATAACAATATCTCCTTTTGCACAAGATCCCACTGAGACCCAAATTAGACCTTGTCACTAATACCTTAAATATAACATGATCATGCTCCAATAGAAAATGAAAAACCAAAGAAGTGTGGAATATTCTTCCTACACTTACTAATGAAAGTATATTGTGTAGAAAATATTAAATGAATGGCGGTAAATGATAAGTGCAATAAAGTGAAAGATAACAAAACATTAAACAATGATTTCTTTAGGGAAAACTCTTTCAAGAGAGAAACCTCGTAACCAAAAACATGCTCAATGTATTATTTGACAATTAAATTCTTATGATGTGTTACATAATCCTAATACTTTAGATTCTTGTGCTCAATAACATCATAAGGATTCCAAAGAAATTTCACTAGCATAATAATAATTTAAAATTAATATACTATTATCATCCAACATAACCAAATCATAAATCATTTACGGTTTTCCAATTATACATTTGGTAAAAAGAAGCAGAAGTAGTTAACTAACCAATTTCATAGCATTCATTTCTTTCTAGTGAATTGTATGAATTATTTGTGACTACATAGTAGTTATTCCCTATTCAACATTTATTATCCACTCCATATGAAATTGGAAGGTTTATAATAATTCTTTGTGGAATATTATTATGTTTTATCACTAAAAATCAATTCCATATCCGGGTCATGATTTCAACTATATATGGGTTATTCTATCTAAGTTTCTTTCGAATAACACAAGCTATTATAGATTACCTTATCATTTCTTATTTTTACTTGATATTGAAATTTTAAGAATGAAAGTGAAGGTAGTCTATACATGAAATCCTAATAACTAAAATAATATTTATAGTGCATTGTTGTGATTAAAATTGTTTTTTTTTTTTTTAAGTCGTGATAATGATGCAGGTAATATCTCTCCTCACTATTATGGCCATGTGTTAAAAACACACAAAGTAATAGAAAAAATTTAGATAAACTTTTGTGATTGCATTATGTTAATGATATGTACATATTAATACATAATTTTTAACCCTTGTTTTTCATCTCCAAGAGGTCCCTTTGACTTCAATGACTATTGGAATTCCTCCACACCATCCCTGATGGATTACCAATCCAACATGCCCCACCTTAATCTGATGGGGTGTATATGTGTCCAAGAAGAGAGATGAAATACAAAACTGTATGGAAACTAATGGTTGGATGTTCTATTTGAAATGGTGGTTTAAGAAATACCACAAATCAAATGAGGCAAAAGAACTCAAATTTTCTACCAATTGTTGTTTAAGGCTCTGACCACAAGCTCTGAAACATAGATTGAAGAAGTTCTTGGAACAATTCTGAATCTAGATAGAATTTAAAGTCTTATGCAAAGTGGAAATGCTTCCTGATAGTTGGTAGTAGAATCCAAAGTCTTCTATAGGTCATCATTTGAGGTATGCCCCCAATGAAATAATATTCATGTATCATCTATCTACCATAGGCTAGAACATTAAATATGGCTATGGTTAACTGTGGCTCTATGATATGGAAGTTGGGTTTGGTTTATGTTGTGTCTAAGGCTTGCTTGATATTTCTTCATAGCCAAAAATTGAACATGAGTTCCCCCCCTGTTAGATACAAGGTGAGAAGATTAATATATCTACATTACAAGATGTTTCAATTCTCAAGACTGAACTCTTAGATATGACCTAAATATATTCTTGGTTATTGAATACCATTACCAAGAAGGTATCCATCCAACATGAATATTTTTTCTTGATGGAGTCTCATGTCTTGAACATCTTTTTGAATGACGAGTATGTTTATTGTAATGCTCAAAAGAGTTAAGATCAAAGAACTAGTCTTTCACATGGCTAACCCGATCACAATATTGGTACCTACATATTTTAAGTGGCTTTGGAAGAGGAGGAAGATGTGGAACAAGTGAAGATGAATCATCCTGAAGAAACCTATGACTCTGAAACCTAATGGTTTAGAGTAACCTTTAATGTGAAAGGACACATTCTTGTCATACCCAAGACTATTTGTTCTCTTATTGGTGATAAATTCTTCCCAAGGTCTAATGGCGGGCTTGGGAAGTGTAACCTAAACCATTGCATCTTCATGCAAATATACTCCTAAAATGGTGTCATTATTTTAATAAGGTATTGGATGTTGATAAGAGTTCATCTAAAACTCAAAATGTGAATTGTTTTGAAAAAGAACCAGTCCAAAATGATGATTCGTCTATTGTAGTTCAACTCACTAGAGCTAAGATTCAAGTTAGAGAAACTTAATATTCTCTTATAAATGTTTGAGATAGATTTTAATATCAACAAGAGTGGCTTTGTTGATTTTTTCTCTATCATGAACAGTAAAGTGTAATAAAGTTTTTAGGAACTCTAATAATTCACCAATTCAAGACACTTTCAAACAAATGAAGTGTGTTGATGATACTATTGTTGGGAATCATGATTATCGTTAAACCAAAACCCACAGGTGTTATTCAATGATCGAGATAAGGATCCATGAGAGGAGGTTAGTCTATGTCATGAAACACATGTGGAACGTTTGTTTATCCAATGTCAAACAATATCCCCCCCAATGCAAGGTGAGTGTGTATTGAACTCGTGACCTACTCTCTAATAGCTGTTGATGGGAATCATGATTGTCGTTAGACCAAAACCTGCAAGTGTTAGTCAACGATCGCATCACCAGAGATAAGGATCCACAAGAGCCAGCTAGTCCATGTTGCAAAACACACGAGGAATGTTGGTTTATCCAATGTGAAACTATTAGACCATTGATTGGTAAGCAATGAACCTTTAGTTTGTAAAATTCACCAATACATATCACTAGTATAAAATAAGAAAAGAAAGCCTTTCATAAAATTTATTTCAAATGTTAAAGAGGGTTGATATTGAGAAGCCAACATTTCTAGCCACAAAGAGAAAATCAAATTATTTTTTTTATATCAAAACCAGTTTATAAAACAAGCTTCTTTATTTAATGTAAAGCACTCCGTGAAACCCTTTTGAAAAATATCTCTTTGGAATTCTCAATGATTTTTCAAAAGGGGTTCAACCCAACCACATAGATACACAAATTCTACCAATGTTCATTAATTTCATAACAATTCCAATAATAATCATAATGTTTTTTGACAAATGCACAAATAAATTTGGGAATTAGATGACATACAAATTCTTGGATTCTTGGTCATTGTAACAAATCTTGTGTGCTTGGAGATATTGTTGAATTGAAGAAATTCTTTCATACATCATGTGACATTAAGAGGATAGAGTGGATGATTGGTAGACTTCCACTTCAAAGTTGTTTGCAACCACCATATTTTCTCCACTAATTAGTGAAAGTGTTGTTTTGAATGCACTAATCATGATTTAAATCAAATATGGTAACCCTCCATGGAAAGAAAGTTGTGGATTGCGTTTGAATTATAATGGAACATAATAATATATATCAAACCTATATTATATAATATTCAAAAAAATTCCTTTAGAGAATCAACTATCTTCACAATGAGCTTGAATTTTCATTTCAAAGACATGTTTTACATGGCACATCTATTTTTTATCCTTTAACACTTACAACACCTTCTTTTTATATAATGGAATCCTTTTACAATTCCTTATCACAATTATTCTTTCATTTATCGAAGCATACCCTAGTATCAAAACCCTCATAATTGAAAACATTAAAAGGACTTTTTAAATCCTTCAAAATGATCGACGATGGCAATTAGTAGTCTCCAATGCAACAAAGGTTGTGATATAGGATCTTGAGGGATATGATTTCTCGAAGTGTGACATGAATCACATAGAGGAGAGGAGGCCTCAATTCAAATCCTACTCTAGTATTCAAATTTATCATAACCGTTTAATCCCTAACACATACTCTATATACTTCATGTAATTCAACTTATAAACTAGATACCTTAAATGTTGTATTTAGAAACTAGAGAGTTTTTATTATACAATAGTATTTCTAGTAGTTATCGACATCAAATTCATATTTCCTACATTATGTGATGCCCTCATCATTTGTAACATCACTCTAGGATGTTTTGTGCTATTCTCTAGAAGATGGAAGTAATTCAAAAAATCATAAGTGGATGGAGTTTGAGAGTTAATTATCAGTCACTTTAAGGTAAGAAAATAAGGCTTGAGAAATTCTTTAGATAACTTAACCATGACTAGTTGGGTGACTCTACAATCTGATTAAACTAGGACATTTAGTTTGTTGACAAACCTTGAATATGAGATGTGTTTCCCATGCTACCTTTGCTCTTTTTTAGAGTCAATTTAACTTTGTTAGACAGGGGCTATGCCCAAGCATAGTAGATAAGAAAAGCTTGATCATGGAAGATACCAAACAGAATGTGGGAAACTATTGAGAGAGAGAGAGATTGGGTCCATTATAGGGTTTTGGTGTCCAAGGTAATAGTTATGATGAGCAAGAACAAAGTGATTTAGCTCAAGCCAAGGGCGATATATGAGTAGAGGGCATTAGATGTGTAGAAAATATGAGAAAGAACTAGGGCCACAATGTTAGGAAAGGTCACGGGTTGAAGAAACAAAAATATTAAGAAAATGAAAGAACTCCTTTGATAGGTCAAAGAAAGGCACATAGTTGAAGCGAGGAAAACTTAATCCGAAGTTCACGATGGCTACACAACTATGGCCAACAAGTAATTAGAAAGGTAGGAATATACTTGCTCTATTACCATGTTAAAAACAAACAAAAATGATAGACATAATTTAGTACCATGTTAAAATTGTGTAATTCTTGAACTTTAATGATGGTTGGAATTTCTCCACACCAATCCCAATATATTAGTCATCCAATGCCGTCAACACATACAATTAACCTTTTTTCTATCCTAACAAATGAAGTAATATTTATAGTGCATAGTTGAGATTATAAGTGACTTTTTTTTTTGAAGTCATGATAATGATGGAGGTAATATCACTACCGTTTTTATGGCCACGAATAGAGTTACGTGCATGTAATTAAATATTGTTATAGAAAAATTCTATAGCATTAAACTACCTTATAAATAATAGTGGCGTGCATGTTTTTTTTCTGATAGAAGAGAAGGTTAAAATACACTCTAAAATCACTATGCATGAGAACTTGCAATACTATTCAACCAAATTATATATTTCCAAACTTACCATGTTATTGATCTTTATATTTGGGTTATATATTTATAATGGTATTTCCAAACATCATGAATATTGATGCCAATAAAATATATGGGTGTCTATAATAGTATTTATACTAATATTAATCAAATGTATGGATATTCATGTTATTGATCAATATTTTATCGTCTTAAAATTGTGAACAATAAAGTGACTATATTTGACTATATTTGAGGTATTGAGGATGTTTCGAGGAGGTAGTGTAAGGTACTAGGAATTTATAAGTATCGGGGTATAATAAAGGGTATTATGTAAAAATAGGGGATATTAATTAAAAATAGGGGATGTTAATTAAAAATAGGGGTTATTTTTATTAAATAGATGTATTGGGAGGGGATTCAACAAAAATAAATTGATATTTTTATCCATATGTAATAAGTTTAGAAGTATTCTTTCATATCTTATACATGTATACATTATGTCGCAAGTTTACTGAATGTTATCCTTATGATTAAAGAAGACAAAAAATATATCTCTTTCAGTAAAAGAGTTTAGAGAATGAGGATAAATAATATTGCCAAAAATTTATAATCCCCTAAAATCATTTTAATCCTATAATCTATTACAACTAATCTCATTTTCTACATCAACACCTTTGAATGTCTTCTCTTCATTTTTCATTCATCCTATAAAGATAGTAGACAAAAATATGACATTGATTTTGTGCGAGGCTAAGTTCTATCAATAAAAAATTAACAGATACAACACATAAATTTAAGATATAATAGAGCTTGTGTCATTTTACTTTAGTTCTTATGATTTTATAGAGGTTAATTTCTCCCTACACTAACTTATCACTTTTATAAGGAAAAAGAGGTAATTAAAATAATTGAAAATTAGTTCATCTTTCAATCATGCCCCATTGGTATGTAATCACTTAATGTATCTAAGTGGGGTGTTGTTTTCCATTATATTAATGGGATACAAACTTTGACCATGTAATTGGAGGTGTTGGAGAGTAATGGAAATATCCATAATGTCATTTTTCTTTTTGCATCCATATGCACATCAAGGAATTAGTTTATATGGGCATAGTATGCTCTGTTGAATTAACGAGAAGAATTAGTTACTAGTCTAGGATAAGGAGATTACAAACCTGGGTCTTGGATTTTTGTGGTATTTGTTGCAAATTATGCTAGTAAGCTTTGCGCAAGGGATATTGAGTACATAGATTTGTAGCCATGATTTATGCTAGGAAAACTCTTCATATATATGTTCTATATATATAATTGTTATGACAATTTTTAATAATGTTGGTTTTTTTTTAATAAGTAAGAATTATTATTATTATTATTATTATTATTATTATTATTATTATTATTATTATTATTATTATTATTATTATTAGAAATAAATTTTGATATGTTTTATGGTATATTTTTAAAGTAAATAATTGGGATAAGAGAGTTCTATTGAGCTTTTCTTTTTTATATGTTTTCTTTTTATGCATTTGATTTTTCTTATTTGATTAAGGGATTCTTACCATTTGACATTGGTCAATTTAACACTGGCGCATTTGAATGAGAGGATATTAAAAGCTATTAAATAATAGAACATTGGAAGCTATTCCTTTTATGTAAGTAAATACACATTGATCATTTGAAGTTTTTTTTCCATTGGAAAAAACGTAATTCTCATTGATTTGAGAAAATTACATATTGTATATGCAAAAGTATATGCTATAAGAGGTGATGCCCATCAGATAAATTAGGTTCCAGAGAAATGATCTAATATCAATTCCTTTTGTCCTTGCAGGGAGGCATCAATTCTTGTTGTAATTCGTCATACTGTTTTACCAAAAATGAGTATCTGTAGCCATATAACGTGTCCATAGATCTTACTGAAAATAATAGCATATGAATATTTACAGATAGTAAATTTAAAACAAAAAAAGGTATTAACATGATCTAAGCTCCCAGTGAGCTTGTTGAACATCTTTGTCCATGAAAGGCCAATGGTAATACTGGTAAAAATCCCCCTCTCTATGTTCTTGGATTGTCCAAGTGCCGGATTGCCTGTGCGTAGCTTCTTTGGATAATCTATCAGCATATGAAGTTAAAGGCCAAAATATGGCTTTAGAAATAATTATGTGTTTCTCTTCATTTTGGAAGCACTTTAGGCTATAGAAATTGGCTAGGGGTATATTCTTAGTTAAGGAGTGTAGTTGAGCTCAATTCGTTGGAAAAAATGAATATTTGATTTACAAGTACAATGGGTATAGTTGATAAATTTATAGTTTAGATACTAATTTAAAAAATAACATTCAATATGATTGAAATAAAATGGATAAGTATAGGGTTCTAACAAAAGTGTGTATTTTTTATTCAAATATCACAAACTTTCAAGAAGAAGATTCAATAAAATCCTCTTGGGACATGTTGTAACTATATATCAGACAAAGTCACGAGTTAATAAGATATTTTTTAGGAAGTTTTACAATATGAAGGTGAAATAAGAAGAGAAGTAGTTTTACATCTTGATAATTTCAATGCACCAACAAATCAATTTCATTCCTAGGAATGAAAAGTGATTGAGTAGAGAAATTAATGATCCTATCAAGTAATACCTAGGATTCATGGGAGAATTGTGTAATAACCTAGTATGTTCAAAGAAAAAGATTCGAGTACATCGAGCTCCTCTCGACTCCTCTACAGATAGGGTTTCCTTTGTCTCATAAGTATTTATGCATAGACAAGCCCCCCATTTGATGACTCCATGTAGCCACATCTAGTTTCATGGAAGATTACTCATTTGGTTTACAACTTGGCAGATATGTAGTTGTTTAGCACCCATTTCTGAAATCTGAGAAAATGTCATTGACACCTTGATGTAAGATCTGAGTTCTTTAACCCATCATTCATTGCTCGTGATTACAAGTGAATTTAGAACCACTATAATAAAGTGTATATCAAATGCATTCTTTGTATAGCTTCGAGCTTTTGGTACTAGAAGTTAATTTATGATTAGCAATTATTGGGTTGATTTGCAGGTTGTTTTATTAGTTGTGTGCTTCATGTAGGTACAATGAGTGCCCTAAATAAATTTTTGAATAAAGGAGAATGAAATCAATCTTTGGATATGGGTTTTCTCTCCTTAGCAAAAGAGAATGTGGTATTGTTGAAGAAAAACGAGATACTAGGAAATGCCATTGGCCTATGGCCTAGTCTTGAAGTTGTTAAAGATTAGGCCTTTTACAACTTGGAAAACTATGATCCCAAGAAGATGTTCTATTGTGGAAATGGATATTATTTATTCCTCTTTGAAAAACAGGAATACATAGATCATATCTATAAAGTAGCTCCCTATTTCATGGTGTTACATAGTAATTTGTCACCGGCCCCACATTCCCTGCTTCCGTACAAATGACAACCCGTGTACTGGTATCTATGTTATGTTGCCAAACATGTGCCAATTCCTTCCTTATGATCTTAGGAAGAAATTGTCAGTTCGTTTTCCATGAATCAAACCTCTTTTCTCCTAAGTTTCTGGGTCGTCATGGGCCAGTAGTTACCCTACCTGCGATGATGATCAAAGATTACACTCACCCCAATGAAGTCGATACTCTGTGTCTGTGTTTGACTTGCACCGATCAACTTTTGACAATTTTGTTCAACAACTCATCGAAGCTTCGACATGAACCTACTTCATAAGCGGTTCCTGAGCTAGTTGTTGGGTCAAATGTGTTCGCTTTTCTCTTTTTGGGTAGTTGTTCCACCTTTTGGGCTAGCTCCCAAAGAGATAAGCTCCTCGTCCCATCACTTATGGAACCTCTCCCTCCTATATATATCTCCTCCATGAATAAGATCAGCTAGCTTGGATGAAACTGGATGATAGCTAGATGTAATTTGATAGCTTTAGAAATCTAAGAGAGGAGTAGAGGTAGAGAGTGTGATTAGAGTGTGGAGATAACCTCACATGTATTTGGTTTGAGAATATGTTTGAGTAGTGTTGGCTTGAGAACTTCTTGGTATCAAAATTTTGAACTAAAGAGAGAGTCATTTGGTCCCCTGGGAGATGGTTCACAAATGAATGCTTACGGAGACATACCAACAGAACCCTTCAAGGAAACTTACGACGTCAAGGCTCAGTTGTAAGTTGCACTTTGTTTTATATTAATGCAAATCAACAACTTGTTTCCTATATTGCATGTTTAATGTCGATAGCTTGAGGTTCCTTGACTCTTCAAGTAGAATGTATGGTTGTTTCCTCTTTGTGTTTGTGGCTTTTCTCTGCACATTAGTTTTAGGTACAAACGTTTGGAAGAATAAGAGTTGAAGCGATGCTGCGAGGACTTCATCAAACGTCAATCTGAAGCTAAGTCTTCATTACGCCATCCTTCTAAGGAAATATGCTTTGATATTGTCTTGATGTGACTAGACTCACTCTAGGGCTAGAGGGGTTTCCTCTGTTCGCAATGGGAACTTGCCTTTGTCACATGTTGGTGACCATAATGGGGATCTAGTCTTTTGTCTTCTGCTCTGATAAAGTTTTTTTTGTTTGACGTATCTCTCATTGTTTGGATAACAAGATTTGTTATGGGACTTGTTTGAATACTCCTGTAGTCTTTTGACCTTAGGGAGTGGTAGATCTGGCCTTTTCTCAACCAACCTTCCATTTTTTGCCTTTGATTTGAGGTCGTCCCGTTTTATTGTTTAACAGTTACGAAGCAGTCACTCATGCATTGTCTTCTAAGTTGCGTCTTTTACTGTCCGACGCAACTAAGTGGTCTAACAAACGTGATGAGTCCTAAAATTAGCTCGACACAGCTATCTGATGTACTCCCAATGACATCGCAAAGTGATTAGTTAGTAGGATGTGACGATTTGCTGTCGTCACAAGTTGCTAGTTTCATAACTACGACGATTCCTATAAATTTCAAAAATTGGAATTTGTCTGTTATTTAGCCAGTATGTTCTATCCTCTAAGTTTGTTTTCTATCCATCTATTGTTTCAAAAGTGCTTATTTCTCAACATTTTTATTTTGCATTCCAAGAACTGTTGAAATTCTCCTTTTTTGGACTGTGTGATCTAAATACCTTAGGGTTTCTTGATTGATCAGTTGGTTTGAGTCACTCATTCACTGAGATCTTTCGAATCTGTTTGATCTTATCTCATCTTTCATGTGAGGCTTCTTCCTATCCATTTCATGTCACCTTCCTGTTTAGCATGTGTCGTTTGGTTACCTCACTTTCTGGACTTGTTTGGTTTCCATCAATCATTTGGAATAGATTACATTGCCTGTGGTCAGTGAGATAGTTTTCCAATTTGCAAAAAGAATATCTCTTTAGTTGTGAATCTTTGATTCACTTGCATTAAGTTGTTTATCATATTTTTGAGAAAACAAAAAAGAATTGCATTCATCTTGTATTAGGGCTTGAAAGACATGGTTGCATTAGTAAATTCTTGTAATTAAGACATTGAAAAGTGAAAAATGTGTTTTCTAGTTTCTCATTTCATTGCTTGCAAGTTCTAAGAATATTTCTTTTTCTCTTTCATTGGATTGTCTTCTTTTCATTTGGTTGTTGTGCATTGTACCTCTTACCCTTCCTTATCTAGCTCTTCATCCAACGGAAATGGTCTTTTCGCTCATTTAGTTGCACTCTCAGGATTTTGAAGATACATTCAATAGGGCCTTGAAATCGAAACTTAATCCAAGATCAACTGTTAAAATTTATTGAATGAACTTAAAAATGCATTGGAACCTAACCCTCATATATCTAGAGGTCTAGGCTAGAGATGTGTTTCGGCATTGTTAAACCTAGTTTCTATTGCTTTCACTAAGGTTGGGTGATTCTTCCTTTTGTGATTCAATAGGTACTAGTACGAATTTGTTCTCCCTATACCGTCACGTATCTAGTGGGAGACCCCACTAGGTTATCATCCTATTATCCATAGGAAGCTAATTCTACCGACTTACAAGTCGTTATGCATCGAACACAACATTCAGCAAGATTGACTGCCGTACAAGAATTCCTTGGTCATTTCTCTTTCATTTTATTACCAAGGTGTATATGTAGTTTCACGATTTTTCTGGTAAACCTTTTGTCTAGAATTCCAGAGCAGTCACTTTCGTTCCTTTTTGACTCTTTGAAAGTAAAAGGACCATCTGAGCACTTGCCCTTTTGAGCTCGTTTCCAATCGAAAGAAATAGAGTCATCTTTCGTCTTTTTCTCGACTCTTAAAACATGAAAAGGCAAAGTTTTGTTTCAGTGTTCTAAAATTAACTTCCTGCGAAATATTCTTGGTAAAGGATATCTATCTTAGTAATTCTTTAGGGCTAATCCCAATGGCAAAATTTCCGGAGTCTACTGGTCAAGGATTCCCTTCAATGGGAATCCTGGTTCTTTTCCTTCTTTTGGAAATGTTGGTGCTCCTTATATGGCAACGTTGTCCCTCCCTGCCTTAACCATTGGTTTACTTGTCTGGTTATTTTCGACCTTAGTGATCCCAAGTGTCTCAATAACTGCCCCGCCATCTCCTTCATTTGAATCATGTCATGATGATTCTAAGGTTGACCCCTCACCTTCTTCCCCTATTTCTTCACCCTCCTCTTCTAATTCGCCTGGTGAAAGTTTCAAATCTAGTAACCGAGAGGCTAAGAAGAAGAAGAAGATGATGAAGAAGAAGAAGTCAACTAAGCAAGGGGTCGACCGTATTGCTGCTACTCCAAATGCACCTCATATAGGCAAACCTTCTGATCCTCCACAGAAGGTCAAATTCCCTTGCAGGCTGTGTAAGGGTGACCATCTCCTCTGAGACTACCCTGGCATTCCCAGAGTCTTGGAGGTATGGTCCCAAAGTCTGGATCGACCATCCCCATCGACCTCTGGAGATCATGTTGATGCTACACTTTTGGCTAGCGATGGTAAGAAGAAACGAAAGATTAGATTTCCTTATAGGTTATGTGAAGGAGAGCATCTTCTTCACCTTTGTTTGCTTATGAATGAAGCTTCCAAGGTTTTGGAAAACCTTACAGCTCTTCCACCCAAAATTCCTATTGGTTATCAAGTTCTTTCTTCTGATCCTCTCCCAGTTGGTAAAGATATTTCCTTAGATTCATCTCTTGCTCCTCCTGAGCTTCCTGAACATGGCTCTCTTACGTCTATCCTCGATCGACCATTGGTTGAAAAGAGTGTCAACTTGGCTTTGCCCCTAGTTGCTCACTCAGTTTTGGAAGAGCGTAGTGATCATACTAATCATGTTATTCTTGTCTCTTAAGATTCTTGTGAATGAAGAGTGACCCTCCCATCCCAGTTGTTCCAGAGAATCCTTCTTCTATTCTAGTAGAAAATGGAGGCAATCATATGATATCCCCACCAAGTAGTTATGTCATCTCTTTCGACTGGAGTCACTTGACTGCTTCCCACCTCCCGTCTTATGTGCCTTTCCAGATTACAGTACAAGCCTATAATATGGTAGTACCTGGCACTATATTAGATGAAAGTGCGTCTGTTAGCATCATGACTTCTACTACTTGGCAAGCTTTGGGTTCCCCATAGCTTGTGCCTATCACCCATAATCTGTTATCCTTCAACAGAGGAAGCAGTCAACCCTTAGGGATCTTTCCGAAGTTAACTATTACTTTGGGAGGAAAGACCGTGTATATAGATGTGATGGTAGTCTAAGATCCCCTATATTTCAATCTTCTCCTTGGGCGTGACTATGTTTATGTCATGGGAGCTCTTGTTTCTTCACTTTTCCATGTGGTTTGTTTTCCACATGAAGGGAGAATTGTGACTCTTGATCAATTGTCGTTCATTAGTCACCAGGCGACTCCCTTACAACCATCGTCCCCTATCAACTCTCGTTTGCAAGCAGTACCTCCCCCGACACAAGTCAATTATGTGGCTACCCATTCCGTCTCCACATCTGTTGATGGTCATGCAGATGGTATAGTACATTATGTAATGGGGGCATTGGAACCCGATCTCTCTTTAGTACCAAATGACATGTATTCCTCTTGGAGTGTGGTCCTTATGTCTAGTGAAGACATCTTGGGAGCTGTGTTCTCATATCGTCTGTGAACATATGTCCGAGTATAGCATAGAAAATTTTAGGGGTGAATGTTCGCCCTTTCGCGAAATTAAGGGGTTTTAAATTTTAGTGGGCGAATATTTTGTATCATAGAAAATTTTTACAAATCACCTCAAATAGCCCACCTTATTTTAAGGGAGAGGGTAAAAAAGGTAAATTTAGCCCTTGAAATTAGGAGTTACAACCTTCCATTCGCCCATTTTCAAGAATATATTTTATTTTAAGTGAATCCATTCGCCCATTTTCAAGAATAAGTTTTTTTTAAGTGAATCCTATGGGCCAAATACCATATTTATGAAAGAGGTATGGTAAATTAATAAAAATATAAATAAATGAGAGGTATGGTAAATAAATAAAACATTTTTTATGTTTACTCCATAACTCACCTTATATACATGCAAGGGTGTAAACAAATAGAAATATAAGTAAAGTGGAGGTATGGTAAATAAATAAAATGTCTTTTTATACTTACTCAAAAGGTATGGTAAATAAATAAAAATATAAATAAACTAGACGTATGGTAAATAAATAAAACCTTTTTTTATATTTAGTCCATAACCATCATTCTATTTATGAAGGCTCAAGAAAGAGGTTTTATTTAAGTGAATCCTATGGGCGAAATACCATATTTGTAAAAGAGGTATGGTAAATTAATAAAAAAAATATAAATAAACGAGAGGTATGGTAAACAAATAAAACATTATATTGAAAACTCAAAAAATGCATTATATTTAGGTAAAACCTATGGGCAAAATACTATGGGACAAATACCATGGAGTAAGTGAATCCTATGGGCGAAATACCATATTTGTAAAAGAGGTATGGTAAATTAATAAAAAAAATATAAATAAACGAGAGGTATGGTAAACAAATAAAACATTATATTGAAAACTCAAAAAATGCATTATATTTAGGTAAAACCTATGGGCAAAATACTATGGGACAAATACCATGGACTAGATTGTTATTAATACCATGCAAAAAAACATTATTAACCCTGATATTAGTATTAATAAAAATAAAAAATGGCACATGGTATTGACCCATGGTATTCACAAAAATGGCACATGGTATTGACCCATGGTATTCACATGGAATGTGGCCTATTTAAAAGGGGGAATTAAACCAGCATAGATCCATCTTTACTCTGCATCTATATTGACCCATGGTATTCACAAAAATGGCACATGGTATTGACCCATGGTATTCACCTGGAATGTGGCCTATTTAAATGGGGTAATTAAACCAGCATAGATCCATCTTTACTCTGGATCTACTAACCCCCAAGAGGTATCAAATATCGTGATATGAAAACCAGCATAGAGTGAAAAAATATGATCCCTCTCGAGGTGGATCAAGAGTAAAAATGGATGTTGTAATTTAATGTATGTTAAACATTCTAACTTGGTTAAAATAAAAATAAAATAAAAATCAACTACTAATTTTATTAATTTTTATAAATTACTAATAGTAATTTTTAAGCTCCAGGTTTATGATAACCCATGGTATTGACCCATGGTAATACCAAGATCTTACAAGATTTTATAATTAAGTAAAATATTCGCCATGTTTGGTGAGAGATTCGCCAAAAAATTATATATACATATTATATTATTGATAAATCGCCTTCCATTTTTCCTATATACCATGGAGATTCGCCCATTTATTATACATATAAATTTAGGGGGGGTTCTTAAAATTTTCCCTGGAGTATAGTCTTTGTCCTGTGTCAAGCTCGTTCAAAAATGAAACAAGGATTCTGAGGATAGTTCTTTTACTGTGTCAACCTCATTAAAAAAAGAAATAACTCCCTTTCCAAATCGAGTCTTTGATTAAGATCTCGTAAAATCCCAGTCAAGTCCTTCCAAATTCTCGAAAGTGAACCTTCATTCCATCCACCTAGGTGAATGAAATGAAGCTTGGGAGGACTGTACTTCGATTTGAGTCATTATGTTGGGGGCATGCGTATTTATAGCAAGCATAGCTTTTCATTTCAAGCTTGTGTAAACATGAAACCGAATCCAAGCAGAGTTCTCCATGGTTTAAGCTTGTGTAAAAATGAACCCATGCTCGATTTACATCTCGTGATTACCCTTTTTATCAGCTGATTTCTCCTAGATAAGCCTTGGTTGTTCATTCCATCACCACCATATCTTTGACCGATGATATGCTTTCACTTGGTTGTCTTTCCTTTCCTAATGGACCGCAGCGATGAGTGGTTTTGTTAGCCAACCTCTTGACCATTATGTGTTTTGAGCAGTTCCTCCATTACCAGAACCATTTGCTACCCTTTATGCCACTCATTCCTCCAGGACAAGTCACCTTTAAGCTTTTTTCTAACTCATAAAAAAATGAAAAGATTGGTGAGTATTTTTTCCATTTTTTACTCATAAAAGAAAATAACAATGGGCGGTTTGCTTTCAGCTCTTTTCAGACCCTTTGGAAATGAAAAGATTGCCGATATCTTATCGTTTTGAAGTTGTTAAAGGCTGCGAACCGTCATCTACCCAATATAATTTTACCCCTCTTATGGGCCGGGATAGATTATTTAGGAAAAAGGTATACGTTGATCTATCGTGATCAATAGGTTCCCTTGGATATTGTTTTCTACCTTTCCGAGTTGAAGGGAAAAATTTATGAAAAGGGACCTTTGGAGTTTTCTTTTCTGTCTCTTTTTCAAACTCTCCAAATGTGAAAAAGACTCTGAGTTTTACTTGTGTTGGACTCTTTAAACCATGATGACATTGGACTTGTCACCATGACGAGATTGAGCTTCTCCTTCCTAGGGCTTGTTAAAAAGTACTAGGTCAGATTCATCTGAAGGATGAACTTATATTACAAGCACATGCTATCCCCTTCAATCTTTCATTTCAAAAATAATTGTGGTACTCACCAAAAATGGTGGGGGAAAATTTGGAAACATTTTGTTGATTATAATGGTAGCTTGTCGCTCTTTAACATTGACACTCTTTTTTTTTATTTGCTTCATGTCGGGTTAGGATATCCTCCTCCTGTCATTCAACCTTCTGGGTTTTGGGTTATTCATTTTTCCTCATTCCATCTGATCGTTGTTGCCTCATTATGACCTTTGATCCCTTGGTACCAAAACGCCGCCAAATTCCGGAGTCATGTCACCGATATGTTCAAGAGCTTAATCCTTATGCAGTTTGTGTCATTACATACCATCCTCTGATTTTTTGTACCATCCACGTCATCTTATTCCTTTATCTTGCGTTGATGATGTGGGAAACATTACGGCCCTCCTTCGACAGATCGTTTCCTGTCGACTTCAGCTCATTATCCAGGAAGTTGACCTAGAGATTCCTTTCTGGTACCTTGGATCTTGCATAGCTCAATGGTAAGTTCTTCGCATTCGACGACAGGCTTACATCAGTGGTATTCGATCGGGTGATTCCATGAGTGTTCCACTTCAACTCATTCTTCAGACTTTTTGGATTGTACTAGCAGTGCCTTGGGAACTATTGACATTACTAGTGGTCTCTCTCGCACTTGTTAACGATTTACATCATTTACCCGTAATCAAGTGATTTTATAGTATGCTCGACTTCAGCACATCTATTCACATATTAGAGATTGTACCATGATCGTATTGGGGATTCAAGACCCTAGGCTCAGATTACATAAGTCCAAGTTGCGTGGGATGATTCATACATGACTCTTTTGATTGGATGGCTGCGACCATACATGAGTCTTCTTTTGGTCTGTTTTGGATGGCTATGACCATACCTGAGACCTTTTGTGGTATTTTTGATTGGATGGTTGCGTCCATGCCTCAGAACCTTATGTTTATTGTCTGGATGGTTGTGTCCATACCTTATGCACACATATATATTCATGTATCACAAATATCAGTTGTACTTCTGTCTACAAGTTCTCCACAAAGATGTTTTGTTTCGATTATGGATTCGTAAAGAATTTCACCCCTCCCAATCTCTCAGCCTTCATGCTTTAGGGGGCATCTATTACACATAAATTTATCACTAGCCCCACATTCCCTACATCCATACAAATGACGACCCATGTTACTGGTATCTATGTTATGTTTCCAAACATGTGGCAATTCCTTCCTTATGTTCTTAGGAAGAAAGTGTCAGTTCATTGTCCCTGAATAAAACCTCTTTTTTCCTAAGTTTTTGGGTCATTGCAGGCCAATAGTTATCCTACACATGACGATCATTAAAGATTACATTGACCCCAGTGAATTCGGTTCTCTGTCTTTGTCTCTGACTCAAGCCCATCCACTTTTGGCAAGTTTGTTCAACAACTCATCGAAGCTTCAACATGAAACTACTTCATAGTTCTTGAGCTGGTTGTTGGGTCAAATATGTTCACTTTTCTCTTTTTGGGTAGTTGTTCCACCTTTTGGGCTAACTCCCTAAGAGATAAGCTCCTCCTCCCATCACTTATGGAACCTCTCCCTCCTATATATATCTCCTCCATGAATAAGATCAACTAGCTTGGATGAAACTGGATGATAGCTAGATGTAATTTGATAGCTTCAGAAATCTAAGAGAGGAGTAGAGGTAGAGAGTGTGATTAGAGTGTGGAGATAGCCTCACATGTATTTGGTTTGAGAAGATGTTTGAGTAGAGTTGGCTTAAGAACTTTTTGGTATCAACCTTTTGAACCAAAGAGAGAGTCATTTGTTCCCCTGGGAGATGGTTCACAAGTGAATGCTTACGGAGACATACCGATGGAACCCTTCAATGAAACTTATGATGTCAAGGCTCAGTTGTAAGTTGCACTTTTTTTTATATTAATGCAAATCAACAGTTTGTTTCCTTTATTGCACGTTTAATGTCAATAGCTTGAGGTTCCTTGACTCTTCAAGTAGAATGTATGGTTGTTTTCTATTTGCGTTTGTGGTGTTTCACTGTGTGTTAGTTTTAGGTACAAATGATTGGAAGAACAAGAGCAGAAGCGACACAATGAGGACTTCATCAAATGTTGCTCTGAACATAAGTCTTCATTACACCATCCTTCTAACGAAATACACTTTGATATTGTCTTGCTATGACTAGACCCACTCTAGGGCTAGAGGAGTTGCCTCTGTCCCCAAAAGGAACTTGCTTGTGTCATGCATGGGAACCATAGGTTTTTTTCTCATTGATTGGTCTCCTTAATTTAATCTAGGGATAGACATCTCATGTGGACATGTGTGTATTAGGTTACCTTTCTCCCTTCTCCTTTGCTTGAGTGAAGTATTTTTTAAGGCCATATGAGATAAGATTGGAAAATATATTACCTATGATATGGAACATGAGAATAATTATTCCTGTCACTGATATTCTATTGAAATTGATTTGTCCAAAAGCATTCTTAAGGTGATTCATCTCAAACTATATAGGTGTTATCATCTCCAAGTTCTCGATTACGAACAGGGTCCTTTCAAACGTAATTTGTGCTGCGAGTATGAACACTTTGTGAAAAGTTGTCAAAAAGATTCATCTTTTCAAGCTCCTTGGCTCCATCAACTCCTCTAGAGTAAGGAAAAAAAAATCAAGGATTCACTCTCATTATTAGGAAACATAGTAAGCGAGGAGGTAAAACATATTGTACTTGTAAGGATGATCCAAATCATCAACCGCTTTCCAAAAACAACTTTGAAGTCCTAAATGCTTCTAAAGAAGAAAGTGAGAATCTTGAGGCCCAAGTAGATCATCCAAATAGCCCTATTCCAAAGGTCCCTATTGATTTGAATTATGAATAATATCCATATTGAGCCCCTCCAATAGATGTGGTAAAAATTTCCACACAGATCTCTATACTAAAATATGGAAAAGCTATGAAAGTTGCCAAGAAGAGGTGCTCCGATTCTTCCCCTTCCTATTCAAATGTGCATAAAAACAAGCATTCATCTGTATCAGTAATAAGAAGAAATAGAGATCATAGTATAAAGAACTCCATTCATGAATTCCATGGGTAAAATAGTGGGTCATCATCTAGCAATGTATAGAAATGTATTGTTTCTACATTTTTATTTGTAAACAATTAGTTAGAATTTAATATTTCACTTTTATAATGGTAGGAATAAAAATGAGAAGACTTAATATTGGAATTTTTTCTCCCTGCTCTTATTGTGAGTAGTTTGGTATCTTAATTTTTTTGACCAAAGACAAATATATTGTAACTCACTTCCTAAATAATTATTGCCTCTGGATGCATATTTGAATATAGATCCTATTCATTTTTGTTTAAAAAAAAGGATAGTGTGACCTATCCTTGTAAGAGAATTGATATGGATTGGATCATCATATTTTTTTTCATCTATCTTGATGCTTTTAGAGTGGAAAAAGTGGAGTGATCAACTCACAAGACCAATTTTAACGGTGAGACCTAGTTTGGAAAATTGTCGTTTGAAACCTTCCAAGAGCACTTTGACGCATCAAACAAATTTTTATGTGGCTAAAACTTTTGTTCTTTAGAAAGATGCCTTTTTTCATATTCTACACATTTCACCTTCCCAACGTGATAATAATTGCCTCAATTAGACTCTATATGCAAAACTTATTCCATTCATGACCTTCCTATTTTGTCCACCATAATTCGAGAGGATGCCACATCAACCCCGATTATTCATGGAAATGTGGTTAGCCATGTGATTATGATGAAGAAGACTCTAGAAGAGTCTATAGTGTAACTCTAGTTAACAGTTTGTGTTGTCAAACCTAACTATTTTTGTGCTATCAAGTTGTGTTATAACCGGGCACTAGGAGGAAAAGGGGTTCCATTATTTTCAAGTGCATTCGTTTCATAAATTAGAAAAATATCCAAGAGGGATAGGATAAATAGCACAAATAGATTATTTGTGTACTATAGTAGCCTACAAAACACATGTCATAGTTCTTGGTATTTGCAACCATTTTCTATTCTGTGAGAGTAAAGCAAACCCACCTTCCAGCTGGGTTTTCTCCTGAAAGGGTTTCTCGAGTTATATCGTGTTTCAAATTGTCGTGTGAGAGATTTTATTTCATTTTTTTTCTATTTTATACAAAATTTAAATTTTCATGCATACGAAATTAATCATAATCTACAGATCCATAAATCTAAATATAAATAAAACCATAATAATGTTGATTTAAGATTTTTTAATATAAATTGATCATATTTGTTGTGAGGAACAATCTAGTGGAATATCCATAATAGTTTATAGACCATATTGGTATTATAGAAGGTTTCTTTGGGTATATTCTGGATATTTTCATGGGATCTATATTCACTAAGACAAAAGTTGTAAAACCGTAATCATAGCCAACAAATCTGTGAATAACCCTCCTAATCCTATGGAGGAGAGGTTTTCATGACCGGAAGCATACGTTGCAGATATAAGCTATAATTTAAATCTCCTCTTGTCATCCCTCAACAATAAGATCATGCTACTTGGATAAGATATGGGTTATAACATAGACGGAAGATAAGAGAGGATATCAAAAGATCAAGAGGAAACAAAGAACTAGTCAAAGAAAGGACTCAAAAACGGTAAACCCAACTCTAGTGCCACGAATAATTCATATTCCCTTTCTGAAAAGGAAGTGAAGGTATCAATCCATACCAAGGTAATACCGACTCTCTAAATTAATATTAATAGTTTCAACAACTAGAAGTGTATTTCAATTTTCATCACATTGAGGAGGAATTGAAGATTTCCTTTGTGTAGATGAAATTAGAGGGCCATGCCATAGCTTGGTGTGAAGGCCATAAGAAGACTTTGAGGTTGTAGATATATCATCAATTTACTAATTTAGAGGACTTCAAAACCCTCACGATGTCTCAATTTAACCCATTGGCTATGTCGAGGACTAGTACACCACAAGGTTCATAAAGATCGCCATAATTCTAGGTATCTCCCCAAATAAGCCATATGGAATCCTCAAGTATATCAAGGGTCTACATAGCCATCTATAGAAGAAAGTGATCTTATTCAAGCCTAGGTTGGTGGATGAGGCTTTTGTACAAGTACGCCACCTAGAAAACATAGGCCTAAACAAAGGGAAATCATATGGATCAAAGTAGGAGCAACAATATGCTTCTAAGGAGGGGAAGAATAATATGAAAAGGGGAAGGATAAAATTATGCTAGCAATGACACACCATTGCAAATATCCAGACAACCACTACAATGATTGCAACATTGATGGCCATACAAAAGAGAAGTGTTGGAAGTTGCATATATAGCTTAACCCGATGAACAAAAATAAGAAAATAAGAAGAATAATCTAATGCCCATGAATTCGAGCAACCAATATATAAGTGTATTAGACGTGCATGATAATATTGTTTATATGTTAGTGTAGAAGGAGGTGAATAGAAATATCCTTCAGCAACATGAAGAGGATGAAATAACCAAGCACTTCCACATAAAGATACAGGTCAAAAATACAAAGATTGATGCTATGTTTGACTGAAGGTCACAATAAAATGTCATTGCAGAAAAGTTGGTCAAGAGATTGGGATTGGAGGTTCATGATCATTCAAGCCCATATCCATTAGGATGGGTGGATAAGGAAGAATAGTTAAAGGTTCACATCTCACATTTGACATAGGTGCTAGAGACATTAGAGAAGCGTCAATTGCTAGAAAATCTTAAAAAGTGTGAGTCTGCATAGAAAACTTTGGTTGGGTGTGTGATATCTGGAGGAGTAATGAAGATGTATCCTTCGAAGTTGGAGGCCATCATGAAATGACCAGTACCTACTAATTTTTATAAGGTTAGTAGTTTCATTGGGGTGGCATAGTACCTGAGGAAATTCATAGCCTCATTTCCACTAGTAGGAGCACCACTACACACCATAATAGAAAATGGAAAGATTTTCTAGTGGGAAAATAGTTAGTAGAGGGCCTTAGAGGAGTTAAAGAAGAGTATTAGTTGAGAACTAGTTCTAGCAGTACCAATCTTGTAGCAACCCTTTGAGGTGGAGACATATGTGATTAGGTATGCTATGGGAGTGGTCTTGATGTAGGGAGGAAGGCTTCTATGCTACCATTTTGAAGTATTTCATGGGGTGGTTATTAACTAATATGCCTAATACAACGAGATCTATACCCTAGTGCAATATATGAAGAAGTGGAGGCACTACTGAAGGAGAAATGAGACACTAATCCACACTGATCACCCGTCACTATAGTGTTGGAAAATGTAACTAGTTTCAGTCTTCATAATTTTCATTGTTCTCATGTATATATATATATATATATATATATATATATATATATATATATATATATATATATATGTATATGATGTTACAAGAAAAATATTATTTTTAACCATGGGTTTCATTCTTCATTTTATTTGTCATCTAGGTCAAGCATGCATTTCATGCTCCTAGGTGTTTTCATGTCAAAATAATATTTTCTTGAGTCAAGAGAGTCCTTGTATATTTTATAAGACTCTATTGGGCAATATGTAACATGTATAAGATTTTTTTTGAGTCTATAAAGTCCTTATGAGCCTCCACGCATAGGTTGTCCCTACTAGGAAGGAGTTGAGCTAGTTTGAGGATATTCGACCTCATGAGAAGGCTATATATAAGAAGAACCCAACCTCATTTGGAATACACTTCTGTAGTTCAATTTCAAGTGGGAAAATGAAGAAAAGAAGGAGAAAAGACATAGAAGAGGAAAGAAACATAAGGAGAAACCAAAATCTAATCTTTGTGACCATATCTCTCTCACATGTGCAAAGGATCTAGGGTTTTTTTGTTTTTTCAAGGTTGAAATTTCTTACCTAATTGTAGGTGTAAAACTTTGTAATAAGAAAAATGCTTGAAGCCAAAATTCTATATTTAAAGGAGTAAGCTAAAGTGAAGGAAGGAGACCTATATTTGATCTCTTTCACCAACACGTGTGGTAGGGTTTCTACAACTATTCGATGGTTGAGAGTTGTAGGACGAGATTCCAGATCAAATCTTGGGACCAAAGTTAAGACTTGAAGTAGGTTGCAGGGAATTTGACCCTTGTTGACTTGGTTGATATTTGACCTATTTGGAGAAGATTCTTCGAGGGATGACTTGGTGCTTGGAGGAGTACTTTGTCTAAGGTTTTAGGTCTTGGTTTTCTCATTTGATCTGAAAATTATATATGAAGAGAAGAAGTTCTTTTGGGTTTTCCCCTTAGAGTATTTTTTTGCTAGCTTGGAGCCTAATTGTGTCTTTTGTCTCTATTGTTTATGTCTTGATAGTTTTTTGATGGAAAAAAGCTAAAAAATAACATAAGAAGATTACATAAGCTCACAATATTTTCTCAATAGTAATGAGAAAACATTTAAATAGATTCCCTACTACATTCTCAATCATGGTATTAGAGCTAAGGTGAAGGAAGAGAAGGAAACTTGAAGATAATATTGTTGACATAATAAGGGTTTGTTTGTCAAGGGGAATCATTTGCAAAAGGACACAAGGATAGAATAAGAAGACCCATATACATAGAAGGAATGTTACTACATCAAACTTTCATCAAATATTTCATCATCTCAAGAAGGATAAAACTCTCATTAAAGGAAGGAAGGAAGGATAAGCTATTGTTAATGATTCTCTAGTGAACTCCATCATATTGAAGAGAAGGAAGCATCAAATAATCTTGGGATTGTCACCCTCTCATTGAATTTTTCTAAAGACATTGTTATTAAAGGGATTATAGATGTCATCATTCTAGGTATTTTTTGAAGACTCCTTGAAGGTCTTGAAAGCATCAAGATATTTCGATACATGATGAAAAATGAGGACTCTTGGTCGATAAGTAAGTATCATATTTTCTTCTATGTCTCAATCTACATATCATATGCCTACATTTTGTAATGAAAAGAACAAGCTCATTGGATCAACAAATTTCCTATCATGGAAGAAGAGGATTGATTTGGACTCACAGAAAATGAAGTCATGGAATATGTCCTTAGCGAAGTTTTTGTACCGGACTAAGAGAAGACTCAAGAGTTAGAAAATACAAAAGTGGACAAGTAAGGGCACAAAGGATCAATGTTTAATTCATTAAATATATCTTATTCCTTTTTTTCATTATTAGAAGACATCCAATGATATGTACAATAAGTTAGTAAATTTTTAATCTATAAGTACATCAGGCGAAAATATTTCCTTGAGAGATCAACTATATAGAATAAGGAATTCAAAGGATGAAGACATGGCCACTTTTCTTATGAATATATAACAAATAAGAGACCAGTTGCGAGGGCTTGGTGAAACTATTTTTCACTCTTGAATAACTATTTGCATATTAAATTCTCTACCATATGATTCAAGCATTTTTGCAACTAGTATCTACTGAAAGAAGGATAATAATCCTTTTGAAGAGTTATGGGCTCAATGTATCTTGGAATAATATAGAATAAAGGCAAAGGATGACACTAAATCAAATGAAAAGTATCAACCCTTTGTTGCAAGTTCTAAGAAGAAGAAGAAAGGAAGGTTTGTAAATTCCAAAGGAAAGCCATATATGTCCAAGATTCAATTATTTTTATGCAATGAGTATGGAAACTTTAAGAAGAATTGTTGAAATAAGAATAAAAGAAAAAGATAGGAAAGAAGTGAAGCTCACATAGTTGAAGAAACAGGAGAACCTGAGAAGAATCTGAAGGGATCATATCCCAAGGAAATATTACTATTGAAGGAAGATCCATCTCTATCGATTTCTTTATGAAATTTGTCTTTCTTTCATTAAGTGGAAAGTAGAATAGCATGCATTGTTGCATTCTCTAGAAGAGTCTTGAATTTTGTAAAACATGGCATCATAGAAAGAAGCATATGATAGTAGAGGAATTAGAGTCTACATGATCAAGTTACTTTGGTAGGAATCATATATCTTACAAGAATGAGAAGAATGGGACCACATTTCATATTATAGTTCATACAATCATTTGCTATCATAATGTTAGATGTAGTCATTTTGTAAAGAGGGATCATCAAAAACCTATAAGAACAATAATTTTGGAAGCTTCTTGGAAGGATCAATATGAGATGATTGGTATATATTCCATCTAGTATGAAAACAATACTCTTGAAGGACGAAGGAATGTAGATGGTCAAGTAGCAGTATGAAAGGCATAGTGAAAGCCTTTCTTGGAAAACGAAACCAAACTTTGACAGGTATAAAGAAGCAATCTAATTCAAGAAAGGATGGTTAGTTGGTTATATGGAAGAAAAGGTATGCATATTTTATGTAACTCTTTACTAAGGTAGGGTTCATATCTACAAGCATATTGTAGAAAGAGATGGCTATAAAAGTATGCCTGGTAATCCTTCCATATGGTTACATGGTGCTTGAAAGAAGAATTTTGACATGCTTTGGAATGGCTAGACATCAAGACTCTCTCAAAACATAGCATGGAATTATAAACATAATGATATTGATCAACATTTGGTATGGTCTCCAAAAATAAAAACACTTAAAATTTTGAAAAAAACAACAAGGAAGAAGAAATTGTAGCTTGTTGATCAGTTTGTTCCATGGCGCTTTTGATTACAAAGTATGAAGAAGGATCTTCGATAGAAAAAAATGAAGACAGACAATGTGAAAGGATGTTTATCTCATAAGTAAGTAGAATCAAAAGAGGCCATCACAATGAGGTAATTTTAATTTTAATATTTTGGTATTGGTTATTAGTTTAACATATTTTCTTGCTACCTATTGCAGAAATGCATAATAATAGCTGAGGCAAGTTCAACTATTGGTGTTGAACTCAATGGATTGAGTGAATGGTTGTGGTAATCCTTAAAGGATTTTGTAGTAAAAATTTTCACATTATCATCTTGGTATTGAAAGGTAGTAGTGTATAGGATAACCCGATGTTCATTTTAAGATAATGAAGAGCACTTTCATATTGAGAGGGAGCTATGATAGGTTTAATATAATGCCTTAATTAATTTTAAGAGGAAAGTGATATGTAAATTTGATGGCCTAAGCCTTGTCACAGGAATAAATGAATCTTGAGGATGGATCCATAACATCTAGGAAGAAAGAAACTCAGTATAATGAGATAAAAATTAAAGAATTATCCATGCAACTACTATCTCCATGAAGAACGTGTAGTTGATAATTAATGAAGACAAGTTAAAGAGCTTTTGGTCATGATTTACCAATTGAAAGGAATTAAAATAATATCTTCTATGGTTTAAAGAGAGAAGTATCCTTAAATACTTGGAAAAGAGAAAGGATAAAATCCCTAATCGAGAGGGAATGAGGATCTCCTCTCTAGTTAAGAGGTAGTGATGATGGAAATTACATTTGTATTCTCTTCTTCATGTGTCATGTGCTAAGATAGGAAAAGCATTCATATGTCTAAGTGAAGGAAATGGAGGGAGAAATATGGATGGAGGATTGGGTAAGCATCTAAAATTAATACTCCTTGAGGATATAGAATCCAAGATAGGAATTGCTCTTGTTGACTAACACTCTTAGAGGATTGGATCGATATCCAAGAAAATAGTGGTCAAAGAGGACTAATATTATTTGAGGATTAGGAATTAAAGATGAGAATATTCCTAAAATGAGATACCTAGTGAACATATAGATGGTGTATTACCTTGAAGAGGTATTGTGGTATCTCATGTAAACCCTCCCATTATTATGCTATGATATGAGAAGTTCTTGTCAAGTTAAGGTCTTACTATGTTGACAATTTTGGTCATGATGATGCTTAAAGATAGCTTACCAATGTGATTCTTGTTATGAGAACTCTTCAGTTTGAGAATATCTTTTTACAAAGTGTACAATTATGAATACCTCCCTAGTTAAGAGGGAGTGCTAGAAAATGTAACTAGTTTCGGTCTTATAATTGCCATTGTACTCATGGCAATATATATATCTTATGTTACAAGGAAAAAAGGAAAGAAAAATATTAGTTTTAGGCACGGGTTTCATGCCTCATTTTATTGGTCATCTAGGTCAAGCATGCATTCCAAGTTACTAGTGTTTTTCATGTCAATAAATATTTTTCTTGAGTCAAGGGAGTCCTTGTAAATTGTATAAGACCTTATTGGGCAAGATGTAACATGTAAAAGATATTATGAGTATAGAAAGTCCTTATGAGATTACAAGCACAAGTTGACCCTACTAGGAAGAAGTTGGCCCAGTTTAAGGCTATTAGAGCTCATGAGAAGGCTATATATAAGAATAAATTGACCTCTTCTTGTTTTAGGAATTTTTAGTGTCTACAGATAAACGCTTAAACCCCTAGACTAGTAGCTAAGTCTAGAACAACAGTGCAAAGCATTCTCTACATTTTCTATGATTAATAGATTAAATAAGACAATAAGAAGCCTACCTGAAGCTTTCGCTCACTCCTTATCTCCCTTGACCAATTTTGTCACTACTTTCCATACTTAATCCACTTGAAAAGTACCTGCACATAGACAAAAGACAAAACCCGATCAAAGCATATGATAATGATCTATTGATTAAACATAACATGGAATCAAGTACATAGTACACATATGAAAGCATTAATCAACACAAGCATATGGAAAAAGATTTGAACACTTTATTAGTAAAAGGAAGAGTTACAACCCAATTTTCTTGATTCAGTATCACTCCTCCAGTTCAATCCCATCCTCTCCTCAGAACAAGCAAGACATTTTGACATCATTACAATACTTGAAATCAACATCAAGTCTCATACTAACAACATCTCTCTATAATTCAGTGATTTCTAGCCCCTGTTCACTTATATGAGTGGTCTTTTCATAGGTGAATGAAGGAAGTTATGCCATAAATGGTAATAATGAAAGCCCTCCGAAACTTAGGATTTAGTTCCATGGAGGAAGGGATAAAGGGATTGATGTTCCTTAACTCCCTACCTCATCCAAATTCGAGCCAATAGGAGTAGATAAACTTGGGAAACTTCTAGATGGATCCAATGGATAAGAATATTCCCAAACCCCAATGAAATTTCACTCAAATTCGCCCAGTGCAAGCCAAAGAGGACTCAAGTGTGTTGCATAGCACCCTAGCAGTTTACTGGAATACACTGCAGTGCACCCTAATGAAGGCCTTCCTACGCTGATCTTCTTAGAGTCAGTTTTTGGATGATTTCAGTCATGGAATCTTTTGGGAAGGAGGCATTCTGATGGTTGACTTCATTTAGGGCATGTAACAACTAAATTAGGGTTTGATGGGTCCTAATAATATTGATCTGTAAGTCGAAGTTGATGTTCCAAAATGGATCTGTAACAATTTCTCCCTAAATCATGAATTTGTAAATATGTATGTCGCGTGAAATGCTTTATCATGTGGAGAGTAGGTTTCGAAGCGGAAGGTGACCTACATCAATTACAATACATATATCATTATAATTTTATTTTTTCCCATGAACTCGATGAGGGAAGGCATACACATGCTCAGCTTATAAACTTTCATTACATGTACAAATATAGTCGTATACAGATATAGACCCATAAATGGATGACCATGAATGTAAGGCCATTATACATTTGATTTAGTACTCCCGAAAATATCATAGCTCGAATGGATGAAATGATATTCGGGGTCTTCATTCTCATTCAATCTTTCGCTCAAGTACAAGTCTAACCATGTGAATAGATGATCTGAAGTCAAACATTGGAAGACATCGTCAGATTACCAGCCAATGATGTAAGCCGTTAACAAGCGCAAGAGGAATCACCAATAATGATAATGACCCTCAAGGTACTATAGTACATTTCACATGGTGTGAATAAATGATTTGATTCGAACACCATACAAAGTCTTTCGGTCGAAGGCTAGTGATGTCAACCTATCGCCGGAAGCGAAAAACCTACCATTGATGTATGCAAGCCTCAAGGTACTGAAGGGGTGTTTCTAAGTCAACTCTTGGATAATGTGTTGATGTTGAAAATAAGTGACTCATCGTAGGAGGGCCTTGATGTATCCCAGATCAATGACATGAAATGAGGTAAATGATTTTGGAGATGAAAAATCAACTGATGACAGAAAGTTCAAGAATGGCGGTCATGAAAATGAAGGATTACAGTATTGGAAAGGATGAAGTTTGACTGAATGACTTCTCTTGAACATGTCAATGACACTATGATGAATTGGTAGCATTGACCCAAAAAGAGTAATGGATGGTATGATAGGCCAACGGTGTGATAACCCATCAAGCTGAATGACCCAACCCACATAGTCACGGTGATGAGGCGAAAGTGTCATGTTCAAGAGCGAATTGTTACCGTAAAGTGTTTTCTCCTTTTTCGAATTTTCCTGAGTCATTACTGACTAGTACCTCTTTATTTTTATCAAGCTTGAGGAGGATAACATATTCTTTTTGTATAATTTCACCCTTCAGATGAATCCATCGCTATTTGATGTTTTAATGAGTCTAGCAAAGATGAAACTCAGTCTTGTCTAGATGGACAAGTTTCTTGCTATTTGATGTTTCTAACGAGTTTAACAACAAAGATAACTCGGTCCTTTTCATGTTTAGAGAGTTTGAAAAGGGACGAAAAGAAAAACACCACAAGTTCTTTTTCGTAAAATAATCTCTCAAGTCTGAAAAAGCGTAAAATAATACAAGAGAGATATCATTTCCAATCCTTTAACGAGCTGGAAAGGATAAGTGCTCGGCAATGTTTTCATGTGTAGAGAGTCTAAAAATAGCTTAAAGAGGACTCCAAGGGGTCTCCTTTTTCATTTTTAACAAAGCTCGAAAAAGAGATAAAAATTTTCTTTGTGGTCAAAGATGTTCAATTTACATTTGAGCACATCAAATTCCGCATGTCAGTTGTTAAACCTGCTCAAAACACCATCGAAATAGATTAAAAATACCTGTTTCATGGATAAAATGAATAAAAACTAATGTTTACTCAACTAATGTGCCAGAAACATACATAAAAACAAGCTTTACCATTCATTTTTACCATTTCACATTTACCCTTTGATTGTGGTGCTTTGGAATAGTTTTTACCTCAAAGTTAACCAGCTGATTACAAAGGATTTAGTGGATCATTCCTCATGCCATCCCGACCAGGTAGGAGCTATCTCTATTCTCTTTCATTTCATATCATTCATTTTATGTTTCAGGCAAAAATTTTGAGTTTTTAGGGTCACTAGGGTTCATTTTTCAAACCTGGGATCAGCGCACCCTTTCATCATCGAAAGGTGCACTACAGTGCACTTACCTAGAAGGCTACATGTATTGCAGTTCACTATTAATAAGGCTAGTCTATGCTAAGCACAAAACCCAATTTCATTCAGCTATTGTCACCCAACAAATCCTCTGTTTTTTGCAAGAGATAGATCCTAATTTATCTTATGGTTGCATTTCAGGTATTCATCGGATCCAAATGACGATTACATGGAGAGAATGAGAGAACGAAGAACTGGATATGATTGCCCTAAATAACTAGGGCACGACTGAGGCCCTAAGAGATTGCAGATTACTCAAATATTTTTGATTACCTGGCATGAGGCAGAAAATTGAGCTTTTACAGTTCCTTGTTTAGTCATGGGATCTTATTGATCAGAATTTTCACATTAGAGAAAAACTTGTCTCAATTACCATCAATGATGTATACTTTCTTACTGGACTGTTGAGGCGAAGTGCCCCCATCTCACTTTCTAAATTTGCCAAAGGGGGTGAATTAGTGAAAGATTATATTCGACAATTCTGTTAGCCAAGAGCACAGCCTAGCAGGGACGGAAAGATTAACATCAGGGATGTTAGTGATTTACCATTTAGGACGATCCTCTTTACCATTGACAAACTGGCTCACAGCGCAACACTACATTTGGCAAACAGATCATACATGTAGTATGCATTAGAGTGTTTAGAGCCAAAAGTATTCAACTGGTGCGAGGCAGTTCTTTCATCCTTGAAAGAACAACTCACTAATGTGAAAAGTGGAAGGACAAATCATTTTGGCTATGGGTTGATCCTGATTTCTTTCTCCTTGGAGAGAATTCCACTTATGTGGCCACACCATGTTTCACTCGGTGTATCTAGACCTAGGGATCCACGGATGCAGAGATGGGTAGATCTTATGGCTAGGCATGTTGGTTAGTCATTGATCTCATTTACCCCTACATTCTTTGAGTGGCTTGATCGACAAGATATGGCCATTGCAGAGTATCCATATTCAGGGATGGATTTCCATGGAGATCCAGACTTGATGTTACCAGTTGGAGCATAATGGGGTGCTATAGGTAAATTGTTTGACCAAAGTGTTTTTGATTTTAAAGTTTCTACATTTTTTTTTTGTTTTTTTTTTATTATCTCCAAGACTAAACAAAATCATTTTTTTTTAATATATGCAGACGTTTGACTTGTTCAACCTGTGGGGCACCAACGAGAGGCAAGTTGACCAGCATAAAGACCTATTGGGAGAGCAGTTCTCCGAGACTTAGACTTAGCTGAGACTTTGGCTGAACTATAGGACCACATAGAGGGTTTGGCCCTAGGAATTTTGAATGTATGGATCGAGGAGTTTCCTATGCAACTTCAGCACCACACCATTGGTGTGCTGAGTCATTGGATGAGACTTACTTTAAAATATTTACTTTACATATGTCAAAAATGTCTATTTAACACATAACTTTCTAGAGAATTAGTTAATGTGTTTAGATTTCTGGAAATATGTTGATATTGAATAAACTTAAAATACCTTTCCAAAATATGAACTCTAATCAAGATGCGATGAATTTCTGGGTTTCAGACGGTATAAATGCTAGTAAGTTGTAGTACAATGAGTTGTGAGTCTATCCTAATGATGATTCGGCATATGCAAGGTGAAATGGCATCACAGAGAAGGTCAACCAATGCGCTATACTCAACGATCTTGTTCGTCGCTCGACCAATACAAATCCCTCTAAAACTCACTAACTCACCTCTTGGAGCAAAAATGGCCCATGTTGCAGAGGATATGTTCTGTGTACTACGACTAGCCCCATCGGCTTAACCAACAAATGGTTCCGAAAATTTCGACATCTGCAACAAATGAAAAGTGGATTACTTAACCAAATAAGAACTCTAAAAGAAACACACACACACACACATGCAATCAAAGAATATATATACAGTGACTTTTACTACACTTAACTAAGCATAGTAACGTTTAAGATACAACCTATTTCGGGGCTACAACAATGGAATTCCATCATAGTCCACTAACTCGTAGGCACCTTTCAACAAAACACGCTTAACAATATAAGGGCCCATCCATAACGGTTCAAATTTTCCTGCTCCAAGTTTATCAAACTCGTGATCATAAAGCAAGACTAGGTCACCTTCTGAGAAGACATGAGGCTTGACATTTTTATCATATTGTGCCTTAATACGTTTCTTATGTGCTTCGTTACCCAATGCGGCATCACGATGGGTTTCATCTAGATGGATTAACTCTAAGAAACATGCTTCTTCTTAAGAAGTGTTGGGTAGCAGGTCAATCACAAGTTTGAGAGACGAGATTTCACATTGAATTGGTAAGACTGCTTCCAAACCATACATCAACTGAAAAGGTGTAAATCCGGTTGCATTTCTCACCGAGGTTCGATAAGCCCACAGAGCCGACTATAGGATTAAATGCCAATTTCGTTTATGAACTCCAATGATTCTTTACAACATGTGCTTAAGGAATTTGTTGATGGCTTCAACTTGTCCATTAGCTTATAGATAGTATGTAGTAGAACTATCATGTGACAGTCCTAACTTGGCAGTGAACTCAAGCATCATGTGATTGCGAAAATGTGATCCATGATTTGTAACTATGGCTTGTGGTACACTAAACCTGGCAACCACATGGTTGAAGAAAAAGAAAGCAAACGTTTCGCCATTGTTATTCAATGTGGGCATCACCTCGGCCCATTTGGTAAAATAGTCAACGACGACTATAATATACCCATGCCCACTAGCTGAGGTGAGGTTACATGTCATAAAGTCAATGCCCCATTTGGAAAATGGGCCAACAGAAATGAATATATGTAATGGTGCAGGTGGTAGTTGTCTTTTTCGGTCATATATGTGGCAAGCATGACAACGTTTTATAGCAATAATGCAATCTTTGAATATGGTTGGCCAGAAGTAACCAGTAGAGATAATTCTTTGCGTGGTAGCATACCCAGATAAGTTTCCACCACAAGCACCTAAATGACATTCATTCAAAGCTTTTTCGGCTTCCTCATAAGTGAGGCACCTACGTAAAATCGTATCGACACCATGACGATAAAGCGTATCACCAATGATCAAATAATCTTTAGCTTGGTATCAGGTACGTCGTTATTTAGAGCGAGATGTATTTGGCAGAAAAACTTCGACCTAGAGATAGATCAGTATATCTCCATACCATGGATCACTTGATGAGATAAGAAACAAAGACTCATCCAAGATTGATGCTTCTGATGTCGAATCATTGGAGGAGGAGGGAAGGTCGGATAGTAACTCGGCGAAAACAAGAGATTTCTTTGATTTAGATTTGATGAACTCCAAATCAAAATCCTACAAAATAACTATCCATTTTGAATATTTCCCCCCTAGAAATTGACGTGACAAAATGTATGTCATAGGGTTGCAATCCGATATAATAGTAGGTTTACGGAGGAGGATGTAATGGCGAAATCTCTGCACAGCTTGAACTACTGCCAAAGCTAACTTTTCAACATAGGAATATTTACTTTCTATATCATTGATATTATGACTCAAATAATAAATAGGATATTCAATTCCACTCTTTTCTTGGACTAAAACCATTCCAATGGTTGTATCTATAGCATTGAGATACAGATAATAGTCTTTTTGATAGTTCGGGGAATACATTAATGATGCTCTAATCAGGGAATCGTTAATATCATCGAAGGAAGCTTCCACAACCTGATCCCAATGGAAGGGTACCCCTTTCTTCAATAGATGAGTAAAACCTTTAGTCATCTCAGCATAGTTTGGAATGAACCTCCTGAGAAAGTTTGCCTTCCCTTGAAGTCTCTGTAACTGTAACAAGTTTGAAGGTGGAGGCAAGTCAAGCATTGCTTGAACCTTAATTGGATTGAGTAGAATTCCATCTTTGGAGACTACGAGTCCAAGAAATTGTCCAGAGCCAACACAAAACACACACTTGTGTGGATTGAGTTGTATCTTGTAATTTCGGCACCGTAAAAATATTGCTCTCAAATGTTGTGGGTGATCAGTCAACTTTTGTGAATGAGCAGGAAAATCATTAAGATAAGGTTGAATGATGTGCTTGATGTCATGGAAGGCATAGCTCATTTGCCTCTGAAATGTAGCCCCTGCGTTCTTCAAACCGAAAGGTAACTTGCGATAGGAAAATGTGCCCCACGAACAAATAAAAGTTGTTTTAGATTGGTCCTATGGGCGGATATTGATTTGATTGTAGCCAAAAAATATGTCCATGAATGAGAAGATTTCACATCCGGCACATTCATTAATAACTTGGTCAATAAAAGGTGTAGGATAATTGTCTTTGGGACATGCTTGATTTACATCCCTATAATCGACGCACACTCAAATTGTCTCTTGGTTTTTCATAACTGGAACAATGTTAGAAACCCAATCGGTAAGAGGTACAGGGAAAATGAAGCCAGCACGCTAAAGTTTTTCAACCTTTGTTTTAATGGCAGTGGATTTCTTTGGATGAATAGGTCGAAGCCATTTTCATACTCGTTTGACATGAGGGTACATTTTGATTTCATGTTCAAAAATACTGGAGTCAATTCCCGGAATCTCCTCATAAGACCATGCAAAAATATCTCTAAATTCACGAAATAGAGCACGATAATTATCAAGTTCCAATGGAGAACAAGATTTTCCAACATGAATGTTCTCTACATTGTTAGGCTTTGTCAAAATTTTTATAGAAATTGTCTCTTCTATGTAACTTTGACAAATTACGCTCAGAATCTACAATGTCTACCCTAACAAAATTCGACAAGATATCAACGATCGATGGGTGGTTCAGATCATTTGAATAATCTTCGATTTTATTTCGAAGGTGGGAATGATAATGATAATCTTCCCACAGTTCCTCTCCTATCAACATTGATTGGATGATTCCTTCATCTGTAGAATGTATACGTGGAAAAGGATCCGAAGAGGTACCATATTCTAATGACCTATCTAGCCATACAATTGTTGAGTGTGGATTTGGGTTTGCTGCACAAGACCAAAAGATTGATTTCTATGATAATTCAATGGGACTTAATGGCACCACCTCAATATTACTATCAACTTCAACATGGTTGGTAATCCTCCTTAAATCAGATGAGGTGGAGGAAATCATGTTACAAGTCACTACTCTTGCCACTTCCACCAAATCAGATGGTGATGGGAGGGTAAAAGTACGCATTAGGGAAGGATATTTAAAGAGACCTACTCCAACACTTTGAAGTGACAACAGGGGTCCGTGTACCAACGGAATGCTTCCTGTAGCCTGTGAACTATTGGAAAAGAAGGTTGGATGATCAATGACTGTGCTTCCACCTTTAAAAAGGAATGCAATAGTACGAAAGTACGTGGAAACCACAGTAACCATAGCATATACCCAAGGCCTTCCCAGTAAAATGTTGTAATCGAGGGGTCCGTCAACTACCTCAACTTCAATAGTAATTGTTTTTCCCCCATGTTTGATTTGAAGGTTACTCAAAATCCCACATGGAGTATATGTTCTTCCATCGAAGTCTTTTAACGTAGTTGGTGATCATGACAATGACGATGAACCAAGTGTTTTCTAGCAGCTCATGGACATAATACAAGTAGATGCCCCCTCATCAATAATAGTTTGGTGAACATTCTTATTAAGAGCTTTTACTTGGATTAGGAAACCTAATTGCGCCAGTAACTGTAGTGAATATCCTACATGGTTAAAAACCACAAGATTTGGATATGTAGGATCTATTCAGCCTATTGCTGACAATAAAGCCTATTTCTGGGAGGGACATTTTTGCAACACCTCGAGCATCGACATAGTGGAAGTTGATTGAACAAGATTTTCCACTATGTTATAATTTTGAGTTGCTCAAGCCCGAGGGTTGAATGTCGATTTGTGCACAACTCCCTTTGGTGGTTTTATTGTCAATTCAGGTACAATGGGTGGAACAACTTTAGATGAAGTTGAAGCTGAAGGATTAGGTTGATCAGTGGCCTAATTATTCTATGACTTCGGATTTCCATAATCTTTGTTTCTTGTTGAAACCAGAACTTCGTTTTGTGGCTTTGTGATGGATAACATGAGTACTTGGGATGTGGGAGCATGATCTGTTGCAACCAAATGTGTATCCAGGGTTGGAAACAGATCAATAAATATTGCTGATGTATTTGAAGTCTTTAAAAGTTTAGAGACCTTAGAGCGCTGTGGACAATCTCTTGTAAAATTCTCGTCATTACATATCAGACATGGATAACAGGGCTTCCTCGCCTAAGTAGAGGAATCAGATGATTTGTCCGGAGGGGAATTTTCTTGTTTCTTTTTGTTTTTACCCTTTTTCTTACTTCCTGGTTGCTTTGAATTTTTTCCTTTGTTAGATGACATGGCATTAATCTCAGAGGCAAGAGTATTTTCCGATGCATTGTTAGTTTGATTGGAAACAACAAGATTTTGACCAAATGGTCTTCCAGCTATTTATGTTCTTGAAGAACCTATCACACTGTTGCTGGCATGAGAGCCCTTACTCAATTGTGGAGGAGGGGAGCAGTGAAATATGGTCGAGGTACATTGTGAATTTCATCATAAAGCATGTCATATTGTGTGTAAATCAAATCCAAATATTGGGCATGAGTAATGACTTTCTCTTTTGTGACAACTCCACCTTTTGCCACATCCTCGGTGATTGATGGCAACAAGGATTTGATGAACCACTCAGCTAAAATTTGATTACGAACATATGTCTTAACCATTTAACGATGACGTCACCACTCATGAATATGATCTGATATATGGGTAGCAGTAGTCTGTTTAAAGTTGGTTAGGAGTTCCGTTCTAGTCTTATATCTAATAGGTAATTAGAAGTGGGTCAAAAAAGTTGTGGCTAAAGTGGTGAAATTATCGAAAGAAGCTCTAGGTAATTCAATGTACCATTTAGCAGCTGGACCAGTAAGTGTTCTTTGGAAAAGATGAAGTCTGACTGAATCGTCATTTAAGGAGTTTTATGAACACCACAAATGAAAGGTCATAACATTACTTGATGGGTCTTTTCCAGGGTTTCCATTAAATTTCGGAATGTCAGATGGTAACTTATGCAGAATTAACAGCCACCAAGGTGCATATAAGATTGGATCATTAGTGAGTTGATTTAAATCTGGTAATTCTAAAGTTGCTAAAAGTGGAAACTGTCGATTCAAGTCAGGTTGAGCATACCCGAGATATGATGGAATTTCCTAAGCAATACGTCTTTACATACTGACATAGGGCGTCTGCATTTGGTAACCTTGGTATGGTTGTTGAACAAAACCAGTATAAGGTGGTTTTTGGTAACCAGGTTGAATGTATGGTTGTCCATAGCCTGCAAAGCTTTGTTGACTAGAACCTTGGTAAGCTTGAGATTGACCAAAACCAGGTTGAGCTTGTGAAACAGGTCCAAACTTGGGTTGGAATTGTTGAAATTAGGATTGTTGAAATTGATGCTACCAAGGTTGTTGAATCATTTGTTGTTGTTGTTGGTACAATTATTGTTGATTTAATGGTTTTTGTTTTCTAGCAATGAAAGGTTGGTGAGGTTGTGAATAAACTATACCATTGTAAGCCTAGGTCAGTCTAGATAAGGGTATACTAACCTGAGGTTGGTGTTGAACTCCAAACACAAGTGGTTGTTGTATAACAACTTGAGGAACTCGAACTTCTTGACTTGAAATTTTTGATTGCAAGGTAGGATCAGTTTGTATCAATTGAGATACAACAATTTGAACTTCTGATTGCGGTACAGTAGTAACAATAGGTGTAGTAGGAATAGCTGACATAGTTTTCATTGGTTGTGTTGGATACACAAGCATTGTTGGTTGCCATTGACAAACTCTAATTCTAGATTGACCTGAATACTATGGGATATTACCATATGGCATTCCTCTGAAATAAGGAGGATACGGTGAATAAGAAAATTTCTCTCCATATGGTAGCAATCAAGTATTTAATGGATACATAGGTCGTTGCTGACCAAATTACCCCGCTTGATATAGATATGCCGGATCAAACTGTTGAGTTCCCATTAGAGAATAACCAAGTAAAATTCTGGTTGAGGACATGGGTGATGACCATGTTATAGAAGCAACCCCTGAGTGGGTTCTAGAAAATGATTGGTAACCAATTGGGATGGATGATTCACCATACAGGTTCAACTTAGGTGTGGTAGAAAACATCGAAGAGGTTACAACAGAAGATTTTGTTGCAGCAGCATCAGATGACATAGTCTGAGATGCTGACGGTTGTTCAACCATAGTTAACTGACCCAAAAATTGTCCTAAATATTCGACGAGTTCTTGGAAAGAAGCAATCAAATGAAGCAAATGAATCAGGAGTATTTGGGTAAAGATAAAGTCCAACTCCAAAGTGAAACAGGGTTCCAGGTGTGGAATCTTCTTCCAATTCCTCTTCTATAGCAATCAAACTTGGTGGAAGAACTTCATTGTTAGTTCCATAAATGATTTCTGGTGTTGATGAAGTTGAAGTTCCAATAGTTACTGATGTTTGAGGGGTAACCAGTTGATCATCTTCCGATAAAGTAACAACTTCTGAATGTTCAAATTCGAAGTCTAGGTGTTCAGGTAAATGAACAACAGTTTCAGAAATAAATTCTTGAACAACTTCAGGTTCATATGTAACTTTTGTTTGAATTGGGATAGATTCTAGATTAACTTCTGGCTCAACTGATTCAAGTTCAAAAGTACTTTCTTGTTGAGCAATTTCAAGTTGGGGATCGAATTGTTGTTGAACAACTTCCGTTACTGTTTCACTAGGATCAGTGCTATTGTCCTCAGGTAATTGTGAAACTTCTTCTTCAAGAATGGATGTACCAAAAATAGTTGGAGTGACTGGAGTCTCTGTACTTACTGAAATAGATGATTCAGGTAACTCAGATGAAGAACTAGTAGCTCTTGATGTACTAGACTCAGTTAAGCGAGTTTGCTTTGCCCAAATTGGTGTCGCTTCGAGAGGCAAAGGCAGTTTCCTCGCTGTTCTTCGAGAACTATGGGGTATGGGTTGATGTTCCTCCATGATTGGTGATTAATTTTATTATCAAAAAAGAAATAAACAAAAAAGGAGTACACTAGGAAAAAGATTTACCAAGCAATTATGAACTGCAAAATACCTCCTAGCGAACCAAGAAGTATGAGCAGGCAATCTCCCTGAATGCTGTGTTTGGTGTATCACAGTTTACAAGGTGGTCGACTCAGTTACTTAAGGATGGATAGCAACCTAGAGTTGTTCTCCCATATATACCAAAAGTTACGTGGAAGCCCATATTGTATAAGTGATGTCTAACGCAAAACCGCACAGTGATCATTCCCATATACTTTACGTACTTTAACACCGCCCTATATACCCAAAGGTACATGGACAAGCTACAATATACTCATGTACGTGGAATGAGGTATCACACTCGGGATGAATTGCAGACAAGTTAGCGCCAACTGCCTTTTTTTATGCTGCCGGAACACGTCTCTAGCATAGAACCACTAAATGTTTTCATTAATGACAATGCTCCATTAGGTAAATTGATGTTTATTTTAAGTTGATCTTGCTTAGGAATTTTCCTTTCAAGTTCACCATGTGATGTATTATGAAATTCCTAGGAATGCAACTATCATGATAAGCATTCTTTCCATTCAATTTAACAATGAAAATCCTAGCTACTTAGGGATAGAGCAATCATATTTCTTTTGATCAAAGAGAAAATAACACAATCTAAATGGTAATCCATATACTATTCCTATCAGCACACACAAAAATTTTCAATGCAACATGCATGTATTTCTTTTCAATTTCCCTTAATGTGAGTGAACAAAAAGGAAAACTAATGCATAATCGATCAATAAACTCTTTTCATAAAAATGACGATTTTGAGACAATTTCTCTTCAAGGAAAGGAAGACTTTACGACACTTTTGTTTTCAAAGAAATGAGGAATTACAACACATTCAATGAAAAGACTAATCATATGCATAATTCAATCAATCGATCTTTCATGAATGAAGATTTTACGACATTTCAATTTTCAAAGGAAAAGACGATTTTACGACACTTTCTTTTGCTAAAGGCCATTTGACTAAAAAATAACTTTCGACTATAGATTGAAAATGACAAAGTAAATATATAAGAAACATTTATCAATCCTAGTCTAAGTAGGGTTAGGTAAGGAGATGGAAAACTATTTTTAGAGACAAAACATCATTGACATTCAACAAATCATTCAAACAGGAGAAAATTGGCAAAAAAAATCAGCTCCTAGATGGGAAACTGACCCTCAAGGGATCAACGTAGGTTGCAGTGAGAGACAGTGTGCTTCAGTGCACTGGATCTATGCGAGAAGTGCATTGTAGTGCACTGTGTGCTTCATTGGGCTGCGTTGGTGACAGTAAGCCATTTTGAAGGCAATTTGACACTATTTTGACTCAATTTTCAATGAAAGAAGACTAAACTTCAATCAACGACCATAAGTACAGTATGTAGAAATGTCTTAAGAGGCTAATAGGCTACTAAGATGGATGATCATTCCCGAGTGGAATCACCAATTTGTTTTGGGAAGTTTTAGTGTCTACAGATAAACGCTTAAACCCCTAGACTAGTAGCTAATTCTAGAACAACAGTGCAAAGCATTCTCTACCTTTTCTATGGTCAATAGATTAAATAAGACAGTAAGAATCCTACCTAAAGCTTTTGCTCACTCCTTATCTCCCTTAATCAATTCTGTCGCTCCTTTCTATACTTAATCTGCTTGAAAAGAACCTACACATAGATAAAAGACAAAAATCAATCAAAGCATATGATAATGAACTATTTATTAAACATAACATGGAATCAAGTACATAGTACACATATGAAAGCATTAATTAACACAAGCATATGGAAAAAGCTTTGAACACTTTATTAGTAAAAGGAAGAGTTACAACCCAATTTGCTTGATTTAGTATCACTCATCCAGTTCAATCCCATCCTCTCCTCATAACAAGCAAGACATTTTGACATCATTACAATACTTGAAATCAACTTCAAGTCTCATACTAATAACATCTCCCTATAATTCAATTATTTCTAGCCCCTGATCCCTTAGATGAGTGGTCTTTTTATAGGTGAATGAAGGAAGTTATGCCATAAATGGTAATTATGAATTCCCTCCCAAACTTAGGATTTAGTTCCATGGAGGAAGGGATAAAGGGATTGATGTTCCTTAACTCCCCACCTCATCCAAATTCGAGCCAAAAGGAGTAGATAAACTTGGGATACTTATAGATGCATCCAATGGATAAGAATATTCCCAAACCCCAGTGAAATTTTGTTCAAATTCACCCAACGCGGGCAAAAGAGGGCTCAAGTGCACTACATAGCACCCTAGGGGTGTACTAGACTGCACTACAATGCACCCTAATGAATGCCTGCCTACGTTGATCTTCTTAGAGGTAGTTTTTGGACGATTTCATTCATGGAATCTCTTGAGAAGGATGAATTCTAATGGTTGACTTCATTTAGGGCATGCAACAACTAAATTAGGGTTTGATGGGCCCTAATAGTATTGATCTGTAAGTCGGGGTTGATGTGCCCAAATGGATCTATAACAATTCTAGAATACACTTTTGCAGTTCGATCTGAAGCAAGAAAAGGAAGACAAGAAGGAGCAGGGACATAGAAGAAGAAAGCATCTCAAGAAGAAACCAAAATGTGATCTTTGTGACCATCATTCTCTGACACGTGCAAAGTATCTAGGGTATTTTTTGTTGCTATAAGGCTAAAATTGCATACCTAATTGTAGGTGTAAAACTTGGTAAGAAGATCAAGATTTGAAGCCAAAAGTCTAGAGGGGAAGGAGCAAGCTAAAGCGAGGAAGGAGAATTATATTTGATATCTTCTACCAACATGTTTGGTAGGGTTTTTACAACTATTGCAAGACCCAGATTTGTAAGATGATATTGTAGATATGAACTAGGGGATGAAGTTTATATTTGAAGTTGGTTGAAGGGAATTTGACCCTTGTTGACTTAGTTAATCTTTGACCTGTTTGGAGAAAATTTTTGGAGAGTTGACTTAGTGCTTGGAGGAGGACTTGGTCTAGGGTTTTGGCTCTTGGTTTTCTTGATTGGTTATATTCTATAGGAAGAGGAGGTTCTTTTGGGTAGTAATAGCCCTGGGGAAAATTCCATGTAATAAAATTTAAGAAAGGAAAATAATAACCATGGTTGATGGGATATTTATTCCAAGTTGAATGTTGGGAAAAAGAATAGTGATGGGGATCATTAGTGATTGATTAATGGCTAAGGAAATTGGAAAAGGAAATGGAAAACAAAAAGGAAAATGCTTTGGAAAGGCAAAATGGAATTTTCTATGAAAATAATGGAAATTAGGAGAAAAGGAGGTGAAAGGTCACAGGTTACATTTGAGGAGGAAATGAAGAAAAATAATGGAAAATGAAGAAAATATAGGTCGCATTAATAAAAAGGCTTCTGAGGACCAGTTCACTGACTTCTTTTAGTTCAATTTTGGAGCTCTCTCTCTATTCTCTCTCTCTCTCTCATACTCTTGGACACTTAGAATTTTCTTAGAGAACTCTTAGAGGAGTGTAGAATACTTTGAGTTTTGGATCAATAATGAAATGAAAGAGAAGGAAAGTGCAACGAGACATTAGGATCAACATCTACAGTGGTTTTCTTTTAAGGTAAATAGTTTCATGTATGTTCTCCTCACTAGTTTTGGCATGCATGGCATATTCATATGGTTTATTGGTCATGATCTATCATTGGCATGGAAGATTACCTAGACTGATAGTGGATATTCCTAGCCTTGCCATTTTTTGGATAGTCATAGTGTTGTGGGTTCATTTCTTTGTTTTTCTGGTTCATTCTCATGTTTTCTTTAGCTTGGATTGAGTTACTAATTCCTAGATGCCATAGTTGGACAAATACTTTGGAAGCCTTGTAACAACGTGGGTTGAGCTACTAGTCCTCGAAGCCTTGGCTGGAAAAAATATTTGGAATCCCTTGATGGGGTGTGTTACTAGTATTCGAAGCACTAGTTGGACAAATGCTATGGAATCCCGATGAGAGTTGTGGGTTGAGATACTAGTCTTGGAAGCCTTGGTTGGAACAAACGCTCTAGAGCCATGGATGGCTTGGCTAGACACTAGTCTAGTGGTGGTTTTGTGATGTATGATCGTGAGGTAGAATCATTGTTTGATGGGTCGAGGTGATTTTGCCTCTAGAAGCCCTCAAAGGTTTTGATTGATGTGTTTTATAAGATCCCATATTCATTCTTTGAATAAGGCACGGGGGTGACTAGCTGAACAAATACTTGGCTCAGCCATGTCTATGGTTGGGTGCTTCATGGAAGTCCCACATCTAGTTAGTATTTTCATCATTAATATGAGGTTATTTCTCCTTGTCAATTCATGAGTATTATACTAGCTTGTATGTGGATGATATATTTTTTTTCCTTGCTATTTTTGTTGTTATTATGATGGTTATGAACATGCATTATGACAATGGCTATGTATGTCTCTCATCATGTTATTACTTATAAATGAATGAACAATGTATCTATGGCCCAATAGATTAAATTTTAGCTAATGTGTTTAGGCATCAATGACTATTTGTGATTCTCATATAAGTGTGAGACTCCTATGCTTAATTTTGTTGTTAAGACCTATAGATTTTATGTTTGTGACATGTTTGATGAAATACTTATCATGGCTAATAGGGGTCCATTTTTGTCATTGCCAATGTTTTTACAAATGTATCTTTGTTCTATTATCAATATTATTTCTGAAGGTGTCATTGAGTTCTAGGCAGTGATCTGGGCTCTAGGCCTGAAAAAGTGGCACAAATCCTGAAGTCGCAGGCATAGCATAGGGGAAAATAGTCCTTAGATGCTTGCTTGTCCATTCTGTAGGAGCATCTTGAGATTTCTGGACACATGTTGGCCGATATCATGGGAGCATCCAGGGGTTTTATGTACTAAAACTTCAATGGGACTCAAGGGATGGTTACTTGAGTGGATGGGATGGCTCTTGGTAGTTATGTTGCTAATGTGGAAGGTCTATGTGACATGTTCTAGTGGTTCCACTTCATTAACTGACACATAGGGAGTCGAATCATATCATAGTAAATTTTCATCACATGTTTAACTCAATTAGTCGATAACATGGGTAGATGTGGGCTCCAAATCACACTCTTCGCACTTTCATTCTAAAGAAGCAACGAAACCATTTGTTGGCTTGATGGGGCTTGACCTAGGTTCGAAGTCAATTAGCCAAATAAATCCCTATACTACTGTCCCTTTCGAAAACAGTCCACAGAGCGCGAACTGAGGTCTCACCCGAAGCAGTATGGGTGGATGCTGGGACCAGGTTCCCGCACCCTTGAGATGTCTGAGGGGTCGAATTAGTCCAACCATGAATACCCTTGCATAGGTCACTTCACGCACTATAGCGCCCTCGAGGCCTTCGTGCCCTGGTTATACTTGTCTTCGCGCCACCCTAACCAGGAACTACAGGTTGTTTGCACTGCTAAGGCAGCGATATGTGTTAAGCCCCTTAGTAGTACTGAAGATCTTACTTATCTTTCTTATAAAAGTTAGTAAGCTTTGAATACACAGATACTTATCTTAGATTTACTTATTCAACGTATTGATATAAGTTCATGCAACATATATGTTGACACCTAATCATCAGGATTTGGTGAATAACTAAAATTGATGTAAATAAATAATAAATAATAAATAATATAAATATTCATTGGGAGATGAAATGAACAGTCTCTCCCTCATGTATATAATAAAGACCAACCTGAATGAAAATCAGCAAATTGTTTTTGAGGAGTTACTTCCTTGTATGACATGGTATCAGAGCCAGCGCCATTTTTGGCTTCCCTCTGCTTTGTAACTCCCTATTCTACCTATGTTCTGCATTTTTTGTAGGCTGAAATCTCTATCAAATCCCTGCAAAATCTCATTCATTTTTGAATTGCGTTACTGGATTGAAGGAGTCTGATTGGAGCTAGTTGCTGCATGGAGGTGCTGTGGCTTGAGATTGTGTTGAAGAGTGTCTTAAACTTTGGCGCTGTGTGGCAACACTGTGACATTGTGTTGAATATTATATGATATATCAATATGAAGATAAATGTTTTAATATCAGAGCTGGTGCTCCAGTGTACCTTTCCGTTGTTCTTGAATATCTGGCTGTTGAGGTTTTGGAACTTGCTGGTAATGCTGCTCAGTTGAATATCTAGATGTTGATGTTTTTGGAACTTGCTGGTAATGTTGCTCAACTGAAAATCGTAAGCTTGCTTCGGTTTTGGTTTTAAAACACCACCCTTTTCATTTTGATGCCTGCACATTAACCATTTTTAAAGACTGTGTATTATACAAGTCGTGAAGTTGTGTTCCATTGAGTTCTTAAAGGGTGCATGTATATAAACATAGAGTTTTTTAAATATGAGTTATGGTCATTAGAAGTGGTGGCATATTTAAAGGCTCATAAGTGAAGTTTTATAATATTAAATGTTTTGTGTCAAAAAAAAAAATGCTGCATAACTAAGGTTCTACATTGAGGTGTGGCTACTAGAATGTGGGTGCGTATGACCTCTGGTTCATATGCGTTGAAGGGAGTAGCATATGGTGTGATAAGCATATTTCCTTGGTGATGAAACTTCATATGGTGGATTTAAGACTGTTGGTTTTAATATACTACTGTTTTAATTATCCCTCATTATTATTTTTTCAAAGTTAAACAGAGTTTGCACCAGAAGTACAATTTTTTACAGTATATTGCTAGAAGTATTTTTTTATAGTACACAGATTTCATAATGCATTCAATCATATCCATTGTGGGAATAATTCTCACTGTCAAGGAGAACTATCCTAAGTGGTCCTGGATGATAAAGCACACTCTCATTTTCAATGAGTTGGAAAGGAGTGTGTGTTGGAGACGGAGACAAAGAGCCAGAACAACCTAACTCAGACAAAGAGTTTGCCATTTAGGAAAATAAGAATAACAAAGCCTATGCATTAATTCCAACATCTGTAAGTGAAGAGGTGAGTCACCATATTTCTCCATTTTCAACTGCTTTCAAAGCCTTACAAAAGCTAAAAGAACTCTATGACTCACATTCTGCACTTGAAGTTGTTCAACTCATGATTAAACTCTTCACTCTCGAATTACAAAATAATGATCCTTTTGCTCTTGCATCCGAAGTAAAATCTATAATGCATGATATCAAATCCACTAAGGTTGAATTGGATATTCCTCTTATCGCTTTTCTCAAGGCACTTTATCCTACATACTCCAATTATCTTGAGTCACTGCAAGAAAAATGAAATCTCAAAGATATTACCGTGGACTCTCTTGTGAAAAACTTTGTTGAAAGAGAGAAAGCTTTTGGAAAGAAGACAGCCCCTGAGTCTTCTGAAGAGGCTGTGTGCCTTTCTCATAAAGAATATAATCTTGCCCAGGATTCTTCCAGAGGAAGAGGTGGTCAAAGAGGAAGAGGAAGATATTTCAGAGGCAGGGGGGTAGACACTCTCAACGAGAAAAGTCAGATTTGCACTGCATACGCTACAAAAGAAATGGATCACATGATGCCTCCACATGCAAGTTACCTTGGGACAAAATTGAGCAGCAAAGAAACCAACAGAAAGGTAAAACTAATGACACAGACAAAGGTAAAGCACATGAATCTGCTCATTATGTTGTGGCACAATGTAATATCGGAGTAAATTAAGACTTATTTAATGCTTCACTTACTTCTTGGAAAAATGATTGGTTTCTTGATTTAGGAGCAACTTGCCACATGACTCATAGAAAAGATTTTTTTAAAGAATTTACTAACAATGTTGATGGAGTAGTATACTTTGCAGAGCAATAAAAAATCAAGCCATCAGGCTTAAATTGCCTAGTCTTCTAGACTTTCTTTTGCATCATGTTCTATATCTCCCACAGCTGAAGAGAAACTTGTTGTCCTTGGTCCACATCCACCAACAAGGTCACTCCATTCATATGTTTGATGGCAAGCTTGAGGTGAGAAAAGAATCTAACCACTCACTTGTCATGAGGGGGATAGAAGAAGAAAGACTTCTCAAGTTGCAGGGTACCTCTGCTCGTGCACAACATTTCTCATACAACTCTCATTATGAAGAAGGTACACTTCCATCAATTTTATTATGGCATGCTAGATTTGGACATTTGAACTATGACAACCTTCACTTGTTGAAGAAAAATGGTGTTGCTGGTTTGCCTACAATTCCTAGGAAACTTAAGCAATGTGATGCTTGTATTCTAGGAAAGCATAGCAAACAGTGTTTTCATGATTCACATTCAAGAGCACATAGAAAACTTGAACTCATTCATTTAAATTTTTGTGGTCCAATGCCTATTCCTTCTGCAAATGGAAATAAATATATGATGACATTTATTGATGACTACACGAGAATGTGTTGGGTTTATTTATTGAAGAACAAATCTGATGCTTTTCAAACATTCAAGAACATTCATACATGGATTGAAAATTATGGACAATCTCATATTGGTTCTATTCGCACTGATAATGGAAAAGAATACACTTCAAATGAATTTGAAAACTATCTTCGCCAATATGGGATCAAACATCAAACAATTGTGCCTTATAATCCCCAACAGAATGGTGTAGCTGAAAGAATGAATAGGACAATCTTAAATATGGTGCGCTCCATGATGTTTTGGGCTGATGCAGTTCTATATGCTATATATATAAAGAATAGATGTCCATTTAATGCTATTAGAAACAAGCCTCCATATGAAATGTGGTATGGGCACATTCCTTCGGTAAAGCATCTTAGGGTCTTTGGTTCCACCTGTTATGCCTTGATACCAAAGGTACATAGAAACAAACTTGGTGCAAGAAGTTGTAAGTGTATCATCCTCGGGTATTCAAACACCTCCAAAGCATACCATCTCTATGATGAATTTAATAAAAAGTTTGTTGTATCTAGAGATGTAATCTTTCTTGAATCATCGAAAACTGACAATGTTGTTGAGCAGCAACTTGATCTCTTGGATAGATTCGAAAATGCAAAATCATTTCAAGAATTTGATAATTAGATTCCACATCTTGAAGGGGGGATTCCTATACCAGATCAAACTGTTGAATCTTCTTCTGAAGCACTCTCTCCCCCCCATGAAACTCCAACAACGGATGATGCTTTAAGTGATCCAATTGATAGAATTGGGAGACTCAACCTTGATTCAGTACCAAATCAATCAACGGAGCAGCCTGGACCATCTAAGAAAGGTCCCCCAAAGTGGCTAACAAAGAGACTTGAAAGTGTTCATCCTAAGGAGGTTGGAAAGATAGGAACTAGAAGTAGGAGTTACTACCTGGTTTGATGATATAAATAGTAAATTTGTAAACCCAATATTTTTGATGCATAAAACAAGAACAATACATAGAATTAGGGTAAACTTCTCTTCATTAATGCTTCAACCGGTTACAGACTCAACCTGCCATGTGCACTTATCTGCAGTGGTCTGCGCACTCAACTGTGGACTACTAGGCCTCTACGCACTCATCTGTAGAGCCTTTTCCTACTCTACGACCCAAAAGACTCAACTCTACACTTGAATATGACTCAATTCATCCTTCACTGCCTCATGTTCTTCCTCTCCTTTTTACATCTTAGAGCCTCACTCTATTTATATAATCCCATGGTCCGCACACCATGGGTAGATCTTTCAAACCAACATTACATAACAAAAGTAAGGGTGGACAACCCTATGACTCAATTACAACTTCGCACTCCGCGCCCACAAATCATGGAGTCTTTGCAATGGACTTAGTCAAAACTTGGGCTTTAAGCCCCAAAACCTGCCTTGGGAGTTCCCTCACCCAACAATGTAAATCAGACAAGAAGCGATAAAGACCTCAGGGTAAAAGTAATAAATAGAATGCAATTCCATCTAAGAGGTTTGTTTCATCTGAAAGAGGACATGGACTTCGATATGAGGAGTAGAATAGGGATGAAGGCTAGAATCCTTTGCAGTGTTGTTCTTGTGGCAATGATCACCATAGGAGATATTTTCCACAACATTAGGGTGGTAGAGCAAAGATATACAATGCTTAGGAGGCACAGACAGTGGGAGATGTTGGGCATAGTATTCTTAAGATCTATGTAGTGTTGGATAATAGATAGGTAGATCATCAAGCATCTATCTTTGAGATGGATGGTAAGGTTTGTGATCAAGTTGTTTATATTTTGATTGAACATGGATATAATTATAGTTATGTTAACCCCGACCTGGTGGATAAGTGTGGTTTTAATAAAGAAGTGCATGTAGAGTCTTGGTTAGTGCAGTTGGCTATAGGTATAAAGAAGCAAGTTCATCATTGGGTAAGAGGTTGTGCATTGGGTTTGAATGGTATGCCTACCTTAGCACATTTGAATGTATTACTGTTAGGATCATACATTATGTTGTTGGGCATTGATTTGTTGTACCTTCATAGAACGAAGTTGGATTGTTATGACAAAGCCATTGAGTGCTTGGATGACAATGGGGAACAAAGAGTCTTACGGGGTAAGGAGAAAGAAAAATCAATTAGAATGGTGATGACCATGTAGCCCAAGTGTACTCATAGGAAAGGGAGTGTGTTATTTGCAATGGACATTTCTAGTGACAAATATAAGGAAGTTGAGGGTATAGATGTTTTGAGCAAGTACGAAATTTTATAGCAATTTTAGGATGTATTTCTTGTTGACATTTCAGAGTTGCCACATCATAGGGAAGTATACTTTTCTATTGAGTTTGTGCCAGGGGTAGCTCCGACATCAAAGGAACCTTACAGGATGAGCACTCTAGAGTTGGTAGAGTTGAAGCTATAGTTGAAGGAAATGCTGGACAAGGGATACATTAGGCCAAGTGTATCAACATGGAGCATAGATAAAGGAAATGTTAGACAAGGGATACATTAGGCTAAGTGTATCACCATGGGGTGAAACAATATTGTTTGTGAAGAAGAAGGATGGTACTCTTAGGCTATGTATTGATTACAAGAAGTTGAACAAAGTGACCATCAAGAACAGGTATCCTTTACCGAGGATTAATGACTTTTTTATTATTTGAAGGCAACAACAATGTTCTTGAAGATTGTTATGAGATTTGGATATCATCAGGTATGCATTAAAAAAGAGGACATCTACAAGACATATTTCTCGACTAGGTATGGGCATTATGAGTTTGTTGTAATTCCATTTGGTTTAACTAATTCTCCAACTACTTTTAGGTGCTTGATGAATAATCGGTTGCATCCATATTTGGACAAGTTTGTCATTGTGTTCATTGATGATATATTGGTATATTCTACAAATGAAGAAGAGCATTTCAAAAACTTAGCAACAATGTTGAGATTTTTGACAAAGAATTAGTTGTATGCTAAGCCCAGTAAGTGCAGATTCTTTCAGAAAAAGGTACAATACTTAAGACATGCGGTTTCTAAGGATGGCATAGCAGTGGAACCAAAAAAATTTAGAGCTATCATAAATATGGAAGCTCCCAGGAATGTGGATGAGGTGATATATTTCATGGGGTAAGAAGCCTATTACAATAGGTTCATCGGGAACTTATTGCATATTTGTTATCATATCACAAAATTGTAGAGGAAAGGTAAGAAGTTTGAATGGATAGAGGAGTGTGCAACTAGTTTTGAGTAGCTCAAGTAGTTGTTGACACATGCACCAGTGTTAAATATTATAGATCTAGAAAAAGATTTTGTAGTATGTATAGATGCTTTCAAGAGAGGAGCTAGTGGAGTCCTTATGTAGGATCAATAGGTGGTATGGTACGAGTCACGAAAGTTGAATGAGAAAAAGAAGGACTACCCAACACATGATGTTGAGTTAGCAGCGATCATACACGCATTGAAGATGTGGAGGCACTATCTTCTTGGCAGTGGGTTTGTATTGATGAGTGATCACAGTGGTTTGTGATATCTATTTGATAACCCTAATCTGAATGTCTAGCAAGCTCAGCGGTTGGCCACGATCAGTGAGTTCGAATTTGATATCAGGTATATCAAAGGTAAAGAGAACAGGGTGGCATATTCTCTTAGCAGGAGGAAACACGTAAATCACATAGCATCTATGAGCTCCTATAGGATAAATTTACAGGATAGGATCCTGCATGAAGGTGAGAAAGATGTCAGGTATATGAAGATTATGCCCAGGTTGCAGTAGAGTTTAGGTATATGTAGTGGTACAGGTATAGGTACAGGTACAGGTACAGATGGAGGTGCACAAGATGTGGACTATCATCTCATGGCATATGGAATGGTTAGATTTATGGATAGGATATATGTGCCAGATAACAATCAGCTCAAGAAGGTGATATTAAGGGAGTTTCATGCAACACCATATTCAGGTCACCCAGGTTATAAGAATATGCTGACAACTGTGAATAAATTCTGTAATAAATTCTGTTATTGGCCGAATTTGACGAGAAACGTAGCAGAGTTTGTGGCTAGGTGCTTGGATCGCCAGCAGGTGAAGGCAGAGTGTAAGCATCCAGGTGGACTACTACAACCGATTTTGATTCCAGAGTGGAACTGGGAAATAATTTCCATGGACTTTATGATAGGTTTTCCTAGGAAAGTGAAACAATATGATTTCATCATGGTAGTAGTGGAGAGGTTGAAAAAGGTAGTGCACTTCATTCCAGTGAAGCCTACATTCTTAGCGAGTGATGTAGCACATGTCTTCATCAGGGATGTGGTCAAATTGCATGGAGTTCTAAAGACGATTGTGTCGGAAAAGGATGCAAAGTTCACTTCCATGTTTTGGATGGAGCTATTTCTAGGTTTAGGCATAGAGTTGGCCTTCAGTATAGCTTATCATCTACAAAAATATGGATAAACATAAAGGGAAAACATGATATTGGAGAACATGTTCAGGATTTATGTGATGCATCAAAAGCAAAAGTGTGAAGAGTAGCTTCAACTCCTAGAGTTTTCTTACAACAATGGGTACCAGCAGTCAGTGAGGATGAGTCTGTTTGAGAAATTGTATGGGTGGAGTTGTAATACTCCCATTAGTTGGAGTGATCCAATTAATAGGGTGTTGATTGGACCAGATATGTTAGCAAACATGGAGTAGGAAATGCAGGTAATCAAGAAGAAATTGAAAGCATCATAAGATAGGTAGAAGATCTATGCATATCATAATAGGTTGTTCAAGGAGTTCCAAGTTGGGGAACAAGTGTACTTACACATCAAACCGAAGAAGATCTCCTTGCATATTGGATCATGTGTGAAGATGGCACCCCAGTTTTGTGGACCTTTTGGGATTATCGAGAGGATTGGGCCAGTAGCCTATCGGCTTGCATTGCCTTCGACAGTGAAATTCCATGATGGTTTCCATGTGTCATTTATTAATAAGTATGTTAAATATGTTGATCATGTGATTGATTGGTCTATATTGCAGGTGGAGCCAGAAGGAGAATTCCAGCCATAACCCCAGTGTATTTTATAGAGAAATATGCTCATGCTTCGGAACTGAGAAATCAAGTAGTTTAAAGTGCAATGGAAGCACTTTGGGCCTGCTGAAGCTACATGGGAGATGGAAGATTGGATGTGGGCTATATATCCTTCCTTATTCACTAGTTCAGTGGATGTCTGGTATATGTCTTTGGTATATGTTTTTGGTACATGTTTTGGTGATGTTTGGTATATGTTCATATGTATATGGATGTAAATACGGCCATGAGATATGTTATAAAGCTCCAATAGGTGGTATGGGTGTCATTTAATTATGGTGTTGTACTTTCTATGTTGTGATGTTGGTTTGCTTCCCAAGAGGAATATCATTAGAAATACAGCAACGAGCTAAGTTATAAAGCTCCATGGGAGGATATTTTACTTACAACAGCCTTGTTGGTTGTAGATGTTGTTGAACACTGAGGATGGCATTCCCCCAAGGGGGAGGGTTCTGTCACACTCTTGGAGGAGTGTGGCATACTTGGAGTTTTTGAGCAAGAATGCAAAGGAAGAGAAGGAAAGTACAAGAGCACATCAGAATCAACAACTAAAATAGGATTTTCTTGCAGGTACCAAGTTTCATGTATGTTTTCCTCACTAGTTTTGGCATGCATGGCATATGCATGTAGTTTATTGGTCATGATCTGTCATTGGCATGACAAATTGTCTAGATTGATAGTGGATTTGCCTAGCCTTTACATTTTTTGGATATCCATGGTGTTGTGGGTTCATTTCTTTGTTTTCCTGATTGGTTCTCATGTTTTATTTAGCTTGGGTTGAGTTACTCGTTCCCAGAAGCCCTGGTTGGAAAAATGCTTTGGAATCCCTGTAACACCTTGGGTTGAAGAAATGCTCTAGAAGTCATGGTTGGAACCAACACTATATAGCCCTGGAAGGCTTGGGTAGAGAACAATCTAGGATGGTTTTGTGATCTTTGACCATCAGCTGGAACCATTGTTTGATGGGTTGATGTGGTTTGGCCTCTGGAAGCCCTGGATTGTTTTGATTGATGTGTTTTATGAGATCCAAAATTCATGCTTGGAATATGGCATATGGGTGACTAGATGAAGAGAGATTTGACTCAACCATGTCTACAGTTGGGTGGTTTGTGGAAGTCGCACACTTGGTTGGGCTTTGCATCATTAATATGAGGTTATTTCTCCGTGTTAATTCATGAGTATCATATTGTCTTATATGTGGATGATATGGATGTTGTTTCCTTGTTATTTTCTTTTATTATGTTGGCTACAAACATGTATTATGATAGTGGCTATGTATGTCTCTCATCATGTTTTTACTTATAAATGAATGAACAATGTATCTATGGCCTAATAGATGAAATTGAAGCTAACGTGTTGAGGCATCAATGCTTGTTACTGATTTTCAAATAAGTATGAGATCCCTATGCTTAGTTCTAATGTTAATACTTTTAGCTTTTATGTTTGTGGCATGTTTAACGAAATTCCTATCGTGGCTGGTAGGGGTGTAGTTTACTCCTTGTCAATGTTTTTGAAAATGTATCTTTTTTTCACTATGAAAATTCATTTCTAAAGGTTTCACTGAGTTATGGGCAGTTACTTGGGTTTTTGGCATGAAAAAGTGGCACAAATCACAGAGTCATAGGCATATCATAGGGGAAGCAAATCCCCAAATGCTCACTTTCCCATGTTGTGGGAGCATCTGGAGCTTTATGGGCACATGTTGGCCCATATCATAGGATTGTCCAACAATTTTATGCATTAAAACTTTAGTGGGACTCAGGGACTGGTGACCTGAGTGGTTAGGATGGCTCCTTGGAATTGTGTTGCTGATGTGGAAGGTATATTTGATGTGTTCTGTAGATTCCACTTCCTTAACTAACACATAGGGAGTCAGATCATATCATAGTAACTTATTGTCACATGTTTACCCCATTGGTTGGTTACTTGGGTAGATGTGGGAGGAGGTTGTTACATGGGTTCTTATCTTAGAGGGGTTTTTCCTTGTCTTTGAGCCTAATTCTTGTGTTTATTGCATCTAATGTATTTTATCTTAATAATTATTCGATGAAAAGAGTCTAACAAAGAATATAAAATGATAACATAAGTTTACAATAATTTATGAAGGATAAGGAGAAAATGTTTAAATAGCTTCCCTACTACATTCTCCAACACACAATACCTACAGGCCTAGAGTAAGCTACAATAGAGCATGGATTACAAGTTGATTTGGTTTTTATAGTAGTTTCCTTTAGTTATCACATACAAGAAGATAAGAAAAAATAATTTGGTTGACATGATTCCACAACCATCCACATAAAATATCACAACTTTAGGGACTCTGATGCACATGGCATATAAAGGAATATTTACAAGGTGAGAACTTCATAGAGGTGTTTCAACATCTGTAGATTTAGAGTCATGTGCATAGTGGTGACATCATCATTGATTATAATATCCATGATGTGGTACACTATAGGATGGATCAACTATGTGTTCCTAAAGGTGAGTGATCGGTGCTCATTATAGAGGCTCACACCTCTAAGGTTCCAGGGCACTTTGTTGTAGGGAAGATAGTGGCCAGCTTAGAAAGGTGTGTGCATTAGCCCAATATTCAAGAATATGTAGCTACGTTCACAGGAGGATGCATGCTTTTTTTTATGAGGAATCCTAGAAACAAGAAATAGGGTATATATCTTCCCTTACTTATACCCACTCATCCTTGGGAAAGAATTACCATGGGCTTTGTGGGAGGTTTCCCAACAGATAAGAAGGTACATGACTACTTGTTTGTGGTAGTTGATAGGTTTAGTAAGATGTGTGTTCTAATTCCCTATAAGAATACTATTAATGTGCAAGAAGCAATGAACTTGATCTTTGGACAGGTCTAGGTGTACTTTGGGATACCAAGGAGCATCATTTTAGATAGGCACACGAGATTTTATCAATGCATTTTGGACTACAATGTAGAAGAAGATGGAGAAAAAGTTGAAGAGGTCTACAACAGTCCATCCACAAACATATGGAAAAAAGGTAATGAACATTAATTTAGTCCAGCTTCTACGGAGATACTACTAGAAGCATCTGAAGACATGTGATGAAAATCTAGTATATATACATGATCCAATATCTTTTACTTATAGATGCATCAGAATTACATGAAACATATATTATTAACCATGGAAACTAAAAGCACATAAAACAATGTGGAAATAATACGATAAGCAAGAAAACCATGACATAAAGATTTGATTACAGAGTTTGTCGAATGTCTTCGGGCCTTGTTCAATAGTGGGGAGGCCTTCTTTCATTAAGTGGCATAAAAGGAGATAAAAGTACAAGCAAAATTCAACTACAATCCTTATACCTCCAAGTTGGAAGATGGACGAAGAATGGAGAGCTTTAGAAACAGACAGTACCACTGAAATCTTGGCAAAAAATTGTGCCTTTTGCACCTTCTTGGAACCTCCCTGCTGCTTAAGGTGAGGTCCCGGCTTGCTGCCAGGTCAGGGTCTACTGCGTTCAATAGCTTTTGAACTAATATTCTAGTCCTATCCACCTTCCTCTGATAGAGATGGTCCTTTATATAAGCTGGCAACAAAATCCCTCAATACCAGGGTAGTTCCAAATAAATGACGAAGTTTAGCAAGTGGGTGTTTTCCAATAGAGGTTTTTGGGGCCCTAAATTGTATGTGGCAACAACCCTTACAAAAATGGAAAAACCCCTTTAAGTGTGCGTTGAACTCGGTGGCCTTTTACTATCAGTGTTTCCCCACAATCAATAGTTTCATCGATGTATAGACCAACCCATACATCAAGTGGCCTGCGATACAACAGACCCACCAAGAGTATTGAACATAACATATAAAATATTAGGTCTGGAAACCCCATCACAAATCGTAATCAGTGAAGCCCATTACATAACATATATACGGGTGTGGTTCTTGTACGATATGCAATTGCAATATCACAATCGAAACCTGATCTTGCCGGAGGCCGATTCTAGACTGCTACACCTTGTGATGTGTGATTGCAATTCGTCGCATTGCAACCCTAACTGCCAAGGGCTGATTCTTTCACCTTTTCCTTTTACGATGGGCGATTGCGATTTGAATGCATTGCAAACTTGCACCGATTTTCTTTAAGCAACGACCTCTTCTTTCTTTGATATGCGATATGTGGGAGCAATCATAGCCTGCCACTTGGTGCTTCCTCATTCACTGAGAGTGTCTACCATGTCATGTCCTCCTGCCACCTGGGCAAGTCAAACATAAACTTTGACTTGTTCTAACTTCTTTATAGGAACTTGGATTTGAGTGTCGTTCACACTGTTGGAATCAGTATGATGACCACTTTGATCTGATGCCAAGTTTATCCAAATTCTGCCACTTTGTGTTTTTAGCGTTTTACTATGCCACTGGTACTTCTCTAAAGATCCACCTAGATCAATCCTCCCCACTAAGAGCTATTGGTCCACCAGAATCCTTCTCAATCAATTGGAAAGTGAGGAAAATTTTCCCTCACATTTTCTTTCATCATCCATCGATATTTACTTGGATGCATTACTTTGAAGCCAACACGAATGTACTCCACATCTCCCCGTCATGAAGTTTTGGTTTTCCTCTCAAGTAGGATATCTTCAAAGCAACTTTTTTAGATAATTTGGTGAAAAATCATCCACTGTATGAAACTGTGCAACCTATTTGGTATCGATAACCAATGGAGGTTCATAAAGCTTTAGGTTTACAACATTTAGCACTAAGTACATTTTCATATAAGCAAGAAATTCATGACGAAAAGTATTGTATCCAATCTTTGTGAATATGGTGAATGGACCATATCAAATGGGTGTCAATTTCTTCCTTTCTCCCTTCATTATATCCTTGTTGATGTGGAGACATACCTTGTCCCCACCTTGAAACCACTGGTCAACTTAGTGCTTATCATCTTGAGCTTTATACCGAGTCTTACTCTTCTCCAACTGCTCATGTACTGCCTGATCAATTCCCTGTATCCAATAAATAATGTTCCATGCTTTGTCCCTATAATCCCGTCCATTTAAATCCTCATCTTTCCCAAAGACCATGTCTAAGGGATCCCTTGGTAGATATCCAAAACATGTCTCGAACGGTAAGCTCTGTGTGGATGAATTTGTTGCTCGATTATATGCATGCTCCACATAAGGAAATTGTTCATCACACAACTTGGGGAGTTTTCCACAATAGCCTTGGAATAGGTGTACCACGATGCGGTTAACAACTTCTATCTTCCCATCGATTTGTGGATGAAATTCCATAGTTCTTTTTAGCTTAGTGTCCATTATTCTCTACAAGTTGGTCCGAAACTCTACAAGAAAGCGAGAGTGCCAATTTGACACAATAGATGTGGGTAACCCAAAATGGACCCAAAAATGCTGAAAGAAAAGATAAGTAGTCTACTGAGCGGTGACCTATTTTTTACAAGGCATTAAAATACACATTTTACTAAAACTATCCACAACGACATCAAAATAGTCATGACCTTTCCTAGACATAGGCAAACCACCTACAAAGTCAATGGACACATTTTCCCATGGTTGACTCAGGGAGTGGCGTGTAGAGCCTGAATTTTCTATTAGAGAGCTTTGAAACAGAACACAACACACAACCCTTTGCAAAGCGGGTCACAATGTTTTTCTTATGATGTCAAAAACAAAACCTCTGTAAATGACATAAATTTATTTCAACCCCAAAATGACCAAACACCAGAGAGGTATGAGCCTTTCAGTTTACATGCACCCTTTCATCAATGGGTATGCAAATTTTTCCAGGGTGGTACAATAGTTTTCCCTTCAAATAATAATTGTCCACCTGCAATCCACGAGTCAGTTTTGCATAGATTTTTTAATATCATCATTGTTAGTATATTGTTCAACATAACTTTATAACGATAAAGAAAATTTTTGAAAAACTATAGATGTAGAAATAGGAGGGTACGAAAGCATATATGTTACCTTGTTGTGCGCACCCTTCTTATATCTTATTACCAAATGAAACTATTGGAGGAATCCCATCCATCTGAAATGATGGGCTTGTTGAAGCTTTGTTTGTGAATGAAGGTACTGCAAGCGCTGATGATCCATATGGATGATGGTCTCCTTGCTGATTAGGTAGTGTTTCCACTTCTTTACACTCTGAACCAAGGCATATAACTCCCTGTCGTACGTGGGATAATTCACAATAGCCTAGGAGAAAGTCTCTAAATGGTAACATATACGCTTCCTTTGTTTCATCAATACAATGCCCATGGCATATGTTTCAGTCTCAAAAGGATGCTGGATGCCTGGTAAGGCTAACAATGGTGCCATTCTGATATTCTCTTTCAATGTGGCAAAGGATTTATACTGCTTTCCTCACCACTGAAAGTTCTGCTTCACACTGGTCAATGCGTGCAAGGGGGCTATGATAACAGAGAAGTTCACAATGAGCCTTCTCCAATATTGTGCCAAAAAAACTCTGAACCTCTGTAATATTTGTGGGCTTAGCCCATTTCATAATTGCATCTACTTTAGAGGGATGTATCCTCAATTTCCAATTACCAACTATGTAGCCTAAATAAACCAGATAGGTCTTCCCAAACTCACACTTAGACAATTTTACATACATTTTTTTCATTTTTCAGAACATCAAGAACGCTCTTCACATGCGTACATTTTCATCCCATGTCCTACTATAAACAAGAATATCGTCTATATATACAAGCACAAGATGGTCAATAAAAGGTCTAAACAGATCATTCATCACTATCATAAATGTAGTCGGAGCATTGCATAATTCGAATGGCATCACCATCCATTCAAACCTGGTGATATCCACTACACAAATATAGTTTTGTAAAATAAACAACATTTCTCAAATGATCTAATAATTCATGAATGCAAGGGAGAGGGTATTGATTCTTCACTGAAATTTTGTTTAGCACCCTATATTCTACGCACATTCTCCATATGTCATCTTTCTTTGGCACCAAAATGATCAGTGAGCTGAACAAAGAAGAACTTGGTCTGATGACCTCTTGATTTAACAACTCCTGCACCTATTTCTTCATCTCCTCCATCTCGATAGAAGCCATCCTGTACATGCTGATATTCGATAAAGGAACATCTTTTTGTAAATGGATCTCATGTTGTATTTCCCTTTTTGGGGGCAATTCTCTCTGCCCTTGAAATAATACATCATAGTTAGAAATCATTTCTAACAATTCCTTCTTATGATCAAGATTACAACCTTTGAAAGCATCACCCATCTTGGCCTCTTTCTCTCTCATTATCATGAGCACTCACCCTTTGCTAGAATTAACCAATCGTTTAATTTATTATGTGCTTACAAGGCTAGTGTTAACTTTTGTATGATGAGCTATGACTATATATTCTACCTTGTCCTTCATGAGGTTTTATTTGTTTTCATGTCAGAAGAAAATTTCTTTCTTGTCTTAGAGATACAAAATTCCCAATATGATTCCACATATTTCCATAGGCACAACATCTAACTCTACCTCATCAATTAATTTGGAAGAAATAACAAATCTGGCCCTACACTGCTTGGTTACTTGTAATTTGATTTTATCACTTACCCAACCAAGTGGGTATGGACTTGCATGAGGCTTAGTTTCAAGGCCTAACTTTTTCACTAAGGACTGTGAGATTAAATTTGCTTGGGAACTTGAATCGAGTAAAGTTTCCACGTTTGTGTGTTTTATAATAACTCTAATGTGGAATAACCCAATTCTCTTTCACTTGTTAATTACAGGTCCATTCAAATACCTAGTACTTGGAATCGAATAATAACTATCATTAACAGAATGAGTGTCTCTTGCACCCATGGTTGTAATCAATGTCTCATTGCCGAAATCTGATCCAATGTCCTACTGCGTTGTTGCCACTGTCTTTTGCTTCCCCTTTCCGCTGAATATCTTTGGTCTCAGCTCCAGATGCAGCTTCCAACAATGGTCCCGGTCATGACCATATTTCTTGTAATGAGTGCAAGATGGTGTTTCTATAAGTTTTAACCCCATACAGAAATTACCTGAATATGAATTCTAAAACACAAAAAATAAACAATGCGAGAGCATAACACATAAAACACATATAAAGAGATATTTCCCTTGGATTCCAAAACCAAGACTACCAGCTTGATTTTTCATTATGTTCCTTCCAATGTTATAATACATATTTATACATGTCGAAGCATCCAATACCATGGACCTAAAACCATCGCGTCCAATACCATGGACTGAAAACCATCGCGTCCAAAAACATGTGCAAAAATCATGCACAAAATCATAGGTGGGTCTGCCCATCCTATCATAGGGTCCAAAAGCATAAAGTGGGGTTATGGGTATGCCTCAAACACCCTGTGACCCTCCCCCGCACCCCCCCCGTGCCTTCACTACACAATCGGCGTAATGAAGGGGGGCTCCACCCCCCTCTAACCCCCAAATTAACTACGTGGGCTAGTCGTGGAAAGAATATAACACAACCTAACATTCTCCCACTTGTTGTTTTCTTTCCACAGGGGGCCACAAGAGACCTTAGTCATTTTTCCAGCCTTGAAACGCCCATTGTCTCTCTACACCAAGAGAACTTCTCAGAGCTGATAGATTTTTTCAATGCATCTATAGTATTCTTCAAAGTGTCCACCTTTACCAGCAACACCTCTTTGTCTTCTATCATATCCCTCAGAAAGTGATACTGAACATCAATGTGCTTTGTCTTTGAATGATTTGCGGGGTTCTTTCCCAGGAAAATTGCACATTGGTTGTCACAGTCTATCCTTATAGCTCCATGTACTAACCCCATACTTGAACACAATCTCTGCAACCAAACTACTTCCTTGCTCGCATGAGTGGCTTCCATGTATTCTGCCTCTATAGTTGATAGTGCCACTACAGATTGTTTCTTACTCATCCAACTGACTGCACCTCCAAACAGGTTAAACACATACCCACTTGTATATCTTCTCTAATCCAGATCTCCAACCCATTCTGCATCAACAAAGCCATGAATATCCAACATTATGTCCAATCCTGATCTTCCTTGGTAGCACAAACCATAATCACTAGTGCCACAAAAATACCTAAAAACCTGCTTCACTGTTGTCCAGTGGTCCTTCACTAGTTTTGACATAAACCTGCTCAATACCCCCACTGCATGTGCAATGTCTGGTCTAGTATAGACCATTGTATACATCAGGCTACCGACTGCACTTGGATATGGAACACGGGACATGTCATCTTCCTCTTCTTGTGTCTTGGGACACTATTCGACAGATAACCTCACACCTACAAGAATAGGAACCTTCACCGGTTTACTATCCTACATATTAAGCCTCTGCAATATTGTCTCGACATACTTCCTCTGGTTTAACCAGAGCTTCCTCTTTGCCCAATCTCTTTTAATTTCCATGCCCAAAATATAGTTTGCAGCACCAAGATCTTTCATGTCAAATTTGGAGGACAATTGGGTCTTCAAATCCTGGATAATTTCTTTGTCATTTCCAACTAGCAGCATATCATCCACATACAAGACCAGACAAATAACATGGTCACCAATTAATTTGAAATACACATAGTGATCTGCTTTGCTTCTGGTGAAGCCAAGTCCCCATATAAATGTATCAAATTTTTTACACCACATCCTTGGTGACTGTTTTAACCCATACAAAGACTTCTTTAACTTACATACCAGTTCTTTCTTACCCTTCACCGCAAAGCCTTCAGGTTGCTTCATGTATATTTCCTCTTCTAGGTCCCCATGAAAAAATGTTGTCTTCACATCCATCTATTCTACCTCAAAATCAAAATCAGCAACAACAGATAAAAGTAATCTAATAGAAGTTATCGTGGCAATAGGAGAAAAAATATCACCAAAATCAATTCCCAGCACCTACGAATAACCTTTTGCTACCAACTGAGCCTTTTATTTCTCCACCTTTCCTTCTACATTTGTCTTCTTCTGTTAGGCCCCTATACTACTAGTGTAACCCCTTATTGTTATTAGTACAACCTACTTATTATATTGATGTACCCATGTAGTGCCCATATTGTTGCTATTGTGCCACATAGAAGCCCACTATTGTTATTATTCTGCCCTTACATTATTATTGTTATGTTGTTTCTGATTATGTGATGACAACTTAGACTCCTATATATAGAAAGGAGGTCTTTTCATTTGTATCATCCAAGAATTGTTCATTTATGTAATGTAAAGGAGGTTGCCCCCTCGAACAGGCTGAATTCTAAGGCATTGATCTATCTTTTCTATCTTCTCTTGAGCTGGTTTCATAACATTTGGTATCAGATCTTTGGATTATAGGGTTTTGTTGCTCCAAATAGGTCATCGTGGAATTTCCATTATAACTTCTTTTCTACGACATTTCAGAAGCTAAAAAAAAAACCCATTTGAGACAAAATCGCGTTGAATCTTGAGTCTGAATTTCAGAGCTTTTCGCACATATTTGCGGATATGATCTAAGGAATTTGATCTTTTTGGAGACTCCTGAATTACATTCCAAACAGGTGACCTGGGGAAAATCGTCATAACTTTCTCTCTGAGCATTGGATTGAAATTTTGTAAGAAGGTACAGAAAGAGGACGGAATGTAGTTTCTTCTATATATTTGTTAGAGCCAAAGGTTGAAACAGTGACACGTGGCACTTCACACAAGTTCACTCCTCTGGAAAGGTCTATAATCAGGTCATCTTGGGAGATTGTGCATAACTCTTTCTTGGAAAATCCAATTTGGATCAGACTGGTGGCATTGGAAAGAGGACGCAAAGGGCTACTACAGATCACAATTTCATAACTTAAAGATCTGAAAGTAAAGAGTTACAGTCATTTCAATATCGAGCTCCTAAAATCAAGAAAAAGCAAGATGAGGAAGTTTGATCGCAAGGATCCGGTAAATTGGATACTTCAGATGGAGCAATATTTTGATCTACATGGTTTACCACTATTACAAAAGGTATGTATTGCATATTCATATTTAGAATCGGATCAATTTTTATGGTATGAAGGGCTTCGTTCTCGTAAACAACTTATTACGTGGTCAATTTTCACGGAGGAAATGATAACACATTATGAGGATACAAAGAGCAACACCTTCTTTAGAGCAACACCACAACAATTGGAAAGAGTAAAAGGGCTTTTTGACATAGTGGAAAGCAAAATTATGGAAACCAGGAAGCATACCCGTCACAAATATAAAGATGGAAGTGTTGTTTCTCCCAGCCTTCCACAACCTACAAGGGTTGCACCTCAACAATTGGAAGAAAAAAGAGAAAAAGGGCTTTGTTACAATTGTGATAGCAAATGCACTAAAGTTCATAAGTGTGCTGAGAAGAAATTATTTTACATAGAATATGAAGAGGAGGAAGAAAAGGATCAAGAAACATCAAAAGAAGAGGATATACGCTAGGACCCCACCCCAGAGAAAGAAGAAATGAATCAGACCATATCTTGTAAAGCATTGGCAAGAATTACCACTCCTCAAACTCTCAAGATAGAAGGACATATCAAGAAGAAAAAGGTGCAAGAAGTGAAACATCACATCGAGAAAGAAGAAATGAATCCAACCATATCTTGTAATTCATTGGTCGAAATTACCACTCCTCAAACTATCAAGATAGAAGGACATATCAAGAATAAAAATGTTCAAGAAGTGAAAGATCACATCCAGCATCAAGAAATGAATCTGACCATATCTTGTAAAGGATTGGAAGAAATTACCACTCCTCAAACTCTAGAGATAAAAGGACATATCAAGAAGAAAAGGGTTCAAGCAGAGAAAGATCACATCGAGCATCAACAACAAGTTCTCCAACTTTTAAAGGATAATGCCACTTTGGTGCAAAATCAAACAAAACAACGGGTAGATCAACATCGTAATGAAAAATGTTTTGATGTAGGTGATTGGGTATTTTTACTGCTACATCTCAAGCAAGCTATTTATGAGAAGGAAATGTTGGCAATACTACATGCACTTAAAAAATGGCGACCTTACCGAATGGGAAGACTCTTCAAGGATGAGGATGTGGAAGCATTGTTTTGTGCTATTTCTATTATCCAACCAGATTGGATAAATGAAGCAAGGGATGAATGGAAGAAGGACGAAGAAGTATGGCCACTTATTCAAAAGTTGCAAAAGATCCCAATTCAAACAATATTGCCAGAAATTGAAGAGGAAGGAAAAATCATATTGGAACCTGGAGCAGTCACAGAAACAAGAACCCAATAGCTACGAAATCGATCAATTTCAGAGTATCTCATCAAGTGGAAGAACTTACCCACTGAAGATTCCACATGGGAGGAAAAGAATTTTATACAGAAGGATCAAGAACTACTCAAGTGTTGAGGACAAAGCGTTTTGAAGGAGAGGGGCATGTTAGGCCCCTATACTACTAGTGTAACCCCTTATTGTTATTAGTACAACCCACTTATTATATTGATGTACCCATGTAGTACCCATATTGTTACTATTGTGCCACATAGAAGCCCACTATCATTATTATTGTGCCCTTACATTATTATTGTTATGTCGGCTCTGATTATGTGATGACCCCTTAGACTCCTATATATAGAAAGGAGGTCTTTTCATTTGTATCATCCAAGAATTGTTCATTTATGTAATGTAAAGGAGGTTGCTCCCTCGAAGAGGCTGAATTCTAAGGCGTTGATCTATCTTTTCTATCTTTTCTTGAGCTGGTTTCATAACATCTTCTTGAACACCCATTTGCTACCAGTGGGTTTCCTTCTAACCGTCAACTCCACCAGATCCCAAGCCTCATTTTTGTGCAAAGATGCCACTTCATCAACCATGGCCTCTTTCCAGAGTTTTCCATCCTCTGAATCTACTGCTTCCTTCATAGTTCTGTGATCATCATAAGTAATAGATAAAGCAAAATTTGAACAAAAAGCAGATGGAATATACCTTTCTGGTTGCCTTTTTTCTTGAATTGATCTTCTCACACCTAGAGTTTGTGGCTCTTCATATTTTGATTCCTACTCTGCTATAGAGTATGATTCTTCCTCCTTAAGCTCAAACTTTATCTTCTCAGGTTCCTTTGGTTGGAATTCATGTTTAATAACATCTTTTGCCTCTCTGAACACCACATCTCGATTGTACACAACCTTCTTTGTGACTGGGTTCCAAAGCTTATAACCCTTTAAACCATCCTTATACGCAATAAAGATGCACTTTTCAGATTTACTATCCAACTTGATTCATTTCTCCTTTGGAACATGTACATATGCATCACATCCAAATACCCTCAGATACGAAAGAGAGGGTTTCTTACCAGTCCATACCTCTTGTGGAATCTTATCCTCCAACGCTGATGAAGGTGACTTGTTGACCAAGTAACATGTAGTATCCACCGCCTCTAACCAGAATTACTGTCCTAACCTAACACCACTGAGCATGCTTCTTTCCATTTCCATCAACGACTTGTTCATTCTTTCTGCAACTCCATTTTGCTAAGGTGTAAAAGGAGTAGTCTTCTGTCATGCTATACCACACTTCTTACAAAATTCTTCAAATTCCTTGTTGTAAACTCTCCACCATTATCTGTCCTCAGCACCTTTATCTTCTTCTTTGTCTGATTTTCCACGAGAGCCTTAAATTCTTTAAACCTGTCAAAGGCTTCAGATTTCTTCTTAAGGAAATATATACATGTATTCCTTGAGAAGTCATCTATAAATGATACATGGAACACAGACTTACCCAGTGATGGAACCTTCACAGGTCCAAACGAATCACTGTGCACAAGTTCTAATATCTGTTTCACCCTCTTACTACTAGAGGGGAAACTCACCTGATTCTGCTTCCCATATACACAATTTTCACAGAAATCAAAATCAAGAGAGCTATTCCTCATACCTTCTATCATACCATCACCATTAAGTATTCAAAGTCCCTTCTCTCCAATATGTCCAAGCCTTTGATGCCACAACATGCTCTTCTCTCCAGATACCACTAAATTTTTTGCTCCACTTTTAGGAACCATAGAACTATTGCACCCATCAATAATAGTGCTACCTTTCAGTTTGTACAAAGTTCCAATTTGAACTCCCCGCATCAATACCAGTGCTCCCCAAACCATTTTTCAGGTATCCTTCTCAAACACTGTTTTTACACCTGCATCATCCAGCTTGCTTACAGAAATTATATTTCTAACCAATGCAGGAATATGTAGAACACCTGAAAGTGTTCTAACCCTTCCACCTTGTAACTTCAACTTTACTTTTCTGCAACCAACGATTCTAGCCTTCCTATCATCCCCTAAGAAGACATCACCGCCATCATATTTCTCATACTCACAGAACCACTCTCTATGGAGAGTGAAGTGAAAGGATGCACCTAAGTAAATCAACCATGCCTCATGATCTACGTGTGTACTTGAAGAAGCCAAGAATACATCCCCACCTTCATCTGATGTGGTTTTCACCTCTACAGAAGGAGCATCATCAGATCTCTTTCCTTTATCAGGAGCTTTAGATTTACAATCCCTTTTGAAGTGCCCTTCCTTTCCACATTTCCAGCACACCACCTTTACAAGTTTTCCTAGAGATTTACATCTCCCTCTAGATTTAGATCTCCCACTCGATGAATTATTTTTGTTTCTGTTATGGGACCATGCTTGTACAGACAAGGCATCACCATTCTCGCTCTCCATATTTTTCTATCTCATCTCCTCCGTCAGCAAGGATGAGATTATTTCATCAAACTCAAGGCAGTTGCATTGCTACCTATTGAAATAACCAGACTATCCCATGAATCTGGTAGAGAACATAACAAACTACTGCACTTATCTTCATCTGAAATTTTAATATCAATATATGCTAATTGACTTACCATAGTATTAAATGCATTCAAATGCTCTGTCACCGAGTCTCCATCTTTCATCCTCAGGTTATACAGCTTTTTCTGCAAGAACAATTTATTCACCAGAGACTTAGATTGGTACAAAGTTCATAACTTGTCCCACAAAGCCTTCGCCATAGCTTCCACTGATACAATCAGCAATACTGAATCTGAGACACATAATCGTATTGTGCTTTTTGCCTTCTGATCCAACTTCCATTCTTCGTCGAACACTCCCATTGGTTTAGTACCCAGATCTACCACGATCCACTAATCTTTATCCACCAATACATCCTCCATCTTGATTTTCCACAACTCAAAACTCTAACCATTAAATTTATCGATCTCTATCTTTCCACTGCTCGCCATCTTCTTTTACCACCAGAATCGATCTCACAGATCTCCCACTGAACAGGGTCTACCACACGCCCGAGCGAAATACCTTAGCAACAAAGGCATCCCCTTGAAGCCAAAACAGCTCTGATACCAAATGTAAGTTTTAACCCCATACAAAAATTACCTGCATACAAATTCTAAAACATAGAAAATAAACAATGTGAGAGCAGAACACATAAAACACATATACACAGAGATTTTCCCCTGGATTCCAAAACCGAGACTATCAGCTTGATTTTTCATTATGTTCCTTCCAATGTTATAATACATATTTATACATGCTGAATCATCCAATACCATGGACGTAAAACCATCGCATCCAATCCCATGGACTGAAAACCATCGCGTCCAAAAACATGTGCAAAAATCATGCAAAAAACCATAGGTGGGTCCGCCCATCCTAACATAGGGTCCAAAACAAAAATTTTCTGGGGCGCTGCCCCGGACCCCATAAAGTGGCGTTACGGATATGCCTCAAACCCCATGTGAGCCCCCCCCCCCCCCCACAATCAGCGCAACAAAGGGGGGCTCTGCCCCCCCTCTAACCCCCTGATTAACTACGTGGGATAGTCGTGGAAAGAATATAACACAACCCAACAGTTTCTCTGTCCCCTTTCTTAGCTGTGATAATCTTCTTATCCTTCCCTTTGCCTTTCTTCTAGAATTTGCAATGTTGAGGTTTGAACAGTGTTTTCTTGGCTTGATCATCTACGTCAATATTGTGTCAACTTTTTAGACAAATGGCCTATACACTAGCCACATCAATTGTAGTAGGCTCAAACAGTAATAGTGAGTGTCTTATGTACCTATGTAGCACACTAACATACATAGTTACAGTCTCAAGCGAATCTAATGAGATGCCCAAATTGAATGCTTGTTTCCGAAATTCTTCAGTGATGCTTTTCACATTTTGGCCTTTAACTTGCCTTAGATATTTCCATCCCATTAGTGCCTTTTGTTTATAATCCAAAGGGTAAATTTTGACTTTCAATGTAGAAATAAAACTAGACCAAGAGGACAAAAGGTTACCTGAATTTGTGTTGCCCTTCTGTAACTTGGTCTCCCACCAAATGAGAGCAGTGCCACTCAGCTGAAGGGATGATAGTTGGACCTTTTCCTCATCTGCTTAAATCTAGTATCTGACAATAAACATCTATATGTCTTATCCAATTATTAATTTTTTTTGTAGTACACTCTCCATTATACATGGGCAGTTCAAACTTTACATCTAGCTTGAAGAACAGTCTCTTATATGGATGTTTGGAATCATGATTAGAGTGATGAGAACTATCACTTGAAGAAGGAGAGGAAGGAGGCTCTTCCCCACCACCTTCATGATTTTCTGATCTATTATCATCGACACCTTCCTTCTCGTGCCCAAGCGCATTTTCATACTTCAAAAAAAACTTGTCCACTTTCTCGTCCATATTGTAGAATGCCTTTTGGAAATTTTGATCCTCTTCCCAATGAGCTTCTTCATTTTCAATGTTTCTTCTTTGTTCCGCACGTACTACTTCAAGATCAAAGTACTTAAGTGTTCCTTCTCCTTTTTGCAACTTGTTCCGAGTTACCATATACTCATGCAATTGACATCACCGAAGACCTGCTCTGATACGCAACTTGATCCAAGATATTTTACTTATAGATGCATCAGAATTACATGAAACAAATATTATCAACCATGGAGCTTAAAAGCACATAAAACAATGTGCAAATAAAATAATAAAAAAGAAAACCACAACACAAATATTTTGATTACAGAGTTTGTCCAATTTGGACTACGTCTCCAGGCCCTACTCAATAGTGGGGAGGCCTTCTTTCATTAAGTGACATAAAAATATATAAAAGTACAACCAACATTCAACTATAATCCTTATACCTCCAAGCTGGAAGATGGATGAAGAATGGAGAGCCTAGCTTCAAAAACATATAGTACCACTGAAATCTTAGCAATAAATCGTGCAAAAATGCCTATCCAAACATCCAATTTGGATAATTGGGGCTATTGCACCTTATCGAAACCTCCTTGTTGGTCAAGGAAAGGTCCTAGCTTGCTGCTAGGTTAGGGTCTACTATGCTCAATAGCTTCTAAACTAATTTGTCAGTCCTCTCTACATTTCTCTGACATGGATGGTCCTTTGTATAAGCTGGTGACAAAATCCCTCAATACTCGGGAAGTTCCAAACAAACAACAAAGTTTAGGAAGCTGGCATTTTCCAACAGAGGTTCTCAGGGCCCTGAATAGTATGTAGCAACAACCCTTACAAACATGGAAAAGCCCCTTTAACTGCATTGAACTTGATGACCTTTTACTATTGGTGTTTCCCTGCAATAAGCGACTTCATTTGCGTACATACCAACCCATACATCAAGATGCCTACGATAAGGAGGACCCACCGGGAGTATTAAACATAACATATAAAATATTGGGTCTAGAAACCCCATTGCAAATTGGAATCAGAGGATCCATCGGGCAGCATATATACAAGCGTGGTGCTTATGTGACATGCAATTACGATATTGCAATCTCAACCTGATCTTGTTGGAGGCCAATTCTAGACCGATACACCTTGCGATGTGTGATTGTGATCCATTGCATCACAACCCTAACTATCGAGGGTCGATTCTTTCACCTTCTCCTCTTTGTGATGGGCGATTGCGATTTGATTGCATTGCAAACTTGGGTGAATTTTCCTTAAGCCACGACCTTTGGCTTCTGCAATATGAGATATGTCGTACCAATGGAATCCTTCCACTTGGTGCTTCCCCATTCGCTGAGAGTGTCTGCCATTTCATCCCCTCCTACCACCTAGACAAGTTGAACATAAACTTTGACTTTTCTAACTTCTTCATATGAACTCGAATTTGAGTGTCGTTTGCACCGTTGGAATTAGGATGACGAGCACTTCGATTGTATGCTAAGTTTATCCAAATTATACTACTTTGAGTTTGGAGCCTTTTACCATGCCACTGTTACTTATTTGATGATCCACCTGGATCAATACAACACTATTATAATAGAGTAATCCACACTTCCACTTGTAGGTCCCCATTTGAAACTTGTTTCATATATTTTCCACCTTCACCTTTAGATCTTACATATGGACAATAGGAAGGAGGGAGGGAGGATCTTACAGGGGATTCCTTGAGGGTTGGAAAAATGTATAGAATATTAGGAATATCCATATATATTGGAAGCATAACATTTGGAAGACTGGGTTGAAAGGATAACTTCTAGGAAAATCTAAGTGTACACTTGAGAGAAGGTGGAGGAAAAAAAAAATCACCTCATTGAGTAGACGCTTTTGGGCACCATAAGTGTCCAAAAATGGGGATATTTGATCTATATTGGATCATTATACTTGTTTCCATCCTTATTGATACTTTTAGAGTGTAAATGGTGGAGGAATAAGCTCACAGGACCATTTTTACTTGTGGGACCTAGTTTAGCAAATTGGGGGGGTAAAACCTTTCAGGAGCACTTTGAGGCATAATGATGTTTTTTGGGGGTAAGTTTTCAATTTTATAGCATAAAACCTTTATATAAAATTATACACATAGACACCTTTCTAATTATGTAAGAATCACCTCAATTAGAGTATGTATACAAATGTTATGTTGCTCGGAAGATTACCTTCCTATTTTAACCACCATAATTCAAGAGGATGCTACATTATCCACCATTGTTCATGGAAAAGGGTGATGCAGGAGCATCCTGCTCAGAACATTTATTGTTCATTTGGTTGATTTATGGGTCGATATTTTTAATTATTTTTAAGAATTTTGTATAGATTGAGTGAGAAATCTATGTGTGAGGTTTTCAGTTGTGTGGTATTCTCAACTATGTGAGAATATCAGGGATAATTGATGTGTGTAAATCTCGTAGAGATCTTAGGGATGCGAGATCCTCAAATAGGAGTTAGTTGAGTGATTTAGGGAAAAATCATGGGTTTAGTATAATCCATAATTATGTAATTATGCTATAAATGTAAGCCTGCGAGGAGCGTGAAGAGGAGGTCATTAGACAGAGTATTAGATAGAGTGTTAGAGTGTTAGATTAAGCTAAGTAGAAGAGAGAATAGATCAGAGCATGAGATGTTCTGTACATTATGTAAATATTGTTATGAATAAAAGGAGTTTGTGTACAAAGATTGTTTGTGTGTGCTCTTTTGTTATGTGATTGGTTTCATTGATTTTAGGCTGAATTCTCTATAACTACAGTGAACAGTTAAGAGCATGGATATATTTTAGTAATCCAGAGAATATAACTTAGAGACAATATAAACTTAGCGCAAGTTCTAGGTCACAGCGGAATGAAGAAACTCCAACAAATTTCATGTTAAACTCGAGAGAAGACCAAAACCGTCTGATCATATAGATCCAACTGATCTAACGGTCATTGCATACCAAAAAGCATGAACATTAATTAGCATAGAATGGCGGTTTTGGTAAGTGGTTTCTTGTACGGCCTCAAAGCCGTAAGTGGTATCCTAAAAACAGACGTGAGAAATTATTAAACTGAGTTAATGACTCAGTTAATCATGACCGTCGATTAGAAGGGGTCAGATCGGATGGTAATGTCAAAAAATGAACAGGATTTAATATAAAAATCAGACATGATATTTTATCAACTATGGTTTAATCTAGCTGAAGTCTGGATCGGTTCCAATTGTTTGTTGTGAAGGGACACGATCTAACAGTGATCGCGTGGTGAAAATGTGCATACTTTAATTTTATTTCGGGATGTGATAAAGTTATGAGTGGGAGTTTTGTTTCCTTTCGGTTCCGTATGAGTAATTGAAGTTTTTCCATATCCCGGTGAATAAGGAATTCTACCATTTTAGTAGAATAATGAAATTAGAAGGGTTGAGTGGAATTTTAACTTGATTGGATTTCTGCTAAAGATTTCGGGGTCAATAATTTAATTAAACAGGGGTTTAATTAAATTAAATTTGTTATTTATTTAATTACTGCAAATTCGCTTCATGATTTTGGTATCAGAGAAGAAGAAGATTTTGCATGAAGTATGAATATATTGCAGAATTGTCAGTGTTAGTCCCTACAATTTTTGTGCAGAGTAATAGCAGAGGAAGATGAGAAGATTTGCAGAAGCCTAGAGCAAGGAGTGCTCAAACTAGAGAGAGATGCCAAAAGCCTGAGCTTATAGGAGAAAATCTTAGTTAGGCATGTGTAGAAAGAAGGAGACTTGTTACTGTAGAGGCTGATTGCAGTTCACAAGTTAAAGCTATTAGGGAGATAAGAAAGCATATGACAAGGAAAATCAGAGGTGCAACGAAAGAAAAGGAAAAAGCAGAGGAGTCAGTTTTAGAATTTGATTGAGGTAAATAATTTTTTTATTGATTTGAGTTTGAAGAATTAGAGGAAATGAAAATGGAAAAACTTATAAAAGGTTCAAATAAGTGTCAGATCAGTTAGGAATAACGTAGGATAAGTATTGCAGAGATGAGAGCAGAGTTGAATATACTACAGGAATGGTTTCAAGAGAAAGTGAATGAAGACCAAATACTTGGATGGAGAATAAGGAAGCGGGTCAAGTGGAATCTATTGCAATAGAGATGGAATGCTATGTTGATGAACAAACTGGAACAAATACATATTTCTTTGTTGGAGAAGGAGAGACTCATAGGAATTGAGTCACAGCAAAGAGGATTTTTCGAAACCCATAAGGATGGTGGGAATTTGGTGCTTGAACCATAAAAAGAGACCAAAAGCTTTGGTATTTGTAAAACTGATAGTTTGTCTCTGAATGCAGGTATGGATATAAATAAGGAATTTGTTGAAATAGAGACAACTAATGACCATTGTTATTATCAAGAAGTATTTTTTGGAGCTGAAGGAATCTCGGATGATTGTTTTTCATTCCATGAAGATGAGTTTGTAGCTCAATTAGAGAAAGAAGTAGAAAACAAAAAGACAGAAGCCAATGAAGTTGAGTCCAAAGAAAATCTAACAAAAGAAGGAAAGGACACCATAGAGAACATCAACTGTGTTGATGTGATTAACAAAGAGGAATTGCTTCTAGAGCCTGGTGGAGAAAGTTGCTTTAGAGAAATACAGAATTTGTTTGAGAGCTTGAATTATGATGATGGAGAACTTTCAGATTTAGCTCTTACTAATCTCAGCATGACATAGTTTCCTAGCAAAGCTATATGTGCAGACAGTGAACCAGTTCAAGACTTGTTCAATGTTTGGAAACCAGGAAAATGGGTATTCAAGTTTAATAATTCTCTGATGATATTATTCTATGAATTTAATGCTAGACTACATAATGAAGTTATTCCTTTGAAGGACCATCATTAAAAAAAATTTGGAATCCTGGAGGTAGAACACATATAAAGGATTTGTACGCTATAATTTCCCATTAGACAAAGGCCAAAATTCCTTGTACTTGCAATTATATTTAAAGAAATAAACTAGAGCATCCTCGCCATCCAACTAGGTTTTCTCCCAAAAGGGATTCTGAGGTTATATCTAGTTTCAAATCATCATTTGTGCATGTTTATCATTTTGTTATCTATTTTCTATATAATTTTTATTTTCATGTATACACGATTAACAATAATCTACATATCTAGAAATCTAAAGAGAAATAAAACCATAATAGTGTGTATTTTACATTTTTAAATATAAATTTATTAGATCTATTGTGACAAACTATCTAGTCGAATATCCACAACATTTTATGGATAATATTAGTATATAACATGTTTATTTTGTTATATTGTGGATATCTCTAAGGCATCTAGATTGGCTAATACAAAAGCCATAAAGCCCTAATCATGTCCAACTAATCTGTGAATAATCTTCATGAGTCTGAGGAGAGACTTTTACAACTAAAAGCATGAGTTGTTGATATAAGTTGTCATTTGAATCTTCTCATGTCATATATAAAAAATTATCTTAGGATACTTGGAGAATATGAGGATTATAATGTAGAGGACATATCATAGGGGGCATAAGAAGATCAGAGAGAAATATTTGACTGTGTCAAGGAAAGGACGTAAAAACGATCAACCTAGTTTGAGGTTCATGACTCATTCATAGTCTCAATTAAAAATGGAATCATAGGTCAATAAAAATTTCTACCAAGACAAGAGCGACACTTTGAATTTAAAACACTTGTTGCGATAACTAGAATTTCATTTCAATGTCCATCATATAGAGGAGGAATAGAAAATTTCATTTTCATGGTTGAAATTAGAGGTCCATGGTTTTACCTGGTGGGAAAGACACATGTAGACCTTGAGGTTGGAGGGAGATCATCTAATGACAAAGTGGGAGGAATTCAAAACCCTCATAAATTTATAGTTTTACCCTATTGGTTATGTAGAGTAGTAGTGGATCCGGTGGAACTACTTTAGGAAGAGGCAGGGGAAGAGTGTAAAGGAGTACACCACATAGTTCAACAAGATGGTCGTAATGTTGGGTATCTCTGCAAATAACATAGATGTACTCCTGAAGTATGCAGGGGGTCTACATATACGTATGTGGAAGAAAGTGATGTTGTTTAAGGCAAAGTTGATGGATGATGCTTGTGTACAAGCACAGTACCTGGAGAACATAGGCCTGAACAAAGTGTAATTAAGTGGATAAAAGTAGAAGGAGAAACAAGATTCTTCCAAGGAAGGGAAGAAGAATATCAAAAGGGAAAAGGATAAGAAGATGGAAGCCATATCATACCAGTGAAAAGATCCCATCAATGACTAAAATCATTGCAACATGGGCGATCATACAAAGGGGAAGTGTTGGAAGTTGCATCCAAAGCTTAAGCCAAAGAAAAAAAGAAAGACAATAGAAGTATAATATCATGACCACCTATTCGAGCAACCAAATTAGAAGCAAATTGGACGTGGATGAGAATATTCTTTTCTATGCTAATGCAAAAGGAGGTGAATTTTAGTATCCTTTAGCAATAGGAAGAGAACGAAATGACCAAACTATTCCACTTAAAGATACATGTCAAGAAGACAAATATCCATGCTCTGTTCAACTTAGGATCTTAGGCGAATCTCACTGTAGAAGAACTGGTTAATGAATTGGGATTGGAAATTCATGATCAGCTGAGCCCATATCCATTAGGATGGGTAAATTAGGATGTAGAGTTAAAGGTAACAAAACAATGAAAAAATATATTGTCTATTAGTATTGATTTTATTAATGAAGTAGAGCTAGATGTGGATCACCTTTATGCATGTGGAGTGGTTTTTGGAAGGCCCTACATGTACATGCAAGATGAAATATTCATGCAAAGATCCAACTAGTACCAGCTTGTAAATTATGTAAAATCATTCACCATTAATGCGCACAAGGACAAGTCAAATTTTTTTCTAGTAAGTGCTAACTAAGATAATAAATTAATTAGTTCTAACAAGAAGTATGTTTCATTGTTTTACTATTTTTAAGATAAATAAATGATCAGTATCTAACAACCCTGGTTAAAAATCCATGTAAAAAATATAAGACCATGAACATGGGACACGTATTCGAAGCTGAATGGTGGGAGAAACACCCTAGTGGGTGTTCATTTGGTTTAGTATGGTGAAGGAAATTGACAAAGGAAATGGCAAGGGCTTTGGAAAGGAAAAGAGATATTAATTGGCATTTTATTTATGAAAATAATGGAAAATAGGAGAAAAGGAAGGTGAAAGTTCACAGGTTTCATGTGAGGTGTAAAATGAAGGAAAATAATGGAAAAATAAGAAAATAGAGGCCTCATTGATAAAAATGTTTTTTAGGATGATTTGGCAAGATTTTGTCATTTCAGTATTTTGATCATTTTAGTATTGGAGCTCTCATTTTTCTCTCTCTCTCATACTCTTGGAAAATTAGAGTTTTCTTAGAGAGGTATTAGATGAGTGTTGTATACATGGGATTTGGAGGAAGAAGGGAAAAGAAAAGAAGGAAAGTGAAAGAGGACATTGGGATCAATAGTTGCAACGAATTTTTATTGCAGAAAGCGAGTTGCATATAATATTTCCTTGCTATTTTTGGCATCAATAGCATATGCATGTGGCTATTTGGTTATTATTTGTCATTGGCATGGAGGATTGCCTTGATTGACATTAGTTTTGCCTAGCCTTACCATTTCCTGGATAGCCATGGTGTTGTGGGTTTTACTTTTGTTTTTCTAGTTTGTTTTCTTATGCCTTTGGCTGTGGGTTGAGTTATTAGTTCCTGGAATCCTTGGTTGGACAAATGTTCTTGAAGTAGTGTAACAACTTCGGTTTATTTACTAGTCTTGGAAACCATGGTTGGAAAAATGCTCTGGAAGTCCGACAATAGTTGTGGGTTGGGTTACTAGTCGTAGAAGCCCTGGTTGGAACCAACACTCTAGAGCCCTAGACAACTTGGGTAGATACCAATATGGTGATGATTAGTGATGTTTGGCTTGGAGGTGGAATCACTGGTTGAGGATTGAGGTGGTTTGGCCACTAGAAGCCCTAGATGGTTTTGATTGATTTATTTTATGATATCCCACATTCACTCTTGGAATATGGCACAGGAGTGACTAGCTGTAATAAATATTTGGTTCAACCTAGTCTATGGTCGGGTGGTTCGTGGAAGTCCCATACCTGGTTAGATTATGAAATCATCAATACGATCTCTTTTTTCTTGGTATTCTATGGATAAATATTCTTGTGCATATGTGCCTTATATGGTCATTATATCCTTGATATTTCTATTGGTTATATGTTATTTATGAGTGAGTTTTATGACAATGAAAATGTACGGTTCTCATCATGGTTTGGGTAATCACTGAATGTACAATGAATATGTGACTTAATAGATGGTAATGAATTTATTGTGATGATGTAATAGTCCTTCTTTGTGATTCTAAAATAAGTGTGAGACCCCTATGCTCAGATAGGTTGTTTAAACTTGTAGAATGCATATTTGTGGCATGTTTGAAGAAATGCATGTCATGGCTAGTAGGGGTCTAGTCATGTCATTGTTCAAGTATTTGCATTTTTATCAATTTTTTTATGTTACTTATCAATGTTATAAGTTTCATGGATTTCTAGGCAGTGGCCTGAGTTCTCTACCTGGAAAAGTGGCACAAAATCTAGAGTCACTGGCACATAACTACCAGGAAAATTCCCTAGTCATAGGCATGCCTTGTTGTGGGAGTGACTACAGGTTCCCAGTCACATGCATGCCTATGTCAAGGGAGCGAGTGAGCCTTTAATGCAGGAAAATGTCAGTTTGTCTTAGGGGATAGTCACCTAGATGGGTTGGATGGCTCTTGGGGTTTTTGTTGTAGGTGTAGAAGGTCATATTTTCCGTGTTTCATCAGTTCCACTTCCTTATTTGGTACATAGGGAGTTTAATCATATCATAGTAGCTCTTTGTCATATGTTTACCTCATTTGGTTAGAGACTTAGGTAGATGTGGGTTACAGAGTAGTACTAGAGCACGGTTCAACATTTGGAATGGATGGGAAGAATGTGTTTTTCATGCATACATGTTAGTTGCATATGCGTTGTTTATGTGTTTGGAATATGTTCTTATTGTGTATGCATGGTGGTGGTCATTATTGTCATTGTGTCACCATGTGGAAGTTGATGGTGTTGTTGTTGGATGTGATCATCATGAGTGCATGGCAGTTATGCATTTTTTATGCATGTCAATGTCTATATATTGTTATGCATGCATTTTCATGGTTACGGTTGTTGTCCATGAGGTCATTTTAGGAATTTTAGGTCATCATGATGTTGTTGGTATGTTATGATGCTGATGTGTTGGTTGATATAGTGTAGGAGATGCAGATCATCAGAGTGAGGTTGTAGCACTAGACTTTGGGGTAAGAGAAGATCATCATATATGTATTGTATGTTTTGCATGCATGTATGTTAGTTAATGGATTGTTATATGAATTACGGTTATATACATGTTTTTCATCTTATTGTTGTTGTGGTTACATGGATGGTAGATGCTAGTGAATCAGTGTGGTCATCTACCCATGTGTCGAATATATATGAATGATAGTAACTTGTTGGTATATGCTTTGTTGTTGTTGTTTTATGTTATTTAACTTGATGATTATGTTATATGTTAAATTTTTTAGTGTTATATAGTAGTTAACTTGATGATTATATTATATGTTGTTGATGAGTATCTTATATGTTAACTTGTTGTTGTTATATGTTAGTTAGCTTGATGATTAGGATTATTTCATTAAGATCTTGATGTTTTATGTATTGTGTTGACCTAGATTGGTTTATGTAGATGGTTATGGTTATGAGATTCACATATGAGATTATATATTTGTGATATTGTGTTGTACTAATCTAAACTGACTGTGCGTACGTGATTGTTATGCATGAATGATAATTGTTTATGAACTTATGAGGTGAAAATGTTAGCTAGCTATTGTTATGTATATCATGATATTATTTATGTTTTTCATATGTTGTGAAGTTATATCGTGCTAATATAGATTTATTGTGCAAACAAGATATCCTCCCTTGAGATATATCAAGGTATGAGCTTTCTTATGTCATCTACTTAGTGTTTGAATGTTTGATTATGTAATTTATTTGGTGTTTATGTGTTTGGTGTCTATTATGTCATCTATTTATTGTTTGAATGTTTTATTACTTGCATGATATGAGTATGTATGTTATACAAAAAAATTTCCTCCTCATCAGTTCAGAGGAGAAAGACATGATGGTTGAAGCAATAGCCAAAATCACAGGGCTTGTTTCCACACTAACGTTGTCTATATACTGACAACATGCTTTAAAAAACTTCGCTATAAGCCTAAGGGAGTGTTAGTGACCCTACTAACTCTACTTGTTGGTTTGGGGATAGCGCTAGTGGATCCTAATGAGAATCTAGAGGTCAAATGAGCGATTTGACTCATAAATATCTAGATATTCCCTCCTAAATCTACTCAAAAAATCAAGGAAACATCTCAAGTTCAACCTACTTGTGGGATTTATAATCCTAATGAAGGAGGAAAATAGGAAAGAGCTCAAAAGAATGGCAACCTCATTGCTTTTACCTAAAGAAACTCATGGAGGAACTTGGCAACCCTAACTTGAATACTACATAAGCAGAGCTAGGGCTATTGTGATGGAGGTCAAATGATTAGAAAGGATAACTTACTTGATTGTTGAGCATAGTCTCAAATATAATCATAAGAAGTTGGTAAGAAGGGAGAGGGAGAGGAGCTTGAGAGGTAAGGGAAGGATGATGCAACAGATGGTTGTAATCACTCTTTCGACATTAGTAAAGAACTGCAGTTGTACTATCTACTCCGTGGTGTTGGTACTATCATTCATTTAGTTGTTTATCCAATACCTTTTAGGATGATTAGCTTAGGTATGTGTAACTAGATGTCTTTTATATATTTATGTATCAATTATCAAGGTTGTATGCTCTGATTATGCTTGTCTCTTCTATGTGCAAGACTTGATCTGGAGCCTAGTCAAGGGACTTCCACCTAGCTGCATTGTGCTCTCCAGCAAATCTACATGGAGGCTTGAGGTAATGAATCTATTTTGCTTTGATAATTAGTTATTGATTATGGACATGCATGTAACTTTGTGACGGCTGCAGAAAATCTTATAGTTTTCCAAGGGTCCCAGGAAGACCCTTGAGGGTATCTCCATTCTCCATACACTGTGCATTTTATCCTATAGCAAAATTGGCGACTCCATTGGGGACTATACATTAGTTCCTAGTTTACCTATAAATTTCCTAGTTTCCTCCTCCTTCTAGACCTTCCTGTACTTCTGCATTCCTTTTCTGACCCATCACGACCTTGCAGCACTCTTCTTTCATATATTCAGCCCTAGATTTGATCCCAAAAGCCTTGTTTTGAAGTGTCTTCCCACAATAACGCAAGTTAGTAGTGTAAACAGAGATTTATAAAGCTTTGTGTCTGCACAAACAGAGTGTTAGTGCCTCCAGTAAGTCTCTGTGGCATCTAGCACAGAGCATTAGTGACCAAAATTTTGCTATGTAGCAGTATTTGTGACCTCAAAGAGTTTGGAAACTTGCTTCTAAACTGATAAGGGATCTGTAGTTGTGTTTTGTTTGCAAGATCTGTGTCTTGAAAGATTTTTTTTTTAAGGAAATAACATTTCTTCTTAAAATTATTTATTTTCATAAAGGAAAAATTCAAAAAAAAAATATTCATTATTCAGCTTAGCTGGTTAAGTTCTGCATTATTTGGTTTCAGTAGTTGTTAGAGAGAATTGAAAAATTTATGTTGGTTATGATAGTGTTGTAATGAATAGGATGCATAGAACAAATATTGATGTATGAAAGACTCTCCCTTGTAGAATACATCTTATTTCATCGAATTGAAAATTTACAAGCATTGCCTTTTGCATGAATTTTGAGTCAGAGTCCCACCACACATCATATGTCAACACCCCTACAAAAGACATTAAAAAAGTACACTTAAAATCTCCCTAAAATCAATCAATAACTCTTTCTAGAGAAAACAAACATTAGTTCAAGGTAGGATCTTGGGATAGGCTGTGTGAGTAAATTGCCCAAGATCAGAAACCAAAAATAGTGTCATTAAAGGAGAGAAATCCTTCTTCACTCATACTACCGGGACCACTCCAGTAAAAGCAGAGATAAATATGAGACAACATCAGACTGTACGTGAAGGTAGCCCACCTTCTCTTGCAACTCCTTTGTGTATTATGTGTATCGGGGATCCCTTCGGGGATATCGGAGCTGAGTCGGGGACTTAGGTATCCTACGCACAGTTCATATTGCCTGCAACTATGCCCCCCCTCGTGGTGTCTATGATCTGAGGTATCCTTACTGGCCATACTTTTAGGGACTTACACAAGGTGACTGGGGCGGGCTGCCCTGGTACCTAACACAGACGGACCTACTCTGTCTTCAGTTTTTGGGAGGGTGTTGTTCTTCACGAGAGTACCTGGCCCCTCAATATGAGGTTTGGGCGAATCTCTATCTGTTATTCATTGTGATATTGGGTTTCATCTCCAGTGATTGGTGCTTATCAGATAGGATCATTTCCCTCTGTTTGCTGATTGATTCACTTAGTGTATTTTTTATTTTTTTTTAGGTGTTAGAGTGTGATCATTGAGACTTTAATAAACATCACAATAAAATTTATTGATAAAAATTATCAGCCACCGTGGCTACATCTGGCTCTTGTCATCAATCTAGACAATTGTTAGGACTTCCTCCACTCATTTTGGAAGATCTGCCAAGCTCCGTGAATCGGATTCCCTATCTTCAGGAAATTAGTGTCTGAGATCTCACACAGAATCAGTTAGGACAACCGAAGATTCAAGCTTACCAGAGGATTTCTTTATGGCAGGATTTCTTCCTCGATATAACCCTCCGACCACGAATCCTTTAGACCCACTCTTAGTTCACGTTGCATCTCTACCTCCTTTGTCTTTAGTTAAAACACTTCCACCCATCTCGTCGATGAATAATGGGTCATGGGACTTTTTGGACACTTTTGGTCTCCCACCACTTCCCTAGTCGACAATGACTACCACAGCTTTGATGGCAAACCTTTCTATCCCATTTGTCCCAAGTACAAACCCTAACATGAAACCCTCCACGAGTGGAACCTATCCTATCCCGAGTTCCACCCCTTTAGTGTCAAACTGTATACCTTCAACAAGTGCTACATAGAGTGCTCCTGATAATGCTCAATATACCACAGTTAGCACAGGTCCCTTCAACCATCAATATGGTTGGCGTCCATGGTATAGTTCTAACCCCGAGATTCAAGTATCTAGGGGCACTTCCAATATGCATATGCTAGTGGGGAACATAACTGTTCCCCTTCCATTTTTAGGCATGCATGTTCAGTCACTCATTGACATGAACACTCCTTATGCTAGTCAAGGACAAATGGTTATTTTTTTGGCGGGTTGGAATCCTCAAGGAGATCCCAACCAATCCATGGGGGCACCCTACAAACATGTTCAAATGAGTCGAGGGGGCGGTGCTTATCCTAGGGAAAATTCTATACCCCAGCATCATGACCCCATGGAAATCCACATTACAATGCCATACCCCAAGGCAACTATTATACCATGCAACCTGTGTATAATATTGGGAATCAAATGATGGGAGGACCGCGAGGATCCCCAAGTCATATGGCATTGCCTTGGTCTGACTCGGGGGGAATCACACACTTTTCCTTTCTTGGCAAAGTTGGATATCCCTAACTTGTACAAACTTACAAATGACCCCATCTATCATAACTTACTCTATCCATCAATCCCACGTAAAATACCAACATACATCCCTAAGTTCGAAGGGAAACAAGGGGAGGATCCGGGTACCCATATCACCACCTATCATTTTTGGTGTGTTTCTAACTCCATGGTGGATGATAGTATCTGGTTACGTCTTTTTCCCCGCACCCTCACTGGCAACGCAGCAAAATGGTGCATCAAGATACCACACGCATCAGTCAATACCTTTGATGCTCTAGCAATGGAATTCCTAAAGCACTTCCAGCTACCCATCCGCTATGAAACTAGGACAGAACTCCTCACTTTATTACGTCAGGATACCTCCACCCACATCTCTGATCATATACGTGAATGGAGACATAGTCAGAGGATAGTCAAATCTCTACTCATAGACTATCTCTTAGTGAATTGGTTCTCCAAGTCTCTACTTCCCCAAATTGCTAAGGATGTCACCTTAGGTGGTACGGTCACATAAGATGAATCCATATGTCATGCCCAACACTTATATTTGATATATTCATAGTTTGGCACTCTTTACGACGTAATCCCTAATGCCCCTCGCAACTCCAATGCCCCCGCTACTCAGCAACCCATAGCGCACAACGATGGGATTATCAGCGCAACCTCTGGGGCTGCTATAAAACGACTCAGCGATCGCATTGCCCAGATGTCAATGGACCCCTCTACCACATCGACTGATCTTCCTACCACCGCGATAAACTCTGTGCAGTCTATGCAAAAACCCGGTGATAAGAACAAGAAGAATAACAAAAAAACCACTCCTTCCGAGGTGCAATCAACAAAGAAGCAAAATGAAAAGGAGAAGGTTGTTGTGCCTCCTGACAATGGAAAGGATAAACCCACTAGATTCCCTTGCAAAATCTGTGATAACGACCACCAAATCTATCGCTGCCCACATCTTCAGGAATGCACAGATTTCATTGCTAAAAGGGATTCTGGTAGGACCCCTACTATCTTGAATAATTTTTTCCCTGCTCAGCAGTAGCAACACCTTATTGCAAACCAACCCCAATCCCCACAAGTGGGCAATGGTGGTTCACAACATCCTTCGGTTGGTGAGGGACCCTCTACCATTTACACCCTTGAAATGGTAGATCTCCAAATAAGAGCGAAATCTTATGGACCTCCTATCCCTCATGTAGAGGAACCTTCCTCAAGTCAAAACCCACCACCACCTAATGATTTTCATATCAAAAGGCTGGTTGCTAACCTTGTGATTCAGCCCCTTGAAGGGGTACCTCGACGGACAACACATAATAAATCTACATGTGCCACCCAAAACTACAACATTGTAGAAGACTTGGCGCAAGCACCATCAGCTATGTCAGTGCTCAAAGTATTACAAACATGTTTAGAACAAAGGAAAGCTTTGCTTTCAGCCATTGGTGGTATCGACCCATAGGATTCCATGCTTGCAATTTTCGACATGGAAAAGTGTAAACCTCCCCTTTCCCATCAAATTTCATTTCAAGTGCAAATCTTTTCAAAAGGTAAAAGTATACATAGAACTGTCATTGATGAAGGTGCTTCTACCTACTTCATGTTGGCTTCATGTTGGCTCTCTTTGGGTTCTCCATCCCTAACCCCACTGTTGAATTCCCTTAAATCTTTTGACGGCCACACTTTCATCCCAAAAGGTTACCTTGCTAGCTACCCCATTACCTTGCATGGGAAAATGGTAACGGTGGACATAGAAGTCATAGTAAAAAGCTTTATTATAATATCTTGCTATGTCGCAGATGGACATACACCATGATGGCCATTTTGTCTACTGCCTTTCACATCATCCTATTCCCATTGGATAGAAATATAGTCACAGTGAACCAGTTGTCTTTCTACACCCCTGATTATTGCCCGTTACCAAGCGTCTCTGTACCCCTAGTAGGTGGTGTACCTGATTCTTACATCAGTGTCAGTACCATTCTTCTGAAGGCTTCTTCCCTAATGGGTTGTTTCCCTCTTCAGCTGTCCCAGGTTTCACAGATGTTCAATATGCTTTAATACATTTCTCATGGACAGATTGATCCATGGATCCTACTGGCTCCTTTATACATTGACACTTACGGAGAAAAAATGTCGTTGTCACCAGTTGAATTGGCCTACTAGGCCATTCAATCTGCATCCAAGTCTCTAGTCACTTTGGTCAAGTCCAACACTATCACCTCCCCTCCCATAATTGCTCCTTATTTCGATCCCCTCAATCAAGTCCTACCTACAGATGAAGCTATTAGAGATATAATGGGTTTAGAAGAGTGACCTTGGGAGGACACTCACCATCGTGTTTCGACATCTGATTCAGACATGATTCCTCTTCAAATCCTATCATTTAACACACCTAAAAACATTTCCTCACCATATATGACTATCCAAACTTTGGAAATGGAAGGAAACATGGGCAATATTTCAAAGATATTGCTCATCGATATTTCTATCAAGACGTGCATCGTTGAAAATATACAGGTTGGAGCTAATTGCAATATTGAGGAAATTGCGAGCTTCAACTACCCTTTTAAGGATTTCCGCGATGTTTTTCATTGGTCTTATGAGGAAATTCATGGCATAGACCCTTCTATTGTCAAGCATGAGATCAAGAAGTCTTGAGAATTCCTTTTATGGTATTTTTCTTGCTCGTTAATCCAAAAAATCCTTGAGCCTCTTTGTTTGGGCTCGCTAAACTACCACGAAGAAGAGCAAGCATTCTTTTTATGGTATTTTTCTTGCTTGTTAATCCGAAAAACCTCGAATTTGCTTCTTTGGGCTCGTTAAACTTCTACAAAGAAGATATGAGCATGTTCTTTTATGGGATCTTTTCTCCCTCTTTAAACTGAAAAATCCCTGAGTTCTTATCATTGGACTCGTTAAACACATACGATGATGGTCCAAGAAAGTCTTTTTCACTCTTTGTATAGCTCATTAAACTGAAAGAGATCATTAGAGAATTCTTTTTAGGTGCTTTTTTCTCGCTCATAAAACTAAAACAATCCCAAGGTTTTTCTTTAGGTTGGTTAAAAATTTATAAAGATGACTTGAGCATTCTTTTAGGTACTTTTCTTGCTCGTTAAACTGAAAAATACTGAGTTTTTGCCACCGGGCTCATTAAAAATTTACGACAACAACGAGAGCACTTGCTTTTTTTAGACCATTTTTTGGTCTTAAATCGAAAAATCCCTGAGTTTTTCCCTTCTTCGAGCTCTTTAAATCTACGAAGAACGAATGGGCAGTTATTTTACCTCTTTTTCCTTTCTCATTAAACTGAAAAAGATACCTTGAGTTTTCTTCATTTGACTCATTAAAATTTGATGAAGGTATTGAGTTTGTCGTAGTGTGACTCTTTAAAAATTCACAACGATAATCGAGTTTAGTCTGTCTCCTCGTACTCATAAAAAAATGAGGTCAACATCTATTAAGCATAGGTTTCTCTTTATTCGGACTGAATAGATTAACTCACTGAAAATTAACCGATCCAGGTATACTATTAAAATTTTTCCGCACCTAGTTAAAAACTATGACAAAGGGACCACCATGGAGTCATTCTTTACGATATTTTTAGACTCTCTAAATATGAAAATACCACCAAGTTGTCTAGTCTTGACTCATTAAATTACACAAACAAGGTATAGAGTTGCTCTTTTCATGACCCTTTTCAGACTCTTAAAACACGAAAATATCGACGAGTTCGCATGTCTGGACTCATTAAACTAATCAGATAGGGAATAGAGTCGCTCCTTTTGCGGTCCTTTTTAGACTCTAATAATATGAAACGCTCAATGAGTTTACCCATCTGGACTCACTAAACTAATCATACGGGGAAAGTAGACAATACAAATGCATTTAGTATTAGAAAGTGTGGCTTGATAGCAGTCATTCCCTTGAACATGGCACTCCCTCAGATAAACCTTCCTTGTGATGGCCTCTCAATATGAATCCTACGATCCTATGAGTTTAGCCTAAATACCACGATGTTCTTGCATCTCTATATCCTAACACTATTTGGTGTTTCATGAGACTAGTGTTTCATGGTTAAAACCATTGTTGTGCCTTCTATTGTTCAAGGGTTAACCTTTTGTTTCCTCCATTAACCCATCAAGCATATCCTTTAATCATGCCCTTCGTCGTTTTGACCCAATGCTCAAAGATTCCTCAAAAAACAAATCATTCTTGTCCCGTTTCGTGTCGATTGATGTAGGACACATTATTGGCTACCTTTCGACAAGTATCTTCCTATCGACTTCAACACTCTATCTAGGAAGATGACCCTGAAACACATTCAGTGTCTTGGTACTTGTAGATAGTAGTGGTAGGTCACCTTGTGTTTGATCAGGAATTCTCATTATTGGCTCCTGGTTAAGTGATTCTACGAGTGTTCAATGAAAAAATCAGTTTTCACACTCGCTAGATTGTACTGTGCATCTTGGAGGCCATCACCATTATTGGTGGCCTTCCTCGCATCTATTAACGTTCTTCATTATTGACTTGTAATCAGATGATTTCGTGCATGTTCAACATCAACTCATATATTCACATGCATCAATCTATGTTTTTCTGTGAAGTGGAAATCAAGACCTTGGGTAGAGGCTTCCATCACTCAGCCTTGTTTCCTCTCCCAAGTTGCGTATATTGTTTCTTGGAGACAACTCATCAGAATGATCCTATTATGACACTGGATTTGCATTGTGCTTATCAGTGGCTAGCATCATCATATATCTTTTTATGATAAAATCACTCTGACATAGCTACTGAGCATGGGAATGCTCAACACAAGACATGATTTTAGTTGTTATTTATATATATATATATATATATATATATATATATATATATATATATATATATATATATATATATATATATATATATATATATATATATATATATATATATATATATATATATATATATATATATATATATATATATCTATGTGTTGTATCAAGTTTCTCGTACCACCCGAAGCACTGATCCTCTCTCTCTTTTTGTCGAATAAGGATAATTAAAGTTAAGTAAAGTATTTCGGCCATAGTCATAGCCTTTGATCTCACACATTAGGGGGGCATATGTTATCTAGAAAAATGACCTCTGTTATGGACATATTTGGGCACTGCAACCCCAATCACATATGTCCATAGACCAAGGGCTTCTAAGTCCCTAAAAGTGTTGTTTCATACCCTAAAGGAGCAAGGTCAGCTGACTACATCATCTCCCAGAAGTTCTCCCTGAAAATCTACTCAGAACTGGTCAAAGCAGAACCATACAGACTGCCCAATGCTAAGGGTGTGATGCATCTCACCTGCCACATGCAAAAAGTGTGATGCATACCAGAAATCCCTTCTGTAGGGTGCGATGAGCGAGAGCAGACAAATGGCACAAGCAGTTTGCTAGGTGGAGACCTTTAGAATCTTCTAGAAGCTGCTCATTTGACACTTGCCTCTCTGAATTCACCCAAGGATGAGTAAGAGATCATGAAATGGAACCAAGAAATATCAAAGAGATGACACTAATCAAAATCCCAGAAGCTGACTCACCCCCATGCAAACATCTATATATGGATCCCTCATCCCAGAGATCCAAAGGCTAGAATTTTGTAATTTGCAAGGAAGTGTTGTTGGTTTCTCTTTGAAGACATTGTTGGGTGATCTTGCTTTGTATGAGGTGAAGAGGGCTTTCATGCTGGGAGGATGGTGCTCGGTCATACCAATGGGTTGTAATCCTCTCTTCTACTACTTCTATCGATAAAGCTATTGGAGTTTTCCTCCATATTCTTGTATATCTTTGAATCTTGTATTGATATATGCATTGGTATGGTTAATATACATCCGATACTATATTGTTTATGGTGATAGATCTCTATGCTTTGATGGTATTATGTTGCTTTGACTCTATAGGTGCTCTTTGAAGTGGGAAAAGTAAGGAAAGAGTGGCGAAGTTCTGTCAAAGGGGAAAGGAAACAAGCAAGGAGCTAAGTGAAAGACTGAGGTTGGTACTCTCTGCTTCTTTCTTATCTATCTCTCATAAAGGAAAACACAAGTGACTTTAGTCTATTTGTTTCTAAGATAGCTACCCGTCTTAGTGGGACTAGCAGCTCTGAATGGACACTAGTTTTCCTGATAACAAAATGGCAACTCCACTGGGGATCGAATAGTTTGATTGCTTGTCTCTATTTGTTTGCTTCATAAACTACAGACGGAGCCTGAAGTTAAGCCAGCTAGTCTTCAAACTACATTTTCTATGCAAGTGCAAAGTAGATCAAAGGTGCTTTAGTCAATCTCCGGGTTTGTTTATGAATTGAATAACTGACTTGAAAACATCCTAAGTGCCCTAGAGGTAGCTTAAGTAACCTCATTAGATCAGCCCCTATACTTTGTATTTACTGACTATCATTAGCTTAGCCTAAATCCCTGAACTAAGCTACAAACTGTGACCAAAAAACAAGTTAAAGTCTCGTCCCTGGACCATCGCACTGTCTCCTTTTGGCAGACTCGATGCATCGCACCTCCCATGTACAGTAGGTGGGATGCATCCCTGTTTTTACAAGTGTGATGATCAGGTAAGACTGTTTTTGCCTCCAAATTTTGGTTCTTTTCTTCACTGTCTTCAACTTTATTTAGAAGTTTTGTTGTCTATGATCAGTATACCACTATTGAAACCCCCTTTCGTTTCATTATTCAACCTCCATTGTAAAAATAATTGTGAATGTTTTTATGTATTTTTCGCCATTTACAGTTCTCCTTTACAAATAGTAGCTTAATCGAACTGTCGTCTTTTGATTTGAAAGTGTCGCAAGTGTTGTTTTCAGTCAAATAAAGGAATCCTCCTCTTTTTGATAGTCGATTACACTGTTACTCTTGTATTTGATCTAAATTAATAGTATTTCAAGTGTCGAAAGTAGTTTTCAATTCAAAATCGCAAAGTGTCGTCTTGTCTTCCTTTTTTTTTTGAAAAGAAAATCATTAGTACTGTCTCTTTGAAAGAAGAGATAATTCAGATTTGTATTTAGCATTCTTTTTGTCATTCACACATTAAGAAAGTGGAAAACAAATACATGCATGTGCATTTTCATTTAGACTGCTTGTTGATTTTGATTTAGGACAGTGCATCTAGTGTGTGCTCTCTGTTCTATGTTGAAAGGATTTATCTTCTCTTTCCTTTTTAGCTAGGATTTTCATTGCAAAAAGGAGAGTAAACGACTGTTTATCATCTTAGATTGCATATTAAGGATTTTTATATCTACATCACATGGTGAACCTTAAAGGAAAACCTCTTAAGAAAGATCAACTGTAAAATAAATTCAATGAACATAAAAACACTTTGGAACCTAATGCACGACATCTCGAAGTCTAGGCTAGAGACGTATTTCGGCGTCGTAAAGCCTGGTAACTGTCGCTTTCATTGTAGGTTGGGTGATTCCTCCTCTTTGAGATGAAAGGTGCCAATATGGACTTGTGCTCCCATGTACCGTCGAGTATATATTGGGAGACCACAATAGGCTATATCCTTTATCCTTAGGAAGCCATGTCTGCCACCCTATCGATAGCAATGCACTAAAAATAGCATTAGGGAAGATTGATTTCCGTACCATAAAAAGTATTCTGTATTTTTGCAATTGGATTGGTAATCCCTCTATCTAGATTTCCAAAGTAGTTTCTTTCGTTCCTTTTCAGACTCCTTAAAGGAAAAGGTCCATCTGAGCACTTGTCACTTTAGGCTCATTAAAAATCGAAGGCGACTAGAGTCATCTTTAGCTTTTTCTTAACTCTTAAAAATTGAAAAAGAAAGTTGTGTCAAAGTGTCTAAAATTTACTTTAATCGGAATAATGCCGATGTTCCCTCATTGATCTTAGGTTGAGAAAATGGAGTCCACCAATCAAGGATTTACCCTTGGGGGAAATCCTAGTCCTTTCTCCTCTTGGGGAGATGTTTGTGCACCTCATATGGCCACATTGTCCCTTTCAAGACTGACAATTGGCCTACCAGTATGGCTTTTCTCGACCTCTATCATTCAAAGCACCGTGATTCCTGAGCAATCAAATCAGCAACTAGATGATACTTGAGTTACCCCCCAACCTTCTACTTCGTTTATTTCTCTCTCTCCTTCTTCGTCTTCACTTGGTGAAACTAGTAAAACTAAAAACCAAGTAACTGAGAAGAAGAAGAAGGAGCCAACAACAAAAAGGGGAAACCATACATCGTTTAGTGAAAATCCACACACTGCACCATCCAAACCTAAATCTCCATGTGTCATCTACAAAGGGGACCACTATCATTGATATTGTCCTTGCATCCCACGGATCTTAAGGGACTGGTCTCCCCACTTGCACAATCTGGTGTTGTCATTCTCTAATGATCATGTTGAGAGTACACTGTCAACTAGTGAAAACGAAGTCACTGGACAAAAAGGAAGATCTAAAATTCCTTGCAAACCGTGTGAAGGCAATCATTCCATCCATCGTTGTCCCTTCCTAGACGAAGCTAAAAGAGTCTTGGATAATCGTCCTGCTTCACCACTATGACTTTCTCCTGGATACAAGAAACTCTTGCCGAGTCCATCACTAGTTGAAAATCTGACTGACACACCTTTGTTGTTGGTTGAAGCACCTATCATTGGAGATAAACCCTCTAAGTCCACATCGGACCAAAGTCAATAGGTTGAGATGGAAGTCGACCCCATTTTGTCTTCAGAGGCTTTACCTTCAGATGATACAGTCACCAAAGAGAATGAGAACGACACCGTTCAAATTCTTTACGTAAATACAGACTCCGATGAACAAGGGGGCAATATACCAATTCTTTTACTGCAGGAAGGAAGTTCGTTAGAGATGTATATGGCCATTTATTCGGTCCCACCTCCAAGCAACCTAGTTGTCTCCTTTGATTGGAATCTACTAGGCAAACCCCGTCTACCATCTAATGTAACATTCCGAATCATGGTGAAAAATTAAAGAATGGTCATGGTTGGTACCATCATAGATGAAGGGGCTTCTGTGAGTATCCTTTCCTCAACTACTTGGAAAGCACTTGGTTTGCCATCACTTTTGCCTGAGATGTGAAATCTGACAGGATTCGACAAAGGAACGAGTCGACCATTAGGGATCCTTCCAAATTTTCCTATAACTTTGAGAAGGAAAACCATTTATCTGAATGTAATGAGAGTCCAAGGACCTTTATATTACAATCTACTCCTTGGACATGACTACATTTATAGCTTGGGAGCTATTGTTTCCTCACTCTTTCGAGTGATGTGTTTTCCACATGAAGGCAGAGTGGTCCAGCTTGTAGACCAACTTTCATTCCCCGGTTGACACATAGCTAATAGTCAAATGCCATCCCTAACTGGTATTTTTGCACAAGGAATGTCTCATCAATCTCCAGTCTGTCCACCTGATGAGCGTGAGTGATTCGGTGATTGTGACTGAAACCCAGGGGGCATGCACCCTAGCTTGCTTCGGCAGGAAAACTTCAGGTATAGGGTAGGTTTCCGTGCAGGATATATGAATAGTCTGACAGAAAATGGGATTAGACTGGAATAAGATACCTTTGTCAGAAGGTATGCCTTTTCCGATAGACCAAATGTTTTGTCTGCAAATTGAAGGGTAACCTCAAAACTATACTTCGCTATACATGGGGGCATGCAAACCGTTTTTCATGAAAGTGAAAAGTGACCATTTATTTTCTTAGTTTGTAGGTTCTTAACCCTTCAAAATCATAGGATTGGTCATTCCTAGCTTACATAATGAAAGGATCTGGAGCAAAATTTTGAATGGGGAAAGCTCCCTAAAAAATGAACCTATTGATGAGACATCCTTATTATACGACTGGCACGAGTAGTTTTGCACGAAGTTCAAGCTCGTTAAAAAATAAACCTAGCAATGAGCATATGTTCCACTAGAGTTTAAGATCGTTAAAAAATGAACCCACCTCCAGTAAATAACCATTGCGATCGCATTATTATCAGCTTTTAAGCCTTGGTCGTGTTCTTACTATCACCTCCACTCTTTTTTAGCCGATCATATGCCTCCATTTGATTGTTTACCCCTTTTGAGGAACAGCTATGATAAGTGATCCTATTAGCCAACTTCTTTACACTGCCATGATTGAAAAGTTCCAAACATTACCTGGAACCAGCTGCTATCCAAAAACATCACTCGTTCCTCAAAAAATGAGTCTCCTTTAAGCTCTTCTCATCTGACTCGTAAAATATGAAAATATTGCCTAGAAATTGGCCTCTCCAGCTCGTTAAAGTGATTGGAAGTGCCATCCCTCCTCTAGATTTTAATCTTTTTGGACCTGAGGGATTATTACACAAAATGATCGAGCGTTTGTCTTGTTCAACTCGTTAAAACTATCGAAAAGTCATCCCTTTCGCATTTTTTTATACTTTTTTGGACTTAAGGGATTATATTATGAAAAAGGAATATTGGATTTTCATTTCTGTCCCTTTTTAGACTCTCTAAAATTGAAAAGAACCGAGTTATCCTTGTCGTTAAACATGTTAAAACAATAGTGACAAACTTGTCCATTCGGACAAAAGTGAGTCTCACTGTCGCTAGGCTCGTTAAAACATAGCGACGGGTTTGCCCGAAGGGCAAATTATTGAACAAGCATATGTTATCCTCCTCATGCTTGACAAAAATAAAGAGGTACTAGTAAAAAATGACTGGGGAAAATTGGGAAGAAAACTTGAAGAAACTTTATTGGTAGCAGGTCGCTCTTGAATATGACACTTTCACTCCATCACCATGATTGAGTCGGGTTGGGTTATTTTATTCACCGGTCATATCACCATTGGTCCACCGTACCATCCAATTTTTGGGTTAATGCTACCAGTCCATTTCAGTGTCACCGATATGTCAAGAGAAGTCGCTCAGAGAATTCACCTACCCAACTTGTGTCTCATCCATTGCAATACCTTCACACTTCATTCTTTCATGACCGCCACCCTAAACCTTGTATCATCAGATCGTTTTCACCTCCACAAAATCATTTGCTCCATTCTATGTCGTAGATGTGGGATTCATTAATGCCCTCCTACGATGGGTCACTTCTTGTCGACATCAGCTCGTTATCAAAGAAGTTGACCTAGGAACAACCCTTTTAGTACTTTGAATCTTGCATGCCTCAAAGGCAAGTTTCTCACTTCCGGCGACAGGTTTACATTAATGGCCTTCGACCGAAAGATTTTGCGTGGTGTTCGACATCGACTCATGTATTCACACCACATGAATTGTACTGTAGTACCTTGAGGGTCATCATCATCATCGGTGATTCCTCTCGTGCCTGTTAACAACTTACATCATTGGCTGATAATCAGGCGATGTCTTTCCATGTCCGACATCAAAACATCTTTTCACATGGACCGACTTGTACTTCGGGCGAATATTGAATGAGTTTTGAAGACCCCGGATCTAGTTTCATCTATCTGGGCTGCGATATATTCAAGAAAATAATTACATCAAATGTACATCATTGCTGCATAGATAATCATCCAAACCAAAGGATGAGGGCTCTACCAAAATCATTGGTCTGCTACAAAAACGATTGTCTGTCCTATGTACATGAAAATGAATTTATAAAGTTGAGCATGGGAATGCCCGCCTCAGCTAGATCATGAAAATATTATGAAGATAATGTATTGTATTGTATCTTATTAGAGGTCACCTTCCAGTTTGAACCTCGGATCCTCATGATAAAGCATTTCACCCAACATAAAAAAGATTTACGACCTCATGCTTTAGGGGGCAACTGTTATAGACATATTTGGGCACTGCAACGCCAATCACATATGTCCTTAAACCAAGGGCTTCTAACTCCCTAAAAGTTTTGTTTCATACCCTAAAGGAGCAAGGTCAGCTGATTACATCATCTCCCAGAAGTTCTCCATGAAAAACACAAGTGACTTTAGTTTGTTTGTTTCTAAGATAGCTACCCATCTTAGTGGGACTAGAAACTCTGCATGGACACTAGTTTTCCGAATAACAACCTCCTCGTTAGCTCAGAGGAGAAATGCATGATGGTTAAAGCAATATCCAAAATCATAGGCCTTGTTTCCACACTAACGTTGTCTATACACTGACAAAATGCTTTATAAAGCTTCTCTGTAAGACTAAGGGGGCGTTAGTGACCCTACTAACTCTACTTGTTGGTTTGGGGACAATGTTAGTGGATCCTAATGAGAATCTAGAGGTCAAAGGAGCGAATTGACTCATAAATATCTAGATATTCCCTCTTAAATCTACTTAGCAAATCAAGGAAACATCTCAAGTTCGACCTATTTGTGGGATTTCTAATCCTAATGAAAGAGGCAAATGGGAAAGATCTCAAAATCATGGAAACCTCATTGCTTTTACATAAAGAAACTCATCGAAGAACTTGGAAACCCTAACTTGAATGCTACATAAGCAGAGCTAGGGCTATTTTGATGGAGGTCAGATCATTTGAAAGGATAGCTTACCTGATTGTCGAGCATAGTCTCAAATCTAAGAATAAGAAGTTGGTAAGAAGGGAGAGAGAGAGAGAGCAACTGGAGGGGTAAGGGTAGGCTGATGCAACAAATAGTTGTAATCACTCTTTTGACATTAATATAGAATTTCAGTTGTATTGTCTACCCCACGGTGTTAGTACCATTCATTTAGTTGTTTGTCCAATACCTTTTAGCATGAGTATATCAGTTATCAAGGTTGTATGCTCTAATTATGCTTGTCTCTTCTATATGTAGGACTTGATCTAGAGCTAGATCAGGGGACTTCCACCTAGCTACATTGTGCTCTCCAACAAATCTACACAGAGGCTTGAAGTAATGAATCTGTTGTGCTTTCATAATTAGTTATTGATTATGGACATGCATGTAACTTTGTGATGGCTGCAGATAATTTTATAGTCTGCAAAGTGTCCTGGGAAAACCCTTAAGGGTATCTCCATTCTCCATACACCATGCATTTTATCTTATAGCAATGTATGCGTAATATTGCATGAAGCAATGATTGTGAAACCCTCATCTCACATCTACCCATGTAACTGGCCAACCTAGGTAAACATGTGATGAGAGGCTACTATGATGGGATTAAACCTCCTTTGTGACCTTAAGGAAGTGGAACTGACAGAAACACAACATACAGACCCTCCACGTCAGGAAGAGGACTTCTAGGAACCAACCCAACCCCTCAGGTAACCAACCATTAGGTCCCATTGTGTTTTTAGACCATTTAGCTCCTGAACGCTCCCTTCATATGGGAATCCATGCATCTTGGAGGCTCTAGACACTCCCACAACATGGGTATGCCATTTTCCAAGGAATTTTATACCGAGTGTTGTGCCTCCATCCCTGGGATTCGAGCCACATTTTCAGGCCCATAGCCTAGGTCACTGCACAAAATTCAATGACATTTTTTGAACTGAAAGATAACAACCAAATAATGATACAAATTCAATTACTTGAACAAGGACTTGACTAAACCCCTACTAGAAATGATAAGCATCTTATCAAACATATCACAAATATGTAATCTAAAGTTGTAAACGAAAGATATGAGCATAGGGGTATCATACTATCTGAGAATTGCTAAGAAGCATTTCTCCCTTATATCATTGGTTGCATTATCATCTATTAGGTCATAGATACATTATTCATTCATTTTCAAATCAAAAAATGAGGAGAGCCATACATCATCACCATCAGGAAACATGCTTATAACTAGCATAACAACAACAAAAATATCAAGGATACATCAGCCCTAGAATCCACATATAAACCACTACATTTACACATAAGATACCAAGGAAAGAACCTCTTATTAACGAATTCAAAATCCAACATAGTATGGGACTACCAAATTCCACCTAGTCATAGATTGGCTGAGCTAGATCTCTCTTCAACCAATCACCCTCATGCCATTTTCCAAGCATGAATGTGTGACTGAAATGAAAAGAATCAGCCATGGCATCCTAAGGCTAAACCACCTCACTCTTATCAATAGAAACCATGTTTTACCATAATCCATCTCATATCACTAGGAAAAACAATAAACATGTAATACCAGGCTTTATCATGATCTCCACCATATCACTAGGCCAAAATAAGCATGGATTCCACTATATTTCTCCACCTACATCTTGAGAAATTTCTCTTATCTCTTACACTCTCAAGATTTACTACAATCCACATTTTGATCCAGGTATCAATAGGCCCTAAAATGAGACTCCACCCTCTACACTTTACCTTATATCCCACCATTCACCGACAAGGATTCGTAGGCCTAATCAAGGGAAACCACCTCTAGTATTTACCATATATCCCTCCATTAACTAGAAAGTATTCCTAGGCCCATTGAGGCACACAATACCTAGATTTAGTGCAACTCACAGTCTAATTCAGGGGTTACTAGGCCAGTGGCTTTACGACAATCCAAAATCTGATTCAGGGATTACTAGACCATGTATTATATCTTTTGGATATCCACCCCAATCAACTTCGAATTCATCTAAAAATCCAGTTAAACCAAAACATGAGAACCCCATCACACCATGGATATCCGGAAATGTAAAGGCTAGACTGAAAAATATTGTCAAACCTGGAAAAACCCATGCCATAAAAGCAAAGAACCACATGCAATACCAATCATGCCAAATCTAGTAAGGAAAACACACACACAAATTGATACCTCTAAAGAAACATGTTGTAGATGCTCGATCTTGCTCTTCCTTGCTTGCTCCTTCCTTCCTCTTACCTTCTTTTCCTTTCTTGATCTAATTCCAAAGCACTCCAAGAAAACTCTGTTTCCATGAGAGAGAGAGAGAGAGAGAGAGAGAGAGAGAGAGAGAGAATAGAATAGAGCTCCACCAAAACCTGTCAAAAGCTTGACAACTGATCCTCAGAAGCCTTTCGATCAATGAGGCCTCTATTTTCTTCATTTTCCATTATTTTCCTTCAATTTCCTACTCACATGAAACCTGTGACCATTCACCTTCCTTTTCTCCTAATTTCCATTATTTTCAAAAACAAATGTGCCAAAAATACCATTTTTCCTTTCCAAAGCCTTATCCAGTGCCTTTTCCATTTTCCTTAGCCATAATAAATCAAATAAACACCCACACTAGGATTTATTCCCACCATTCAACTTGGAATACGTGTCCCATGACCGTGGTCTTATATATTTTTACATTGATTTTTAACCAAGTTTGTTACAGAACCCTCCCCCTGGGGGGGACACCTTCCTCGGTGTTCGATGACACCTACAACTAGCACAACCACTAAAAACAAAACATGTCTCCCATGGAGTTTTATAACATAACCCGTTGCAGTATTTGCAATCACCATCTACAAAAACATGACAAACATACTGTTTACTAAAGGTTTATAACACAACTCATTACGATATTTACAATAATAACCACATATACACATATACACATTTGCTAAACCAACAAATAAAAGGATACGATGCCTGCATCCCTAACAAGGGAATCCATAGGCTCACACCTTCACACTCAAAGTAATACCAAGATTCACCTCCTTACCAAGCATTCTAGAACCCACTGCAAGTTCAAATCTGCATCCAATGCCTAGCACTCTAATCACGTGCCATTTTTCCTCTCAGTGAACAAATATTGACTCATTGTTCCAGGGAGAACTCCCAATGTGCATCTGATTCCATCTAGAAATTCTAATTACCAAAACAAATCCATCCTCGGGCTTCCCTTCTCTTCTACACAATCCCTCAGGAAATCTGGTCAGCTCCTTGCAGGCAGTCACTCACCTTCCAAGTTCTCCAGCATCCTCTATCCCATGTGATCCATCCCTTGGGAAGGCTTCCTCACATCGAAAGGTCTATAAACCAAGGAATATACCTACCTCAGAACCATTATGTCATTCATAGCATGCTCATGGAAATCAATGGACACTATTGGGTACCAGTATCCCACAATGGCCCTGCTCTTGAATGCTCTACCAACATACTACTTCCTATTCCAATTTCATTTTTTGTTGTTGTTAATTATGTCCATCATTTTACACAACCCAAATAGGAATTTTGTTCGTTCCTCTACCAAGCACATAATTTCCATTACATTGAAAATAATTTGAAATAAATTCAAATCATACCTCGTTGGTGGCTCATCGAAAAGGTACAATTGCAATTTTTTTTGCCTCCTGCACAACAAGTCAAAATAACATCATTGACCAAACCATCATGTATAAACATATCACTTCAGGTTATCTCAAAATACAACCATCATAGATCAAAATCATAAATAACATGTAACCATCGTAAACTAGAATCATAGATCACATGTAATCATCATAGACTAGAATCATAAATCACATGCATAATAAAACTAAAATAAAATATTGATACTTATCCTTTAATAAATACTTATCTTCAACCTTTGTATTTATTATGTATGCACACTCGACAGACACCCAGTGCCTTCTCCTCAAACATGTATAGATACACATAGTGTAAATCAAACACATATAACCACACATGACACACAAAACCATGCAATACATGCACCTACACTTGACATACATATACACCTACACCCAATGTACAACACAACACAGTACATACTCCTACATCCGGTGTAGATCACAACCCAATACATATACGTACACAAAGTACAACACCACAAATACACATATCACAATACCGTGACAACACAATACACATACATAGTACTGCATCCTCACAACACAACATGTACAATATGCACACAATAACACATGTACACCAGTACCATATGTACAACATTTACATAGTACCACTTGTACGCCGCACCGCCTGCACAATATGTGCACAGCATCACATGTACATGAAACCACTTGCACAACATGTACACAATGACATATGTACATTGCACCACCCATACAATGTGTACACAATACTACATGTACATAGCACCACATGCATGGCATGTATGTGATACTACATGTACGTAATGCCATATGCACGACATGCACACAACAACACTTGCACACAACACCACATGTACAACATGTACACAACACCATGTGCACACATTACCACATGTAAATTCATGAACACATCATCATATGGACATAGTAACATATGTACAACATGCATACAACACCATATGTACATAGCACTACATATACAACATGTACATAGCATCATACGTACACAAAACCACATAACACCATGTGCATACAACGCCACATATCCAACATGCACACAGTATAATATGTTCAGAACACCACATATACAACATTACACGTCACCATAGGTACAATCACATAACATATAACATGAACAACATATAGACAACAATAGATTGACACATCCAAAACCATACTGCCTCTACCAAGAAACCTTGCTTCCAGTGTCACTCTACCATCCATGCTTATCCTAGCATACCACAAAACACATTGTTTTCATTATGTTGATGTATCCTTCAACACTACCTATTATAACCTAAACATAGACATAGTATAATCACATAATATCAATTCATATCCACATGATACTAACCTTAGAGATCTATCAAGCTACTCTTACCACTTGATTCCTCATGAATGAGGAACCTATTCATGTCATTCACCTGTGTAAGGAATAATTCCTCCACAAGAATCATTCCTAACGGTCTTGCCAGACAACAACATACATACATACATGTATACATATATAAACATCAACATAATCATGAACATAAAATCATTACCAGATAGCATAAGGTCAAGGATAAGAGAAATTCATTTGTCTTTGTACACCATGCACAACATTGAGAACAATTGTTTGCAACATAGAGAAGGCATATAACACCTACGATCCATTTACTTCACCTATCCTATTACCTTTCTCATGACTAACACTATCCATTTACGCCAACATACTAAACCAATCCAACTGGTTGTCATATTTGTATCTTCAACTTCCTTACTTATGCACCGAGTTTCATTCGAGTCTTACATTCGCTTCTAGGTTTGATTCATCTCTTTCTGAGCTCCATTAACTTTCCTCTTTCCCAACCAAATCCGAAGAGTCTCAAAACCTAAAAGTAAAGAAAAAACACAAAGAAGAAGAAAACCATGAAAACCAATAACAATACGACACTGCGAACAAAGTGGTATGGATATGCACTAGACATAAACAAAGTTGCAAATCAAGCAGAAAAAAATCACAAAGAATCAAAATCACAAGACTGTCAAGGGACACCATGAATCAATCCCCATGGTTCCCCGTGATTCAAAAGAAAATCTCAACCTTATCCTTCTTTAGAATTTCATGGCACTCTCTTTTACATGTAATCCCCTGCATCATATTTCCATAAACACATAACTTCTAGTGCATAAATAAACATAACAATACACCAGTTATGTTACCTTGTTGTGTCAAGATTTTTGCATGCAACTGAACACATCCATGCCATATCTCAAGGGACTCCAATCCTTTGACGAATCCAACCATAACTAGAACCAGATCTTATACCTATCAAATACATATTTATGAATATAACGCATGCTCATAATGTCATACCAATTCAAGGTTACGAAGACATCCTATATGAAAAGAACTCATTCATTTGGAATTGCAGTTTCCAAGCATAGAAAATTATTTTTCGCCTAATTCCTTTATTTTACCTTTTCTTTTCTAAAAATGAGTCTTAGTATGCACTGTCAAATCACCCAACTGTTACTTATATAAACACATCAATTGTTAGTTATATAAAAACATCAACTGTCACATTACCTTGTCAAGCTAATACCAAGCATGTTTGCCTGCAACTGCTCACACATGTTCGTCTCACGTTCCAGATATGAAGACATCATGTATATTAATTTGAAATCAACCTTTACCAAGTCTAACAACCATATCATACCGAAAAATGAACTCACATTCATTAGTCATAATACATAATGCTACAACTATCACCTACCTACACTCAAGTACATATGAGTTGTCTCAACACATATGTATTAGTACAATCATCTTAAAACAAGGTTATTTCAGCAAGAAATCTTATAGTCACATACTCATATCATTCAAGTAATCAAACATTGAGACAACAGATAGAGAACATAATAAACACCGAATGCTCAAACACCAAATAAACAACATAGTAAAACATTTAAACACAAAATAGAAAACATAAGAAAACTCATATCATAATGTACCTCAGGGGAGGCTATATTGTCTTCAAAATCATTCTAGATTAGAATTATATAACTTCACAACATATCAACTCAAACAGAAATAAGGTGAGGATATCCATAAAAATAACTATCTAACATGTTCACATCATAATCTCATAAACAATTGTCATTCATGCATACCAATCACATATGCATGATCAATCTATATTAGTACAACAGAATATCACAAATATGTCGACTCATACCTGAATTTCATAACCCTAGTGGTCTGCATAGACCAGTACAAATTAGTATGATACATATGACATTAATATCTTAATGTAATAACCCTAATCATCAAGTTAGCTAACATATAGCAGCAATAAATTAACATATAACATGCTTATCAACAACATATAACATAATCGTCGAGCTAGGCACAAGTTAACATATATCATATCCATCAACGACATATAACATAATCATCAAGTTATTTAACATAAAACAACAATAGCAATGGATACAACCATAGGTTACTATCATTCATGATTATTTGACACATGTGCATATGACTATACTAATCAACTGGCATCTATCATGTATGTAACCATAACATCAATAGAATGAAAGGCATACACAAAACCATAATGTATATAAAAATCCTTAACCTATATACTTGCATGCCCAACATACAAACCTGTATGATGACATGCTCTTGCCTCAATGTCCAATGTTGAAACTTCACATTCATGGTCTGCATATCCTGCTTTATCTCAACCAACTCATTAGCATCATAACAAACAAATATCATCATGATGACCTAGTTACATACAATGATCTCACAATGCATGTTTGACCTACCATACATGCATAACCATAACCATGACAATGCATGCATAAAAACATACAAGCACTGACATGCATAATAGATGCATATACAACCATACACTCATGACAACACATCTCACAACAAGACCATCAACCTTCACATGGAGACGTCACTACAACCATGATTAAGATCATGAAAATGCGATAATAACATGGAATACAAGCATAAGGAACACATATGCAACTGACATGAATGCATGATCAACACATTGCCCATCTAGTCTGAGGGGTGAACCATGCCATGATACCACTCTTTGGTAACATATATGACCCAAAGAGAGTGCAACCCGCTTAGATACCGCTCTATAAACATGTGAGGATAGGATAATATGATCAGATTGAACCTCCTATATGAACTTAAGGAAGTGGAATCGATGAAAACACAATATACATATACTCCACATCAACAAGAGGACTCACAGGAACCATCTGAAGCTCTCATGTATCCAACCCCCAGGTCCCAATGAGTTTTTATACCATTTAACTCTCAGACGCACCCTTTATATGGGTATGCATGCGTCCAGGAGGCTCTAGATGCTCTCACAACATGGGTATGCCAGCGTCCAGGGAATTTTCTTCCCAGTAGTGTGCCTACATCCCTGGGATTTGAGCCACATTGTTAGGCTCAGAGCCCAGGTCACTGTTCAGAACTCAATGATGCTTTTAGAACTGAAGGATAACAACCGAATAATGATACAAAATCAATTACTTGAACAAGGACTTGACTGGACCCCTACTAGCCATGACAGGCATTTCATAAAGCATATCACAGATATGTAATATGCAGGTGTAAACAACATATCTAAGCATAGGGGTCTCAAACTTATCTGAGACTCGCTAAGGAGCATTTCTCCCTCTCATCATTAGTTTCATTATCATATATTACGTCATAAATACATTATTCATTCATTTGCAAATCAAAACATGAGGAGCGCCATACATCATCACTGTCATAAAACATGCTTATAACCAACATAATAAAAATAAAAATATCAAGGATACAACAGCCATAGAATCCACATATAAACCAATACATTCACACGTAATATAATAGGAAAAGAACCTCTTATTAATGAATTCAAAATCCAACTTGGTATGGGACTACCACATTCCACCCGACCATAAATTGGCTAAGCCATATATCTCTTCATCAAATCACCCCTGTGCCATATCCCAAGAATGAATGTGGGACTAAAACCAAAAGAACCAACCAGGGCATCGTGAGGCTAAACCACCTAACCCTCATCAATAGAAGCCAAGCTTTACTGTAACCAATCCTAGATCACTAGGCCAAAGAATAAACATGTAATGACAGGATTTACCATGATCTCAACAAAATAACTAGGAAAAATCTATCATGGACGCCACTGGATTTCTCCAACTACACCATGAGGAATTTTGCTATCTCTTGTCTCTGATGCTTTACCACAATCTACAGCCTAATCCAAGGATCTCTATGCCCTAAATTGAGACTCCACCCTCTAGGCTTTACCATATATCCCGCCATTCACCAGTAAGGATTCCTAGGCCTAATCAAGGGAAAACACCTGTAGCATTTACCGTATATCCTGCCATTAACTGACAAGGATTCCTAGGCCCACTAAGGCACACAATACTTGGCTTTAGCTTTATTGCAACCCACATTCTAGTTCAGGGGTCACTAGGCTATTCTCTTTACCACAATCCATAGTTTGGTTTAGGGATTACTAGGTCATGTGTTCTTTATTTTGGAGATCCACCTCACTCAACCTCGAATCCATCCAACAATCCATCTGAACCAAAACATGAGAACCCCATCACACCATGGCTATCCAAAAACGACAAGTCTAGGATGAAAAACATTGTCACACTTGGAAAAACCCACGCCATAAGAACAAAGAACCACATAAAATACCATGCATGCCAAATATAAGAAGGAAAATACACATTCAAATCAATACCTGGAAAGAATCCTATCGTAATTGCTTGATCCTGCACTTCCTTGCTTGCTTCTTCCTTCCTCTTCCCTTATTTTCCTTTCTTCATCTAATGCCAAAGTTATCCAAGAAAACTCTAAGTGTCCAAGATTGAGAGAGAGAGAGAGAGAGAGAGAGAGAGAATAGAAGAGATCTCCACCAAAACATGTCAAACACTTGCCAACTGATCCTCAGAAGCATTTATATTAATGAGGTCGCCATTTTCTTCAATTTCCATTATTTTCCTTCAATTTACTCCTCACATAAAACATGTGATCTTTCACCCTCCGTTTCTACTAATTTCCATTATTTTCATAAATTAATGTGCCAAAGATGTCATTTTACATTTCCAAAGCCTTAGCAATTTCCTTTTCCATTTTCCTTAGCCAGAATAAACCAAATGAAAACCAACACTAAGATGTCTTGCCCATCATTCATCTTGGAATATGTGTCCCATGACCATGGTCCTATATATTTTTAAATGGTTTTTTAACTAGGGTTGTTACAATGATCTTGTTTCAAGATGGTTATACTAACACATTATGTGTGTTGAGATAGTTGATATGAACTTGAGTGTAAGAGTATTCTAGTTGTAGTGTTGTGATTAATGATTGTGAGTTGATTGTTGATTATGATATGGTTGTTAGTCTTGGAAAGGGTTGATTTCAAATTAATATACATGATATCTTGATCTTTGGATCATGTTACTTACATGTGTGAGTAGTTGTAGGGCAACATACTTGGTATTAGCATGACAAGGTAATAGTTGATTTGTTTATATATAACTAATGGTTGGGTGATGTGATAACATGCAATAAGACTCAATTGTTGCAAGGTAAAAGGTCAAAGAAAGGAATTGGGTTAGAATTCCTTTGGCTATGTTTGGAAACTAAAATTCCAAATGAATGAGTGCTTGCATGAATACATGAAGTCTTCTTAACCCTAGTTTTGTCTTAAATTGTGTGGATATGTGCTATGTTCATGGACATGTACTTGATAGGCATATTAGCTAGTTTCTAGTTGTAGTTGGATTCATCAAGGGAATTGGAGTCCCTTGAGAGATGGCATGTATGTGTTTAGTTACAAGGAAATGTGCTTCACACATCAAGGTAAGATAACCAATATATTGTTATATTTATTTATGCATTGATAGTTATGTGTTATGGCAATATTATTAAGGTTATTTCATGGAAAAAGAGGTTGTTATGAAGTCTTGAAGAAGGCTTGGGTTGAGCTTTCCCTGGGAATACATGGGTATTGAGTCATGGGGTTTGTTTCTATTTTTGTTCTTTCAGTATTTATGATTTGGGTTGCACTTGATTTACATTTCTAATTTTGTCTACCATATGGCCATACCACTTTTTTTGTGGTGTCTTATTGTTATTGGTTTTTCATGTCTTCTTCTGGTTTGTTTCTTTTTCTTGCCTTTTATGTTTTGAGGGTCTTGGGAATTGGTTTGGGAAAGAGGCAAGTTAATGGAACTCGAGGAGAGATGATTGAAACGTGACAGGTAATGAGAGACCTAGATGAAGCTTAGTGCATGCATAAGGGAAGTTGAAGGCAAGAGTATGATAATGAATTGGATTGGTTGGGTCCATTGGTGTAAATAAACAGTGAGAGGATAGTCATGAGAAAGGTAATCATATAAGGTAAAGTAAATGGACTTGGGGCATCATATGCATTATCTATGTTGGGAACTATTGTTCTCAATGTTGTGCATGGATAAAGGGAGTTCTCTTAACCTTGACCTTATGATATATGGTAATTATTTTATGAACATGATTATGCTGATGTCTATATATGAATACATGTATGTATGTATGTCATTATCTAACCAGGTCATTAGGGATCATGATTGTTTAATGCTAATAGTTATATGTATATATGTATGTGTTTATGTATCTATGTCATTTTCTGATAGGGTTTTCAGGGATCATTATCTGGAGGAATGATTGCTTATGTAGGTGAATGACATGAAAGAAGTTCTTGGTCTTATGAGGAATCAAGTGGGAAGAGTAGCCCTAAAAAATCTATGAGGATGTTATCATGTGGAAATGAATTGATGTTATGTGATTATAATATGTGTATGTTATGGATAGTTAATGATGAGAGATACATCAACGGAATGAAAAACATGATCCGTGACATGCTAAGATAGGCATGGATGGCATAGAGACACTGGAGACAAGGTTGCTTGGTAGAGTTAGTTTGTGGTCTCTGGATGTGTAGTTCTATTGTTGTATGCATGTTTTACATGTTGCACCTGTGATGTTTTGCGCTTTTTGTATATAAGGTGTTGTGTTAGGTCCCTATAATATTAGTGATTCCCCCATTACTATTGTAATTGTAGCCCTTATTGTTATTATTGTGCTCATATTGTCCCCATATTGTTATTATTATGCCCCATAGAAGCCCTCTATTGTTATTGTTGTGCCCTTATATTATTATTGTTATGTCAGCTTTGATTAAATTGTGACCCCTTAGACTCCTATATATAGAAACGAGGTTTTGTCATTTGTATCATCCAAGAATTGTTCTTTTGTGTAATGTAAAGGAGGTTCCCCCTAGAAGAGGCTGACTTTGAATTTGTTAATCTATATTTTCTATTTTTTTGTGAGCTAGTTTCATAACATGTTGTGTGTATATTGCATGTGTAGTGTTGGGTATAGATGGTTCTATGTACATGTTGGATATGTAGTGTCGTGTAAATATTGTATTGTTCACATGATGGATATGTGGTGTTTTGTGCATATGGTGTTGTGTGGATGTTAGATATGCAGTTCTATGTACATATGGTGTCATATACATGTTCTATATGCAGTGCTATGTACATATGACATTGTGTGCATGATTGTACATGTGATGTTGTGTGCATGTGGTTACGTGTGCATGATTGTACATGTGGTGTTGTGTGTAGGTGGTGCTATGTACATGTTGTGCATGTGGCCCTATGTACATGTGGTTTCGTTTACATGTCATGCTTGTGGTTGTATGTACATGTGGTATTGTGTACATGTGGTACATATGGTTTGGTGTACATGAGGTGTTGTGTACACATTTTGGAGGTGGTGTCGTGTACATGTGATGATGTGCACATGTTGTGAATTTGGTGTTGTGTACAAGTGGTATTGTGTACAATTTGTACATATGGTACTAGTGTACATGTTGTATTGTGTATATGTCCCACATGCTGTGTTGTGGGCATACGACACTACGTATGTGCATTGTGTAACTGTGGTATTGTGACATGTGATATCTGTTGTGTTTTACTATGTGTATGTATGTGTATTCTGTTGTACACTAGATGTAGGAGTATGTATTGTGTTGTGATTTATATCAAATGTAGGTCTATGTGTCGTGATGTATATCAGGTGTAGGTGTATGTATGTGTTGTGTTGTGTTGTGCATCAGATGTAGTTGTATGTGTCATGATGTATACCAAGTGTAGGTGTATGTATTTTTTGGTGTTCTATGCCATGTATGGATGTACGTGTTATGATGTACATTGTGTATGTGTATGTTATTAAAGAGAATGAAAGGCACCGGGTGCTTCACATGAATGACAACTGATCCAGTGTGTGTACAGAAAGGATAAAGGTAGAAGCTAAGGATTGACTAAATGGTTCATGATGGTTACATGTGATCAATGATTCTAGTTTATTATGATTGCATGTGATTCATGATTTTGATTTATTATGATTATGTTTTGATCTAACTGGATATGATATGTTTATACATGATGATTTGATCAAATATCTAGTTTGACTTATTGTGACAGGAAGTAAACAATATTCCAAGTGTACCTTACTAACGGGCCAACAATGAGGTATGATTTGAAGTTATTTCAATTTATTTTTAATCTAATGGAAATTATGTGCTTCATAGAAGAAATAATGAAAATTTCCAATTGTATGGTTGAAACCATCTTGAAGAATTAGGAACAGGGCCATTGTGGGACATTGGTAGCCAATAGTGTACATTGATTACCATGATCATGCTATGATGGGTATGATGGTTTTGAGGGAGGGATGTGCATTAGTTTTTGGATATTACGATACAAGGAAACCTTGCCAAGGGAGGGGTCACCTGAGGGACTGTTTAGTAGAGAAAGGGATGCCCACGGAACTTTGAAGGTGTGTGACTGCATGAAAGGGGTGACTGGATTGCCCGAGGGACTGTGTAGTATAGAAGGGAAGTCTAGTGATGTATTTATTTTGGTCATTAGAATTTCTAAATTAACATTGGGAGTATTCCTCGGAACAATGTGTCGGTAATTGTTCAATGAGAGGACAAGTGGCGGAGGATTGTAGCGGTAGACATTGGATGCAGTTTGATTTGGTATTGGATTCTATAAGTCCTTGGAAGGAAGTGAATAATTAGAGGAAATTTTAGCCTAAAAGTGCCAATGAAATTTCCATGTCATAATATGTAAACCAATCAAAATCATTTAAATTTAAAAAGAGGTACATTTAAATATTTTGGAGGGAAAAGAAAAAAAACTACTTTTTTAAATTGTATTTTTGGCTTATCTCTTTATAGGTTTATTCAAACTTCAAGTGTAGACACTTGTTGGATGCGGAATTAAATTCCACATCTAATGAGTACCCATTATACATACCTTTGAGAATATTTGCATTGATAAAAATATAAGATACGTTTAAAAAATGTGTTCAACACGCCTTTCTAATGTATCTTCAATTTTTATCAATGTGGGTCTTCTCAAACATATGCATAATGGGTACTTGTTGGATGTGGAATTTAATTCTACATCCAATGAGTTTCTACACTTGAAATTTTAGTAAACCTTTAAGGAGATAAGCAAAAGATATAATTAAAAATAATAGTTTTATTCTTTTCCCTCCAAAATTTTTAGTTTTTATTTGATTATTTTAACTACTATTTTATTATTTTTTCATAGGAGGTCACTTTTACTGAAATTTCCTCTAATTCTTGGTACTACATTTAAGAGTGGAGGTGTGAGCCTCTGGATTCCCTTGTTGTGGATGTAGGAATCATATCCATTTATTTACTGGTTGAGCAAATGTGTATATGTGTATACTATTTCAAGTATTGTATCATGATGGATTTATAAAGTTCCATAGACAATATGATTATTTGTGCTTGAAGAAAATGTGCTTGAGTATCTATGTGGTTGTTATTGTAATTACCGTAATGAGTTGTGTTATAAATCTCTAGTATATTGTATGTTTTCCATGTTTCAACGGTGGTCATTGTCAATACTGCAACGAGATGTGTTATAAAGCTCCATAGGTAGTATGTTTTGTTTACAACAGTCTTGTTGGGTATAGGTGTCATTTAACGCCGAGGAGGATGTTCCTCCAAGGGGGAGGGTATTGTAATAGGCCTGGTTAAAAATACATGTAAAAAATATAAGAACATGGTCATGGGTCACATATTCCAAGATGAATGGTGGGAAAAACATCCTAGTGTGTGCTCATTTGGTTTATTATGGCTAAGGAAATTGGAAAAGGCAATGGAAAAGGCTTTGGAAAGGAAAAGAGGAATTAATTGGCATTTTAGTTATGAAAATAATGGAAAATAGGAGAAAAGGAAGGTGAAGGGTCACAGGTTGCATGTGAGGAGTAAAATGAAGGAAAATAATGGAAAAAGAAGAAAATGGAGGCCACATTGATAAAAAGGCATCTGAGGATCAGTTGGCAAGATTTTGTATGTTCATGATTTTGATCATTTCAGTTTTAGAGCTCTCATTTCTCTATCTCTCTCTCATACTCTTAGACACTTAGAGTTTTCTTGGAGCACTCCTGGAGGAGTGTGGCATACATGGGATGCTGAGCGAGAAGGAAAAGAAAAGGTAGGAAAGTGCAAGAGGACATTGGGATCAATAGATATAACAACTTGTAGGTACATAGCTGCATATAATATTTCCTTGCCAGTTTTAGCATGCATGGGTACTTGGTTATAATTTTCATTGGCATGGAGGATTGCCTCGATTTACAGTGGTTTTTCCTAGCCTCGCAATTTCCTTGATATTGATGGTGTTGTGGGTTTTACTTTTATTTTTCTGGTTGGCTTTCTTGTGCCTTTGGCTATGGGTTGAGTTATTATTTCCTGGAAGCCTTGGTTGGAAAAATGCTCTAGAATCCCTATAACAACTTCGGTTGAGTTACTAATCCTAGAATCCCTAGTTGGAAATATGCTCTGGAAGCCTGATGACATCTCTAGGTTGAGTTACTAATATTGGAAGCCCTAGTTAGAAAAAATGTTGTGGATCCCTATAGACAGCTTGAGTAGAGACCAATCTGGTGATGGTTAGTGATGTCCAACCACAAGGTGGAATTGTTGATTGAGGGTTGAGGTGTTTTGGCCTCTCGAAGCCTTGGATGGTATAGATTGATTTGTTTTATGAGATGCCACATTCATGCTTAGAATATGAGATTGGGGTGATTGGCTGAAAGAAATATTTGGGTTAACCTAGTCTATGGTTGGGAGGTTCATGGAAGTCCCATAGCTAATCAATTATGAAATCATCAATAACAGTTCTTTCTCCTTGGTATTTTATCGTTAAATATAATTGTTCATATGTGGCTTATATGGTTGTTATATCCTTGATATTTAAGTCAGTTATATGTTTGTTATGAGTGAGTTTTATGACAGTGAAAATGTATGGCTCTCATCGTGCTTTGTTTAATCATTGAATGTACAATGAATATATGGCTTAATATAGATAATGTAGTTACTGCAATGAGGAAAAAATCATTCTTAGTGATTCTCAGATAAGTGTGAGACCCCAATACTCAAATATGTTGTTTAAACCTATAGAATGCATATTTATGACATGTTTGATGAAATTCTTGTCATGGCTAGGAGGGGTCCAGTCAAGTCCTCATTCAAGTATTTGAATTTGTATCACTGTTTTGATGTTACTTATCAATTCTAGAAGTTTCATGGAGTTCTAGATAGTGGCCTAAGTGCTGGCCATGAAAAAGTGGCATATAATTTAGAGTTGTTGGCACATAACTAATTAGAAAAGTCCCTAGTTGCAGACATGCCTTGTTGTGGGAGCGAATGGAGGTTACCAGTCGCATACATTCCCATTTCAAGGGAGTGATTAAGGCTTTAATGCACAAAAATTCAAGTTTGTCTTAGGGTCTGGTCATCTAGATGGGTTGGATGGCTCCCAGGGGTTCTGTTGTAGGTGTAGAAGGTTAAGTTGTCTATGTTCCACTGGTTCCACTTCCTTAAGTAATACATGGGGAGTTGAATCATAATACCGTAACTCTTTGTCATATGTTTACCCCAGTTGGTTGAATACTTGGGTAGAATCTGGAGGTGAGTGTTACGTAATTGAAGAGTGAGTAAGAGGCAATGCATCCTTGGAGAGGTGTACTATTAAATAGAAACAACCACTAGAAAAGTTTCTATAGGCATATAGAGATGTGTTCTAGGAGCCAAAGGGGTTAGAACCTAAGAGGGAAGTGGATAACAAGATCCATATACTTTCAGACTCTCCATTGCCAAACATTGGGCTATAAAAGTAGTTTGTTATAAAAGAAGGGGAGGTGAAAAAAAACTGCAACAACTACTAGAACATGGTGCCATGCAATTGAGAACATCACCATGTGGGTCACCCCTCATCATTGTACCAAAGAAGGATGGGACTTAAAATATGTGCATAGATTACATGAAATTCAACAAAATCACACTCAAGAATGAGTAACCCCTACCCAAGATAGATAATCTATTGGATCAGTTGAAGTGAGTTAAATTGTTATGTAACTAGATCAGAAAATAGAAGAAAATATAGATTAACGACTTCAAAATAAGCCTCTTCATGGGGTAACCTCCTTTTACATTACATAAATGAACAATATTGGATGATTCAAATGAAAATACCTCCTTGGTATATATAGGTGTCTAAGGGGTCACAATATAATTATGGCCGACATAATGATAACATTGTAAGGTAACAAAAATAGCAATAGTGGGCTTATATGGGGCACAATAATAAGAGTGGAGGGATTTTATGGGTCACAACAATAACAATATGGGGATACAATATTATTATAGGGACCTAACATTCCCCTCTCCTTCATAAAAGTGTTTTTTTCCTCATCGCTTGAGTAGTTATGGATGTTTCTGTATAAAATACTCATCCTCCCATGTGGAATCTTCAACGGGTAAGTTCTTTCACTTAATCAGATACTCTAAGATTGATAGATTTTTTAGTTATCAGATTCTTGTTTCCATGATTGCTTGAGGCTCCAATATGGCTTTTCCTTCCTCATCAAGTTCTAGAAATATAGTTTGAACTAGAAGCTTGAAACCTATGACCTTCCTCAAACATGAAACGTAGAAAATTGGGTGTATTCGTGAAGATGCAGGTAGCTCCAATTTGTATGTCATAGTACAAATCTTTTGCAATAACTTTTAAGGGACATAGTACTTGGGTGATAATTTATTAGCCCTCTTAGCCTTCTTGAGTGACATTTGTTTGTATGGTTGTAGTTGTAAAAATATCCAATTGCCCTCATCAAAACTTCTTTCACTACGATGCTGATCTATTTGTTGCTTCATTCGATTTTGCAATAGAGTCATATTATCCTTTAAGAGTTGGAGAACTTTTTTTTTTATGCTTAATGTGATATTAAACTACTTGAACCCTATAATTGTCTCTGAAAGACGATGCTATGGATGTTAGATGATATTAGTAAAGCACCAAAAATGGGTTCATTTTTGTTGTGGTATGGAAGGAAGTGTTATACCTTTGTTATGTCATAGGTAACCACTTGACCCATTGTGTTTTTTTAATATATACAAAGAAATGAAGATATCCTTCCAAACATTTGTTCACTATCTCAATTTTATCCCATTAGATTGAGGATGATAGGATGAGCTATGAGAAAATTCAGTACCAAGATAAGAAAACAATTTTGTCCAAAAATTTCCAGTGAAAATGGGTTATCTATCACTTACAATAATCCTTGGGTTTCCATGTAACTTTTGATAGTTTCCACAAATGCAGTAATGGCCATAATGGCTTTGAAATGATTGGATAGCACATAAAAGTGTGCATAGTTGGTAACTATATCAACTACCACTAGTCAAAAATCCATGCAATAAAGTTAATAAAGACAAACTAATAACCAAGGTCATGGGACATGTATTCCAAGTTTAATGTTGGGAAATAACATAGTGATGGGGATCACTTGTGATTAATTAATGGCTATGGCAATTAGAAAAGGAAAAGGCAAAGGATTTGGAAAGGCATGTGACATTTATTGGAATTTTATTTAGGAAAATAATGGAAAGTAGGAGAAAAGGAAGTTGAAAGGTCACAAGTTTCATGTGAGGAGGAAAATGAAGGAAAAATGATGGAAATTGAAGAAAATAGAGGCCTCATTTATTAAAAGGCTTATGAGGATCATTCCATAGCTATTTGTGAGTGTTAAGTTTTTTTTCAATTATGTGTTGGAGCTCTCATTTTTTACTGTCTATACCTATCATACTCTTGGACACTTATAGTTTTCTTGGAGCACTTTTGGAGGAGTGAAAGTGAAATAGAACATTGGGATCAACAACTACAACGGGTTTTGATTGCAGGTACTGAGTTGCATGTATGATTTCCTTGCTATATTTGGAATGCATGGCACATGGATGCAATTTCTTGGTTATGATTTTTCACTAACATGGAGAATTTCCTAGAGTAATGGTAGCTTTTTCTAGTCTTTCCATTTCTTAGATAGCCATGGTGTTGTGGGTTTCTTTCCTTTTGTATTCTAACTGGTTCTCATGTTCCTTTGGTTGTGGGTTGAGTTACTAGTCCCTCGCGAATTGGTTGGAAAAACGAGTTGGAAGCCCTGTAACAACTTGGGTTGAGTTACTAGTCTTGGAAGCAATGGTTCGAAAAGTTCTCTAGAACCCCTGGTGGGTTGAGCTTCCATTCCTAGAATCCCTATTTGGAAAAACGCTTTGGAGCCCGACAATTGTTGTGGGTTGAGATTATACTCCTGGAAGCCTTAGTTGGAACAAATGATTTTTAGCCCTAGATAGATTAGGTAGAGACTAATCTGGTGATGGTTAGTGGTGTACAACCATGAGCTGGAATCACTGGTTGAGGTTTGAGTGGTTTGGCCTCTAGAAGCCCTGGTTTGGTTTTGTTTGATTTGTTTCATGAGATCCCACATTCATGCTTGGAATATGGCTTAGGGGTGATTGGCTAAAAGGGAGATTTGGTTCAGCCTAATCTATGGTCAGGTGGTATGTGGAAGTCCCTCACTTGATTGGATTTTCATATGTTAATAAGAGATCATTTTCTTTGGTATTTTCATGAGTAAATGTGCTTGATATTATGTGGCTTTAATGGTTGTTTCATCATTGATATATCTTTGGTTATTTGTTAGTTATAAGTATGTTGTATGAGAGTTGTGATATATGGATCTCATCATGTTTGGTTAGTACATGAAATGTTAGTGAATGAATGACCTAATAGATAACAATGTATCTATTGCGAGGAGATATCAGTCCTCTTTGACGACTCTCAGATAAGTATGAGCCCCCTATGCTCAGATTTGTTATTGTGACCTGTAGATTACATGTTTGTGATATGTTTGACAAAATTGTTGTCATATATAGTAGGGTTCAAATAAACTCCTCGTTCAAGTATTTGCATTAGTACCCTTTTTTCGATGTTATTTTTCATTTTTGGAAGTTTCATGAACTTTTGGGTAGTAATCTGAGTCCTAGCCCTAAAAACATGGCATAGAATATGTGGTTGTTGGCACATAACTACCTAAAAAGGGCCACAGTCACATGGATTCCTTGCTATGGGAGTGACTCAAGGGTCCCACCCACATACATGCCTTGTCATGGGAGCAACTAAGACTCTAGGGTAGTGAAAAGGCAAGTTCTCTCAGGGGTTGGACACTAGAAGCAATTGGTTGGCTCCTGAAGATTTTGTAGCTTCTAAGGAAGGTTGGATTGGTCTTTTCATGTTGGTTCCGCTTCCTTAACTATACATGGGTATTTGCATCATATCCCAGTAAATCTTCATCACATGTTTACCCTAGTTGACAAGTTAGCTTGGGTAAATGTGGGAGGAGGGTGTTATAGAGTTGTATCAGAGCATGGTTCCATTCTCCTTGGGTAATGTTTGGTTTCCATTCTCCTTTATGAATGTGTTGTCATGTGTACGTGTTGGTTGCATATGTGTCCTTATTCTTGTGGTCTATGTATTCGTTGTGTGTGCACGATGGTGGTCATGCTTGCCTTTGTGATTTCATGTCAAATTTGATGATGTTGTTTTCGAGATGTGTTCATCATGAATATCTAAGATGACTAGAAATATGATAGACTATATCTCAGGAGATTCTCCCTATAGATCAGATGAGAAACATGCTAAGGGATATTCTACTAACATAGCATACACTATGATAAGTTTGAAGGAAGAAATAAGGAGTTACAAAGAAGTTAATGACTAATTCATTCAATCACAAGAGGGACTTGCTAGGGCACAAGAGAAGCAAGAAGAGGACACTGTGGTGATTATTCGTAGCTTGTTAGACTTGCAAAGACAAGGAATGCTTAGAATCAGTCATGGACTAATGGAGCATATGGTAGCAGGTCACATGGTGGGAATAGGTCAGATAGAGATGACATAGTTGGAGATGGAATATTATTGGATACACCTGATAGATGAGATAATGGACATGGGATTTACTCTAGTCTAGTTCAAACAGGTATCATAGTCATCATTGATATCATTCTTATAGGAGGAGAGAAAGGGGATATTTGTTGGATGAGTTCAAGAAATCAAATCCACCTACATTTGACGAGGAAATGAAGAAGTCACAAGATGTCAAAGCATGGTTTCTTGGGATGAATAAGTTCTTCAGCTCGCATGATTACTCAGTGAACATGAAGGCCATAATAGCTACATTAATTCTTAAAGGTAAAACATACATCTCGTGGGAAGATGTAAATAATTTCATAGGTATTCATGAAGAGAAGTTGACTTGGAGTGAGTTTGAGAGACTATTCAGGAAGAAGTATCTATTAGAGAGGGAAAAATAATTCTATGAGCTGAAGATGGTGTCTACGACTAATGAGGAGTGCACTAGAATATTCTTGGAGCTATTGAGATATGTGCATTACCTCAAGGTGGAGAAGGCCAACATTTAGAGATTCATCAGTGGGTCGTCAGTAGCATTCAAGGACATCATAGAGTTTGATGATCCTAGATCATTGGAGGAGGCCATCTGGAAGCTAAAGCATTGTTATGAGAAATCAAAGCATATATATGAGACTAAACAGGACTAGAAAGATAATGACAAGAATAAATGGAAATGGGATAAGAAGTGAAAAATACCTCATGACACATGTGACAAAGAGAATGAAGCATTTCCTAAGAAGTTCAATGCATTTGATAGAGGACAGGGATTTTTGTTTTAGGAGTAGAACAAGGGTGATGATAGGAAGCCCTTGCAATGTTGGACTTGTGGAGGAAAGCATTGTAGAATCGATTGTCCACAACATCAGGGTGGTAGACCGCAGATCTATAGTGTGCGGGAAGTGGAGACAGTGGGGGATGTTGGACAGAGTATTCCACATATCTATGTGGCATTGGAGAACTGGAAGGAATATCACTAGGAAACTATCATCAATATTGATGTAAGATTAATGATCAATTTGTTTCTATTTTTATTAAGATCGGATCTAATTGTAGTTATGTTAATCCTATCCTAGTGGATAATTCTGGTTTGAATAAAGAAGTGCATGCATAATCTTGGTTAGTGTATTTGGCTGCAGGTACAAAGAAGAAATTTCAACATTGGGCAAGAGCTTGTGCATTTGAGTTGAATGGTATGCCTATTTCAAAAAATTTGAATGTACGTCCATTGGGATCATACATTATGTTATTCAGTATGGACTAGTTGTATCTTCATAGGATGAAGGTGGATTGTTATGAAAAGAATATTGAGTGCCTGGATGACAATGGAGAATAGAGGATCTTGTAGCGTAAGAAGAAAGGAAAAATGGTGAAAACTTTGCAGGAAAAATGTAGCCATAGGAAAGGGTGTGCGTTATTCATAGTGCATATTCTTAGTGAGAAAGGTAAGGAAGTTGAGGATGTGGATTTCTTGAGGAGGTGCCTAGTTTTACTAGGGGTAACACCAACATAAAAGATAGCATACAGGATGAGCACACTTGAGTTAGTGGAATTGAAGTCACAGTTGAAGGAAATTCCTAACAAGGGATACATTAGGCCAAGTGTATCGCCATGGAGCATACGCTTTTCTCATGGAGACCATGTATTTCATTGGGAACATATAGACAATAGAAGATTTATATGCAAATGTAAAATCCATGTACATTTATTGTTCCATCTTATTGGCATATTTCTCATGGAGATACACATGGTGTCTAGTATGATTTTTCATTAGCTATATATGGGTTTATCGGTGTCCAAGTCAAGTTTCATTTTGTATACCATTGATGTCGCCCCATTACATTTGGAGTACAATGTAAATTTGGGTTCATAGAGTCATGGTTGGTGATTAGAGAGTTTTTATAGGAGTCATATGTCAGTCATATGTATTTGTCACTGCCATGTACTTTCTCCATAAAGCATTATATATGTATTGCAATTAATTGTATATCTTGTCCAAAGTCATTTGGAGTCATGGTTCATGAGGAGTAGTATCTTGAACTTGACAAGGAGGCTTATTGCAGCAGGAAGATGCATTGCTACAACAATAGGGAGAGTGTGATTGCAACTATATTACATGCTTAGGGGGATGATGTCCTGTTTTAGAGATTACATGGAAATGGTTAGAGACATGTTGGTAGTTGAGCTTCGTATTTTATATGAACATTCTTGGTCTACATCAGTCTTGTATCAACATGGTGTTGAGTATGACATGGGGATAATTTATCTCATCCCATACATTATTGGCATTATTCTTTAGTGTCGGTATGACCCTTGGCCATTGATGTCAAAGGGTGAGATATTTTAGATTGTGGATATCAGCTTCACAGTTTCACCTTTAGAGTTGGAGTATGTATGGAGATTAGCCTCAGATGTTGGAGATCAAGTTGAGGTTGAGATCAATGCCAAAGGGAGAGATTGTTGGCATTGGTCTTATGTTATAATGTTGTTGGTTGGCATTGATGTCAACCTTGTATCATGATGGTTTCATGATTGGTTTTAGGTGTTAGTGCAAGAACTATATGGTGTTTGAGGTATCTAGATTTATTGCATATGATTATGTTTCATTTTGAGCATTTTCTCTGGTTTACTTGTGCATCTTTCATACTTTCATGAGTAGAGTATTATCATGGTTCATGTAATACTGGTATTGACATTACCATTATATTGGTATGTGTGTGGAGTAGGTTGGCATGTAATATTACCTTGGTGCAGATAATCTTGATATTGACATAACCATGATATATTAGTTTGAGGAATTGTCATAACCATGGTATTTAATCGTGGTATTGAATTGGAGATTAGCATGGTATGGGGGTCCATGGTATTAACATAACCATGGTATTTACCTGTGGTACTGACTTGGAGAATACCATGGTACAAGGGTCTATGGTATTGGTATAACCATGGTATTTACCATGGTATTGACTTGGAGATTACCATGGTACAAGTGTATGTGGTATTGGCATAACCATAGTATTTACCTGTGGTATCGACTTGGATATTACCATGGTATAGGTCTCCATTGTATTGGGATAACCATTGTATTTTCCTGTGGTATTCATGTGGAGAATTGTTGAGGATAATTCGACATATACTTTTGTGAGAAAATTGGTTGATACTCTTGGTTTGTTGATCGAATGTAAATTTGAAGGATTGTGTGCAAGCTATGTGAGTTGTGTGATGCATAATTTCTGAAGCATTTTGTATGTGTTGTAGAAAATAAATAGTGCTTATTTCAGCCAGTATATTATGTAGAGAGTGAGGAGGTGAACTAATGATTGGTTTTAGTTCTATTGGAGATTGGTAGCAACTAGTTTTTGTTGGTTGTATGCAGCAATTGTTTGTGAGAAGACCGAATATTGTAGAGATATTTTTGATAATGCACTTTCCAAATTATTTTATCTAGTGTTAGTGTTGATTTATTGGGAGTTCATTAGAGAAATATTTTTTTTGTGTTTTTTTACGCAGGACTCTAAATTGAAATATTCAGAGATGTGTCTCTAGTTGATCAAGAGATCAAGATAGATTGGTGAAGAAGGGATCGGTGTTCCTTTCCTGTGGTGGTTGCTATCTTCGCTAGAGGAAGTAATATTCTTGTATTCCAATGGGTTATGGGTGAGGCTTGTTGGGGATAGAGGTATCTAGTGGACGGGTGTTCACAAAGTCGATTTAGAGTGAGAGAATTCCTTGTTGGACATTGTCAGCTATGATGATATAAAATGATCTGTTGATTAATAAAATTTGAAGCAGAGCAACAACAACAACAAAGGGTGGTTTTTTTTTTTGAAGAAGGGTTTTCCACCAAAAAATATTTGTGTCTTTTGTGTTGAATGATTGCATGGTTTTAATTGTGTTATATGCTCTAATTTTTTCTCATGTTCTTTAGTTTGTTCATGGTTTAAAAGATTAATAATTTTAAGAAAAAATTATAAGTGCTCTCACTACTGATTCATTCCCCCCCCCCCCCCCCCCCCCCCCCCACCCCCCCACTAGTGATATAGTTTCCAAAAAAGGGATACTTTCAAGAAAATTTTAACTTCCAATAGAGCCATGTGCAAAGCCATATCATCTTCATGGTCTAACCATACTTTAAAGTCTTGAATTTTAATAACCAACTTGTTCCCTACATTCAAAATAACACATTTTGAAGGCTATTTGATAGAAGAACCTACCTCATCTTAAATTGTTAGATCTTCAATAAAAAAGCTTCCATTTTATCAATAATATATATTTATTCAAAGAATGTATTATATTTATTGAGAATGAATCATCCATAGTGGGGTCACCAAACATGTTCTTGATTCTTTCTATGTCAAGGGAAAATAGACCAACATTAAGACAATATCCTATGGGGAACAAGAAAGAATATCATCATTTTTATAGAGGTTGAACACCCTTTAAGCATATGGAATATTACCATATACGTTTCTAATGAATACAAGTGGTGAGTGGTAAAGAAGAAACCCCAACAAGTCCTCCAACAAGGCTCTCATATAGTAGATTTTATTTTTAAGAACATATATATATATATATATATATATATATATATATATATATATATATATATATATATATATATATATATATATATATATACATATACATATACATATACATATACATATACATATACATATACATATACATATACATATACATATATAGACACACACACACACACACACACACACACACACACACACACACACATAAAGCATCACACGTAAGAGAATCCATTGATACATCCCCACATAAATCCATAAATGAAAAATGACCCTTGAATAATTCTTTGTGTGGAAAATTATTAAAATCTTGATGTGACAAGATTAACAATGTCTGAGATTTTTAGATAAATTGTAACTAAACTAATTTTTTTTTTTTACAAGCTAGGGACTTCATTACCTTATACTTAAAGTTTTATAAAAGTTTCCAAAATAATGGAAAAAATATAATCAATCATTTATTAATCTTGTTTGTTGGAACATATGGAATAACCTATTTAAATAAATGTAAGAAGGAAAGAGGGAAATTTACGTCACTTGAATCATAAAACACTTTGAAAGGAAACAATCACCTTCAGAAAAACCTAGTAGAGAATTTTTATTTTTCTGTAAAACCTTATGATCCCAAATAGCTATGTCACAACCCCAAGGGCTACACATGGTTACCATGTTCTTTTGTTCATGCACCATGACCCCTCAAGCATAAGGCATTCACGTCTTTCACAACTACTTAGTATAGTACTATTTTACTCCACCTAGATTACACCTGAGAATTGGGTTACTTATATAATCTATATATTACCAATTACGTGGTGGAATATCATAAAAAGTTAACATAGTGTAACTAAATATTATTGTCACTCTACTTTAGTTCACCAATCCTTCATGAGAAATATATGTAAAGATATCTCACAACATCATAACACATGAATAATTTATATGAAGTAACCCTTCAATATTCTTCTCTTATTAAAAGATGTAAATAATCTTTATATAAAGCGTTGAATATTATGGCTCAACGTTGAGTTACAACAATAAGCCACATAATACTTGTTCACAAAACTATGCCAACCAAATTGTTCAACCTCACAGGTTTTCCCAGCTATGTTTTGTCTCCTTTTATTTCCCTCTTATACCTGCTCAGTTCACTTGCCCAACCAAAAAATCACTTGAGCTCATCACCCTCAATTCTTCCTCCTTGAATCATCCTTATCTTGTCTCAGCTACTCCCCGTTTCCTTACAACTTTTTCATCTGATCCGAGCTCATTTTATTTTTTGTTGTACGAGTTCATTTTGTATCTCTCCCTTGTGATTCGCTTTATTTATATGGGAATCATCTACATGTTTTTACTTCCTTCACAACACTACTATTTTAGTTGGGTTTAGATCGTCACTCTCCATAATAGTACTTTGAGTTAGGTTTACCTTCCATCACTTGGATCATCCCCTATTTCACTCATCCGTCCACTCAACCATCATATTTTATTTCCCAATTATTGTTCCCATGAAACTTTGGGCTAATTTATGCACTTGGTTAAATGACAACTTAGCCCACTCATTCCACTCATCTATGGGGTGCACATCTTGGATGTGATCTTCCCTTGTGGTGCCTGTGCCACCAAACTACATGTGCTCTTACTTATCTAGGTTTGTCCAACACTTAGGCAAGTTGGGAACTCACTTTTTCATTGCCCCTCATTCCACAAGACCATCCACACATGCGCAAGTGGAAACCACAAGTCTTAGTTTTTAGCCACTTAGTTGAGCATTCTCTTTCCCATGCATCTCAATTATCTTACACCTTCATGGTTATGTGCAAGACTTTATCTGTTGAACATCTCCTACATAATTTCACATTATTTAAAATACATATGTGAGAAATGGTGAAATAGCAATGTCACCCATAGTGCATGCCTTAGTTCAAGGCATACCCATCTCTAGGTGCTAGCAACCCCCATCCACCCCCACCCCCGCCCCACTCAAAATTATTCTAATTGTAACAAAAGCCCTTAATCAAACACATGACCAAGAGGCAGTCCCTCTCAATACCAAACCCTCAAAATATTGTTATGATGATGGGGTATAAATTTTTTGACATTCTTGGAACTACTCTAAACCCAAAACTATCATCACCATTACGTTCATCTCGTTAAAATGAATTCAGTGACACATAAATTCACCCTGATATGAGCTACATATTGAGAGAAGTAGCCTTCCAAATTGGGCTCCACTCACCCTGACCACATCAATAATTTTCCGCATGGAAATCTACCATTGGTCGTAGGGCCACCATTAGGTCAGGTCACCCTCTAATCGAAGTGCAAAACTTCTAAGTTAACACAACCCTAACTCCTGACCTCCTGACCTCTGACCTAGTTAGGGTCGGCTTCCTCGATAGACCACTCCCTCGGGCGACTATCTCGATGTCTTGACCTTCAACCTAGTTGGGTCTTAGGGCTCGACCTGCTTTGGCTTAGGCAATTTCCACTGAATTCCACAACATTTTGGCAGCTTCCAGAGATCATATTGGTAGGAATCTTGGATGGAGTTTTCTTGGGGTTCTTTACGGAAATGGATGCACCCCTCATCCTCGAAACTAAGGTATCTTACGAGCCCCCACAAGAACTTAGAAAACTATAAAAAAGGGTTAATAACAAGGGGATTTTTTTCCAAAACCCAAATGACTGACAAAGTTGTCAACCAAGGAGTTTTACTCCCTTAACTCACCCAATAAGCTCAAAAACCAGAGATCTTGCATCTCTTGTAGCTCTCCATCCTTCCGTGAATGAATATACAATAGGAAACTCCCCACTAAAGGGCCATTAACATTCTTATTGATTCCTGTACGAGTGCTATTCTGACACTAGAAATATAAGTCCTCCTTGCCCCTATTTGGCTTCATTAGCCAACTTTCACTTAAGGAATTGCAGTTCATCCATACCAACTGAAAAATGATTATAATATCCCATCACATATAACTATATGCCAATCACATACATAAGTTGTCTATAAAAATAATGTAACCAACTTAGAACCATAACAGTGAACCATGAGATCATATGGGATTACACATAAGAAATTACCTTTAATTAATATAGTCGATGGGTGACTGAGTTCGGGACTTCAAATCTCCACACAACCGTAGATAGTTTCAACCAAGCTACTTGCAACTATCACCCCCAAGCCAGATCCCAAGGGAATGAGATGGTATTAATCAATGGAATAATAGACATCTGTGAGCTGACATAGGAACTCTTGAGGTCCTTCTACCTCCAACCACCAGCTACTCAGTAGTAAGTTGCATTCGGGAAATCTAGAGCCATGTTGCCTCCACCTTTCTCTAACAATGATGACCGGTAATAAACAAAGAATCTAGAGGTCTTCTTCCTCCACCCTTCAACTAATTAATAACAATTGACCAAGTTCAAATATTCCTTAGAATTACAACCTCCACTCTCTCTATCCATCCAAAAACATACCCACATATTCCAGGGAGTCTAGATATCTCGCCTCCACCCTAGAGGCATGCATCATAGGGGTTCCACCACATTAAGGGAATCCATAACCCACTGCCACACAGTGGTTCCACCCAATTAATTGAATCCAAAACCTACTATTAAATGACAAGAAATGGATACCTCCATAGTTTCCTTTAACAGGTATCCAAGGGATGAACCTCTAACCCATAATATCAAGGGAATACACATAATACCATCTCCACCTTCCATGCCCTTGAGGTGTCTAGAGATTTACCCTCACTTGAAGGAGAACTCCTTTAGTGCTCCTATTACTTCACCGAAGGATGATGGCACCTTAAGAGTAAAGGAAGAAGTTAGACTCCTCCCAAAAATTGAACTTGTTGTTGTTTACTAGGATTAACTAAAATCTAATTTGTTATCGTTTCTTCCAATTGAGCTCCCTCTTCTCTTTTCTCTTCATGTGCATATCACCCCTTGAGTTTCTCCTTTTTTGTTGCTCTCAAGTCTCTCTAATTGTTGTATAGAGGATCTCGAGCTCTCCCTTTCTCTACTTGTTCATGGGACTTTTCCCTTCTCTACTCCCTCGTATAGTCTACTTATTCATGACATTTTCTTTCATTTCTTTCCCCCTATTTGCAATCTCTCTCCATCATTTTCTCCTCACTGAGAAAATCAGAGGTTTTTCTTACCCCTCTTGTTCTCTGTGCACTCTCTCCTTTTTTTCCTACCTTACATCTTGGTTATCTTTTTGTGTTTTCCCAAGCCAGCATGGGCTTTGTCCCTTGCCTATAGTTCATAAATTTATAACCACCATCTCTATAACAAACCATTCTAGAGCATTTAAAGATCAACCACCAACCTTCAATGGTTGTCAAAGCTATCATGTTTTCTTCCTTGAGCAAGTAATTTGAATTTCCCAAGAAATTGAACTCCCTCAGTCCCTTTTGAAATTTGTGTCCCTTACTCAGCCTTTTTTAAGTTGAAATGTACTTACAACAATGTATATACACGGAAAAATCCACCTGTTAGCTGGGTAAGCTGTTATAGTAATCCTAGAAATAGTCCAACAAAAACCATATGATCATCTCATATTGGATATCAACATCATGATGTATGATCTCTTTGGATGTTTTCTCTACACTACAGGACATTCACCTTCTCTTATGTCATGTCTTTCATCTTCTAGTATCAAGACATCCAATATTATATATCACTCTATTATAGACGTACCACCATAGGATCCCCATCTTCTTGATTCACTATTAATAACAAGCCTACTTGTCTAACTATCCACTTCCATATTGGATCACCAATCTTGCATTTGCTTGAAATTTCAATATTTTATTTAACACGTACCTTGCAGATTGAACTCCCCCATATTATAGGCTAACAAGGTAGCTAACTAAACCATCTCCCCCACTCAATGAGAATGTATCTCCTCATGTCAAATTACTTCTCTTTACTGATTTTGTTCACTAGGATACTCCAATACATCTATTGTTATTTGTTTGATGCCCTATCCAAGCATTTTTCGTTGCAACATCTCCTCCAAATATTATTTTGGAAGAGAAATCACAGGCCTTGTTTCTCTTTTAAATTAGAAGGGGCTCAATATACTCCTCCAAAGCTCCAAGATATCACTATATTTGAATATTAACCCTCATCAACATCACCCTTCAGGTATTCAAATTTTTCATTAGTGCATACCCTGCTCTTCAATATTTTTGGTTTCAATTGAAAGTTATATATTCCCATGTCATACCCGCAATATTGTATAATAATGGTAGGATATATTGAGATTTACTTTTTTTTACATGATGAATTGCTTATTTATCTTTCTAGGTGGACAATTTTGTGCCATGATTTCTAACATTGCATAGAATTTTATTCATAATACATTGTAGTATCTTTACCTTAATTTTTTAGCCCTCTTGTAAGAGGTAGAGATTAATTCCTCTCTAAGTGTTGTAAATTTCATATCTTTGGCTAGTTACCAGATCTTCATCTAATACAAAAATACCTATCATTGTTATAAAAGAAATGTAGTCACATAACAAAGGTTGAACTTTATCTCAAAAATAGTACTGTTCTTTTTACTCTTTTAGTGAAATTGAATAACTAAAGAAAATATCACATTAACATGTGTCATATCATTTCTGGTCTATTGATAGGCCATGATATTAGTGTATGGTATTGTAACAAAGCCTATTTATAGATTAAAAATATACTTGGTTAAGTGAGGGTGAATATTATGGTTAAGAATGAACATGTGTGTGTGTGTGTTTCTATATATCTATATATATATATATATATATATATATATATATATATATATATATATATATATATATATATATATATATATATATATAGATAGATATATATAGATTATATTTTTAATTAATAATAACAATTTAAAATAAAGTTATAATTTAGTTAAAATTTGTGATTTTGTTTAAATATTTTTAATGTGAGAATTGTGATAAAGTATGTGTTTTGGTGTTTATCATTGATTGATGCCAATGGATATTTCTCAACTATTTAATTTATATGGTAGTGCTAGTTAATTTATCTAGCCAATATTATAGCTTACTAATGCCATAATTTTAAAAATCCATAATTGATGTTGATATGGCATTTTGTTTAATTAATCAATTTAATTAAAGAGGAAGAGAATGAATAACTACTTATGGGATTAATCTCAATATTATTAATCAATTTAATTAAAGAGGAAGAAAAGGAATAACTACTTTTGGGATTAATTTCAATCTTTGATTGTGACTACTCCTAAGAATGTTCTATAATATTCTAAGAAAAATAAATTCCTACCCTCCACCTAGCAATTAATTATAATTACCCCTAGAGAGGCTCTACATCCCAATACGGGAGTATGAGAGAGATGTTTTTGGACAACTTTATATTAAAGGAAATAAAAAATAACTAGAGGAATCTACAATTGGGTCTAATGAGTCTCTTACTCATGTGACAGGGTCAATATTGAATTAAATATTAATTTTAAAAAATATTTCAATGCTAACCATAAGAAAAACACTTAAAATTCCATATGAAATAACACAATTACGACAACTTTATACATAGAAAGATAAATTAATTATTAGTAAAAAATTCTAATTTCATCCATAAGTTCTTAATTTTTAATGTGAGGGAGATTTGTAATCTTTTCACTACTCAACATGCAGATGACACATGCCATCTAAAATAATATTTGATATTACAACCCACTATCAAGGAGATGTAAAATTTGTTCCACGCTCAACATAGAGTTAACATTAGTGTTTAGAAAAACCAAATATTAATAACAAAATAAATTCCAATGTTAATTTTATGTATAGAGATAAGGAAATTGAATGTAAAATATTTCTGGTACTTTTACAATAATATTTGAATTTCCAAATTAAGTAACATAATTGCATATCAACTTTATATATAGAAAAATAAATAAATTGAATCTAAATAATTTTCTTAAATTTTTACGCTAGTAATATGATAATTTCTACATTATTCAATATGTAATTTAAATAAAATATCTAAACATCCAATGTTGACTATAATTAAAACACTTCAGTTCCCACAATCAATGTCTACATGAAGTTGGCATGTAGTATTTTACAATAATGTTAACAACCAAAAAAAAAGTTTATGTGTATATATAGACACGCAAAAAATCATAGAGAGAAACAATTTCTATCACATCCTTTCTAATTCCCAATGTCAAGGAGACTTTATTTACAAATATCTCAATGTCAACTATGTTTAAATCAATTAAAAATAAGATTTAAAACATTTTATTAGTGTGTTGCTCAAAATTAAAGGGATGTGGGTTTTTTTTATGCTCACCCAAGATTTAACACATGGTGTGTGTGTGTGTCTACACACACTAGAAATACTAGTTAGGGCCCTTTCAGAGTTCATTTGTATGGTTGGCAACATATAAAGACATCTTTAGCAATATTTTCCTTCCATTTACTCTCTTTGCTACAAAAGAAAAAGGCCTTTTGTTTGAAACACTATCTTCAATTGGGTTATCAGATAATTAGGAGGATAAACTCAGTGCACATAACTCTCATGGATTCGAGGGATCTAACCTCGAAACAATGGAATCATAGGTACGTACACACAAAAGAGCTCTCTTACCTAGGAAATAAGACTAAATAAAGATCATTTAAAAATATGCGAAAGATACAAAAAGTTATATTCTATTTTTTCTATGGGGCTTCCAAAGGAAACCATGGTCCATTAGGAGTAGGAGGCTTGATTAAAAATATAGTAGGAATCACTTTCTTAACCTTTGCCTTGGGCCCAGGCCAAAAAACCAAAAAAGGTGTAGATGCCCTAACTCTATGGACGAGATTATAAGTGCTATTTAGGAATGGCATCAAGGAATAAATTATAGTAAGGGATTCAAGATGAGAAATTCAACATTTTAATAATGAATTTGTGGTTGAAGATTCAAGTTTGATATGGAAGAGAATAGGGGATTTGAGAAAAATGTTCAACAGATTAGATGGATATCATGTCTAAAGGGACAAAAATCAAATGTCTCTCAAAAAGGCTAATGAAGGCTCTTTGATAGGGAACCATCCAAGTCGAGGATTAAATGAACACTAAATACCATCCATAATGGTGCATAGATTGAACTCCATCATTCTTCTTGAAACTTAGCACCCCTAAGCACAAATAGTAAATAATGTCATATTTTAGTAAGGAATGTTTTGCATGGCCATAATTCAAGTATCCTTGTGGAAGAATGTTCCCAGATCCCCTTCAAAGCATTTCTAGTTCAATCTAGTGAGCAATAGTAACTCTACACACACATACTTTCAGTTTCAAACTCAACAAGGAAAATCTTGAGCACCAGAGTCAAATAGTATGATTCAAGAATTAAATATAACATTTTCCACTTAGTGGTGAGATGGTATCCAAAGAATGAGACAAAAAGGAAGGAACAATGAGAGAAAGGGCTATTGATTTCTCATCAAAGTCTACTCATAACTGATTTAATTGCCTCTGGTTATAAGCGGATCACTATTGAGATTTACATTTCTTTACATGATGTATTTCTTAGTTATCTTTATGGGTGGACAATTTTATGCCATCTTCACTTTCAAGCCTCTAAGATTGCATATAATTTACTTCAAAATACATTGTAGCATTTTCCTTGAATTTTGAATCCCTCTTGTAAGAGTTAGAGATCAACTGCTTTCTAAGTGCAGTAATTTTCATTTTTGTGACTCCTTGTGAGATCTTCATCTAATACAAAAATACCCTTTATTGTTAAAAGAAAATTGTAGTCACATATCAAATGTTGAAATTTATCCCAAAAAAGACTTTTTTTACTCTTTTAATGAAATTGACTAATTAAAGAGCATACCACATTAACAAGTGTCATATGAAACGAGGTGTGGTTTCTTGGGCATGTGGTATTGATAGGCCATAGGCCATGATATTGGTTCATGGTATTGTAACAAAACCTACTTATAGATTAAAAATATCCACGGTTAAGTGAGGGTGAATCTTATGGATAACAATGAGTTTGTGTGTGTGTGTGAGTGTTTCCCCCCTCCCACCCCCACACACACACATGTTTTGGAGCTTATCATGGATTGATGTCTATGGAAATTTACTAGCCATTCAATTTACATGACATTGTTGAAGGCTTACCTTACTAATGCCACATGTTTAAAAATCCATAACCCATGTCCATATGAGCATTTTTTTTAATTAAGAAATTTAATTAAAGAGGAAAAAAGATAATAACTACTTTTGAGATCAATATCAACCTTTTATTTGTGGTAAATACTAAGAACATTCTACAATATTCCATGAAGATTAAATTCCTACCTTCCACCTAATAGTTATTGATATTTTCCCGAGAGGTAATCTACATCCCACTATGGGAGTATGGCAATATGGAAGTATGGGAGAGACGTTGTCACACAACTTAACATTATATACTAAAGGAATCGACAATTGGATTTTGGTCAGTCTCTTACTCACGTTATATGGTCAATAACCCACTATCCAGGAGATGTGAATTGCATTTCAGGCTCAACGTAGAGTTACTATTAGTGTTTAGAAAATGAAATATTAATAACAAAAAGATTTACATTGTCAATTTTATGTATAAAGGGATAAGGAAATTGAATGTAAAATATTTATCATTCATTTACTTTTATAGTAATTTTTCAATTTCCATATTAAGTATTATAATTTTATATCAACTTTATATATAGAAAGATAAAGAAATTAAATCCAAATATTTTTCTTAAATTTTTACTCTTGCAATATGACAATTTATCCATTATTCAATATGTACTTTAAATAAAATATTTGAACATCCAATGTTGATCATAAATAAAATATTTCAATTCCCACTGTGAATGTTTACATGAAGTTGACAGGTAGAATTTTACAATAAAGTTGACAAAAAAAACGTGTGTGTGTACATGAAGTTGACATGTAGCAATTTACAACAAAGTTGGCAAAAAAAATGTGTGTGTGTGTCTATATAGATAAACAAACACATAAATAATAGTTTATGTCATATCCTTTCTAATTCCCAATATCAAGGAGATTCTATTTACAAATATTCCAATGTCAGCTATGTTTAAATCAATTAAAAATAGAATTTAAAACATTTTATTAATGTATTGCTCAAAATTAAAGAGAATTTTTTTTTAAGCTCACCAAGGAGTTGACACATGGTGTGTTTGTGTGTTTGTATATGTATATATATATCTATATATATATATATATATATATATATATATATATATATATATATATAAAGAGGGATTAAGGGTCTTCAGGCACAGTCTAGGTTTTTTTATTCTCAAGAGATTTGATCCCTCTTCGTGGTCGGTAAATCCGAGCTAGGACGGACCTATGCTGGTTAAATTAAATTTCTAGAAGCCCTATTTTACAATAGACATATATATAAAGGTACAATATAAATTAAATACCATCAATACATAATAGACATGAAAAAGCCTACCTAATAAAAAATCCTAAGCATTAATTAAATTAAAAGTTTATTTTAAATAATGATAATAATTATATATATCTAAATTTAGTATGAGTTAATTTTATAAAAAATTTAATAAAGAAAAAATTATTTGAATTTTAATATTATTCTATTAACAATTAAATATATATATATATGTATATATAATGGTATTTTTAATGAAAAATGTACTCTATTTTACTATGGAGGTTCTTAATTTGTAAATAGTTTTTGACACAATATTATGGAATATATCATGACTAACAAATACTACACGCCCAAACCATCATACAATATTTATATGAAACATGTTTATACCAGCCTAGATCCATCTTAGCTCGTGATCTACCAAGTGTCGAGAGGGGTCAAATCTCTTCATATGCAAACCATTTTTAGAGTGAAAAGAGATTTGGTCCCTATGGGCATTTGATAGAGAGGGATCAAATCTCTTGATATGCAAACCATTTTTAGAGTGAAAAGAGATTTGATCCCTCTAGGCACTTGGTAGATCCCGAGTTAAGATAGATCTAGGATGGTTTAATTTCCCTCGTTAAATAGACTATATTCAATATGAATATAATGGTTTCTCAATAGCATGTGTCATTACTATGGCTACTTTTTTTTAAGTTATTTGTTTTTATTTAGTTTTTTTGTTTTTAATTACGCTATAAGGCATTTCACTCTAAAAAGAACTTCCCTCTTGTCAACCTATCATTACTCTGGAGCATATGTTAGACTATTGGAGGATGTCGAATTGTTCTATCATCAAGACAAAGTTCAGTGGAAGGAAAGACTAAATCCTAACAAATTTCTCATTTTTTTTATAAGTATGCACAAAATATTCCATGGTCACTTGCCGATTGCGTCTAGAGATTTGTTCCATTGATGTCCCAGAAAGATGTACTTATGCACTTCTTTTACAATTCCAATTCTCTCATTTTCTAACTAGCACTTTTGTTACAGTTCAAATTCTCTTATTTTCTACCTAGCGATTAGTGGCTTTCGCGTGAAACATTCAAGTTAGTACATCTGTGGTTGCTGGGAGTAATGGTTGGCCACTGTTTCACCTACTATTGCAACCCTAAGCCTAGTAGTAGGTGGCAGGATTGGCAAAGGAACAACAAATACTATTGCTTGCCTACCACCCTTTACCAGGAGCAGAGAGAGATTTTCTTGTGGGGGTGAGCCAAGTATCCAGTTTTGGCAGAGACTATGTTACGAACTATGCATATTGCCTTCTTACCACCTTTGTTGAACAACACCACCTACTTTCGTGTTATGTTATTGTCTTACTGCATCTAGTTGCTGCGACTTAGGCCATTTTGGTTTTTGGCACCTTGTTGGACGGAGGGAATGGGGCTTTGATGTATTGGAATGCATGTACAGTAAAACATATGGGTGACATGAAAAAGGTTAGGTCTCCATCTATGGAGATGCTAATCGAGGACACTGTGCAAACACTATTAAAATATAGGCTGAAGGTAAGTATTTTGTTCAATGGTCTCGACCTCTGGTCCTAGATAACAATATTTTTTCTACCTCTTATTTTACATATGAAGAAGCAGTTAAAAAATTTGTTTTAGAGGAAGGGGGGCCCATGGGGTATTATCCTTTTCAGGTGGTTTGACTTTCCCCAGTCCATATGGATCCTTGTCCAGACGCGGGATGACCTTCTCACTTGCCTTTGTCTCAATGTCACCCTGTTGTATCTGAAAAGGCACTCTCTCTAATTAATTTTCTTTCTATGCCTATTCTCCATAATGTCACCCTGTTGTAGCCAAAAAGTGTCTCTCTTTGATCAATTTTATTTCTACCCCTATTATCCCTATTGAATCTAGAGGGTTGATCCATCGGTCGATCGACTAGTGACAAAGGGCTTGATCTAAATTGTCCTTTGTCTACATCATTGGCATTAAACCAATCCTCAAATGTGGAGGTTGTTTGTCCATAGATCCCACCAGCTCCAGGATTTATCCTAGGTAGGGGGCGAGGTGATGGGGTGAGCCCAGGGTTTAGTGTTGGTCGTGGTAGAGGCAATTTTAGTGGTATAAATTTGATTTCTAATCCCTCAAACTATAGTTCACTTGGTGCACCTCCAGAAAGGTTGAAAATGTAGGTTATTTAAGCGTCAATATTGTGTCTCTAGATGAATAATCTACAATGGCAAGGATGCCAAAGCTTGTGGGGAGAGCTCATTGTCGATGCTCCTCCATGAAAGAGTTCTTTAAAAAAATTGCAAAATATTACACTCCAGGTCTATTTGCAGTAACGTTTTTGAAATTCCTTTCATCAATCTGCATGGAGTTAGAAAGCATATGATTCCATTTTATATCATGTGGTAGCTATAATGATGAAATTTGCACCTTTTATTGACCCCTCACTTGGATTTCACAATTGGGTTTACTAAGACTTAGTTGTTCTGTTGACTGCTTGCCCATGTGCATTGGTTATCTCAACTCTAGTGGACATATCTTATGGATTAGCCCATGGTACTAAAAAAAGCCTCCTCATCAAAGCTGGGAGGTATCTGGAAGCCCTGGGGAGGCTTAAGGTGATAGTGTTTGATAAAACTCGAAAACTCATAGAAGGAATATTCATGGTGGTAGATGTAAAGTTTGTTGTGTCCAAAACCATTGATGAGCATAAATGGATACCTTGGTAAGTCATTATTGCAGGGGAATCTAATTAAGAAAACTAACCATGGAAAATTATTTCTATGCAATTGTTTTTGTCATAAATTTTCCACTAGAAACCTTAATCAACTTTGAAGTATTGAATGAATGTTGCAGGATAGTAAGCCTTTAAAGTGGATCAAGTCATCCCATGTCCATTGCAATTGTATTGTACTATCAAGAGAAAGGCCTAGAGCCATAAACATAGGTTAAGGATTTTGACATGCTACAAGGAGAAGGCATCTGCAGAGTCGTGGAAAGACACACAGTTTACATTGGGAATGCTCCTTCATCAAATCATCTAGGTTGGACTGAATGTAAGTTTGCATCTAATTTGACATGAGTCCACCCACAAGTATTGTTTACTATGTAACTCAACTCTCTTTGAAAGAATTAACATTGTGAAACATGGTATAATGCAGATGTACCAAACACTTGGGGTATCTGAGGAGTTATTCATGTACTTAATTATTCTATAGAAAGCCATCATATCCTTGTAAATTATGACATTGAAAAATAACTGATATTTTCTCCTTTTATTTTTCAGTTAGTTGTTGCGGATGTCAATCAGAAGCTGTTTAGAGGTTATGCAAGTACAACAATTGCTCATGAAGGTCATCATGAAGTATTAGGTATTATTCTGAAGGTCAGGGCATCTCAGCTAGCTTGTGAGAATGCTCTGTTGGAAGCATGCCTCTATGGTTCGACTAAAGCTACCAAGTTACTAATCAACTCTGAAATGATCAAGACAGGAGCCTCTATGCATTCATTGGTTCCTGCATATTTTCTAGGATTTGTTGTTATTGTTGCAACCTTAATCAAGGAATTTTTCATATCAAGTGCTTTGATGATCTCCTATTATGTGTATTAAACCATAAATAATATTTCTATGAAATTTTCTCTATGATAGAAATATTTTTAAGTTTTCAAATATCTTATAAGTTGTTTGCGGTCGAAGAATTGACTGAGATTATAGACATGAAGTTGAAATGTTTGACATTTTATTTTATTGGTTGGGTTGTTTACAAAGTGGAGTGAATGAAAACTCATGGGATAGGATGTTGTTGCATTCAACCAAGCCTGTATGCAAATATATACTGCACACCACTAATTTTTGTTATTGTCAGTCGACAGGTTTTTGTAGTGAAACTTTTGTTGGAGGTATTTTATGTGCAATTTGTGACACTCCATGGTAGATGTACTACCCAAAAAGAATAAACACACAGATAGTGGGAAACTATTGTACACAATCCTAGCCAACATGAAACCCTAGACAACTTTCCATGAGGGTCATCCATAACCGTGTTTACATATACTTGATATCTAGTATTTCTAAGCCCCTAAGATCATAATATAAGCTTCTAAATCAAAAATAAGTTACCAATTATATAGTTGTTCCTGGGGCTCAATACCATTTAAGAACTTTAAACACAAAGGATTTTCCTATTTTTGAAGGAGGTACTATAAATTATCATTATGGTTGAGTGCTTGTAGTGGTTCAATACTTTAAATATTTTCCATGTGATTTGTTTGTTGGAGCCTTCTTCTTGTTCAGTTTCTAAGAGATCCTAATGGTTAATATCTACTTTTAATACATAAATTAAAAATGAACAAGGTTCATGTTTTTGTTTGTTCCCTTAACAATTTTTCCTCCAACTGCATGCTGGTGTAAATACAGATTGTAAAGTTAGCATTGGATCTTGGTCATGGGATGTAAATTTAGGTGAAGAGTTGTGTCTTGGGGTAGGTTTAATTGAACCATATAATGAAGCATGGTGTTCTCTTAAATACTATGAAGCCAATGACACAATTCTTAAACTGTTACTGAAGCACTTATCCCCTGATAGTGAGCATTGGGGAAGAACACTCATGTCATGCAATCCTTTGCCGTAATATGCAGGTAGCCAAGATAATTTTCGATGTTGGAGCTAATACAGAGTTTTGTGTAAAAATAAATAATTTACATCAATACCTTCCTCTACACATGGTAGCCAAAATGGGTAGTCTTACTATTTTAAAGAAGATGATATCGCATGGATGTGATTTGAATCCAATGACTGAGATATGAGAAACTGCACTTATGCTATCTGTAAAGGCTAATCACCAAGAATTATTCAAGGAATTGTTATTTTCAGGATATTATTTGGAAAAAATAGACATGGATGGGAAAAATGTAGTCAACCTAGCAGAAGTAATCAATTTTTTTTTCTATCCGTCAAATTATTTCAAATGCAATAAAATCAAGAAAAACATTTTACTTGAGAAATATTCAAGGATTGAACATCTGTAGGCGAGAAATTCCATTTGGCTATGTTTCTACAATAGGGGGACACTCTTCAACATCAACCAGAAGTTAGAACTTTCACTTGTTCCCACCTGATTCTTCATGCCTCTGAGAGAACTAAACCTTGGTAGGTAGTTTACATGCCACCATATTAACCATTGAATTTATAAAATTGATGATTTTGGGGATTTTGTGCCCATTGGGGGGTTGATGCAGATTTTTCTAAAATAGCTACTATGTACACACCTACATATCAGTCAGTCTTAATCCACCTAAGATGTTGCATGGTCTTTGCTTAAGAGGTGGGATGCAGTCTTTAGTGATATTCCTTTTCAGTAGAACTATCACCCTGTGAGTACTAAAGTTATTTTAGTCAGAATGAATAATAGGACATACAAACTTGTATAAAAATTAGAATGAGATTTTGCTTAAAGGTGAATTAATTGTATCACATTTATTTTGACACGACAACATCAATAAAATGATATATATGATTGTAGCTAGTACACCTACGTTTGGTGCATTAATCACTATATGATATTGAAGGAATCTGGTGGCATTCTCGATCATAGCTATTTCCTGATTGACAACATCATGAACCTTGTGTTGTACAACATTTGTATTGACTATGAGGGATTTAAGTAGTAGTAATGTTGGTTTTACTAAGCCTAGCAAGGATTAGTAAAAAGACTATTTATTGGTTCTTGTGGTATACATTCATAGGACAGGGTACCATTAATCATGTGAGCCAACCATCTAGGATGTTTTTTGATTGAATTCTTCAAAACTTATTTCCATTTGATATTATAAAATGTGCAGATAGTTTTGTTGGTTGGAACAATGCTACAAGTTATAATAACAGAGATTTTGTTCTGCAAAATTCTTTCCACCTTGCATTCATTTTGTGGATTTGAGTAAGAAATATTCTCTTCTAGTAAAGAATATATTCTTGTGTGTAGATTCATTGGGTTTACCATGGTAATGATCGTAACATTTTGCAGTCTTTGTTTGTTGGCCTACAGTTTAGTGGTTGAGACAGAGCATCATCATGTTAATGACCCAAAGTCAAACTTAGAGATCAAAGCCCTGAATTATAACTTGGTTGAATTTTTTGATATTTATATGGAATATTAATTCAATAATTAATAAAAAAATATAGCCTCGTGCACCCTAAATCAACTTCATTTTATACAGCTTTAGAATTTCATTTCTGGTACATCTCAGCATCTTATTTAGATTTGAGTTTATGCTTGCAATACAAATTTGGCCTGAGATCTTATTTTCGTGACAATTTTGTTTTAATCATAATCTAAATAACCTTTGGGTAAGTATGTTATCACTTTTTAAGTTTTCCCATAATTTGTTCCATGAAAAGGAAATTATGTTGAATTTTAACTGACACACACCCTTGATGCATTACCTACAACACTCCTTGTGGGATTTTTCTGTAATATTTATGTTTCTTAATGTGAATGGTAAATCTTTAGTGCTCTACTCTGATTCCTTATACCATCTTTTACCTCAAAGCTTGTAGTTTGTACTTGTGGATTAATTAAATTATTAAGGAAAAACCCATATTCCATGAGGATTGGTGGAATGACCAATTTCACATGATTTTGAATAGTCCACTCAACACTTATTGCATCAGGTGATGCTTGCAGGGGCTGAAGAAATGGGATTAAAATTAACAAAATGAATCAAGTAGCATCAATAATCATCTCTAGGGCTTGCACTCCAATAACCATGACTTCCTAGAAATATCATTCATCCCAGGAGCCTAGGATCAAGTGTGTTTAACCTTGAAGTTTCCTCCCATAGTCAAACCCACTTTGTTGGCTACCTATTTGAAAGCACTGATTTATTTATGCATGACTCAAACATTTGGGATATCATTTTTAGCAACTAGTTATTCATGGGAATGTTCTAGTTGTCATAGCTTTTTGTATTTGAGTTTCCCAGATGAATTCATTTTTGCAAAATAGTCTCTTTATTGGTTAGAATATATGGAATTTCAAATAACTAATTTGATGCAAATATGTTTATAGGAATGGATCATGTAGATTCAGGGCAAAGACATCATTACATTGCTAAAGTTCTTTTGGTGGGTTGTCTTACCATTTTTTGTATTATTGCTCTGAGACAGTCATATGGTTTTAATGGTTCAGATGTGGTAAGTATACTTAAGTATTTAGTCCTTGTATGACTCTTTTTCCAGCAAAGTTTGAACATATTTTTCTCACCTAGTTTATGATGGTTACGATATTAATCATGTATTTGAGCATGTAGATTTATGATATTATGTTGGGCAACTGAGTGCTTGTTGGATTTTCCTTACCTTATATTTTGTATCATTGAGAAACTTATTGTACTCACAGTTTAGTGTGGTCGATTTAAATTTATATATATTTATGACAAGTCAGATGGACATTCTTGTCCTGACTTAGCAAAGTTAAAATCACTAATGAGAAAAATCCATAATAATTGAATAATTCAGATTGTAGATTAGATAGAGGGTGAGATCTAGATATAAATCTCCTATAAGTTAAGAACCTTATGAAAAGTTGAATGACCCATGGCCATATTTTATGCCCAGGTGGAAGAGGCATGTCACTTTAACAATATTAATAGACTTAATGTGTGTAATGCTAATAAAAATATAAAATGGAAAATAAATGAGGATTTCATGTCTTTTGATTTTATCCCTCTCGATGTTAAATCAATAAGAAGTTGAGGTGGATATATGATATTAATAGGAAAGTGTTGTATGCTTGGTTTGTAACATGTAAGGCCAATTAATATTCATCTTTTTGACTTATAATTTCTTTCAAATCAAATAACCTTTTGACAAAAGATCGTGGCTATACCCAAGTATGATGTAGCTAAACTGTTGACGAGGGCTAGCATCTCTTGGAAACTTACCACTAGGATATCATTCTTAGAGAAAAAACATACACCAAGGATAGTACCACCTTGTGCCAAATTGTACCTTTAAAAGAAAAATTTCTTTACATTTATGTCTTCACAGAACAATGGTGAACAGGACATTCAAAACATATAGGCAAAATGATTCTAGCAAAATTTCCCAACAACAAGAATAATCATGGCAATGAAATTATTTAGCATTGAATAATGAATTCTAGGTTGTTTACTACTGTATCCTCCTTAGGTTGAATATGTTTGGAATATCTGTAGAACTTGAGCAGTGCATGATATTACGATCTAATCTTGAGACAATGGAACAGAGGAAATCAAGGGTTGTCTATGTCAACTGCATTTTGAGATAAATCAGGTGTAATCCAGCTCAATGTGAATTAGGCATGTAAAATAATGTGAATGGTAAATAATGTGAATTTTCTATAATCTTTATGCTTCATAATGTGAATGATAGATATTCAATACTCTACCTTGCTTCCAAATTCTTCATTGTACATATCCACAATTGTTTAAACTAACATTCTCCCTCTGATTGGATGTATTCCTCTCAGCGGGGTGGTATACATTCTTTTGGATCTTGTTTTATCCCTTAATTGTAAGTGAATAAAAATATTAGATTTATAGGAAAAGGTACCATTAATCAAATGCTAGAAGTTATAATAACATAGATTCTATGGTGTAGAATGCTTTCCACCTTGCATTCTTTTTGTGGATATGGGTAAGCACTATGCTCTTCCAGTAAAGAATAAATTCTTGTGTGGATTCATTGGGTTTACTATGGTAATGATTGTAATATTTTGTAGTCTTCTATTTGTTGGAATGTGGTTTAGTGGTTGAGATAGGGCATCACCACGTTAGTGACCGAATGTCAAACTTAGAGATTAGAGCACTGAATTATAAGTTGGTTGAATTTTATGAGATTTATATGCAATATTAATTTAATAATTAATAAAAAAATATAGTCTTAGGCACCCTAAATCGCTTTAGTTTATATAACTTTAAAATTTCATCTCTTCTGCATCTCTTCATCTTATTTAGATTTTCCCATTCCGATGTCGTGATTGTTCCTCAATTTATTCCTTATGGCATTTCTTTTTCAACCTCTGGCGAAAATGCTAGTTTTATTTTGAGTAAGTTAAAATGTTTACAATAGATTGAAAAATTTCACTCATGTTTACTAGGTTGAATATTTTAGTGCATCTCTAGAGACCATGACATATTTTTTAATTAATATAATTAAAATTATTAAAAAAATGTAATTACTTTTAAAATTAACATGGTTAATTAAATTAAAATTCTAAAAATATTTTTGAAAAATACACACCCCAACCAATTAGTATAACATTTACATAGACAATGGATCTGTTTGAAATGAAGTATAGATTCCATTGATGTGTAAAGAAGTAAGAGTGAAGTCTAAAATCTCATAACAAGGACAGGTGATTTTCTAAACCAACTATGAAAAGCTTACACATTATAACCACCTATGAAAATATTACACATTATTTCAAGAAGGAAATCATTTAAAATCCTAAACTTGAGAGTGAAATAGTTCAACATTTATCCTTAACGGGCCATAGCTAAGTGTCTCCCAAAATCAAGTTGCAATAAACCAATCCCTTGCTCTATACGTCAAGGTGGCACAGGGGAGTGGCGTTGCTCATATTTCCACTTTTCTCCAACACCTCAAATTCCATCTTAAAAGTCAATGTGCCATTGATTGAATGACATTAGTACACCCAGATATGACAGACTAATGGAGGCCAGTTTGAAGGGTTGTATAGTATTTCAATGAATTTTCTTACCCTTACCTTCTTTCCAGAGTCACCAGTGAGTGCAGGGCGTGAAACAAGCTCCCCTTCCCTCAACTCTTTGGTGGAAAAAATCATATCACTTATCTCCTCTAATTCAATATTGAATTATTCTATTGAATTATTAGTATAGATTAATTTTAATCACATATCTAGTCAAAGTTTATAAGGATTAAATTTTTTGACATGAAGGGAAAAATTTGACACTAAAGTAAGATTATTGATGTTTTATTATACATTTAACTAAAAATTATTATTTATTTATTGAGTAGTCAGTGAAAAAAGTTAAATACCCTTTACCCAATTCATTGTAATGATCAAAGTTTTGTGATCAATAAAAAAACCACAATCAAATTTGTGTGATCAATAAAAGAACCACAACTTATATTATTGTGTGTGTGAAATTTTGTGTCTTTTCTTCTTTTACCTTTCTAATGAGCAAATATAGTAAAATGACATTGATTCTTGAAAATTCATCATGAAATGAGAATAGCATACTTGGTAATCTATAAGTTGTAATGGATTGAAACATACCAAGAATAGCATCATTGTTGGGGTGTGTGACTCCCTTTGCAGGATGAATTCCTGAAGTTATTTTAAATTATATTGCGATACTCCAAATGTTTGAAGCACTAATAGAGATAGATATTACTGTAGATTTGAATTATTCCTACGAGACCAAGTGCTTAAATATAATTCCATGAGACTAACGGAAGGATAGAGTGAAGTTGTAGGTAACATCAAAGTAATTTTCAATTTATTGGTCCTTGCATTAGGTCAGGTAGTGCAAGTACTATAGCGATCGTTTGGATCATTGACCCATCATTGACTAGTTATTAATTTAGCGGTTATTATTTTTTAAACCAAAGTTTCAATAATTTATAATTACTTAAAATTTAAATACTATTTATCTGAGAGGTTATTGGTCGATGAAATTCAAAGTCTTATTGCGCCATTTCATCATTTCATGACAAAATTTATGTCTTTATAACACACTTTGAAAAAAGAATCGCTGCCCCACTATGATGGCATGCTGTCACTTCCATATTAATTTTAGTTCTCTCGCTGCCACACCTTTCTTTGGTGGCACATAGTGCTTTACCGTTTCGCCACTTGACCATCCTTCATATTTATCTATGACCATGTTTCCTATTTATCTATGTATAGGACAGTGTCTAAGTCCTTTCTGCCCTCAGATTATAGAGGATGGTACACCCCAAGACTGGAACAAATGTTCTTTCAGTTAGTAGGATGGTGCCCATTTAATAATGAGTAATGAGTTCAAGAAAAACATGTAACTAGATAATATATAGGAAAGTATTCAGGAAAGTTAGATAACTCTGCTCAAAATAGCAGAGAGGTATGTGGTGAATTTTGTTACTCTTAAAACAAAATCAACAAATATGAGTACAAATTTCATATGTAACTATATTAACCCTATCACCGCCTTTTTTATGTGGTGAATTCTGCGATTGATAAAACAATATCAACAAGTATGAATACAAATTTCGAATACAAATTTCAAATGTAACTATATTTACCTTTCTGTAATGCCCCTTTTTGTTCGTGACATAGGCCTAGACTTCTTTTTCTTGGACAATAGCAGGAGTAATGGCTACATATATCTTCTACCCTTCGTATTGCATGAAGGTAGATACCTCACTATTTTGTAACTAAGTTTCCAAACTCACTTGCAGTTAAGTGATTTAACCGTTTTATGTTGTGCAAAGAAAGAAATGTGCTCATTCTAGGGACCGCAAAAATATGTAAACCATATGTAAACCAAACTGCTAGGGAAAAAAATGATTATGCATTGATACAATAAGTAAAAACACCAAACAATAAACAAAATTTTCAGGGATTTCGCTTTCACCCCTTTTTTTCATTTGCTCTGCCCTTAGAATTAGTTATTACTTAGGGTTTATGAGACTAGTAAATATGAATCTTATACATTTTCCTAGTTCGTTAACTCTCACACACCTATAGTCCATTGAGTGCTCAACCTAAAGCCTATATAGATGTGAGCTCACTTAACCAATACGCCTAAAAGGTTCTAACCAATATTATTAATTTTCTTTTCTTTTCTTTCCCCAACCCATGTATCTGAGCTTTATCCAAAAGGGTTATAACATATATTGCTTTCACCAATTTCACAGCCTCTCATCAACTCTTTACAAGTTGTTAAGGCTGACCACAGGAGCATCTCCCACTAAATGACATAAATGCATTATATTACAAATATTACAACTCTACGATAACATGAGATATTACAAGTTTTGCAATAATTAGGTTAAGAATTCTTACCGATCAATGGACAAAGTTTAGACTATAGATGACTTTCATTCCCTACATATAATTTAAGTTGAATTTCACAGTGAAAGATAAAATGATACCCTCCTAAATGATTTCTACATGCTTACATGCTTCTTCGGGCAACATATCCTCGACAAAAGTTAGGAAATTGACAACCTTGTGCGTTTAATATACACCTATAAGTTAATGAAGCAAGATTGCTAAACGCTTCTTGAACATGAATTCATTTTCAAAATTTCAAGAAAACACAACTCTGTGCAATTTTTGCGAGGGATTACGAACTTGGTGATGAATGCTTACAATCCAATTATTATATTTCGAATGGATATAAAGAAGAGTTTCAACACGAATATAAAGAGAGCTTTCAATGAGAAATTTCAAATCACAATGTAACTCTTGGTATTTCAAAGCAAAACCTTCTACCCTCACCAAAGGCTTCACTCCATATGAAACTCCACAAGAACTATTATGCGAGAAATTTATAGGTGAAAATGAAATTCCTTTCCTTAGGAATTGTGTGTCTCTAACAAGAGGATTGTCTCAACAAGTAGGCGGTGACCCATAAACATATGGATGGGAATTTTTTATGTTGTTTGATCTCCATACTGACCGTGTCATAGTAAAGGAAATTGCAACATTATATATGAGAAGTAACTAAATCACACTCAAAATAAGAGAGACGAATAGAGTAAAGAATATCTGCCCAAAATACCAATAAAACTTCAACCGACTACCATTTACCAAACCCCTCATCAACTAGGCATCTGACACAGTCTACTTCATTGCACCAGCGTCTGATATGTACATGATCTAGAAGGGCCTAAGCCATCGTATCCTCAACTTCCCTCAATTTTTAATTTTTCAAAAACCTACTATCATAAAGTCGAACAAGTGAGCCATGCTCCATTACCTTAGCACAAATATTAAAATCATGCCAAGCCTTCTGTGTGGAGCCTTGTGTTCAACAGAGTTAGAAGCAAATTAGTTTTATGCCATCACAGCGTTCCTATACGCCTTCCTATGGTTTATCCCATAGAAATGATCATGTATGCCTTCCTGTACTAAGATTTGAAAACCCCTGCAAATATTTACTGTTGTGTAAAAATTGTTGTGTAAAAGTTCTTTCTAATAACAAAAGGTAGCTTCTTTAGCTAGAGCTTCCTTCACCATGTATTTCACACATAGAACAAGCCAATCGGATATACATGCACATATTTCACTTATCAATTTCTTTTGCCTTTGTGGGCATGCAAGTGTAGTCCATGCGGGTGGTTTCTGTTTAATTTTATGGCCATGCATGTGTAATGAACGGGTTCCCATATTAGAATTTGGCACATACCATGTCCTTACTATAGTTAAAAGGAAATCAATAGAGTTTAAACATGATGTACAATTAAAATATGTCAGCTTGTATGTTAGGATAGTCATGTGTTTGTCATGCACTCCATGTGGTAAGCCTATCTTGATGTTATCTCATACAACTAGACCTCGATCCTTTTCACAAAATATTAAACTGTATATTTGCTGGGAGATCTACCCTTTCAAAAGGCTACTGAAAAGAGACTCTAGAAAGCATAGACAATATATTGAAAAGAGACTCTAGAAAGCAAAGACAATAAATTTCAGAATTAAACTCGAATCATGTTATTTTTTAATTTATTGAGTTGGTTTATATTTAATATAAATCTGTCTTTTAGTTGAATGTACATATGGTTCATTCTAACTTGAGTAAAATGATACCGCAGTGTTATTTGTATTAACACATAATGGATGAATATATTGACTCCTAAACCTTTATTTGCGTCTAATCGTTTTTCAAATGGTAAAATTTATGTCATGAAATTCTTGTAACTCTTGTGTAACACTTTTTATGTTGGGAAGTGTGTAAAAATTTCAAAATCCATTCGCAATAGTCTTATTCGTGTTTACATTTCTGGAGACATCACCCATATGCTCGTAGTGTAGGATGATACAAGCAATATGTAAACAAGTCCCATCACCAACTCCGCTCTCTAGAGTTTTAGTGTTTGGAATCGATTTGCAGTAGTCCCACCCTTGCTATAAAATATTAGAATTATATTTGTTGCTTTGACCTTTTAGGAATGTAATTTATTTTATTAATTTATATTCAATTTTTTAATTGCTTGTTCTCAATAATGGTAAAATATAAGATATTTGGGAATGCAGATAGATGTGCATTTTAGAGAACCTTGGAATTACTGAAACCTGAAAAGTTGATTGTGAACCTAAGATCATGACATGTCTTTCAAATAAGACTTGTCCCTTCATCATTTCAGAATCTAAATAAAATTCTTATATACGACATGTCGTTCAAATAAGACTTGTCTCTTAATCATTTCAGAATCTAAAAAAAATTATTATATAGTATTATTGTAAAATGATTTGATAAATAGTAAATGCAGTTGTTTAGCTTTTTAACATTTAATTTGATTTATATATTAATATTAATAAAAATATAATGTATATTAAAAATGGAAAAGGCCAAACAACACTACAAATAAATTTGCTTTATATATTGATATTAATAAAACGATTATGCATACCCAAAATGGAAAAGGCCAAATAACAATGCAAATAAATGCAATGAATAAAACAATTTATATAAGCTTATAAAGCCATTGTAGATGGTTTCTTGTGGCATGTGAAAAGATGGATTGTACTTACATGAAGAAGCAACAGGAAGAACTGCTCACTGATTAGCTTTTCCAACACAATGTTACAAAATAACACATTTCTGTGTACGTAACGAAGGTGACTAGATGGCACTGGTAGTGTGATTGGAATGGTACGTAGGGGAGGCGGTTGGAATTTTCCTGCTCACTGATTAACATTTCCAACAAAGTGTTACAAAATAAGACTTTTTTGCGTACGTAAGGAAGGTGGCTAGATGGCACTGGTAGTGTGATTTTGTGATTGGAATGGCATGTAGGGGAGGTGGTTGGAAGGAACTGGTAGTGAGTCCATGGTGATAATGAATCACCAAATCACCTTCAACCTACAACCTATTAATTATAAGTTTTGGTGAAAATTCATGAGAAAAAAAAAGAGTGGTTTCACATAACTAGTTGGTGTGATCATAGTGAAACTCTATGGAATCTCCCCTTAATGGCGATGGCGAGAAACTCTAGCATCATGTAAGTGGATTCTCATTAATTATTATTTCATTGTGTTATATAATTTTTTATTTATCAAATCATCTGTACCTAGTTCACTAACAAGAAATGGTAGGTTTCAAGCTTGCATTTGGAATTCATGGGCAACTATCTTGTAGAGATAAAACTTATGTTCCATGGCACAGATATAATTTCTAAACAATCTGATACTAAAGTCCAATTACCATTAAGTATATTAGATTGAAGATGCTTTTAACAATCACTTTAATATATCATTTTTCAGCTTTCAATATTATTAAAAACACAACATTAACCAACTTTTTTTGTTTTTTTTTTGTTTTTTTAATTTGTGATTGTACTAGCTATAGTTGCAGTTTTATAAATAAAATATAAGAAGGATTTTTATGGAACCATTATAAACAATTGCGCTTTTATAATTTGAGTGAATATTTAAGGGCATGGACTACTGCTGCTAGCGGCTCTTGTCTATATATGTGTGGTGCAATTTTCTTGTTGAAGAAATATCTAGTTTTTCAATTCTCCAAAAATTCACACCACGACTAGGATGATGCATTACCATAGAGGTCCATAGAGCTCCATCAGCTACCCCAAATAAATATTATCATCAACAATAAAATAAAAGTGATTTCCATTTCATCATGGCTGTATGTTACAAGGGATTTTCATATTTGTCACACTATTAGAGTTTTTGTTTTGCTTGTTCATATCATTCAATATGTTTAATCATCGCATGGAATATGTTTTTATATTTTTAGCGGCTTAGGATTATCAATTATGTGTACACTCACATCATATTACAATATGTGTAAATGAAATGGTGCAATCAAACTTGAATTAATTAATTTATTTTTCGCCAATGTGAAATTGTTTGTAATAATGCATCATTTGGAATCTGTTATCACTTTCTCTGAGCTGAAGAATCAATTGTCCAATTTGAAACCATATTATTATCCATTCATACTAACATATGATAGTTCATGATAATGGTGATCTTTGTTTGTGATGTGTTCACATGTGCTCACTACACTCATCAACATTGTTATCTTGTCATAAATAATACAAATAATTCATCACATTATCTAGTTATGACATCTTCCTTCCAATCTCATTATGCAACACTGCATCCACTATTTACTTTTGTGAGCAAAAGACATCATATCCTACAAGGTAGTACAACATTTCAGGTGCCTCATTGTTGCCACATGATTTAGTCACCTAGGCTACCAAAATTCTATCAATGTATTGTGCACCTTTAGACATGTTTACTTAGGATATACTATGTCATGACATTAATGGTACTTTGAGTTGGGTCCTTACATATTCCCTCACATGAGCTGTTGACTTCCACCTCAGCATCCAATGAAATTGGTGTTGGTGGTGAAGATACACTTCCATAATCTCAAAATTCTAACATGTCTATGAGACAATTTGTTAGGGACTGAAACTTTTGCTATGCTTGAACATCCATACAACTTAGCACGACTAATTGTCATGCAACATCCTCATAACCTTGTTGGTTTTGGATGACCATTGATAGCTTGTATTATGCATGATATACCTAATCAAAATTTCATATCTAAACCCAAGCTAAGAACCTTTTAACTTGTGGAAGTGTTTATTTCACCATATGGAGTGGTGCATTAGCACCACTCAACGATAGACAACATAGTGTCACGTCCCTTGAGCCAAACATATTTCAATAATGAATTCATGTTACCTAAGGTGAGATCATTCTAATATCCATCTATTCCAACGCATGATAGTCTATGAAGATTATGTCTCTAGTTTTCTAGGATTTCATATATTTTCGTTGCACCTATGAACATTGTTTCCTTGCAATAGATAATACACATTACAATTACATTACCAAGTTGTATCATTCTTTGCCAAAGCATACTTTTTTTCTCCCAAGGAAAAAATTATAATTTTATTAATGAAAACAAAATTACATGTTGTAGCTCCTTACAAGAAGTCCATCATCTAGTCAAAGATAAGTTCATACAAAAAAAATAAACTAAAAGGTGAGGAGAAAAGTTAAAATTTTCTCAATTTCTTCTTTTTTACCATCTGCCATTCTCCTTGAGATGGTGTGGATGAGACAATAGCTAGCTAATTTTCTTCTAGTCTAGAGGTTTCCTTGTCTGAATCTGAATTATCAGGTGACATTTTATTCCTTCATTGTCATTTTCTTCAGGTATCCTTATTAGCTGATTTGTAGGGCCTTGTAGTTCTATTGGTATGTGTGTATTTTCGTATTTTTCTTCTTTTTATTATGTGTGTTGTTCTTCCTCATTTGGGATGGGTTTCTTTTCTTATTCTTCCTCTTCCTCATCTGATTCATTTGGGGGAAATTTCCATCATTTTGGTTGCTTCCATAGTTTCTTCTTCCTTTGTTGCTATTTCTACGCATCAAGGCACGTATTTTGTAAGTGTCTTGTTTGGTGACATATTTGACATCTAAAGGTTATGTTCTCGAAATCCAAAATTTGATTCCATATCTTCTTGTTGTGTGTTAGTTGGATGCAATCCAGTAGTCCCTTACTGAGGTCCACCTCCACACATATGCGTGCAAAATTATAGATTCATTCTCTCATCCTTTGTTCATCGGCTTTTATGTAACATCTTAAGATATTTCCAATCCCTTGTAGCACTTGATTATTCCAGAAGAAAAGGGGAAGGTTATGTAGACTAACTCAAACTGACATCCTTGATACATTCATGGTGTTAGTATCAAAATCTGGGAACCACGGAGTGATGAAGAGCCTCGTCGATCCCCAAAACCATGGGCCTTCCAGTAGAATATTTTTTGTGCTTCTAATGATGCAAACATTACAATGAAGAATCCTTTGTCGCACAGGTTTATGTCATAATTTATTGTCCAGTTTGTGAAGATCTAGTGAACAATATCCATGGGTTTGGTGAAAAACTGTTAAATCTGTAGAGGAGGGTTTGTGCCTCATAGATTGTGCAAACATCATTTGTTTTTGGAAGGTCTATGTTTAGTTCCATTACATAATGTGCCTCCTCCACAATGTATAGATTGTGATTATTATGTGTCTAATTTGAGTTTGTTATAGTTGTTGATTTCCCTTAGAGGATGTTTTTGTAGGAGAGTCCAACATTACTATGTTCCCCATGTGGTTCGGTTTATTTTCGTAATTTAGATCTAGCAACACCTCTTGTTCCTTTGGATTTACCTAATCCCGTTGCTCCTCCTCTCAATATTAGATTGATGATGATGGTGGTAGAAGGTACTATGTTGTAGTCATGTATCTTTGTTCATCCTGTAAAGATATACCACTGTAGATCATGTTTTGTATGTGGTATGGATATCCCAACTTATTCATAATATCTTGCTTCAGTTGTAATACCCTTTCAGAAGCCTGTATCCAAAATGCTTTAGATTTACCTGTCCGGGATTATAAAAGATTGGGAAAAAATTATGCTCTTCTGATTCTAGGAAGTCAGTGCCCTTATATGCAGCGATCTATGAGGCTGGAGAAATCTCCAACCCTTGTAACCAGGCATCGATTTGGTTTGTGTCGATTTGCAAAAGAGAGGTGTACACCATCTTCATCGCCTTCGTGTTTCCATTACCACAGGTTGTGATCGCCTTTGACCCCTCTTTGCCGCATTCCTTCACCCTTTCCTTCGAGATAACACGTTGTGAAACTGCTTGAAACCAGAAAGAGCACACCGAATCTTTCCATAATGGGGGTAAATTTGCTACGTAGAGCTCTATATCTAAGAGATTTGGCTGAAACAGAGGCCAATATACTACCTTGAGCACCATATCTCGTAAGTTGTCACATATCCTCAAGAAAAAGACCAGTTCCGTCCAATGCTGGTGTCAATCTACCACTATGGAGTCGAGATCTTTAAATGGGCAAGGTAGATCTGGATTTAGGTTCCCCGAATATCTTAGAATGTGACTTTGCAAAATTATACCAATCTTCCGAGACCCTAGACTCGTTTGCAGCATGACCATCGATATTCCAAATGATGTGGAGAGCAAGTGAATGAAGGTTTTGTTCCACAAGAACGCTTGACAATCACGTACACAACATGCAACATCTAGTCAGCGAGGAGCGATGGCTTTCCTTAGCACTGTCACAATTATTGTTGTGATTGCTTTCTCTCTCTCTCTCTCTCTCTCTCTCTCTCTCTCTCTATACACACACCAAAGCATACTATATAGCACCTCAATAACAATCGACCCCTTCTAAACAAGACATTCTCTCTCGCTCTCTCTCTCGCTCTCTCTCTCTCTCTCTCTCTCTCTCATGGAAAATTTTAGGGGCTAATGTTCGCCCAGTGGGCTAATTTTCCATGATTTTTCCACAAAAAAGTTTCGCCAATTTCCAATTTTATAAAAGACGATTCGCCCAAATTTTAGAATATAAAATTATTTTACCTTAAAAATCGCCAACATTATATAGAGACTATATATAAAATAATTATAAATTTGAATAATTTTACAAATATATCAATAAACATTTATAATTTGCATATTAGGGATTACTGAGATTCGCCAATGTTTTAAACTTCAAGAAAATTTTCCATCCTTAAAATTTTCCTTGCCGAAGTCTCTCTCTCTCTCTCTCTCTCTCTCTCTCTGCACACCATACTATATAGCACCTCAATAACAATCGACCCCTTCTAAACAAGACATTCTCTCTCTCTCTCTCTCTCTCTCTCTCTCTCTCTCTCGCTGCACACCAAAGCATACTATATAGTAGTATATAGCACCTCAATAACAATCGACCCCTTCTCTCTCTCTCTCTCTGCACACCAAAGCATACTATATAGCACCTCAATAACAATCGAACCCTTCTCTCTCTCTCTCTCTCTCTCTCTCTCTCTGCACACCAAAGCATACTATATAGCACCTCAATAACAATCGACCCCCCCTCTCTCTCTCTCTCCGCACACCAAAGCATACTATATAGCACCTCAATAACAATCGACCCCTTCTAAACAAGACATTCCTATTCCTCCAACTTTTGTGCTAATACACTATCCTAACCATCTTGTAATTACCATCCTTGAGTTGGTTACCCAAGATATTGAAATTACATGAAATCACTATATACCCTTAATTATGTTTGTGCATTACACCATCCATCACTAATAAAACTTCATAGGTTTTATAAAACATTCATCTTATCATTTCTAATAAAACCTCATATATATTTTATAAATTATATATTTAAATTTTAAAAAATCTTTAACTACTTTTATAAGTATATTTTTTTTAAATCTTAAAAACAACTGAATTTTATGATAATATTATATCTCAATTTGATTAACAAATTGAATTTACCAATTATAATAGAATTAAAATTTGGCTCATTCTATACCTCTCTAACAAAAAAGGATGTGATTATAATCTTTGTATTGTGTCTCAAATAATCAAATGTCAAATAAAAGAAACGCACACTGTAAGATAATCATGCTTAGATCTACGTTTAGCTTTGCTTGATCGACCTCTCGAAAGAGAACATAATTGAATGCATTCCTAACGATTGAAGTTATGATATATAGAAGAATCCTGTAGATTGGAATTTCTTCTATGAGCCCGAGTAGCAAAGTCAACCATATGGCTTTAGCAATATATGCAAAAATGACTTATTTTAAATTTTTTGAATTATAAAGTTACGGCTAAATAAACGTAAATCGTTGTGCAACAGATTTTAAGCATGTCTTTTGATAATATTATAAGTAATGTTTATTTCGTATGAATATAGTACGTAATTTGGGTATAATCGTTATGAGTATACTTTAACATTGAATTTATTTTAATTATGCAAATTTGTAATTGTAATTATAATTAATTGGATAATAAATTCTAATGAGAGGTGAAGTAGCTTTGAATAATGAAAAAGATAATTTGTAATTATAATATTAATAAATTTGATAATAAATTTTATTAAGAGGTTTAATGAAAGGTTAAGTATTCTAATTTTTTTAATATTGTTATATTTTTAAATTTTTGGAATTTTTAATAAAATTATAATATTTTTGCCTTGGTGAGAGATTAAATGTTGATTGAACTCGCTAGTTGATGAGAATTGTCAATTTCTGTAAAATAAAAATAAAAATTATAATATTTTTAAATTATATTATATTTTAATATATAAATAGATAAAATGATTTAAAAATCTCTAATTTGTGGGAAGATATAGCTTTCACAATTTAAATATATTATTTCAATAAGTTAATCTGTTTCTATATCAAATGTGGGATAAAAGGTAAACATGCAATAAGTTGAATACAATCTATAACACATTATCCAACTTTGCCTAATAAATACTTAATTTTATATGGACCATTGCCTTCGAGTGCTCCTAGAGCTTTCAGGGTTACGCATGGATGAAGAAGAGCACGTGGATTTCGATTGAGTTAAACATACATGAATGCCGACACAAATTCCCCATTTTCTTTTCTTATGTCATCCATGTAATGTCCCCAATTTTTAATTTACTATGAGGAGGTTAGTGGAGACTCTTGAGGTTGTGCCAAGAGTCAGAGGAGTAAGATTATACATTGGTGGGGCAGAGGGATCAACAACAGGAGATAGATGTTGTTATCCTAAGAAAAAGGTGACCAAGCGGGTCTAAAATGTCACTAACTAATTAAAAGAAAAACCCACTTTAGTGAGTCATGTAAGAAATAAAAGAAAAGGAGGGAAAAAGGAGAAGAGAAATAATATAAGGGGAAAAAGGGAAGGTGACTCCATTCTTGTCAATTTGATTTTGGAAATAGATCTCTTGTGAGCTACTTAGCACAAGGGTTTGGAACATTGTTGAGAAAAATGATTTCAAGTGGAATCCAATCTAGTTTCGGATAACCTTGAGCCTCTCCCTAGTTGGTAAATTAGAGTCCATCATGGACCTTGACTTGAGCTTCAATTCAGTAAATTGGTGGTAGTGTGCATTTCTCTAGCATCAGGTAGCAGTCAATTTGGCCACAGAAAAATTTTGCAAAGAAGTTTGTGGTGGACATTTTCTAGGAATTATTTTATCATTTGAAAGTTGAAATTTTGGTGCATATTTTAGCAGCAGATTAGACCATCTTTGAGGGTTGAGTTTCTCTTTTCCTAGTAGTGCGTGGGTTTCACTAGAGGAAACATGTGCAACCTATTTTGCTGAGTAGATTAGGATCTCCTTGGAGATGGAGGAAGGGAAATTTTGCTGAAAATTATTACAGGATTATGGAGCTTTCAACTAGTCAATTGGGGAACATTTCTAGTAGCTGAATTTTGCAGAGATTCACGCTAACTATCTGTTGTCGGGAAAAGTATCTACTCAAAACGCCCCTATCCCACTCTAAGGTGTGACAGTGCCTTAGCAACAAACAAGGAAAACTACTTTCGTATTCTTCTTTATGAAATGTAAACAGAGAGGAAGGATGAACTAACCTGTGTCTTACGCTAGTTTGTTGATCCAATCGCTCTCCTCTTTGACAGCTTCTAGCTACCTGCTCCCTTACTCGCCCAGCTTCACCAAGTTCCTGCAAGATCACATAAGAGGAAAAACTACACAAAGATATAGATTTACATTCATAACTAGCTTAGGATCAGATTTAAGCTAAACATGCAAATATAACAAAACATCATTGATACACAAGCATGTAGGAGAAACTCAAATAGTTTTATTGATGTAACAAGAAATCCAGGAGGAGATACAACCAAGTGAGTCCCAATCCAGCATCTACCTCCCAGCAAAGGAATCCCTTCCTCACCTCCAACAAAGCATAAATCACCCAATGCACTAATCTCAATCTCAAAACCAACAACAATTCTCTGCAAAGTACAAAATTCCAGCCTCTGGATCTCTCGGATGAGGGATCCATATATAGATGTAAGTAGAGAGGATGAGTCAGCTTATGTTTTGACTTGTGGCTTCTCTCTGTCAGTTCTTGCTTCCACTTGGAGGCTGAGAGCCTCTTACTCATCCTTGGTCGAAGTCAGTGAGGCAAGTGTCATTGAGGAAGATTCTGGAAGCTTCCATTGTCTGTCCACCTCGCGGAATGACACTGCCATTTGGCATTTCCCGCTCAGCGCACCCTGGTAGTGCATTCAAGTGCGTTGCAACGCACCTAGCCAGTGTATTTGGGTGCTTTGCAACGCAGCCAGCTAGTGGAGCATCTGAATTGATCTTGATTTGACTAGTTTTGAGCAGTTTCTGGTAGAGAACTTCTGGGAGAAGCTGTCATTGGTTGACCTTGTTCCTTTAGGGGTAGGAACAACATTTTGGGGACTTTGGATCCCTTGGATTATGGACATTTCATGCTTAGAGCTGTAAGGCACAAAAATGTCTATAACAGTTGCCCCCTAAAGTATGAGGCCGTTTATCGGGTGAAATGCTTTATTAGGAGGATCCGAAGTTCATTCAATGCTGGGAGGAGACCTGTAATAAGATACAATACAATACATTATTTTTCATACTTTTTAAATGATCTAGCCGAGGCGGGCATTTCCCATGCTCAGCTTTTATAAATTCATTTTCATGTACATAGGACAGACAATCGTCTGATGGTAGACTGATGATTTTGATGAAGTCATCATCCTTTTGGCAGGATGATCATCTGTGCTGCAAGGCTGTACATTTCAATGTCTTTATTTTCCTGAATATATATCGCAGCCCTGATGGATGAAACTAGATCCGGGGTCTTCAATCTCGTCCGATATTCACTCGAAGTACAAGTCGATCCATGCGAGAAATGTTTTGAAGTCGAACATGGAAAGACATCGCTTGATTACCAGTCAATGATGTAAACTGTTAACAAGCGCGAGAGGAATCACCGATAAGGATGATGACCCTCAAGGTACTGCAGTACAATTCACGTGGTGTGAATAAAGGACTTCGCGTCGAACACCACACAAAATATTTCGGTCGAAGGTCATTGATGTATACCTGTCGCCGGAAGTGAGAAACTTGCCATTGAGGCATGCAGGCTTCAAAGTACTGAATGGGGTGTTCCTAGATCAACTTATTGGATAATGAGCTGATGTCGACAAGAAGTGACTCGTCAAAGGAGGGCCTTAATGAATCCCACATCAATGACACGGAACAGAGCAAATGATTTTGATGGAGGTGAAAACAATCTGATGATATATGGTTCAGGGTGGCGGTCATGAATGAATGAAGTATAATGTATGGTAGTGGATGGGACACGGGTGACTTCTCTTGAACATGTCGGCGACACTTATGTGATGGATTGGTAGCATTTACCCCAAATGTGGATGGTATGGCGAGACCATGGTGATGTGACCGGTGAATGAAACAACCCAACCCGACTCAGGCACGGAGTGGAAGTGTCATGTTCAAGAGCGACTTGCTACCAATAAAGATTCTTTGAGTTTCTTCCCAATTTTCCCCAGTCATTGCTGACCAGTACCTCTTTATTTTTGTCAAGCTTGAGGAGGATAACATATGCTTGTTCTATAATTTTCCCTTCGGGAAACCCATCGCTATGTTTTAACGAGCCTAGCGATAGTGAAACTCGTTCTCGTCTAAAGACAAGTTTGTCGCTATTAATGTTTTTAACGAGTCTAACGACAAAGATAACTCAGTCCTTTTCATTTTTAGAGAGTCTGAAAAGGTACGTAAAGTTAACTCCGGAATTCCTTTTTCGTCATCTAATCCCTTAAGTCCGAAAAAGTATAAAACAATACAGAAGGGATGAATTTTCGATAGTTTTAACAAGCCGAATAACACGAGCGCTCGATCTTTTTGTGAAATAATCCCTCAGGTCCAAAAAGATTAAAATCTGGAGGAGGGATAGCACTTCTGGTCGCTTTAACGAGTTGGAAGGCCAAAACTCAGAAATCTTTTCATGTTTTACGAGTCAGATGAAATGAGCTTAAAGAAGACTCGTCTTTTGAGGAACGAGTGATAAAATGGGTAGCAGCTGATTCCAGGTAAGGGTTGGAATTTTCCAAGCACGACAGTGTCACAAGGATGGCTAGTGAAATCACTCTTCGTAGTTGTTCCTCAAAATGGGTAAACAATCAAATGGAGGTGAATGATCGGCCAATGGAAAAGTGGACGTGACGGTGCAAACACGACCAAGGCTTTAATGGTTGCTAATGCTACATTCACGGTGGTCATTTACCGGAGGGTAGTTCATTTTTTAACGAGGTTAAATGCGGATTGAAACACTTGCTTGGTCTTATGTTTATTTTTTAACGAGCATGAACTATGTGCTAAAATTGCTCGATTATCCAGTCATATGATAAGAATGTCTCACATAAAACGGCAACATTTAGATTTTTGCCCCACATCCTTTCTTTATGCAAGTTAGGAAACGACTAATCCTACGAGTTTAAAAGGTTAGCCTATAGGTTTAAAGGGAGGACCTAAAAATTTAAAAAATAAATAGCCGCCCCTTGCTCGCACTCCAAAAGGTTTGCATGCCCCTAGGTATAAAACAGAGTTTCGAGGTCTCCCTCTATTCGAGCTGACAAAACATTCATTTTATCAGGAAGGGTCACCCTTTATTCGAGCTGACAAAACATTTGTTTTATCAGGAAGGGTACTACCTCTTACAGGTTACCCAAAGATTGTTCTATTTACGGCGTAAACAAAACATTTCTTTGGCGATGTCTACCAAAATAAACAAAGGTGAGTGAAAACGAGCGCCACACACATAACTTTGACAAGAGAATATTATTCTAGAATAACCCCTCTTCCAATCACGGACGGGGTACAGACTAGTCATATTCTCTCACGGAAACCTACCCTATACCCAAAGTTTTCCTGCCGAAGAAGACCAGGATGCATGCCCCCTGGATTCCAGTCATATCCCTCCGAATTACTCGCGCTCATCGGGAGGACGGACCGTGGGTTGAGACATTTCTTGCGTGAAGAGACCATTTAGGGATGGTATATGACTATTTGCGATGCGTGATCCGGGAAATGAAAGCTGGTCCACGAGCTTGACCACTCTTCCTTCGTGTGCAAAACACATTACTCTAAAGAGTGAGGAGACGATGGCTCCCATGCAATAAATATAGTCCCGTCCAAGGAGTAAGTTATAATCCAAGGGTCCTTGAATGACCATTACATTCATTTGAACTGTCTTCCCTTTCAATGTTATAGGCACACTGGGGAGGATCCCTAAAGGTCGACTGGTTCCTTTATCAAAGCTTGTCAGATTTCTCATCTCAGGCAAAAGCAGTGGCGCACCAAGCGCTTTCCAAGCAGTAGAGGAACGGATACTCACAGAAGCCCCCTCATCTATGATGGTACCAGCCATGACCATTCTATATATTTGGACGATAATTCTGAATGGTATGCTTGCTGGTAAGCGGGGTCTGCCTAGTTGATTCCAGTCGAAGGAGACAACCAGGTTGCTTGGAGGTGGGACCGAGTATACGGCCGGGTATGGCTCTGACGAACGTCCTTCCTGCAGTAAAGGAACAGGTAAGTTGCCCCCATGTTCGTCGGAGTCTGTGTTGATGAAGAGAATTTGGACGGTGTCATCCTTGTTCTCTCCAGTGACTGTGTCATTTGAAGATAAAACCTCTGAAGGCAATACCGGATCAACTGCCGCCTCGACCTTTTGAATTTCGTCGGACATGGATTCAGTTGGTTCGTCTTCAATGACAGGCGCTTCAGCTGACCACTTGAGCAGGCCAGCTGGATTCTCAGCTAACGAAGGACTTAGCAAGAGTTTTTTATATCCAGGAGGAAGTCGTAACGGTGAAACCGGACGATCATCCAAAACTCTTTTAGCTTCGTCTAAGAATGGACAACGGTGGATGGCGTGATTGCCTTCGCACAGTTTACAGGGAGATCTAGCTCTCCCTTTTTGTCCTGGGACTTCACTTTCGCTAGTTGACGGTGTGCTTTCAACATGGCAATCAGAGGTTGACGACACCGGATTGTGCAAACGGGGAGACCAGTCCCTTAGTATCCGAGGGATGCAAGGACAATCTCTGTGAAAGTGGTCTCCCTTGCAAATGACACATGGCGATTTAGGCCTGGTCGGTGCAGTGTGTGGATTTTCGTTAGATGACACTCGTTTGCCCCCATTCGCTTTTGGCTCCTTCTTCTTCTTCTCTTTCTTCTTCTTTTCCTTCTCCTTAGGAACTTCACTTTTGGCTTTGCCAGCCCCATCAAGCTAAGAGGAAGGAGGAGAGGAAGAATTAGAGGAAGTAGAAGGTTGGTGGGTAACTCTGGACTGGTCTAACTGCTGATTCGATTGTTCAGGAATAGTGGTGTTCTAAACGAAATTGGTTGAAAAGAGCCAGATTGGCAAGCGAATTGTCAGTCCTGGAAGCAACAATGTGGCCATATGGGGTGCACCAACATCTCCCCAAGAGGAGAAGGGACTAGGATTTCCACCAAGGGGAATTCCTTGGTTGGTAGACTCCATTTTCTCAACCTAAGATCAACGTAGGAAAAGGGTATGAATGTTCCGTTTAAAATAAATTTTACGATGCTTGGACACAACTTGTTTTTTCAATTTTAAAGAGTCGAGAAAAAACAAAAGATGACTCTAGTCTCCTTCGATTTTTAATGAGCCTGAAGTGACAAGTGCTCAGATGGACCTTTTCCGTTAAGGAGTCTGAAAAGGAACGAAAGGGACTGCTCTGGAGATCTAGGTAGAGGGTGTGCCAAACCAATCACAAAACTGCAGAATACGTTTTACGGTACGGCAGTCAATCTTCCCGAATGCTGTGTTCGGTGCATTGTGATCAGTAGGGCGGCCGACACGGCTTCCTATGGATAAAAGGTTTTAAGCTTATAGGGGTCTCCCAATATATACTCGACGGTACCTGGGAGCACAATCCGTACTGGCACTTATCGTCTCACAGTGGAGGAATCACCCAACCATCAGTGAGGACAACAGTTACCAGGCTTTACGACGCCGGAACACGTCTCTAGCCTAGACCTCTATGTTGTGCGTTAAGTTCCAAAGCATTGTTAGATTCATTCAATTTATTTTAAGTTGATATTTCTTAGAAGTTTGCCTTTTTGGATCACCACGAGATGTAGATGTAATTCCTAAATGCAATCTAAAGATGATAAGCAAGCTTTTATCTCTTTTCAACAATGAAAATCCTAGCTACAAGGGGAAAAGAAAGACACAATCTTTTCTCAAAGAGCAAAGAGCACACTATAGATGCACTTTTCCTAAATCAAGCCATACAAACTATCAATATGCAAATGCACATATGCATGTATTTTTTTTCACTTTCTTAATATTGATGCCTAAAAAGAAAGTTGATGTACAAATTTGAATTTGCTTTCAAGTGAAAAACACAAACAAGCTTCTTTTTCGAAATCAAAAGGGTAGAGAAGATTACGACACTTTATGATTTTGAAATAAACACTCGTTTCGACACTAGAAAGAGACAAATTCAAACCAAAAGCAAAAGTAAAAGTATAATCAACTGTCAACAGCAAACAGAATTTCTCCTAAGATCAAAATCGACACTTACGACAGATCTAAATCTAAGGACGACAGTATGACTATTCTACTTTTCAATGGAAAACTGTAAATGATGTAACAAACACACAAAGAACATCTACAGTCTTTTTGTACAAAGGAGGCGGAATTAAGGCAGAGAAAAGGGGTTTTCAGATTGGTACACACACTGATAACAGGCTGCAAAAATCAGAGATCAAACTGGACAAAATGAAGCAAAGAACCTCATCTGCACAGGGCAAATGCTGATCAACGCACCTGTTGCATAGAGAAACTGAATTGCAGCGTAGGTAGCCCTCTCGGGACTTGCGTTGAAATGAAGAATGTCTTCACAAAGCCTGCGCTGGGGCAGAAACGAGACTTCTATCCAGGTTCTGGGTCACGGTTTGCAGTTTAATCTATGGATTTTGGCCGAGTAAAAGCAATCAGTAAGGTACAATCAGAGGGATGATTTAAAGGAGGACTAAGAGCTATCACAAAGAGTAATTAGAGCATTTGTGGATTAGCTGTTCAAATCATAAACAAATCCAGTGAGTGGATTGAAGTAGCAGCTACTTTGCATTTGATAATGGCAAATGCAGTTCGATTGCTACTTCTTGTGTTTATGAAACAAACAACAAGAGAAACACAAATAAACTAACAAGACACGATCCCCAGCGGAGTCGCCATTTTGTTGTTGGGAAAAGTATCTACTTAGAACACCCCTATTCCACTCTAAGGTGTGACAGTGCCTTAGCAACAAACAAGGAAAACTACTTTCGTATTCTTCTTTATGAAATGTAAACAGAGAGGAAGGATGAACTAACCTGTGTCTTGCGCTAGTTTGTTGATCCAATCGCTCTCCTCTTTGACAGCTTCCAACTACCTGCTCCCTTACTCGCCCAGCTTCACCAAGTTCCTGCAAGATCACAGAAGAGGAAAAACTACACAAAGATATATATTTACATTCATAACTAGCTTAGGATCAGATTTAAGCTAAACATGCAAATATAACAAAACATCATTGATACACAAGCATGTAGGAGAAACTCAAATAGTTTTATTGATGTAACAAGAAATCCAGGAGGAGATACAACCAAGTGAGTCCCGATCCAGCATCTACCTCCCAGCAAAGGAATCCCTTCCTCACCTCCAACAAAGCATAAATCACCCAATGCACTAATCTCAATCTCAAAACCAACAGCAATTCTCTGCAAAGTACAAAATTCCAGCCTCTGGATCTGTGGGATGAGGGATGCATATATAGATGTAAGCAGAGAGGATGAGTCAGCTTATGTTTTGACTTGTGGCTTCTCTCTGACAGTTCTTGCTTCCACTTGGAGCTTGAGAGCCTCTTACTCATCTTTGGTCGAACTCAGTGAGGCAAGTGTCATTGAGGAAGATTCTGGAAGCTTCCATTGTCTGTCCACCTCGCGGAATGACACTGCCATTTGGAATTTCCCGGTCAGCGCACCCTGGTAGTGCATTCAAGTGCATTGCAACACACCTAGCCAGTGTATTTGGGTGCTTTACAACGCAGCCAGCTAGTGGAGCATCTGAATTGATCCTGATTTGACTAGTTTTGAGTAGTTTCTGGTGGAGAACTTCTAGGAGAAGCTGTCATTGGTTGACCTTGTTCCTTTAGGGGTAGGAACAACACTTTTAGGGACTTTGGATCCCTTGGATTATGGACATTTCATGCTTAGAGCTGTAAGGCACAAAAATTTCTATAACACTATCCAGTTAAGCCATTCACACTAGTCGTAGGGGTTTTCCACCCACAGGGATTCGGCCAAACACTTTTTAGGTCTTGCTAAGTTTATGGTGAGGAGGTTGCACACCAAGTTTCAGACCAATTTGGGCATTCTTCAGCGCATAACTCAACTTCTGCACCTTAAATTGTTTTATTCATTTACTAGACCATACACAAGGATTTGTTGGGTGTGTAACCCTTGAACAAGTGAGCAGGAAAATTCTAGGTTTTTCTAGGTTTTGGGAGAGGAGTACATGCATGGAGTTTTAGGTTAATCCATCCAATATTCAAGTCAGTTTTCATCAGCTATAACTAGAAGTCAGTAGAAAGTCATTTAGCATGTTGTCCATGTCATAGATCTAATTCATACACTTACTAGGTCAAATATATATGTTTCAGTTTTTCTCTGCTTACTTAGCAAGCCTAGGTTCCATCATCACTTCTTTAATCGGCTGAATTTTTATGATATAATAAAATGGATTAATGATTTTTCTACTCTTATCTGTGTCTATTTTGTGTTGTTTTTATTCCTTACGTATTTAGTTGTTTAAGTTCATCTCTGTTATTTACTGTATTTTTCCCAAAGGGAACGTTACAGTGGTATCAGAGCATGATTTGAGTGAGTAATGGGGAAACCAACAAGATCATGGAAGATTTTAGCAAGCGTGTAAAGTAAATGGAAGAATTATAGGCATTCAAGTGTCTCAAGGAGCGAGGAGTTACCGTAAGGAATCATGGACGAGATCCTTGGGAATAATGAGGAGATAACAAAAATGTTGGTCCTGTTAATTGGTGGTAAGGTGACGAACCAGAGTTGTCCTAATTTTTTTCACAAAGACCCTAGAGGTATGTATGCCACAAATATGGAGCCATTGACATCATACTAGGAGGAGTATCAACCACCAAGGCATGAGATTCAACCAACAACATCATTCGAGGAATTCTTTCATTTGAGACTTGGGCTTAGACCAATAACACCCTATAGGAACCACAAGCAGAAGAAGAGAGTGAGATGGGACACTCCATTAGAGGTATCATATAAGGTAGATAACACAAGTTGTTGTGAGGAGCACTTAGATCTACCTAATGTGACTCAAAATTCACCACTATTGGAGAGCCCATTGATGGCTCTCATTAAGAAATTTGTAGAGAGAGTAGAGCACACACCTATAGGGACATCCATTGATGACGTGCTAGTATGAATAGGGAATGTATCTAGAGCTGTGACAAAGTTTCCATATGGTAGTCTAATCCACCTGGATATTGGTGGCCATCCACCTAGAGCCCCAATCAGTTTCATCTATTTCCTTGTTTATTTCATCATTTACTATTCTTAGAAATTTTTCTTGTCCTAAACTTTTGGATCAGTTTTGACCCTTGAAACGACGTTTTTTTGGGGTTCGCTGCATGGTGAAACTTGTAGTACTCAAAGAGACATTTCCAATAAGGTATCATACACACAAAACGGAGATAATATGACCAAGTTACGACTCCGGAACATTTCATGCCCATCTAATCCCAACAGGGCCCACAAATTCTTGGCATTAGATCTCCTGGGGTTAAGGTTTTGGTTGCTTAGGGTTTTCTCATGTTTTTCAATAATAAATAGGCCCTTGAGCTTCATTGTAATATAGTTCAAAGACATGTAGTTGACACATCTCTTCTAAGAGATAAGCTACCATTACCCGAGCTATCTTATTTCCATTTTATTTGTAAGCATAGTTCAGTATCTTTCCATTATTGAAATGAAGTCTTTCTCTGTTGCATCTTTGTATTTATGATTATATTTGTAAGTTGTTGCGTTCTCATTTAAGTTCGGATTAGTGATATCAGAGTGGTCTTCTCTTTCTCTGTTTTTCTTTGCATGTCCCCAGCGAGGTTAGGGTATAAGGAGTTAGGGCTCGATCTAGTTGAACCATTGCAAGATCAACCTCGCAAAATCCGATGACCTCCCATGGCAGAAGAAAATTAAGATGAGGGGATAGGAGATCCTTTCAAAATGTTGCTTAAGGAAGCCCTAGAGCAACAAAGGAACATGATGATGGAAAAATTTTCCCAGATCCTTCGACAACTACCCATAGGTGTTGCATCTTCATCCAACAACCACTCTGGAGGCACCACGCCTTTTAAGGTACAAGTTAACTTTGATATTCCCACATTTTAAGGCCTGATAGATGCAGACATCGTAGATAAATGGTTAAATATTTTGCAAGGATATTTTTCATTTCATGACTTTTCCAATCACAAAAGGATTACTTTTGCACTTCTCAAAGGCACCCAATGTGTCAAGGACTGGTGGGAAATCTACTGTGAACAAAAGGATGAAAGTGAACCATTATTATTTTCAGCCACACCCACATGAGATTGCTTCTAAGGTGCCATGAAGGGACAATATTACCCTATTAGGAGCTATGAAGATAAATACATAAAGTGGACCACGTGACGATAGGGAAGGGACCAAGATGTGTTGAAGTTCACAAATATTTTCCGTACCCTTCGCACAAAGTTAGGTATCAAGGATACTTAGCTACATTTTCTACTCAAGTACTGCGACTGTCTACACAAGTACATCTAGGACGAGATGGATTTCTTAGACATTTCCTCGCTCGGCACGACGTACCGATACATTGTCAAGATTTAGCAAAAGTTTAAATAGAAGAAGCGAGACTTTGGATTTGCGAATCCAAAGCAAGGAAAAGGTGTCTGCAAACCACAGAGCAAAGGACCAAGCTAAGTTAGGTCTACCAAGGAAAACCCATCGAAGTCACAAGAAAAGAAAAATACTAGAAGACAAAGAAGGACACGAGAAAATGATGTGAGTTCAATAAGATCTCCACTCGCAATACAAGTGAGTGTTGGACCAAGCAGTCACTAGTGGCTGAGATGAAGGCTTTTGAATCAAACACATATTCCCATTCTGAATCAGAATCCAATAAGAGAATGAAAAAGGGAAGTAGATCATTGATGCAGAGCATAGTGCCACTATGGCCACCATCAAGATCTAGAAGATTGATCTAAAAGATCTAGAGGAGGGGGAATGCCTCTTCCACTCATAGATGTAGGTGAAGGGTTCTCCATTGTAGTTCATTGTTGACAGTGAGATCCAAAAGAACCTCATTTCAATAGAGGTCGTGAAGTGATTGGGCCTAAATAATACAACACATCCACAATCATACACCATTGGGTGGCTTCACAAAGGACGAGATCTTCGCATCCGCCAGCAGTGCCACCTTCCCTACAACATCAAGCCCTTTATGGATGAGGTGTTGTTTGATGTTTCTCCTCTTGAGTTTTATGATGTATTATTAGGACAACCATACTTGTCGAAGCAACATATTGTATATGAGTCTAGATATCTCTCTCTAATTATTACTTTAGCCTATAAGTTGTACATGATACTGGAGGTAGCTCTGCCTAATGCCATCTCTTTGATCATTGCAAAGAAATGTAGAAAAATAATTTCATAGACTAGGAAATATGTTTTCCTAATGATTCACCCTTACCACAAGAAGAAGGTTGTGGTCATGGCTTCCATCCAGGGATCCTATGAACAACAACAATAGATGGACAAGGTTATGGAGGAGTACAGGGATATTTTTGCCTCACCTACATGGGTACCTTTGCACTGTTAGGTCAAGAATGGGCGCACCGTCTCCCAATGGACCGATCTATCGATGCTTTGTTCTGGAAATGATGAGATGAAGAGGGAGATTCATGAAATATTTTATAAAGGGCACATCAAACCAATCTCATCACCTTGTGAGAGTCCAATTGTATTTGAAAAGAAGAACAATTAGACCTGAAGACTCTGTATTGACTATTAGACACTTAACAAGATCACTGTCCAAATTAGGTACCCAATCCCACAGATTGATGACCTTCTGTACTAGCTTAAGGGAGTCAAATATTTCAGAAAGATTCACTTGAAGTCAGGTTATCACCAGGTGCCTATCAAACCCTCCGATGTGTGGAAGACTACCTTCAAATCCAAGGAGGGAAATTTCGAATGGTCGGTCATGCCGTTTAGATTGATGAATGCCCCTATAACCTTCATGAGACTGATGCAAGAAATCTTGCTACCCTTCACCAATTCATTCATGGTGGTTTATTTAGATGACATATTGATCTTTAGCCACAGATGGGAAGAGAACCTCCACCATATTCAAGAGGTCCTTCAAACCCTGTGACAACACAAGCTATGTGCTAACTTGGACAAATTCACCTTTGCCTTGACCCAAGTTCAATATATAGGGTACATCATTGATGAGTAGGGTGTACATGTGGACCCATCCAATATAGAAGTCATTTGAGATTGGCCAACCCCACCCACTCTAATAAATCTCCATAGATTTTTAGGTCTTGCAAATTTCTACCATAGTTTCATGTTCGGGTTTTCTCATATCGCTTGGCCTTTAAGTCAAGTCACCAAGGGTAGAGCGAAAGAAAAGTTTTTTTGGTCTAAAATCCCAACATTAGGTGTTCCCTGAGTTGAAGAATTGCCTCTGTTATGCACCAGTTCTGACACTACCAGGCCTGCAAAAACCATTTGAGATTGAGACAGGCACCTCCGACTATGCTATTGGTGCAATTCTTACTCAGAATGGGCATCCAATGGCTTACCACAGTGAGACACTCTCAGAAATAGTCTGAAAGTAACCCACTTATGATAAAGAAATATATTCCATTGTGCAAGCATGCCGTCAATGGAAGCATTACATTCTAGGGAAGGAAATTGTCATCCACATAGAACACCGAACCCTACAGTTCATACAACCACAAGGCAAGTTACAGAATGATCGCCATCATAAATGTTCCACCTACCTGCAACAGTTCCATTTGAACATTAAGTATGAGAAGGGAAGCACCAGTAATGTCGATGATTTCCTCTGCTGACCATCAGTCATGGCACTGATCACTATGCTCGACTCCTATGGTCATGAGACATTAGGGTGGCCACATCTTTACAAGTGTGATCCAAAATTCGGTAGTACATACCAAATACTCTTAGAAGGGAAGAAAGTTTCAAAATTTCACCATCAAGATGCACTGTTATGCCACCTAGGACACATTTGTGTTCCTTTAAGCGAGTGTGCCAAGATGATTTTGGAGGCGCATTACAATCAGATTGCTGGAAATTTCGGAGTAGAGAAAATAGTGGCAATATTGCAAAATTATTTTTATTGGCCAAAACTTCAATAGGATGCTGGGAAGTACATTAGATCCTACACCGCCTATGTCATTTCCAAACCATCCATCAAGAGGCAAACCATGTATACTCCTCTACCTACTCCTTGTCATCCTTGGGATTCTATATCCATGGATTACATGTTGAGCCTTCCTTCTACTAAGTGTTATCACTCAGTACGTTTCGCTAGAAGTTATTAGAAGAAGGAAGGGATCGAGGTAACCACAAACCAATATTTTAAGCATAGCCTCTAGCCAACCTATGGCTCAGAGAGGCCTCTCTCTATATAATTTATCTTTGTTTTGTTGGGATTTTAGGCTAGTTTTGAATTTTTAGGGATTTTTTGATTTGTATTGAAGGTTGGGTGGTGGGATTCTTGGAACAGATTGATAGAATGAGGTCTTTTAGGCCATTTGGATATGATGTCAGAAAAAGGGTAGCAGAACTGGATAAATTCATTAAAGGGAATGTCCACAGGATCGGCTAGAAAGTAAAGTGCAAGTTCTTGGAATAGAGGGGTGGAATGGTTTGAATCAGGGTGAGAGCACAATCAAGAATTCTCAGACTGGGACTTAAACGAGGAACAAAGGGTAATTGCAAACAAAGGGGAGTTAAGAATCCTTTACTATAGATTATGAAGGAACAACCTAAACTAAGGAGAAATTAATAATTCCTTAACTTAGATATGTGAAGAAAAACATTCAATATGCATAGCAGTTAAAATAGACTGCAATAAAGAAAATTCTGAGATATCATTCCATGTTACAACATTCAAACTTAGAGAAACACAAAAAATTATGGAAAAATTGTTTAAGAATGAAAACAATTAACGTGAAAAAATACTTATTTGCACTTCGCTTTACACAAGAATCCTGTGAAATATTTGGTCTTTATTCATTAATCCAGTTTGCTGGTCCAGTCAATGATACAATAGATTTACGACTTAAGCTCAACCAGTCTATATAAATGTCTTAGAATCCACACTACATACTTCGAACTGTGAAGCATTTATGCATAAATCATTACAAAATATCTAAAACAAATTTGAGATTTAATCTAGGAAAATAAAAATATCTTCTTGTTGGAAAATAGAGAAAGCTATTGAACTACTTTGTTGCTGTCCATTTTATTATGGTAATGCTGGCTTTTATCGTTGATTTCAGCCCTTTAAGCTGTGTGGCTATTTGAGCTTTCATGTATGAAAGGCTTATTGACCTTTGACTTACCTCTGAAACTCTTTGACAATGATACACTTTGGAAAGTTGACCTGTCTTGACTTGTTCACCTGGCTGTTCTACTTTCATTGCATGGTAACCATTTTACTATAAATTTCTTACAGTTAATCAATCATTTTTTACCACCATTCATCGTCAGGTAATTTGACATTCATCAACCTTCGGTATATCTCATTAGCTTCAGTATACTTGGCCAAATTGGGCTTGGTGATGAATAAGTGTTTTACCTCATGCTAGAGGAAAAACAGGTTCTCAAAGGTGTTATACAAAACTTTGCCTATTGGCATGGATTTTATTGCTGAAGTGTTAGCTTGATCTTTAGCCAACTGCCTGAGTCTTCTGTCATAGTCCTGTTGTGTCATAATTTTGTTATTGATGACAAATGGACCAGGGAATCCTCTTTCCCTTAGAATTTGGAATTTGGACATGAATCTATCAATGGCCACCTGCATGTTTTGGCACTTTTCCTCTAAGTTCAACATCAAGCTTCTTTTGGAAAGGATCTTCCTTATCTCCAAAATGGTCCCAGTCTTGTCTTCTATATCCAGTTCATGGATTTCATACCTATTTTTGTTGTTGAGGAAGTGGATGAGTCTATCGGGATCCTCAGGAATGTCTCCCAACTCATCCTTCACTTTCTGGATAACTTCTGTAGCTATCTTTATTAATTCTGTTTGTTCAAAAATAACTTGAATTGATGGCCAAATATCATTGACAGAGTTAATGATATTCGCCCATAAAAGTTCCTTGGCCTATCCAAGGGGTTTCTCTAATGTCAAATCCTTTTCCATATTCTTAACCTTTTCACTCAATCTATTGGTCTTTTGTGCTTCCTCCCTTTGCATAATTTGGGCAGGTTTGTAGTCAGTTTCTAAACTTGCCACCTTTCCTTTCAGTGTGTTCAGTTCGGTGGCCTAGATTGACATTTCATTCATGACCCTGATTCGTTTGTCGGCCTCTTCTCCTCCTATACCTATCATTGTAGATTCTACTATAACTAGAAATGAAGTGGCAGGTGGAGCTGCAGGTGCTAGTGAGGCTACCAGTGTGGAAGGGATTGTTGTAGACACTGTAGGGATGACATTTGCAGAAGTTGTGGAAATGTCAGTTTGTTTTAATTGGATCAAATTATCCAATTCTCTCTCTATTTCTCTCAGATGATCATTGACTTGGAGGACCAAGTCCATCAACTCCTCATGCTTTTGTTGGGTTTCTAATACTTCCAATGTTTGAGGATGTTGCAGCTAGGGTATTTCCAATTGCTTTCTAAGGGAAGAAATATCATCGTTCTTCTTCTTTATGAGCTGCTCTGTAGCCTTAATATCCTTGGGATCATGTCCCAGTTCAATGACTAAGTCTTCGAAAGACTTAAGCCTAGTATCCTTAGCCTATGAGGAGGCATTTTCCAACTGCAATGGTGTTGATATATTATTTAATGAACTTTGTATATTGTGAACAACTATGGATTTACCCATAAGGGTGGAGCATATCATCTCTCCAGGCTGTTTATGCAGTTATATTTGGTCTATGGGATGAATTTCCCTTGCAAATACTTCAAAGTCAACCCTCTTGAAGTGTGATGATGTTTTGGGTTGTTGTGTTGTAGGCTTAACAAAGAACATCTGCAACTTCCCCTATTTGATGTCAAAAGCTGACATGAGTCTTGTCTGGTTTGTGGGAGTCAGCTTAAGGTACTATGCATATGTTTGAGCCTTAAGCTTCTCATTCCTTATTTTGATGTCTTTGTATATGTCCTTTAAGTCTTTGTCCCTATCAGTAGGCCTGTTGAAAGAAGACACTTCCAAACTTATCTTCCTATCCAACATCTGAGTTTGTGATGTGGAAGGCTCTTGCATGTCTATAGAAGGAGTGTTGGCCCTACTTATGTATGTGTCTATGGTAGTCACATGTACTGATTCTTCTGTATTTTCCTGCTCGGTGACAAGATTGAGTTTTTACCTCTTGTTGTCACCAGTTTCACCATGTGCCTCAAATGTATCCATAGGTGAGGTAGAGGCTTCTTCTTTGATTCTTTTAGGATTTTTCTCCTCATTTTGAAGAGTCTTCATGATTGGAGGGGTACTCATGGCTCCCTCTTGCTGCTCTGGCACATGCAGGAAATAAATCTAATTATGTTTCCTTTCTAAATCAATGAGAGTCTTTTCTATGTCTACTCCGGTACTATCCCTGTCAATCAAAGTGTTTTCCACCCATTCTGTCTGGTTGGCATATGCCTCTATTTCAGGTATGGGGTGGTCAATAAAATGTCCTAGCTTGACCTTTTTCCTTTTCTTGGTGATGATCTCTAAAGGGTCATATCTCCATACAAAACTCTTTTGAAATTTCATGCTTTGCAAAATCAGGTCTGCCTCTTTCCCTACCTCTCTAGAATTGCATAGGAAGGGACCTAACTGGTCTTTGATTTTGATATGGGCCTTCTTTTTGGTAGTGACAAAGTTGATCTCATCAGAGTTGATGTTATGTTTGTATTATTCTAAGGCAAATAACCTCATAGGGAGGTATCTTGGTAGCTTGTATGGTGCAAGCATGCAAGCATATATCCTTAATTCTGTGTGGTTTTGGTAGAGGTACCACTCTCCCACTTTCGTTTGTTTTGATAGTTAGAGGACTCTTTTTATTTCTGGACTAATCCTAGGTGGAAGATTTCCAGTCAGTGTAGTCATGATTGGATACACAAAAGAATAAAAGAAGTTTGAGTATGTACATGGTGACCCAAACTTATGGAAAAGTGGGGTCCAAAAGATGACAGACTTGGGCTGGCCTCTTGTGTCAAGCTTTTGGAGAGTGAAAGGAAACTTGTCCGACTGATAATATAAGAAAAGGTGATACGAAACATATGAGTATTTAAATACTCTCTCAGTGCTCATTCTTGTGAACTACTCATGGATTCTTTCAGCTATAAATTTGGCATGGTCATATGTGGTTGCAGGAGGATGCCTTGGGGTTGTGTAACCCGGAACACATGATATCATGGTCATAATGTACTAGCCCCATTTGGATAAAATAGTAGCAATATATGGAGGGGGGTCCTTGGGGATGTGTTTTTCCTCTATGATGAAGGTTTGGAACAATTGGGTCAATCTTGATGGGCTTAGCTTGGGATACTGGTCCAACAGGTCTCCAATTGAGAGTCGGGTCAGGTTTGATGTTGGTTAGAAGTGCATAATTTCATTTATAGACTCAGCTGTGACAGTGAATAGAACCTTCTGGTCAAGAGACATTATAGCTCTATGGCTGGGGACATAGAATGTATAGCACATATGAACAATTTCTGGAGAGCTATGAACTTGCGAGAATTGGTATCTAGGCAGATTGGACTACCAAAGGCTAGTATCAATTGTATCGTTCAGGTGTATATCTTTGCTTAGGAAATGGATTTTGACTAAGAGCTCTGAGGGACTTGTATCTTTTATTTAGAGATCCTTGTTAGCCAAGGGAAGGTGGTTATGGTCTAAATGAGGTGTAGAGATGGGTCTTGCATCCATTGTAATTGGGGTAGCCATACTCAGTTCTTGTGGATTTTAGTTTGGTTGGTATCTGGATTTTTTTAGGGTAACATGAGGTTTTGCAGAAGGTTTAGGTTCACAATGTTGGAATTAAAGAAAAATTGATATAGTTTACTTAATTAACAGAGTGTAAAGGTTGCGATTATTTGGAAATTGACAAGGGGAATGGTATTTTATGGTGAAATACCTGGAAGTGGGTGAAATTGGTTGAAACTGGTGGTTGATGGCAGTTACAAAGATTCTTACGGTTCTAGTATGGACTGAGGAGTGAGTTGGGCTATCTGTAGCATTTCTGAAGCGATGGCAGAGGTCAGTGAGAAATTTCTTTATTTGCAGAGGTTGCAACAGATTTCTGAGTTCTCAAGAGTAAATGAGTGAAAAGAGAAAAAGAGGGGTAAATGGGCTTTTATAGAAAAACATTAAATTTTGGTGGGTTCATTAACTGATGAAGAGTGGGAAGTTTTTTCAGTTACACGGGGAAGTGGTTTTATGATGTCGTCGCACGACTTTTGAGGGGGAAGTGGTGTTTAGGAGGGCTCACCCGATCTACTCAAGCATGTGACAAGTAGCATTGAGGGGGCCTGGGAAAACTACCTTATTGGGTGGGTAAAGGATAGTCATCGAGTTCAGCTGATATGGCTATGAGCTATAGGATGAGGGGAAGGGAGATCATATGGGAGTTGGGTGAGGGAGTTGCACAAAGATTAAATAAAAATATTTTCGGGGGGGCATGGCTCTAATCACCGGTGGTATGGGATTAGATTAAAACTTAACCTCAGCCTTAACTGATCGGGGTGCTTTAATAGATGATTAGGTAGTGGGGTAGGGTTTTAATATATTTTTTGGGATACGGATGTGATTATATAGTTTATAATTAAACTAAGGGGTGGGGTTATTTACATAAAGGAATTAAATTTATACGAGATAATGGGTTTTTTCAGATTTTTTATATATTTTAAATTAGAAAATTAATATAAGGTGAATAAGCGGAAGGGTTATAGTGCCTAAGTATATGAAATTTTATGCACTTTTCGTACACTTAACACTTGGGATAAAATGCATTTTGTGGGTTTTTATATGAAATAGGTTTTGTCATGGGGTTTTCAACTTTTCCTAGGTAAATGCAGTTTAACCTTACGAAAAGGGGTTTTATGAAGGGAGATGAATTAATTGTAGGGGATTTTAACACCTTATATCCTTAAGTCATGAAGCCGAGGGTTCGGTCCCACCAGAATTTAGAGAAATGCTTTGAGCCTTTTTGACTTAAAGGATCCTAGGTATTAGAATTTTTCTTATGGCCAGGAAATTAGTAAGTTTTCTAGGGGTGAAAAGGAATGATGGGGAATTAGTCATTTTGAACTTGTAAACCATTGCTTATGCTTTTCAAAGTGCTCCTGTACATTTGAAATATATAATTTAAGCATAAAAGGTGTGCTTTCATCAAGTGATCTTTGTAATTGTGCAACCTTTCTACTACTTACCCATTCACCTACCCTACCATTTTTTCTTCTTTTATTTGGGTGCATTTAAGCTAGAAAACCCTTATCAATATTTTTATTTTCTTTTACATAGTAAAATATCTAATTCTAACCCTATATCATCCAAGGGCTCAAATTAAACTGATGAGCCCCTTTTATTTTCTCTACCTACTTAATAATCTGCCAAGGTTAAACAGTTTGGTCAAATTTTATTCTCTTACTATAAACATAAAATTCAAAACATGAAATAGACAAGTTTAAACAATTTGATTACCATGAGATTGTGGCATAAGTAACAAGCTGCACACAATGATTATTAGGCATAAAAGTAAACAGTAGTTGCATTTTGACTTGCATACTTTCATGGTCTCTTTTTCGTTTTTTTAGGGTTCATTTATTTTCATTTTTTGGACCTTTTTTTTCTTATTTTTGTCCTTTGATTTTTCTTTTAGGACAAACCGTCTTTACATTTTTTAAATTTTTCAATATGGAAAGCATTTGAAGAAAAAAAAAGTATGTACAATATTACAAGGCTTAACATTAGTCATTCAAAATTATGACTCCTATTGGTATAGGAACCTAACAATGGTTCCACTTTGGGATGGCATTTCATGGTGAAATGTCAAGAACTTTGAATATTAGTAGCCTTTTGACTTTGTGTTGATGTTACCCTGTAAAGTGTCCTTTTGTAAATCTGCATTATTGATATTTATAATAGTCAATGTTTAGAGCTTAGGGCCTTCCCTTCGGGCTTCAACTCCAAAGATCACCATCCAATCCAATCTAGACTTTTGAAAGTAAAATATGCACACATGTGAAATTAAACTTAGTAACTTGGTTCATAGTAATGCTTCATGATTCATCCATTCACTGGCCCATCTTCTGTATCTGTACCATTAATTTCTCTCAAAAGGAAAGCATTGTTTCCTCTATAAGCATAAATGACATAGTGGCCTTTCCATACGAAATCAAATTTCCCATGTTTTCCTTTGTCTTACCTTATTGAATCCCATTTAAGTACTTTATCACCAATATAGAAATCTTCAGCCTTGGTTCTCTTATAAAAAATCTTCCTAATATTTTCCTTCACAACCTGAGATCTGACATAGAAATCTTCTCTGGTTTGTTGTAGATGAATTGTTTGGTTGATTCTTCTTTGGATACTATTTGGTTCAACCTGCAATTCTTGAAGCAAATTCATCACTAGTGTTCCCAAGGAAGATGGAAAAACAACTTCCATCCCATAAACTAGTTGGTAGGAAGAAGTACGAATTGATTTCTTAGTGGTTAGTTTGTCTGCGGATAAGGCATTCACTAGCTATTTGTTCCTAGTTTCCTTATTGTCCTCTAGTAACTTCTTTATGATGTTTAATAGGCTTTTGTTTCAAGGTTCTGCCATTCCACTACCTTGAGGGTAAGAGGTTGTGGAATGGCCAAGGGTAATATGGTATTTATTGCAGAAATCTATCATTCTTTTGGATTTACAGGCTACTGCATTATCAGTAATGAGCTTATTTGGACATCAAATCTTGATAGAATATTGGTTTCAAGGAAGGTTACGATAACAATATCTATGGCTTGCCTCGAAGGTATGGCCTCTATCCATTTTGTGAAGTAGTTTTTGGTTGTAAGGATCCATTTATGCTGAGCAGAGGAGGGTGGGTGAATTTCACCAATGAAGTCTAAACCCCATTGTTGAAAAGGTTTTTCTGCAGAGATTGGCTTGAGGGGTAAAGGTAAGAGTTTTTTCATTCCCTCAAAGATTTGGCATTTGTGATAGGAGGTCACATCTTTCTTGACATTAGAAAACAAGGTAGGCCAGTAAAAACCAGCTCTTAGGATTTTTTTTACAATGGTCTACTAGTAAATGTGTCCTCCACAGTCACCTGCATGAAATTCTTCAAAACACTTGTCAGATTCATCTTTTAATAAGCAATTGAGAAGAATACCTTCATGATCTCTCCAAAACAGAGCATTGTCTAATATGAAATATTTTAAGGATTTCATCTTTAAAAACCTACTTTTAGTCCTACATAATTAAGGAGGAGCTTGTAAATTCCATAAAACGTAAATAATATCATCATACCATGGTGATTCAAGAAAGGCCTGGCTAACAAGTGGAGTTTCCATCTCCTCTTCATTATCTATTTGTGCAATAAAGTTTATATCCAAGGCCTGACAGTTCGATTTAGCATGATCTTGGCTAAACCTTGGCCCTTGATTAACTTGGTAGGTTTGATCTCTATAGCATATTCTAAAAGAGTAGCAATCCACTTTTCCCTCTTTCCATCATGACCATCCTGAGTTAGGATGTCTTTAACTATCGAATTAGGAACATAGGATACTATATGATAATATAAGATGTATACCCTAAAATATTTAATGGATTTGACCAAAGCAAAGGCTTGTTTCCCCATTATATTATATTTTAAGGGGGCATCTCTCAGGGCTTTGCTAAAAAAAGCAATGGGTTGTTCATAGCCCTGGTCATTTTTCTGCAGTAGAACTACAACAATTGTGCGCTTAGAAGAAAAAGAAAATAAGATGAAATCTCTATCAAATTTTGGACTGATTAATGCTAGTGTTTTAGTTAAGGCTAGTTTAATGTTTTCAAAGGATTTCTTAGACTCAACAGTCCATTTTATGGTAGAGTCCTTTTTAAGCATATTGTTCAGTGACATAATTAATTCTACTAAGTTAGATATAAATCTTCTAAGAAAATTGATTTTCCCTAAAAAAGCTTGCAATTCTCTAATATTCCTCGGATGTTGTATGTGCAAGATGGATTCTATTCTGACAGGGTCTATTCTTATACCATATTTTGAAATTATATGACCTAATAACTTTCCTTCTTCTAACACAAACAAAGACTTCTTGGGGTTTAGGGAGATTCCATATTTTCTGCATTTAATAAAAACTTTCCTTAGATGATCCAAATGTTGATTGTTAGATTTTGAAAATATAGTAATATCATCTAGATAGATCACAAGAAAACCATGAATTGCTTTGGCAAAGGCTATATCCATAGCCCTCTGGAAAGTGGCTCCTGCATTCATTAGCCCAAAAGGCTTCTTCACATACATGAATGTGCCCCACAGAGTAGTAAAGGAAGTTTTGGCTTAGTCATTAGGATGAACTAAGATCTGATTAGAACCAGAAAACCCATCCAATAGTGAGATTCTAGTTGCTCCAACTACTCTCTGCAGAATGTGGTCCATTTTTGGGAGAGGGTAATTGTCCTTTAGAGACATTTTTTTGAGGTTTCTGAGATCTACATAGAGTCTAACCTCACCAGCTTTTTTTCCTAGTAGACACCAAGTTTGAGACCCAATCAGAAAATCTGATTCGTGCAATTATTTTGGCATCATACATTCTCTGAATTTCCTTTTCAATTTCCGGTAGTAAGACAAGATTAATCCTTCTATGTTTTTTCTTGAAAGGCTTTTTATTTTCTTTTATAGGAATTGTGTGTTTGATGACGTTGGCATCATAGGATTTAAGGTCCTCATAACTCCAAGCGAAGACATCTTGAAATTCTCTCAATAACTCAATGTATTTCACTTTTTGCATTGGAGGTAATGATTTCGAAAGTTTGATCAATTTTGGATTTTCATTAATGCCTATATTACATTCCTCTATATCAAACCATATAAGTTCCATTTTAGGCTTCCTAGGAACATCGTTTGAATCAAATAAATCTTCCATAGGGGTTAATCCCTTAGGTAAGAAATTGTCTTTGAGATTAATTACTTCGATTTCTTCATTGATTATTTCATCAATCTCAATTTGCTCTAAGTTGTCTACATCTATCTTACTAAATTTATTAGGGGTAAATCTATATATTTCTTCACTTTCTACCTCATTTATTTCTATCTCATCTTTAGTGTTGGGATCTATTGATGTATCAATATCTATATTGTTATTTACAAATTATTCTTCTAAAACTAAAATGTTGTTTATCTATTTGTCACCAAAAAATATTTGCCAGTTCTTCAAGTTATCTAGAATAGCAGGTATGTGCCTAACCTTAGCAGTGTATTGATGGTTAGATTGGAATGGTAACTTGCAGGTGCTGGCAAACATTGCTAAATTATGAGCCTCCATGTTATGTTTTCTAGGAATCACTCCAAGCTTAGTTTCTAGGAAAGTATTAAGTATTTCTACAATCGTTCCTCTATAAAAACTTAATTAATGCTCCATACTAATTTCATACTTAAAATTAATGCTTCATACTCAACCATATTGTTAGTGCATTTAAATTTCAGTCTATATGAATCGCTTTCTGAGTGATTATTCTCCAAATTATATATCCACACTCCTGCTCTTGATCCAAACTTTTTGACTGACCCATCAAATTCAAGATGCCATAATATCTCATGCTCATAATTTTCACTATCTGGTGCAATAAACTTTTCATCCTTTATATCAGTTTGATTATCTTGTTTATTGAAAAGTTTTGTAGTTTGGTTAGTTTCTATGTAGAAATTGCAATTTCTTTTGGTTCTGCATCACTATTGTCTAAAATTGTTTCTTGTGTTTGACCAGCATTATACAAAATAAAAGAATCAATATCTGAGTGTATGGAGTAGATGGGAAAGTTTTGAGGCCGATCCTGGCTACTTACCATATATTTCATTAAGGTCTTTCGGTACAGTTTCTTCAGTTGTCCAAAAACATAGATTGTTGCATATGACATATCTAGTTGTAAGGATCCCTGAAGTTTGGATCCCAATGATCTAGATAGCAGCATGCCATACTTTGGTGGGATGTCAGCAACCATAATGTCCATAAGGATACTCTTGGTAGGATATTGAACTAATGTAGCACATAGGTCCTTAATCAATCCTAGACACTTGACTTGATTTAAATGAGAATAAGTCCTTGTAAGGCTTTCTAATGTCTAGGTTTAATTTCTCCATCACTGATTTGGGCATTAAGTTGTGGGAGGCCCCAAAATCCAACATTTCATTGTGTATAATTTTGTCATGGTGTTAGGCCCCTATACTACTAGTGTAACCCGTTATTGTTATTAGTACAACCCCCTTATTATATTGTTGTACCCATGTAGTCCCCATATTGTTACTATTGTGCCCCATAGAAGCCCATTATTGTTATTATTGTGCCCTTACATTATTATTGTTATGTCGGCTCTGATTATATTATGACCCCTTAGACTCCGATATATAGAAAGGAGGTCTTGTCATTTGTATCATCTAAGGATTGTTCATTTGTGTAATATAAAGCAAGTTGGCCCCTCGAAGAGGCTAAATTCTAAGGCATTGATCTATATTTTCTATCTTTTTGTGAGCTAGCTTCACAACATTTGATATTAGAGCTTTGGATTCTAGGGTTTCACTACTCTAAATAGGTCATCGTGGAATTTTCGCTATAACTTATCTTCTAAGATGTTTCAGAAGTGAAAAACAAAACCCATTTGAGATGAAATCGTGCTGAACCTCAAGTCCAAATTTCAAAGCTTTTCGTGCTATAATTGTGGAGATATGATCTGAGGAAGCTGGATTTTTTTATAGACTCCCGAATTACATTCCAAACAGGTGACCTAGGGAAAATAGTCATAACTTTTTTTTTGAGCAGTAGATTGAAATTTCTTAAGAAGTTACATAAATAGGATGGCCTATAGTTTCCTATGTATATTTTTCAGATCCTAAGATCAAAACATTGACACATGGCACTTGATACAATTTCGCTCTTCTAAAAAGGTATATAATCAGGTCATCTTGGGAGATTGTCCATAACTCTCTCTTGGAGAATGTAAATTCGATCAAACTAGTGGCATTCGAAAGAGGACATAGATGGCTACTGCAGGTCGCAGTTTCAGAACTTAAAGATTCAAAAGTACAGAGTTACAATCGTTTGAAGATCAAGCTCCTAAAATTAAGAAGAAGCGAGATGAGGAAGTTTGATGGCAAGGATCCAGTAAATTGGATACTACAGATGGAGAAATATTTTGATCTACATGGTGTACCACTATTACAAAATGTATGTATTGCATCCTCATATTTAGAACAATATCAATTTTTATGGTATAAAGGGCTTTGTTCTTGTAAAAAACTTGTTACGTGGTCAATCTTCAGGGAGGAAATTATACCACATTATGAGAATACAAGAGCAACACCTTCTTGAGAGCAGCACCACAACAATTGGAAGAATAAAGAGAAAAAAGGCTTTGTTACAAAGTGGAAAGCAAAATTATGGCAACAAGGAATTCTACCCCTCACAACTATATATATGGAAGTGTTGCTTCTCCTAGCCTTCCACAACCTACAAGGGTTACACCGAAACAATTGGAAGAAAAAATAGAAAAGGAGCTTTGTTACAATTGTGATAGCAGATTCACTAAAGGTCATAAGTGTGTTGAGAAGAAATTATTTTACATAGAGTATGAAGAGGAGGAAGAAAAGGATCACGAAACATCAAAAGAAGAGGATATATGCTAGGACACAACCCAGAGAAGGAAGAAATGAATTCGACCCTATCTTGTAAAGCATTGAAAAGAATTACCACTCCTCAAACTCTCAAGATAGAAGGACATATCAAGAAGAAAAAGGCTCAGGAAGTGAAAGATCACATCAAGAAAGAAGAAATGAATCCAAACATATTTTGTAATGCATTGGTCGGAATTACCACTCCTCAAACTATCAAGATAGAAGGACATATCAAGAATAAAAATGTTCAAGAAGTGAAAGATCACATCAAGCATCAAGAAATGAATCCGACTGTATCTTGCGAAGCATTGGAATAAATTACCACTCAAACTCTCAAGGTAGAAGGACATATCAAGAAGAAAATGGTCCAAGCAGTGAAATACCACATCAAGCATCAACAACAAGTTCTCCAACTTTTAAAAGATAATGCCACTTTGGTGCAAAATCGAATGAAACAACAAGTAGATCAACATCATAGTGAAAAATGTTTTGTTTTAGGTGATTGGGTACTTTTACTGCTACATCTCAAGCAAGCTACTTATGAGAAGGAAATGTTGGCAATACTACATGCACTTCAGAAATGGTGACCTTAACGAATGGGAAGACACTTCAAGGTAAAAATGGATCATGATAGTCCTAAATACTTTTTAGAACAACTATTATCTTTAGAAGAACAAAAAAAATCGGTCACAAATATGTTGGGTTATGACTTTGACATCATCTATAGAAAAGGGAAGCAAAGTTTTGTTTCAAATGAACTCTCAAGAAAGGATGAGGATGCGGAAGCATTGTTTTGTGCTATTTCTATTATCCAACTAGATTGGATAAATGAAGCAAGGGATGAATGGAAGAAGGACAAAGAAGTATGGTCACTCATTAAAAAGTTGCAGAAGATCCCAATTCAAACAATATTTCCATAACTTGAAGAGGAAGGAAAAATCATACTGCAACCTGGAGCAGTCACAGAAACAAGAACCCGATAGCTACAAAATCGATCAATTTCAGATTATCTCATCGAGTGGAAGAACTTACTGCTAAAGATTCCACATGGGAGGACAAGAATCTCATACAGAAGCATCAAGAACTACTCAAGCGTTGAGGACAAAACTTTTTGAAGGAGAGGGGAATGTTAGGCCCCTATACTACTAGTGTAACCCGTTATTGTTATTAATACAACCCCATTATCATATTGTTGTACCCATGTAGTCCCCATATTGTTACTATTGTGCCCCATAGAAGCCCACTATTGTTATTATTGTGCCCTTACATTATTATTATTATGTCGGCTTTGATTATATTATGACCCCTTAGACTCCTATATATAGAAAGGAGGTCTTGTTATTTGTGTCATCTAAGAATTGTTCATTTGTGCAATGTAAAGGAGGTTGCCCCATCGAAGAGGCTAAATTCTAAGGCCTTGATCTATCTTTTCTATATTTTTGTGAGATGGTTTCATAAGACATGGATACTAAGTATAATATAAAACAGTAGAACTCCTCCTTCTAGTGGTTTTCCATTGACATCCGAACCAAATATAAGTTATGGTTGATCATCAAACAAGTTCACAGAATCCTCGTATTCAAAAATGTCTAAGGTCTGGTTTATCTGTGATTTATAGGTTTTGTTCTTAATTAGTTTTGTTAAAGGAACTGAAACCTTTAGTTTTGCTATCTCTGCTCCTAGATTGAATGGAAACGAGGCTTTTTCTATCTGAGGGTTTTGAATTTTCGCATCAGGGGTTTGAGTAGGTTTGTGCTCTTTTCCTTTGTTGGGGACTTCCTTATGTGGATTTTCAAATGTAATTTTTTTATTTTTCTCCACTATTTCCTTAGGTTGAATTGAAGTGGATGGTTGGTCAGCAGAGGGTTGATTAGGAGTTATATCTGCAATGGTGGGGCTAGAAGGACTCTGGTTCTGTCTAGAGAGAATTTGGAGGATCTTAGAAACAAGGGCTTCTTTGATTCTCTCGGGTTGATTTTGTACTATTTTCTTAGTCTGGTCAAGGGCATCAGTATTCGTTTTACTCCTTAGGTTGTACTGTTTATTCACTTCAAAGATTGCAGAGTCATATCCTTCTTTATAACCAAATGAATCACCAGACTGTACCTGTAATTGCCACAACATATACAGTTCTTTCTCATCTTAGGTTAGGAAAATAGCATCCTCATCATTTATCCCCATTAGGTTAATTTGTGTGTCTTGTTCAAGATATTCTAGATGCGATGTTTCTACACAATTTTCTTGGAAATGAGGCCTGATGTTCTGATCTGGTCTATTTTTCCCGGTATTTTGGTTTTTTCTAAAATTTTGGTTTCTAACTGGAGGTGGTTGTTGGTTGTCCAATTAAGGTTTTCTTTCTATGTTTTCTAGTCTATCCATCAGTTTTTCCATACTCTTGGCTAAACTGTCTATTTTGAGGTTAGATGGTGAAGCTTCATCTTTAGCAGCTCCTCTTCTTTCATTTCTAACTCTAGCTCTTTTAGCTAATGAATTGGCTTCTACACTAATTGCTACACTCTGCATTTCCTCTAAGGTTGGAGGGTTTCTTTCCCTGAGTTGGTATTCCATGTCTGTGTCAAAACCATCAAAGAATTTTATTAATGCTAAGTCAGGAGGGGGTCTAAGGTTGACTAGGATTGCATTATATATGTTATTGAACCTAGTGCAATAATATTGTACAATTTTGTTAGGTCCCCTTCTAATATTTTCATACTCTGAAAGGGTCTGTAAGGGGTTCTTTTTCTTTTCCTATCTATTCAAAAACTATTGGTAAAAGATATCTAAACTATCAATACTATTAGTAGGTAATGCTCTAAACCATTTCCTAACATCACCAGCTAAAGTATGAGAAAACAGTCTCATTTGAACATCCCCAATATCAATTTCATGTAATTCGAGGTAATCAATCATTTTATTGACATGATGATGTGCAGTGTAGGGTCCTATGCCATCAAATTGAACAATATTGCGTTGGTAGTCTGTTGGCATAACACCAAGTGGGGCCTGTATCTATTCGCCGTGGATCTAAGTTGGGAGGGGCTAAGATGTGGGGTTGAGGTACTTGGAGATGATACTACAGTGGATGAAGATCTAGGACTAGTAGGTAATGGATGAGTAATGGTAGGTTGGTGAGGGAGTAGAGGTGTAAATGGTGGTGAAGAGTGGACTTCAAAAGTTGAGGGGAGCAATGGTGAACTAAGAGTGTTGGATAATTGTCCGAAAAGCTCAGGGGTCTTGGTAGTACTAAGGGATGATTGTGGAGAGTTTAGAATGTATTCATCAATTGATCTATTGGCCTTTTGGATTTCAAGGTTTGTAATAAACTCAGAGTCTAGAACAATTTCATCAAGTGCACTTTCAAATTTTGTTCTAACTAATGATAAATCAAATGGCACATTAAAGGGAAGTTCTTCTAAGAATAGCCACTCATGAGGACATGAATTTTCTTTAACTAATGGTATGTGGCTAACTACACTTTCTTCCTTTTTAGATTTTCTTGAAATTAGGTTGGGATTATCAACTACTGGGGCAGGGTTTGGATCTAGATTAGCCCTTGTAAAATGAGTTCTCCTTGAAGCCAAAATTTCAAATTTTTTTGATTGTTTTTGTAAAATTTTCAAGAATAACTTCTAATAAATTACTTCAAGAGGCTTGAAATGCAGATCTAAAATTTCCTTAAAGCTTTATTAAAGCTGAGGGTTTGAATCCCCAGTATGGTTGCCACTATGTTATCACTCAACACATTTCCCTAGAAGTTATTAGAAGAAGGAAGGGACCAAGGTAACCACAAACCAATATTTTAAGCATAGGCTCTAGCCAACCTATGGTTCATAGAGGGTTCTCTCTATATAATTTAGCTTTGTTTTGCTGGAATTTTATGCTAATTCAGATATTTCAGGGAGCTCTTGATTTGTATTGAAGGTTGGGTGGTGGGATTCTTGGAACAAATGGATAGAATGAGGTATTTTAGGCCATTGGGCTATGGAGTTAGAAAAAGGGCAGCAAAATTGGATCAATTCATTAAAGGGAATGTCCAAAGGGTAGGCTAGCAAAGTAAAGTGCAAGTTCTTGGAACAGAGGGGTGGAATGGTTCGAATCAGGGTGAGAGAGAAATCAAGAATTCTCAGACCGAGACTTAAACGAGGAACAGAGGGTAATCCGAAACAAAGGGCAATTAAAAATCCTTTGCTATAGATTATGAAGGAACAACCTAAACTAAGGAGCAATTAATAATTCCTTAGCTTAGATATGTGAAGAAAAACATTCAATATGCATAACAGTTAAAGCAAAGTGCAATAAAGCAAGTTCTGAGATATCATTCCATGTTACAACATTCAGATTTAGAGAAACATAAAATATTATGGAAAAACTGTTTAAGAATGAAAACAATCAACGTGAGAAAATACTTATTTGCACTTTGCTTTACATAAGAATCCTGTGAAATATCTGGTATCTATTCATTATCCAGCTTGCTGGTTCAGTCAATGATACAATAGATTTATAGACTTAAGCTCAATGAGTCTATAGAAATGTCTTATAATCCACATTACATACTTCAAATTGTGAAGTATTTATACATAAATTATTACAAAATATCTCAAACAAACTTGAGATTTAATCTAGGAAAATAAAAATATCTTCTTGCTCGAAGATAGAGGCAGCTATTGAACTGCTTTGTTGCTATCCTTTTATTATGGTAATGCTAGCCTTTACGGTTGATTTTAGCCCTTTAAGTTGCATGGTTGTTTCAACTTTCACGTATGAAAGGGTTATTGACCTTTGACTTTCCTCTGATACTCTTTGACACTAATACACTTTGGCAAGTTGCCCTATCTTCACCTGTTCACCTGGCTGTTCTACTTTCACTGCATGGTAACCTTTTTACTATAAATTTCTTAAAGTAAATCAATGATTTTTCCCACCATTCATCGTCAGGTAATTTGACATTCATCAACCTTCGGTATATCTCATCAGCTTCAGTATACTTGATAAAAATTCGGCTTGGCGATGAATAAGTGTTTTACATCATGCTAGAGGAAAAATAAGATCTCAAAGTTGTTATGCAAAAATTTGCCTGTTGGCACAACTTTTATTGCTGAAGTGTTAGCTTGATCTTTGACCAACTACCTGAGTCTTCTGCCATAGTACTATTGTGTCATTTATGACCAATGGAATAGGAAATCCTTTTTCCCTTAGAATTTGGAATTTGGCCATGAATCTATCAATGGCCACCTGCATGTTCTAGCACTTTTCCTCTAAGTTCAACATCAGGTTTCTTTTGGAAAGGACCTTCCTTATCTCCAAAATGTTCCCAGTCCTATCTTCTATATCCACCTCATGGACTTCATACCTATTTTTCTGTTGAGGAAGTGGATGAGTCTATCGGCATCCTTAGGCATGTCTCCCAACTCCTCCTTCACTTTCTGGATAGCTTCTATAGCTATCATTATTAATTTCAAAAATAACTTGAATTGATGGCCAAGTATCGTTGACAGAGTCAATGATATTGGCCCATAATAGTTCTGTTGGCCTATCCAAGGGGTTTCTCTAATGTCAAATCCTTTTCCATATTCTTAACCTTTTCACTCAATCTATTTTCCTTTCGTGGTTCCTCCCTTTGCATATTTTGGGCATGTTTGTAGTCAGTTTCTAAACTTGCCACCTTTTCTTTTAGTTTGTTCATTTTTGCGGCCTAGATTGACTTTTCATTCATGGCCTTGATTAGTTTGTCAGCCTCTTATCCTAATATACCTGTCATTGTAGATTCTGCTATAACTGGCAATGAATTGGAAGGTGGAGCTGCAGGTGCTAGTGAGGCTGCCAGTGTGGAAGGGACTGTTGTAGACACTGTAGGGATGACATTTGCAGAAATTGTGGAAATGTCAGTTTGTTTTAATTGGATCAAATTATCCAATTATTTCTATGTTTCCCTCACTTGATCATTGAGTTAGAGGACCAAGTCCATAAACTCCTCATGCTTTTGTTGGGTTTCCAAAACTTCTTGTGTTTGACGATGTTGTAGCTGGGGTATTTTTAATTGCTTTCTAAGGGCAGCAATATCATCTTTCTTCTTCTATATGAGGTACTCTACAGCCTTAATATCCTTGGGATCATGTCCCAATTCAATGAACAAGTCTTCCAAAGACTTAATCGTGGTATCCTTAGCCTGTGAGGAGGCCTTTTCCAACTACAACTGCACTGATATATTATTTAATGAACTTTGTAGATTGTGAGAAGCTATGGATTTACCTGTAAGGGTGGATTATATCATCTCTCCAGCCTATTTATGCAGTTATATTTGGTCTATGGGATGAATATCCCTTGCCAATACTTCGAACTCAACCCTCTTGAAGTCTGATGATGTTTTGGGTTGTTGCGTTGTAGGCTTAATAAAAGACTTCTACAACTTCCCTTCTTTTATGTCAAAATCCGACATCAATCTTGTCTGGTTTGTGGGAGTCAGCTTAAGGTATTGTGCATATGGAGAAGCTTTTCATTCCTCATTTTGATGTCTTTTTATTTGCTCTTTAAGTCTTTGTCCCTATCAGCAGTCTTGTTGAAATAGGACACTTCAAAACTTATCTGCCTATCCAACATCCGAGTTTGTGATGTGGAAGGCTCTTGCATGTCTGTAGAAGGAGTGGTGGCCGTACTTCTGTCTATTTCTGTGGTGGTCACCTATATCGATTCTTTTGAATTTTCCTGTTTAGTGTCAGGATTGAGTCTTTACCTCTTGTTGTGACCAGTTTCACCATGTGCCTCAGATGTATCCATAGGTGAGGTAGAGGCTTCTTCTCTACTTATTTTAGGATTTTTCTCCTCATTCTAAGGAGTCTACATGAATTGAGGGGTACTCATGGTTCCCTCTTGCTACTATGGCACCTGCAAGAAAGAACTCTCATCAAGTTTCCTTTCTAAATCAATGAGAGTGTTTTCTATGTCTACTCTGGTACTATCCCTGTCAATAAAAGTGTTTTCCACCCATTCTGTCTAGTTGGCATGTGCCTCTATTTCAGGTATGGGATGGAGAATGAAAGGTCCCATCTTGAACCTTTTTATTTTCTTGATGATGAACTCTAAAGGGTCATATCTACATACAAAACTCCTTTGAAATTTCATGCTTTACAGAATCAGGCTTGCCTCTTTCCCTGCCTCTCTAGAATTTCATATGAAGGGACCTAACTGGTCTTTGATTTTGTAATGGGCATTTCTTTTGGTAATGACAAAGTTCATCACATAAGAGTTGATGGTCTGTCTGTAGTAGTCAAAGGTGAATAACCTCATAGGGAGGTATCTTGGTAGCTTGTACGGTGCAAGCGTGCAACCATATATCCTATTTCTTTGTGGTTTTGGTACAGGTACCAATCTCCCACTTTGGTTTGTTTTGACAGTTGGAGGACTCTTTTTATTTCTGGACTAATCCTAGGTGGAGGATTTCCATTCAGCGTAGCCATCATTATATACACAAAATAACCAATGAAATCTGAGTATGTATATGGTGACCCAAACTTATGGAAAAGTGGGGTCCCAAATATGACAGACCTAGGCTGGCCTCTTGTGTCAAGCTTCTGAAGAGTGAAAGGAAACTTGTCTGACTGATAATATAAGAAAAGGTGATATAAAACAGATGAGTATTTGAATACTCTCTCAGTGCTCATTCTTGTGAACTACTCATGCATTCTTTCAGCTATAAATTTGGCATAGTCATATGTGCTTATAGGAGGCTGCCCTGGGGTATAAATGGACATGAAGGAAAGTATGAGTTCATCAATGTATTCACTGGTAGTGTAACCCAGAACACATGATATCATGGTCACAATGTATTGGCCCCATTTCTAGAAAATAGTAGCAATATATGGAGGGGAGTCCTTGGGGATGTGCTTTTCCTCTACGATGAAGGTTTGGAACAACTGGGTCAATCGTGATGGGCTTAGCTTATGATATTGGTCCAAAAGGTCTCCAATTGAGAGTGGGGTTAGGTTTGATGCTGGTTGGAAGTGCAACATTTCATTTATAGACTCAGTTGTGACAGTGAATAGAACCTTCTGGTCATGCGACATTACAGCTCTATGGCTAGGGACATAGCATGTATAGCACATATGAACAATTTCTGCAGAGATATGAACTTGGGGGAATTGGTATTTCGGTAGATTGGACTCCCAAAGGCCAATATAATCTGTATGGTTCAGGTGTCTATCTTTGCTTAGGAAATGGATTTTGAGTAGGAGCTCTGAGGCAATTGTATCTTTTATTTGGAAATCCTTTTTAGCTAGGGGAAGGTGGTTAAGGTATAGATGAGGTGTAGAGATGGGCCTTACATAATTGGGGTAGCCATACTCAATTCTTGTGAATTTGAGGTTGGTTGGTATTTTGATTTTTTTATGGTAATAGGAGGTTTTGCAGAAGGTTTAGGTTCACAATGTTGGAAATAAAGTAAAATTGATAGATTTTACATAATTAACAGAGTGTAGAGGTTGCAATTATTTGGAATTTCACAAGAGGACTCGCATTTTAGGGTGAAATACCTGGAAGTGGGCGAAATTGGTTGAAAATGGTGGTTGACGAAAGTTGCAGAGATTCATACGGTTCTGGTATGGACTAAGGAGTGAGTTGGGTTGTCTACAACATTTCTGAAGCAATGTTGGAGGCCTGTGAGTAACTTCTTCATTTGCGTAGGTTGCAACAAATTTCTGAATTCTCAAGAGCAAATGAGTGAAAAGAGAAAAAACAGGGGTACACGGGATTTTATAGAAAAAAATTATTTTTTGGCAGGTTCATTAACTGATGAACAGTGGGAATTTTTTTCGGTTACACAGGGAACTAGTTTTATGAGGTCATCGCACCGCTTTTGAGGGGGAAGTGGTTTTTAGGAGGGCTCACCCAATCTACTCAAGCGTGTGACAAGTAGCATGGAAGGGGCCTGGGAAACCCACCTTATTGGGTGGGTAAAGGATGGTCATTGGGTTTGGTCAATATGGCTGAGCCATAAGATGAGGGGAAGGGAGATCATATGGGAGTCGAGTGATGGAGTTGCACAAAGAATAAGCGAAAAGATTTCGGGGGGGGGGGCAGGCGGGTGGGCATGGGTCTAATCACTAGTTGTATGGGATTAGCTTAAAACTTAACCTCAGTCTTAACTAATCAGGGTGCTTTAATAGATGATTAGGCAATGGGGCGGGGTTTTAATATATTTTTTGGGATATGGGTGTGATTATATAGTTTATAATTAAACTAAGGGGTGGGGTTATTTACATAAAGGAATTAAATTTATACGGGATAATGCGTTTTTTCAGAATTTTTATATATTGTAAATTAGAAAATTAATATAAGGTGAATAAAAGGAAGGGTTATAGCACTTAAGTATATGGAATTTTATGCGCTTTTCATACACTTAGCACTTAGGATAAAATGCATTTGGTGGGTTTTTATATGAAATATGTTTGGTCAGGGGTTTTCAACTTTCCTAGGTAAATGCAGTTTGACCTTAGGAAACGGGGTTTTATGAAGCGGGTGAATTAAGTGTAGGGGATTTTAACACCTTACATTCTCTAAGCCTTTTTGACTTAAATGATCCTAGGTATTATAATTTTTGTTATGGAAGGGAAATTAGTATGTTTTCTAGGGGTGAAAAGGAATGATGGGGAATTAGTCATTTTGAACTTGTAAACCATTTCTTATGCTTTGTTAAGTGCTCATGTACATTTGAAATATATCATTTAAGCATAAAAGTTGTGCTTTCATCAAGTGACCTTAGTAGTTGTGCAACCTTTCTACTACTTACACATTCACCTACCCTACAATTATTTCTTCTTTTATTTGGGTGCATTTAAGCTAACAAACCCTTATCAAATTTTTTCTTTTCTTTTACACAGTGAACTATCTAATTCTAACCTTATATCATCCAAGGGCTTAGATTAAACTGATGAGCCCCTTTTATTTTCTCTACCTACTTAATAATCTACAAAGGTTAAACAATTTGGTCAGATTTTATTCTCTAACTATAAAGATAAAATTCAAAATATGAAATAGCCAAGTTTAAACAATTTGACTACCATGGGATTGTGGCATAAGTAACAAGCTGCACACAATCATTATTAGGCCTAAAATTAAATAGTAGTTTCATTTTGACTTGCATACTTTCATGGTCTCTTTTTTGTTTTTCTCGGGTTCATTTATTTTCATTTTTTTGACCTTTTCTTCTTCTTTTTGTCCTTTGATTTTTATTTTAGGACATGCCCTCTTTACATTTTTAAAATTTTTCAATATTGAAAACATTTGTAGAAAGCAAAGGTATGTACAATATTACAAGGCTTAACATTAGTCATTCAAAATTATGACTCCTATTGGTATAGGAACCCAACACTAAACATGACAACGAATACGTTTTTGTGGTCATCGATAGATTCTCTAAGATGGCCATCATGGTAGCTTGCAAGAAGAGTATCACAACAGAGGTCACTGCTAAGCTCTTCTTTGAGCGAGTGTGTGTAAAAGTTTTCTTGCATTGGATCTCTCTCACAAGGTTGGTTGGTGAGAGGTATTGAGTTGGTACCTAGTGGAGCAGGCTAGGTGTCTAGATATATCCATTTATAGGATCATAATTCAATAGTGGCTGTGGGTTAACAGAGGAGCTCAAGGGCCAGATTATCATTGGGATTCAGGTGGGATTCCCCTTCACATCATGGATTTGGTTAGTGATGGTCTTAGCAAAGTGGTCAACTAGGTGACCGAGGGCACATGCACTTTCATACCTCCCTTAGAGTCCCAGACAAAACTAGTGACATGTTGGATTGATATGGGAGAAAGAGGACTCCATACATTGGTTATGCATAGTCTTGCAGGATGATCAATGTACTCTAGAAACAACTTGATGGAGGAGGTGGCATCAATAGGTCATGAGATATGGCCTTTTATGGAGACAAGGATTTCCCACATAGATATGGGGCATATGGGTCACTAAGGAGAAAAATTGTAGTGACACTACCACTAGTACATAGGGATATTTTCCTCTAAGATATATAAAGGAGGATCATGATGGTAGGTCAACCCACTCGAGGTTATGAAGATGAGATAGTGGAGATGGTGATAATGATAGGATGTGGGCTAATTTATATTGATGAAATCTTAAGCCATGGTGTCCAATGGTGTATATGGCTATGCAACATTGAGCAATGGTATGAAGAGGAGAATCGACGTGATTGGTGGTGTGTATGGTGGCATCGTGGAGTAGGAGGAGAAATTCACATTGTAATGAATATCATCATGGAGTTGTGGATACATTGACACAGAAGGGATACCAACTAATTCTGGATGATATGGTAGCATGTAGTGGTGTGAGATGGTGCAGAAAGGTGTGCAACATCATGCATTTGTATTCCCAAGTTCTTAAAGATACATGGTTGTATGTAGTAGTGTACGAGGTTGCACAATAGACTGGGGAAGTGCTGCTAATAAGGAGATTTTAGATAATCCATTGGGGTGGGAATACCTAGGTTTGGAGAGTGGGATGGTCATAGGGTTGGTCGTGAGCATCCATACGGGTTCTTGATCATACCCAACAAATCCCACACATCTTTCACTCTCTCGCATTACATGCAATCAAGGGGATCCTTTTTGTGTCTAATTGATACCCTCATTATGATGGGTAGCAAGGCTTCATAGTTTTTCCTAATTTGGCTCTATGAGATTCAAAACATCATGGAAATGATAGATATTCTCCACTGGAGGAGCAAGGTTAGTGCACAAGTTGGCAGGCACAAGTTGGGGATTGCGGTGATCTTCAACAAAGGTGGTATATATTTCATCCCTGAGTCGACAGTTAGGGCAATGATAATGGGGTAGACATAAGCCACTCCTTCTGTAGGACATGTGGTCGTGCATTAGTAGAGGATATTGTGTATGGCTGATAAAGTTTTCCTATTGGTGTCCAGGCTCCAAAAATTATGTTGGTGCATTGTCAAGAGTGAGGATGATAGACTCAGTGGGATGGTTGGCAAGAGAAATACTAGTACGCATGGATTGGATCAATTGTGTGTATCAAATATACATCTATTAGTGAGATTCAAGGAGTATCTATATGGCACATGTGGTTTATAGTGTACATCGGCACTATGTAGTGGTAGGTGACATGAATTGTAAGTGGTGGGCTTCGAAATTTGTTATGGGATCCATGGATCGATTAGGTTAGTGGACCACTTATTTCTTGGAGGATCATGGAGATGAAAGTGATAAGAATGCATCTTCCTTGGGATGACAAGTCAAGGATCATTAGGATCATCACTATGGGTCATGGAAGGCCTTCCCTGCGAATGTTCTGGCTAGATTCTAGACATGGATTAGTAGATTATGAGCTTGCCATGATGCCTTCATATGATATACTTCAAATATGTAGAGTTCTCCTTTATTAGTGTTGTGATGTAGGATTATAGGAATGGATGACTCAACAGGGGCACGAGAGGGTAACAATTATGACTAGATCAACACAACATCCACATGGCGTTCTACATTTAAGATTAGTATGGGACCCTTGAGCTACATGGTTGGAAATTTAGGCCAAAATTTCGGGAGAGTAGGTTCCAACAGGGGAAGGTCACCCAAATATTCCATTGGGCCTCTATTTGGCAGCAATAATTTCACTTATGAGGGACATGTTGAGATGGGATAACACATCACAGGGGTGGCTATATGACTAGCAAGAGATGGTTGTGATTAAATCATATGGATGATGGACCTATTCTATGAGACTTGAGTTGTAACTTACGGAGTTCACTCTTAAGTTTCCAAAGATCGATTTCTCAGTAGGACATATTTCCAAGGAGTTGGTAGGAACTTTGTAGTATTAGGGTACTCGGCTTGTTGACAGTATGTGGGATATCTCTTGCCCCCATACAATATTGGATTATGCGTGCAGTGAGGGGTGCTTCACATTGAGTAGGATGACTTGTGATCCCAGTATTGAGGGATTCCTTTATGAAAGGATTGTGTATGGATCTGGGGTGACTCTGTGGCACATTTGGGACCCTAGTATTATTTGTAGTGACAGTTTGGATCAGCAGATATAGAGAGAACTTATTCGATCATTTCTTAAGGACAAGTAATTTTGGGGAGAAAGGAATGTAATGTCCCCAATTTTTTATTTACTATATGAGGAGGATAGCGAAGACTCTCAAGGTTGTGCCAATAGCCATAGGAGTAAGGATACAACATTAGTGGGTTGGAGGGGCCAATAGTAGGAGGTAAATGTTTTTATCCTAAGAAAAATGGGACCAAAGGGGTCTAAAAATTCACTAACTAATTAAAATAAAAATCAACTTTAATGAATTACTTAAGAAATAAAAGAAAAGAATGAAAAAAGGTGAAGACAATTTACATAAGGGGGAAAAAGGGAATGGGACTCCATTCTTCTCAAATTGATTTTAGAAATGGATCGCTTGTTAGGTACTTAGCGCAAGGGTTTGGAGTGCTGTTGAGAACAAGAATTTTAGGTAGAATTCAATCTAGCTTCGAAAAACATTGAGTGTCTGCCTTGCTAGAAAATCAGAGGAGTCTATCGCGAGGTTTAAATTCAGCTTCAATTCATTTGGTTGGTGGAAGTGTGCATTTATTTGGTGTGGGGTAGCAGTCGACTTGGCCCCACATATATTTTGTAGTTTCTGGGAATTATTTTATCGTCTCGAGATGAAATTTCAGTGGAGATTTTACCAGCAAATTGGAGGATATTTGAGGGTCAAGTTGCTCTCTTCCTAGAAATGCATGTATCTCACTAGAGGAAGCCTGCACAACCTATTTTGTTGAGTAGATTGGGATCTTATTGGAGTTGGAGGATGGGAGCACTTTGCATAAAATTATTAAAGGAATGTGGACTTTTTACCTATTGAATTAGGGAACATCTTTTTAGCTAAATTTTGCAAATATTCACACTAGTTGACCAGTTGGGTCACTCATACTAGTTGGAGGGTTTTTCCACTCACAGGTTTTGGGCCAAACCCTTTCTAGGTTTTTCTAGGTTTCTTGCAAGGAGGTCACACACTAAGTTTTAAACCGATATGGTCATTATTTAGGCCATAGAACATCTTCTCCATCTCAAGTTGTTTTATTTATTTACTGAACCATACACTAGGATTTTCTCGGTGTGGAACCCTCAAGCAATTAAGAAAATAATTTTGGTTTTTTTGAAAGAAGCACATGGGTGGAGTTTCAGGTTGATCTTAACACTATTCAAGGAAGCCATCATCAGTTACATCTAACAGTTAGGATAAAACCATTTATTCGGTTGTGCATGTCATAGATCCAAGTCATACACTTATTGGGTCATATAGATATGTTTGGGTTTTTCTCTGCTTGCTTTGGAAAGCCCATGTTCTATCATCACTTCTTTAATGTACTCATTTTCCATGATATGATAAAATGGCTCAATGGTTTTTCCACTCTTATCTGTGTTTATTTTTTTTTGTTATTCCTTACATATTTTAGTTGTTTATGTTCATATCTATTATTTATTGTATTATTCCCAAAGGGAACATTACAATCCACCATTTATTGTTTCTATTTTTATTTTCTTTTTTGGTAGTGTCCATGATTTTAGTATCATCATGTGCAAGGAAATAAAATTGCGCAAATGTTTCATGAGATGCTCAAATCCTCTTAGAAATCAATAATACTTACGATTACATGTCACTAGATGATTGGGTCAAACCATCCATCATTAGCTTCTGTAATTGGAATGGTGTCACTTGTGACCTGGAGAATCGACAAAACATAGTAGCTTTGAGTTTGCAAAACAAGAAGCTCTCTATTTCAATCCCTCCAGAATTGGGATACCTCCATCTCTTGGCTTCATGCAACCTTTCCTACAATGGGTTCATCTGTTTCATTCCTTCTTCCCTCTTTGGAGGACCTAATTTCTCACTATCCTCTCTCTCACTTGCCCACAACCAAATCACTGGTACCCTTCTGACTAACCTCTTCAATTCCACTATTATTCATTATCTCAACTTATTGTATAACTTCCTCATTGACTTCATTTCTCCTCAAATTGGCATGTTTTCCAACGTCCACCATCTGAACCTCTACCAAAAAAGTTTTAAGGTTCTGATTCTATTGCCTCTATCTAACTATAAAAAGCTTACTATCCTAGATTTGTGTTTGAATTTTGTATTGAATAGAACTATACCCTCCAGAGTTAATTTTTCCATCTATATCAGAAAAATTTTGTCTAGATATTAGCGATCTCATACGCACAATTCCCATATCGATTCCTTCCACCTACACTCAATTGATCATGTTGATGATTTGAAACAATTACATGTCTAATAATTGGTCAAATTATGATACCTGAAAATACTTTACATAATAGGTCAAATTATGATACCTAAGAATACTTTACATAGAACTAGTCAACGTCCATGGTCCAATCTATAGTGATCTCGGGAACATTATGACACTCAAAGTGTTTACCCTTTACGGTAACTCTATGATGGGCATGATCCCTAGATCTCTTGTACAACTTTCTAATGTTAATGATTTTGTGATAAGATCCAATTCCCTCATAGGCTCCCTCCCGCTCGAGCTCGGTAATCTTACCATCATCCAGTACATGCAACTACGAGACTATTAACTCATAGGATGTATACATAATGATTATGGTTGTTTAAAATTAGTCACCAGATTCCAGGTACAAGCAACAATTTGAATGGATGGATTCTTGCAGAGCTAGGAAACTACTTCAAGTTGACCCAACTTTGGCTCCAAATAAATCGACTGAACAGGTGTATACCAAAAAAGTTAGGACACGGCTTGAATCAGCTTGGCATCCTATATCCTGACCACAATCACTTAAGTGGTACAATACCAGACAATAAATACAAGAGAGAACAATCGACTAGGAAAATGTTGTCAATGTTGTATTGCATGTCACTAATGGACTTATTTATCTTCACGAAGTGGGTTTAGAACCTATTCTTCATTGTGATATCAAACCCTCCAAAATATTTCTTGATTTTGACCTCAACCCTATAATTTTTAATTTTGGGCTCTCAAGAATTTTGAAATATGGCGATGTAAGAAATGGTTTCAGTACCTCCAACATGAAGGGCTCCATCAATTACATGGCACCAAGTACACAAATTTTCTGTACATATGGTTGGTCCTATTAGTGTTTTATATGGTCATTATGATTTCATTTTCGATTATGTATGTTCAGTATGTCATGTGTTTGTGTTGTGTATTTCAGAGTATCCAACATTTTCAAGAATCACCTCTAAGTTGATGCGTACAATTATGAAATTGTCCTCCTAGAAATGGTTAGTGGTAGAAGCCCAATATGTGAGATGTTTTTGGATGAAATGACCACACTTTGACAATGGGTGGTGAAGGCCATTGGTGATGGAAATCCATAAAGAGTTGTTGCTCCTCACATTTTTGAACAAAGTGCATCCAAGGAGAACTCAATTGAAGATAAGACCATTAAACTTCTGAATTTGGGTATCGCTTGCAGCTCAGATGCACCTCAAAATAGGCCAACAAAGAGGGAAGTGGTTAGCATTTTGAGTGCAATGAGAAACTGAGTTCAATTCGTTTGGATTTTATAAATGACAGGAATAAATTTATCCATGGCCTCCAATCACGCCATCCTATTCTTGTTAATTAATTAACAAGTTATGAAACCATGCTCTCAACCACCCAACCTAGAACCTAGGATTGGTAATTGAAATTTTTTGGTGCTATCCATATCCCTAATTAATGGATAAATATCTCCTCTAAAAAATATTTTTGGAGGTTCAAGGTAGCATTCATGGAGATTGAACCACAAAATATTCCTTAAGATCCCAATTCTTAATTTTCCTCTACCATGCATGGTTAGTCTCCAAAATTACAAACACCCATGTTTAGTGCTCCAAAATTCATATATATATATATATATATATATATATATATATATATATATATATATATATATATATATAGATATATATATATATATAGATATATATAAATAAAATTACTCTATTGAAATTAAAGGGGTAAAATTACATCTTGACCGAAGTAAAAAACAACTGCCCTGAAGGAGAGGTAGAGAATGTCAGAAACAGTGCCCATGATAGAGAACTTAGTTGAGAACCAGTTATCAAATCCCACGTAGGGGAACAAGTGTTGACCTCCTTGATATTATAGAACTTACAAAAATTCACAAAAACTTGCATTTTGAACCATAACTTGCAGAGAGGAACCCATGAATCAGCTTAAACAAAAATTTGCCCGCTATTATGGGCCACATGACATGAAACAAAAGCAACAGAGAGCGAACTAATCATCTAGAGGCTCTTCCATAATTCTGCACCAACCGAAATCAGGCAGATCCCTTACACGTGTATCTTCAGTTTTAGAAGGACCAGGATCCGCCGGCGCCATCACCACGTTAGGAGCATTGCGAGCTTGAACCTTCGGAGCCTGCAAAGAAAATGGATTCGGCGGAGGATAGAGCCAGGGCCCTCCTGATGTGAGCTAGAATCTCCCAGTTGGGCTTCCTCATCAAAGAACAACACCAAAATGTGAGCTGTAATCCTTGGACAATTCAGAGAGAAATTGAAGGTGAAAATTGCAGAGCCAAATGAGGAAGAGGACATGGAATCTGGAGAATGTGGCTCAGGGTAATGGTTGCGCAGATGCAGATGCCCTATCTCAAGGTAAGGGATGGAGGGCGCACATCAAGGAGTACCCCTGTGACATCTCATTCTGTGGCGAAGATGGGGCATAACAAAAACAACAGTGGCCCTAGGAAAAATAGGCCAAGCAACCACGATGAACGAGTGCGGGCGAATCAAATAGTCATCCAAATGAGGGCCAGAGGCTCTAGAGAGAAACCACGGAATAGACGGAGGTAGCTCCTCAGGATTACCAGAGCCTAGCTCCAGCTTAGTCGCCCCTTTCAATCCACTAGAGCCAGCACCATACAGACCATAACCAGACTGACAAAGCAACAAAGGCTCCTTAGCAATCCCATGGCTGAGCCTAGATTTATCTCCCTCAGTCGTGCCTCGAATAGCACCCGCCATTACTATGGCATTAAATAGAGCCAAGGTCTGGTGCAGTCAAGAGCGTGCGGAGGTGATAGACATATCGGAGGATAGGATCGGAGGATCAGAGCTGCTTGAGGTGAAGCCAGATCCCCAAATGTCGAGGTTCTTCCTTCGTCTGGAAATTATCTATGCGGTACAAGGCAGGCAGGTGTTGTCCCACCTCGCCCCACCCTTGTCCAATCTCATTAACACCCTGGCATGGCATCCGTATCCGGGGCCCCAAAATTCATATTAGTAATCAAATATCCACTCTTATATGGTGCTCAAAGGGTCATAATGGTACTCATATCCCCATAGTAAATCTAAGAGTATCCTTAAGTGATCATATGTGATGTTCCAATGTAATTTGCATCCCTTATATGCCTAAGAATCTTCCTTTACTTCTGTTAGCACCTAAATCTGCCCTAGGCTGAAGGAAGGCAAAACTCAGGGTAACCACAAACCACGCTCAGTCTGGTAGCCAGCCCTACCAGAACAGGAGATGGCTCTCTCTGAGTCACGCTCAGTGAATAGATAAGAAAAAAATGGTCTAAGATGACTTACAGTGAAGTATTGATCTTAGGCTAGTAAATGAATAGGGATACAAGAAACAATTTCTATGAATGAATGAGCTTCTAGGATGGTATGGGACCAACGGTCAGCAAAGAATAGAGAATTTAATACAAATGCACAGATTACTTCATGAGTCAAGGCAGACGGAAAGTGTAGCAATTTCGTTTGGAATATCGTGGAACAGAGAGATTTCTGAGGAGTGTGAAAATTCCATAGGAACATGAATCCTTTTCAACAGAAGAAGAGCACTAAACATGAAATTTTCCCACAGGCAGAGCAATAAAATTGAATTCTACCTAATCTCACTCAGAAAATTTCACAGGAAATGGACATGAATTGAATTATGAAACATAACGAAATACATATGAAAACATAAGAGACACATTTACTACACTCAAAACCACAAGAATCTCATGAAACAGGGCCGCTGCCTTTCATTAATTCTCTGTCAAAAATATACAGTGAAGAAACAGAGTTTCTTTCCCATAGTCTCCCAGAAGTTACAAGCCAACTAACCCTTTTCAAATAGCTTACATACAATATATAGAATGTGCCATGAAGATATAGAACGCCCAAGGGTTGGGGAGTCACTCGAATCATTACAAAATGGAGATGAAGAGCCAACCATCAACTATAGGTGCAGTGCTACAAACATGACATTTGGCTTGGGTGACCGTTTGCCTTCCTTAACAACTTGGATAGAAGTCAGTATGGAAAAGAAATGCTTTAAATGCCACCTTTGGTGCCAAAAGGCCGAAGTGTAGATGAGCGGGCCCACTTGGAGAAGTCACGAATCGAAAATTCGCGAAACGGAAGCAAATTTGGCAATTTTTCCTCTGTGCACCGCGCTACTTTGGGGCCTATTTTGGGGCACTTGCAGGGGTCAAAAATGTTCCCAACTGGGCTTGTTTGAAATCCTGTCTTGTCTACTTTCTAACCCAACTAGAATTTTTGAATTTGGTGCTCATTTTCCCCTCCAAATCTCCATTCTCCCAAGACTGCTTCCTGTGTGTCAAAAAAGGGGCAGAGATGCCATTTTTTGGGCGTTTTTGACCTTTTGGAGACTCATATCTTGCCCAAATTTCTTGTCCGAGCACCAGTATTCATGATTTTCCATGCGGAATCCAGAAATGGAAACCATTCCTCATTTGGAGCTCTCAATTTTTACCGCCGCGCCACGGGGAGAAAAACCCTTTGTTTTGCCCAAAAATTTGTCATGTGACCAAAAATTCCCCAAATTTCTTGAAATTTGGGCTGGAGGTTCTCTATGGGGTGTTATGATGGGCAAAGGAAGCCTCAGCCAAGATTCTAAGCTGATATTTCTCTTTTGCCTCTTTTGCCTTTCTTGTTGCTTTCCTCAATTTCGCCTTCAAACTCTTTATTCAGGCCTTGAAGCTCATGTTTCGTGTCCTGTAATGATAAGCCATGTGTCTCAGCAAGGCAAGGTCCTGATCGTCCTTCTCTAGCAGCCTCTCCAAGTTCATGTTCACGCTCTCGAGATGGGCCTCCTGATCCTAATTGATCTCTTGCTCCAATGATGTGAGCTCAACTCTTCTCCTTTGAGAAGCTTGGCAATGCTCACGAATGTTTTGCAGTTCCATAATCGCCCTCTGATCCTCTAGCTATTTGTTTCTCTGCTCCAGGTACTTCATGTTCCACTTAGCCCTCTCCAAGTCAAGGGATAAGGCCTCAATCACTGATTGTTGCTCCTGGATGATCTCTCCAAGCTCTACATTTGTAGGTTCTGTATCTGTCTCATCATCATGAAGTAGAACGAATTATGTCTCTCGTTCACCTGATGGCTCACCTGAAGGCCCCTCATCATGCATGGGATCCTTACCTTTGTCCTGTTCCTGTGTCGTTGATGTAGGAAGCGAGGCCCCTTCCACCCCTGGTGGAGATAACACTCGCTTTGCCGCTGCAAACAAATGTCTACTGCCTCTCTAATAGGTGATGAATACTGGCATCGTAGCAGTCTTGTGGCGCTCATACTAATGTGAAGGACCAGCTATCTCATGCTCTGCCTATGATACTACATGTGGAGTGCTGAAGAAGTCCCGGGAGATGAAGTCCTCCCAAGTAATGCCTTGCAATCCCAACTGATGATCCACCAAACTCTGGATAAGAGAAAAGTGATAAACACTGTTGAGCTGCTGCTGAGGGGTCTTATGCTGCATGAAATTTTTCATCCTCTCTATGTTCTTGCAAATGAAAAATGGGAGGTTCATCATCCGAACCCTGGTAAAGTGCATGAGCAACCTAATGTGATAGGCATAAAGGCAAGAAAACCTCCCCTCACAACTGAAGTACTTCATGATCAATTTCATGAGTGGAGCATACTCATCTCTTAAAAATCTAAATGGGAAAACTCTCGTGAGCTGACTCAAACAACTGGCCTTAATGTAAGGCTCATAATGATGCCTCTCCACCTTCTTCTTCTTATGCCACTATTCTCCAACATTTGGTATGCATGTTGCCACTGATATGGCTTCGAGTGTCAATGTGAAAGTGACCCCAGCCAAGATAGACTGACCTCCATGTAGGTGAAGCACAAAAAGACCGGCCAACTCATGATGAACTCTAACATTTGCCACCCTTTGACAAAATTCAAAACATGCTAGGTGCTGGAAACATGACAAAGCAAGAGGGCATGCTTGCAACTCAGTGAGGGTGTTTGTCTCATCTCTAACATGTTTGCCACTCCGGCGATGTCTCCTGGGGGCCTGTTCTCCTGAAGCTGTATCACTATGGGTCTCCACCTCATACTCTGATGAAACCTCGAATGCCATGGTTATTGTTTATAAACTGTATTTAGGCTGCCCAATGGACCGATCTATCGATGCTTTGTTATGGAAATGATGAGATGAAGAGGGATATTCACGAAATATTGTATAAAGGGCACATCAAACCAATCTCATCACCTCGCGAGAGCCCAATTGTATTTGAAAAGAAGAATAATTAGACCTGGAGACTCTGTATTGACTATTAGACACTTAACAAGATCATTGTCCAAACTAGGTACCCAATCCCACAGATTGATGACCTCCTATACTAGCTTAAGGGAGTCAAATATTTCATAAAGATTCACTTGAAGTCAGTTTATCACCAGTTGCCTATCAAACCCTCCTATGTGTGGAAGACTACCTTCAAATCCAAGGAGGGAATTTTCGAATGGTTGGTCATGTTGTTCAGATTGATGAATGCCCCTATAACCTTCGTGAGACTGATGCAAGAAATCTTGCACCCCTTCACCAATTCATTCATGGTGGTTTATTTAGATGACATATTGATCTCTAGCCAGAGATGGGAAGAGAACCTCCACCATATTCAACAGGTCCTTCAAACCCTGCGACAACACAAGCTATGTGCTAACTTGGAGAAATTCACCTTTGCCTTGACCCAAGTTCAATATCTAGGGTACATCATTGATGAGCAGGGTGTACATGTGGACCCATCCAATATAGAAGTCATTCGAGATTGGCCAACCCCACCCACTCTAACAAGTCTCCATAGATTTTTAGGTCTTGCAAATTTCTACCATAGTTTCATGTTCGGGTTTTCTCATATCGCTTGGCCTTTAAGTCAAGTCACCAAGGGTAGAGTGAAAGAAAAGTTTTTTTGGTCTAAAATCCCAACATCAGGTGTTCCCTGAGTTGAAGAATTGCCTCTGTTATGCACCAGTTCTGACACTACCAGGCCTGCAAAAACCATTTGAGATTGAGACAGGCACGTCCGACTATGCTATTGGTGAAATTCTTACTCAGAATGGGCATCCAATGGCTTACCACAGTGAGACACTCTCAGAAATAGTTTGAAAGTAACCCACTTATGATAAAGAAATATATTCCATAGTGAAAGCATGCCGTCAATGGAAGCATTACATTCTAGGGAAGGAAACTGTCATCCACATAGAACACTGAACCCTACAGTTCATACAACCACAAGGTAAGTTACAGAATGATCGCCATCATAATGGTCCACCTACCTGCAACAGTTCCATTTGAACATTAAGTATAAGAAGGGAAGCACCAGTAATGTCAATGATTTTCTCTGTTGACCATCAGTCATGGCACTGATCACTATGCTCGACTCCTATGGTCATGAGACATTAGGGTGGCCACATCTTTACAAGTGTGATGCAAAATTTGGTAGTACATACCAAATACTCTTAGCAGGGAAGAAAGTTTCAAAATTTCACCATCAAGATGCACTGTTATGCCACCTAGGATACATTTGTGTTCCTTCAAGTGAGTGTGCCAAGATGATTTTGGAGGTGCATTACAATCGGATTGTTGGAAATTTCGGAGTAGAGAAAATAGTGGCAGTATTGCAAAATTATTTTTAGTGGCCAAAAATTCAATAGGATGCTAGGAAGTACATTAGATCTTGCACTGCCTATGTCATTTCCAAACCATCCATCAAGAGGCAAGCCATGTATACTCCTCTACCTACTCCTTGTCATCCTTGGGATTCTATCTCCATGGATTACATGTTGAGCCTTCCTTCTACTAAGTGTTATCACTCAGTACCTTTCCCTAGAAGTTATTAGAAGAAGGAAGGGATCGAGGTAACCACAAACCAATATTTTAAGCATAGCCTCTAGCTAACCTATTGTTCAGAGAGAGCTCTCTCTATATAATTTATCTTTGTTTTGCTGGGATTTTAGGCTAGTTTTGAATTTTCAGGGATTTTTTTATTTGTATTGAAGGTTGGGTGGTGGGATTCTTGGAACAGATTGATAGAATGAGGTATTTTAGGCCATTTGGATATGGAGTCAGAAAAAGGGTAGCAGAACTGGATCAATTCATTAAAGGGAATGTCCACAGTATAGGCTAGCAAAGTAAAGTGCAAGTTCTTGGATTAGAGGGGTGGAATGGTTTGAATCAGGGTGAGAGCACAATCAAGAATTCTCAGACTGGGACTTAAATGAGGAACAAAGGGTAATTGTAAACAAAGGGAAATTAAGAATCCTTTACTATAGATTATGAAGGAACAACCTAAACTAAGGATAAATTAATAATTCCTTAACTTAGATATGTGAAGAAAAACATTCAATATGCATAGCAGTTAAAATAGAGTGCAATAAAGAAAATTCTGAGATATCATTCCATGTTACAACATTCAAACTTAGAGAAACATAAAAGATTATGGAAAAATTGTTTAAGAATGAAAACAATTAACGTGAAAAAATACTTATTTGCACTTCGCTTTACACAAGAATCCCGTGAAATATCTGGTCTTTATTCATTAATCCAGCTTGCTGGTCCAGTCAATGATACAATAGATTTACGGACTTAAGCTCAACCAGTCTATATAAATGTCTTAGAATCCACACTACGTACTTCGAACTGTGAGGTATTTATACATAAATCATTACAAAATATCTAAAACAAACTTGAGATTTAATCTAGGAAAATAAAAATATCTTCTTGTTGGAAAATAGAGAAAGCTATTGAACTACTTTGTTGCTGTCCATTTTCTTATGGTAATGCTGGCTTTTATCGTTGATTTTAGCCCTTTAAGCTGTGTGGCTATTTGAGCTTTCATGTATGAAAGACTTATTGACCTTTGAATTTCCTTTGATACTCTTTGGCACTGATACACTTTGGCAAGCTGACCTGTCTTCACTTGTTCACCTCGCTGTTCTAATTTCATTGCATGGTAACCATTTTACTATAAATTTCTTACAGTAAACCAGTCATTTTTTACCACCACTCATCATCAGGTAATTTGACATTCATCAACCTTCGGTATATCTCATTAGCTTCAGTATATTTGGCCAAATTGGGCTTGGTGATGAATAAGTGTTTTACCTCCTGCTAGAGGAAAAACAGGTTCTCAAAGGTGTTATACAAAACTTTGCCTATTGGCATGGCTTTTACTGCTGAAGTGTTAGCTTGATCTTTAGCTAACTGCCTGAGTCTTCTGTCATAGTCCTGTTGTGTCATAATTTTGTTATTGATGACAAATGGACTAGGGAATCCTTTTTCCCTTAGAATTTGGAATTTGGCCATGAATCTATCAATGCCCCCCTGCATGTTTTGGCACTTTTCCTCTAACTTCAACATCACGTTTCTTTTGGAAAGGATCTTCCTTATCTCCAAAATGGTCCCAATCTTGTCTTCTATATCCAGTTCATGGATTTCATACCTATTTTTGTTGTTGAGGAAGTGGATGAGTCTATTGGCATCCTTAGGAATGTCTCCCAACTCATCCTTCACTTTCTGGATAACTTCTGTAGCTACCTTTATTAATTCTGTTTGTTCAAAAATAACTTGAATTGATGGCCAAATATCATTGACAGAGTTAATGATATTCGCCCAAAATGTTCCTTGGCCTATCCATGGGGTTTCTCTAATGTCAAATCCTTTTCCATATTCTTAACCTTTTCACTCAATCTATTGGTCTTTTGTGCTTCCTCCCTTTGCATAATTTGGGCAAGTTTGTAGTCAGTTTCTAAACTTGCCACCTTTTCTTTCAGTGTGTTCATTTCTGGGGCCTAGATTGAAATTTCATTCATGACCCTGATTAGTTTGTTGGCCTCTTCTTCTCCTATACCTATCGTTGTAGATTCTACTATAACTGGCAATGAAGTGGCAGGTGGAGCTGCAGGTGCTACTGAGGCTGGCAGTGTGGAAGGGATTGTTGTAGACACTGTAGGGATGACATTTGCAGAAGTTGTGGAAATGTTATTTTGTTTTAATTGGATCAAATTATCCAATTCTCTCTCTATTTCCCTTAGATGATCATTGAGTTGGAGGACCAAGTCCATCAACGCCTCATGCTTTTGTTGGGTTTCCAATACTTCCAACGTTTGAGGATGTTGCAGCTGGGGGATTTCTAATTGCTTTCTAAGGGAAGAAATATCATCGTTCTTCTTCTTTATGAGCTGATCTGTAGCCTTAATATCCTTGGGATCATGTCCCAGTTCAATGACTAAGTCTTCGAAAGACTTAAGCCTAGTGTCCTTAGCCTATGAGGAGGCCTTTTCCAACTGCAACGGTGTTGATATATTATTTAATGGACTTTGTATATTGTGAACAACTATGGATTTACCCATAAGGGTGGAGTATATCATCTCTCCAGGCTGTTTATGCAGTTCTATTTGGTCTATGGGATGAATTTCCCTTGCAAATACTTCAAAGTCAACCCTCTTGAAGTCTGATGATGTTTTGGGTTGTTGTGTTGTAGGCTTAACAAAGAACATCTGCAACTTCCCTTATTTGATGTCAAAAGCTGACATCAGTCTTGTCTGGTTTGTGGGAGTTAGCTTAAGGTACTATGCATATGTTTGAGCCTTAAGCTTCTCATTCCTTATTTTGATGTCTTTGTATCTTTCCTTTAAGTCTTTGTCCCTATCAACAGGTCTGTTGAAAGAAGACACTTCCAAACTTATCTTCCTATCCAACATCTGAGTTTGTGATGTGGAAGGCTCTTGCATGTCTATAGAAGGAGTGTTCGCCCTACTTATGTATGTTTCTATGGTGGTCACATGTACTGATTCTTCTGTATTTTCCTATTCGGTGACAAGATTGAGTTTTTACCTCTTGTTGTCGCCAGTTTCACCATGTGCCTCAGATGTATCCATAGGTGAGGTAGAGGCTTCTTCTCTAATTCTTTTAGGATTTTTCTCCTCATTTTGAGGAGTCTGCATGATTGGAGGGGTACTCATGGCTCCCTCTTGCTTCTCTGGAACATGCAAGAAATAACTCTAATTAAGTTTCCTTTCTAAATCAATGAGAGTTTTTTCTATGTCTACTCTGGTACTATCCGTGTCAATCAAAGTGTTCCATCCTTTCTGTCTGGTTGGCATATGCCTCTATTTCAGGAATGGGGTGGTCAATAAAATGTCCCAGCTTGACCTTTTTCCTTTTCTTGGTGATGATCTCTAAAGGGTCATATCTCCATACAAAACTCCTTTGAAATTTCATGCTTTGCAAAATCAGGTCTGCCTCTTTCCCTACCTCTCTGGAATTGCATAGGAAGGGACCTAACTGGTCTTTGATTTTAAAATGGGCCTTCTTTTTGGTAGTGACAAAGTTGATCTCATCAGAGCTGATGTTATGTTTGTATTATTCTAAGGCAAATAACCTCATAGGGAGGTATCTTGGTAGCTTGTATGGTGCAAGCATGCAAGAATGCAAGCATATATCCTTAATTCTGTGTGGTTTTGGTAGAGGTACCACTCTCCCACTTTGGTTTGTTTTGATAGTTGGAGGACTCTTTTTATTTCTAGACTAATCCTAGGTGGAGGATTTCTAGTCAGCGTAGTCATGATTGAATACACAAAAGAATAAAAGAAGTTTGAGTATGTACATGGTGACCCAAACTTATGGAAAAGTGGGGTCCAAAATATGACAGACTTGGGCTGGCCTCTTGTGTCAAGCTTTTGGAGAGTGAAAGGAAACTTGTCCGACTGATAATATAAGAAAAGGTGATACGAAACATATGAGTATTTAAATGCTCTCTCAGTGCTCATTCTTGTGAACTACTCATGGATTCTTTCAGCTATAAATTTGGCATGGTCATATGTGGTTGCAGGAGGATGCCTTAGGGTAGTGTAACCCAAAACACATGATATCATGGTCATAATGTACTGGCCCCATTTGGATAAAATAGTAGCAATATATGGAGGGGGGTCCTTGGGGATGTGTTTTTCCTCTATGATGAAGGTTTGGAACAATTGGGTCAATCTTGATGGGCTTAGCTTGGGATACTGGTCCAACAGGTCTCCAATTGAGAGTCGGGTCGGGTTTGATGTTGGTTAGAAGTGCAACATTTCATTTATAGACTCAGCTGTGACAGTGAATAGAATCTTCTGGTCAAGAGACATTATAGCTCTATGGCTGGGGACATAGCATGTATAGCACATATGAACAATTTCTGGAGAGCTATGAACTTGTCAGAATTGGTATCTAGGTAGATTAGACTACCAAAGGCCAGTATCAACTGTGTCATTCAGGTGTCTATCTTTGCTTAGGCAATGGATTTTGAGTAAGAGCTCTGAGGGACTTGTATATTTTATTTAGAGATCCTTGTTAGCCAGGGGAAGGTGGTGAAGGTCTAGATGTGGTGTAGAGATGGGTCTTACATCCATTGCAATTGGGGTAGCCATACTCAGTTCTTTGGATTTGAGTTTGGTTGGTATTTGGATTTTTTTAGGGTAACTTGAGGTTTTGCAGAAGGTTTAGGTTCACAATGTTGGAATTAAAGTAAAATTGATATAGTTTACTTAATTAACAGAGTGTAGAGGTTGCGATTATTTGGAAATTGACAAGGAGACTAGTATTTTACGGTGAAATACCTGGAAGTGGGTGAAATTGGTTGAAACTGGTGGTCGATGGTAGCTACAGAGATTCTTACGATTCTGGTATGGATTGAGGAGTGAGTTGGGCTATCTGTAGCATTTCTGAAGCGATGGCAGAGGTCTGTGAGCAATTTCTTTATTTGCAGAGGTTGCAACGGATTTTTGAGTTCTCAAGAGCAAATGAGTGAAAAGAGAAAAAAGAGGGGTAAATGGGCTTTTATAGAAAAACATTAAATTTTGGTGGGTTCATTAACTGATGAAGAGTGGGAAGTTTTTTCAGTTACACGGGGAAGTTGTTTTATGATGTCGTCGCACGACTTTTGAGGGGGAAGTGGTTTTTAGGAGGGCTCACTCGATCTACTCGAGCATGTGACAAGTAGCATTGAGGGGGCCTGGGAAAACTGCCTTATTGGGTGGGTAAAGGATAGTCATCGGGTTCAGCTGATATAGCTATGAGCTGTAGGATGAGGGGAAGGGAGATCATATGGGAGTTGGGTGATGGAGTTGCACAAAGATTAAATAAAAATCTTTTCGGGGGGGCATGGGTCTAATCACCAGTGGTATGGGATTAGATTAAAACTTAACCTCAGCCTTAACTGATCGGGCTGCTTTAATAGATGATTAGGTAGTGGGGCAGGGTTTTAATATATTTTTTGGTATATGGATGTGATTATATAGTTTATAATTAAACTAAGGGGTGGGGTTATCTACGTAAACGAATTAAATTTATACGAGATAATGGGTTTTTTCAGAACTTTTATATATTTTAAATTAGAAAATTAATATAAGGTGAATAAGCGGAAGCGTTATAGCGCTTAAGTATATGAAATTTTATGCACTTTTCATACACTTAACACTTAGGAAAAAATTCATTTTGTGGGTTTTTATATGAAATGGGTTTTGTCATGGGGTTTTCAACTTTTCCTAGGTAAATGCAGTTTAACCTTACGAAAAGGGGTTTTATGAAGGGGGATGAATTAATTGTAGGGGATTTTAACACCTTATATCCTTAAGTCATGAAGCCGAGGGTTTGGTCCCACAAGAGGTTAGAGAAATTCTTTCAGCCTTTTTGACTTAAAGGATCCTAGGTATTAGAATTTTTCTTATCGGCGGAAAATTAGTACGTTTTCTAGGGGTATAAAGGAATGATGGGGAATTAGTCATTTTGAACTTGTAAACCATTGCTTATGCTTTGCAAAGTGCTGATGTACATTTGAAATATATAATTTAAGCATAAAAGGTGTGCCTTCATCAAGTGATCTTTGTAATTGTGCAACCTTTCTACTACTTACCCATTCACCTACCCTACCATTTTTTATTCTTTTATTTGGGTGCATTTAAGCTAGAAAACCCTTATCAATCTTTTTATTTTCTTTTACATAGTAAAATATCTAATCCTAACCCTATATCATCCAAGGGCTCAGATTAAACTGATGAGCCCCTTTTATTTTCTCTACCTACTTAATAATCTGCCAAGGTTAAACAGTTTGGTCAAATTTTATTCTCTAACTGTAAACATAAAATTCAAAACATGAAATAGACAAGTTTAAACAATTTGACTACCATGAGATTGTGGCATAAGTAACAAGCTGCACACAATCATTATTAGGTATAAAAGTAAAGAGTAGTTGCATTTTGACTTTCATACTTTCATGGTCTCTTTTTTGTTTTTTAGGGTTCATTTATTTTCATTTTTTGGACCTTTTTTTCTTCTTTTTTTCCTTTGATTTTTCTTTTAGGACAAACCCTCTTTACATTTTTTAAAATTTTCAATATGGAAAGCACTTGAAGAAAAAAAAAGTATGTACAATATTACAAGGCTTAACATTAGTCATTCATAATTATGACTCCTATTGGTATAGGAACCTAACAATGGCACCACTTTGGGATGGCATTTCCTGGTGAAATGTCAAGAACTTTGAAGATTAGTAGCCTTTTGACTTTGTGTTGATGTTACCCTGTAAAGTGTCCTTCTGTAAATCTGAATTATTGATATTTATAATAGTCAATGTTTAGAGCTTAGGGCCTTCCCTTCGGGCTTCAACTCCAAAGATCAGCATCCAATCCAATCTAGACTTTTGAAAGTAAAATATGCACACATGTGAAATTAAACTTAGTAACTTGGTTCATAGTAATGTTTCATGATTCTTCCATTCACTGGCCCATCTTATGTATCTGTACCATTAATTTCTCTCAAAAGGAAAGCATTGTTTCCTCTATAAGCATAAATGACATAGCGGCCTTTCCATACGAAATCAAATTTCCCATGTTTGTCTTTGTCATACCTTATTGAATCCCATTTAAGTACTTTATCACCAATATAGAAATATTCAGCCTTGGTTCTCTTATAAAAAATCTTCTTAATATTTTCCTTCACAACCTGAGATCTGACATAGACCTCTTCTCTGGTTTGTTGTAGATGAATTGTTTGGTTGATTCTTCTTTGGATACTATTTGGTTCAACCTGCAATTCTTGAAGCAAATTCATCACTGGCGTTCCCAAGGAAGATGGAAAAACAACTTCCATCCCATAAACTAGTTGGTAGGAAGAAGTACCAATTGATTTTTTAGTGGTTAGTTTGTCTGCGCATAAGGCATTCACTAGCTTTTTGTTCCTAGTTTCCTTATTGTCCTCTAGTAACTTCTTGATGATGTTTAATAGGATTTTGTTTCAAGGTTCTACCAGTCCATTACCTTGAGGGTAAGAGGTTGTGGAATGGCCAAGGGTAATATGGTATTTATTGCATAAATCTATCATTCTTTTGGATTTACGAGCTGCTGCATTATCAGTAATGAGCTTATTTGGACATCAAATCTTGATAGAATATTGGTTTCAAGGAAGGTTATGATAACAATATCTATGGCTTGCCTCGAAGGTATGCCCTCTATCCATTTTGTGAAGTAGTTTTTGGCTATAAGGATCCATTTATGCTGAGCAGAGGAGGGTGGGTGAATTTCACCAATGAAGTCTAAACCCCATTGTTGAAAAGGTATTTCTGCAGAGATTGGCTTGAGGGGTAAAGGTAAGAGTTTTTTCTTTCCCTCAAATATTTGGCATTTGTGACAGGAGGTCACATATTTCTTGACATCAGAAAACAAGGTAGGCCAGTAAAAACCAGCTCTTAGGATTTTTTTTACAATGGTCTACCAGTAAATGTGTCCTCCACAGTCACTTGCATGAAATTCTTCCAAACACTTGTCAGATTCATCTTTTAATAAGCAATTGAGAAGAATACCTTCATGATCTCTCCAAAACAGAGCATTGTCTAATATGAAATATTTTAAGGATTTCATCTTTAAAAACCTACTTTTAGTCCTACATAATTAAGGAGGAGCTTGTAAATTCCATTAAACGTAAGTAATATCATCATACCATGGTGATTCAAGAAAGGCCTCGCTAACTAGTGGAGTTTCCATCTCCTCTTCATTATCTATTTGTGCAATAAAGTTTATATCCAAGCCTCGACAGTTCGATTTAGCATGATCTTGGCTAAACCTTGGCCCTTGATTAACTTGGTAGGTTTGATCTCTATATCATATTCTAAAATAGTAGCAATCCACTTTTCCCTCTTTCCATCATGACCATCCTGAGTTAGGATGTCTTTAACTACTGAATTAGGAAGATAGGATACTATATGATAATATAAGATGTATACCCTAAAATATTTAATGGATTTGACCAAAGCAAAGGCTTGTTTCCCCATTATATTATATTTTAAGGGGGCATCTCTCAGGGCTTTGCTAAAAAAAACAATGGGTTGTTCATAGCCCTGGTCATTTTTCTGTAGTAGAACTACAACAATTGTGTGCTCAGAAGAGAAAGAAAATAAGATGAAATCTCTATCAAATTTTGGACTGATTAACACCATTGTTTTAGTTAAGGCTAGTTTAATGTCTTCAAAGGATTTCTTAGACTCAACAGTCCATTTTATGGTAGAATCCTTTTTAAGCATATTGTTCAGTGACATAATTAATTATACTAAGTTAGATATAAATCTTCTAAGAAAATTGATTTTCCCTAAAAAAGCTTGCAATTCTCTAATGTTCCTCAGATGTTGTATCTGCAAGGTGGCTTCTATTCCGACAGGGTCTATTCTTATACCATATTTTGAAATTATATGACCTAATAACTTTCCTTCTTCTAACACAAACAAAGACTTCTTGGGGTTCAGGGAGATTCCATATTTCCTGCATTTAATAAAAACTTTCCTTAGACGATCCAAATGTTGATTGTCAGATTTTGAAAATATAGTAATATCATCTAGATAGATCAGAAGAAAACCATGAATTTCTTTGGCAAAGGCTATATCCATAGCCCTCTGGAAAGTGGCTCCTGCATTCATTAGCCCAAAAGGCTTCTTCACATACATGAATGTGCCCCACAGAGTAGTAAAGGAAGTTTTGGCTTCGTCATCAAGATGAACTAAGATCTGATTGGAACCAGAAAACCCATCCAATAGTGAGATTTTGGTTGCTCCAACTACTCTCTGCAGAATGTGGTCCATTTTTGGGAGAGGGTAATTGTCCTTTAGAGACACTTTTTTGAGGTTTCTGAGATCTACATACAGTCTAACCTCACTAGCTTTTTTTCTTAGTAGGCACCAAGTTTTAGACCCAATCAGAAAATCTAATTGGTGCAATTATTTTGGCATCATACATTCTCTGAATTTCCTTTTCAATTTCTAGTAGTAAGACAAGATTAATCCTTCTATGTTTTTTCTTGAAAGGATTTTTATTTTCTTTTATAGGAATTGTGTGTTCGATGACGTTGGCATCATAGGATTTAAGGTCCTCATAACTCCAAGCGAAGACATCTTGAAATTCTCTCAATAACTCAATGTATTTCACTTTTTGCGTTGGAGGTAATGATTTCAAAAGTTTGATCAATTTTGGATTTTCATTAATGCCTATATTACATTCCTCTATATCAGGCCATATAAGTTCCATTTTAGGCTTCCTAGGAACATCGTTTGAATCAAATAAATCTTCCATAGGGGTTAATCCCTTTGGTAAGAAATTGTCTTTGAGATTAATTACTTCGGTTTCTTCATTGATTATCTCATCAATCTCAATTTGCTCTAAGTTGTCTACATCTATCTTACTAAATTTAGTAGCGGTAAATCTATATATTTCTTCACCTTCTACCTCATTTATTTCTATCTCATCTTTAGTGTTGGGATCTATTGATGTATCAATATCTATATTGTTATTTACAAATTATTCTTCTAAAATTAAAAAGTTATTTATCTATTTGTCATCAGAAAATATTTGCCAGTTCTTCAAGTTATCTAGAATAGCAGGTATGTGCCTAACCTTAGCAGTGTATTGATGGTTAGATTGGAATGGTAACTTGCAGGTGCTGGCAAACATTGCTAAATTATGAGCCTCCATGTTATGTTTTCTAGGAATCACTGCAAGCTTAGTTTCTAGGAAAGTATTAAGTATTTCTACAATTGTTCCTCTATAAAAACTTAATCTAGGGTCCTTTGTCATATATACATCATCAATCTATTTTATAACTATTTCAAAGTCTCCCATAATAAAAACTCTTTTGGCTCCTAGATTCCTAACTAATTTAATACTTAAAATTAATGCTTCATACTCAGCCATATTGTTAGTGCATTTAAATTTCAGTCTGTATGCATCGCCTTCTGAGTGATTATTCTCCAAATTATATATCCACACTCGTGCTCTTGATCCAAACTTTTTGACTGACCCATCAAATTCAAGATGCCATAATATCTCATGCTCATAATTTTCACTATCTGGTGCAATAAACTTTTCATCCTTTATATCAGTTTGATTATCTTGTTTATTGAAAAGTTTTGTAGTTTGGTTAGTTTCATTGTATGTAGAAATTCCAATTTCTTTTGGTTCTGCATCACTATTGTCTAAAATTGTTTCTTGTGTTTGACCAGCATTATACAAAATAAAAGAATCAATATCTGAGTGTATGGAGTAGATGGGAAATTTTTGAGGCCGATCCTGGCTACTTACCATATATTTCATTAAGGTCTTTCGGTACAGTTTCTTCGGTTGTCCAAAAACATAGATTGTTGCAAATGACATATCCAGCTGTAAGGATCCCTGAAGTTTGGATCCCAATGATCTAGATAGCAGCATGCCATACTTTGGTGGGATGTCAGCAACCATAATGTCCATAAGGATACTCTTGGTAGGATATTGAACTAATGTAACACATAGGTCCTTAATCATTCCTAGACACTTGACTTGATTTAAATGAGAATAAGTCCTTGTAAGTCTTTCTAATGTCTAGGTTTAATTTCTCCATCACTGATTTGGGCATTAAGTTGTGGGAGGCCCCAAAATCCAACATTGCATTGTGTATAATTTTGTCATGGTGTTAGGCCCCTATACTACTAGTGTAACCCGTTATTGTTATTAGTACAACCCCCTTATTATATTGTTGTACCCATGTAGTCCCCATATTGTTACTATTGTGCCCCATAGAAGCCCATTATTGTTATTATTGTGCCCTTACATTATTATTGTTATGTCGGCTCTGATTATATTATGACCCCTCAGACTCCGATATATAGAAAGGAATTCTTGTCATTTGTATCATCTAAGGATTGTTCATTTGTGTAATATAAAGCAAGTTGGCCCCTCGAAGAGGCTAAATTCTAAGGCATTGATCTATCTTTTCTATCTTTTTGTGAGCTAGCTTCACAACATTTGATATCAGAGCTTTGGATTCTAGGGTTTCACTACTCCAAATAGGTCATCGTGGATTTTCGCTATAACTTATCTTCTACGATGTTTCAGAAGTGAAAAACAAAACCCATTTGAGATGAAATTGTTCTGAACCTCAAATCCAAATTTCAAAGCTTTTCGTGCTATAACTGTGGAGATATGATCTAAGGAAGCTGGCTTTTTTATAGACTCCCGAATTACATTCCAAACAGGTGACCTAGGGAAAATATTCATAACTTTTGTTTTGAGCAGTAGATTGAAATTTCTTAAGAAGTTACATAAATAGGATGGACTATAGTTTCCTATGTATATTTTTCAGATCCTAAGGTCAAAACATTGACACGTGGCACTTGATACAATTTCGCTCTTCTAAAAAGGTATATAATCAGGTCATCTTGGGAGATTGTCCATAACTCTTTCTTGGAGAATGTAAATTCGATCAAACTAGTGGCATTCGAAAGAGGACGTAGAGGGCTACTGCAGGTCGCAATTTCAGAACTTAAAAATTCAAAAGTACAGAGTTACAATCATTTCAAGATCAAGCTCCTAAAATTAAGAAGAAGCGAGATGAGGAAGTTTGATGGCAAGGATCCAGTAAATTGGATACTACAGATGGAGAAATATTTTGATCTACATGGTGTACCACTATTACAAAATGTATGTATTGCATCTTCATATTTAGAAAAATATCAATTTTTATGGTATAAAGGTCTTTGTTCTTGTAAACAACTTGTTACGTGGTCAATCTTCACGGAGGAAATTATAGCACATTATGAGAATACAAGAGCAACACCTTCTTGAGAGCAGCACCACAACAATTGGAAGAATAAAGAGAAAAAAGGCTTTGTTACAAAGTGGAAAGAAAAATTATGGCAACAAGGAATTCTACCCCTCACAACTATATATATGGAAGCGTTGCTTCTCCTAGCCTTCCACAACCTACAAGGGTTACACCACAACAATTGGAAGAAAAAATAGAAAAGGAGCTTTGTTACAATTGTGATAGCAGATTCACTAAAGGTCATAAGTGTGTTGAGAAGAAATTATCTTACATAGAGTATGAAGAGGAGGAAGAAAAGGATCAAGAAACATCAAAAGAAGAGGATATATGCCAGGACGCAACCCAGAGAAGGAAGAAATGAATCTGACCCTATCTTTTAAAGAATTGAAAAGAATTACCACTCCTCAAACTCTCAAGATAGAAGGACATATCAAGAAGAAAAAGGCTCAAGAAGTGAAAGATCACATCAAGAAATAAGAAATGAATCCAACCATATTTTGTAATGCATTGGTCGGAATTACCACTCCTCAAACTATCAAGATAGAAGGACATATCAAGAAGAAAAATGTTCAAGAAGTGAAAGATCACATCGAGCATCAAGAAATGAATCCGATCGTATCTTGTGAAGCATTGGAAGAAATTACCACTCAAACTCTCAAGATAGAAGGAGATATCAAGAAGAAAATGGTCCAAGCAGTGAAATATCACATCAAGCATCAACAACAAGTTCTCCAACTTTTAAAAGATAACTCCACTTTGGTGCAAAATCAAATGAAACAACAAGTAGATCAACATCATAGTGAAAAATGATTTGTTGTAGGTGATTGGGTATTTTTACTGCTACATCTCAAGCAAGCTACTTATGAGAAGGAAATGTTGGCAATACTACATGCACTTCAGAAACAGTGACCTTAACGAATGGGAAGACTCTTAAAGGTAAAAATGGATCATGATAGTCCTAAATACTTTTTAGAACAACTATTATCTTTAGAAGAACAAAAGAAATCGGTCACAAATATGTTGGGTTATGACTTTGACATCATCTATAGAAAAGGGAAGCAAAGTTTTGTTTCAAATGCACTCTCAAGAAAGGATGAGGATGTGGAAGCATTGTTTTGTGCTATTTCTATTATCCAACTAGATTGGATAAATGAAGCAAGGGATGAATGGAAGAAGGACAAAGAAGTATGGCCACTCATTCAAAAGTTGCAGAAGATCCCAATTCAAACAATATTTCCATAACTTGAAGAGGAATGAAAAATCATACTGGAACCTGGAGCAGTCACAGAAACAAGAACCCGACAGCTACGAAATCGATCAATTTCAGATTATATCTCAAGTGGAAGAACTTACTGCTAAAGATTCCACATGGGAGGACAAGAATATCATACAGAAGCATCAAGAACTACTCAAGCATTGAGGACAAAACTTTTTGAAGGAGAGGGGAGTGTTAGGCCCCTATACTACTAGTGTAACCCGTTATTGTTATTAATACAACCCCGTTATCATATTGTTGTACCCATGTAGTCCTCATATTGTTACTATTGTGCCCCATAGAAGCCCACTATTTTTATTATTGTGCCCTTACATTATTATTGTTATGTCGGCTTTGATTATATTATGACCCCTTAGACTCCTATATATAGAAAGGAGGCCTTGTCATTTGTATCATCTAAGAATTGTTCATTTGTGTAATGTAAAGGAGGTTGCCCCCTCGAAGAGGCTAAATTATAAGGCCTTGATCTATCTTTTCTATCTTTTTGTGAGCTGGTTTCATAAGACATGGATACTAAGTATAATATAAAATGGTAGAACTCTGCCTTCTAGTGGTTTTCAATTGACATCCGAACCAAATATAAGTTATGGTTGATCATCAAACAAGTTGACAGAATCCTCGTATTCAAAAATGTCTAAGGTCTAGTTTATCTGTGATTTATAGGTTTACTTCTTAATTAGTTTTGTTAAAGGAACTGAAACCTTTAGTTTCGCCATCTCTGCTCCTAGATTGAATGGCAAGGAGGCTTTTTCTATCTGATGGTTTTGAATTTTCGCATCATGGGTTTGAGTAGGTTTGTGCTCTTTTCCTTTGTTGGGGACTTCCTTATGTGGATTTTCAAATGTAATTTTTTTATTTTTCTCCACTATTTCCTTAGGTTGAATTGAAGTGGATGGTTGGTCAGTAGAGGGTTGATTAGGAGTTATATCTACAATGGTGGGGCTACAAGGACTCTGGTTCTGTCTAGAGAGAATTTGGAGGATCTTAGAAACAAGGGCTTCTTTGATTCTCTTGGGTTGATTTTGTACTATTTTCTTAGTTTGGTCAAGGGCATCATTATTCGTTTTACTCCTTAGGTTGTACTATTTATTCACTTCAAAGATTGAAGAGTCATATCCTTGTTTATAACCAAATGATTCACCAGACTGTACCTGTAATTGCCACAACATATACAGTTCTTGCTCATCTTAGGTTAGGAAAATAGCATCCTCATCATTTATCCTCATTAGGTTAATTTGTGTGTATTGTTCACGATATTCTAGATGCAATGTTTCTAGACAATTTTCTTGGAAATGAGGCCTGATGTTCTGATCTGGTCTATTTTTCCCAGTATTTTGGTTTTTTCTAAAATTTGGGTTTCTAACTGGAGGTGGTTGTTGGTTGTCCAATTAAGGTTTTCTTTCTATGTTTTCTAGTCTATCCATCAGTTTTTCCATACTCTTGGCTAAACTATCTATTTTGAGGTTAGATGGTGAAGCTTCATCTTTGGCAGTTCCTCTTCTTTCATTTCTAACTCTAGCTCTTTTAGCTAATGAATTGGCTTCTACACTAACTGCTACACTGTGCATTTCCTCTAAGGTTGGAGGGTTTCTTTCCCTGAGTTGGTATTCCATGTCTGTGTCAAAACCATCAAGGAACTTTATTAATGCTAAGTCAGGAGGGGGTCTAATTTTGACTGGGATTGCATTATATGTGTTATTGAACCTAGTGCAATAATCTTGTACAATTTCGTTAGGTCCCATTCTAATATTTTCATACTCTTAAAGGGTCTGTAAGGGGTTCTTTTTCTTTCCCCATCTATTCAAAAACTATTGGTAAAAGATATCTAAACTATCAATACTATTAGCAGTTAATGCTCTAAACCATTTCCTAACATCACCAGCTAAAGTCTGAGCAAACAGTCTCATTTGAACATCCCCAATATCAATTTCATGTAATTCGAGGTAATCGATCATTTTATTGACATGATGATGTGCAGTGTAGGGTCCTATGCCATCAAATTGAACAATATTGCTTTGGTAGTCTGTTGGCATAACGCCAAGTGGGGCTTGTAACACAAGAGGAGCATATCTATTCGCCATGGATCTAAGTTGGGAGGGGCTAAGATGTGGGGTTGAGGTACTTGGAGATGATACTACAGTGGATGAAGATCTAGGACTAGTAGGTAATGGATGAGTAATGGTAGGTTGGTGAGGGAGTAGAGGTGTAAATGGTGGTGAAGAGTGGACTTCAGAAGTTGAGGGGAGCAATGGTGAACTAAGAGTGTTGGATAATTGTCCGAAAAGCTCAGGGGTATTGGTAGTACTAAGGGATGATTGTGGAGAGCTTAGAATGTATTCATCAATTGATCTATTGGCCTTTTGGATTTCAAGGTCTATAATAAACTCAGAGTCTAGAATAATTTCATCAAGTGCACTTTCAAATTTTGTTCTAACTAATGATAAATCAAATGGCACATTAAAGGGAAGTTCTTCTAAGAATAGCCACTCATGAGGACATGGATTTTATTTAACTAATGGTATGTGGCTAACTAAACTTTCTTCCTTTTTAGATTTTCTTGAAATTAGGTTGGGATTATCAACTACTGGGGCAGGGTTTGGATCTAGATTAGCCCTAGTAAAATGAGTTCTCCTTGAAGCCAAAATTTCAAAATTTTTTGATTGTTTTTGTAAAATTTTCAAGAGTAACTTCTAATAAATTACTTCAAGAAGCTTGAAATGCAGATCTAAAATTTTCTTAAAGCTTTATTAAAGCCGAGGGTTTGAATCCCCAGTATGGTCGCCACTATGTTATCACTCAGTACTTTTCCCTAGAAGTTATTAGAAGAAGGAAGGGACCAAGGTAACCACAAACCAATATTTTAAGCATAGGCTCTAGCCAACCTATGGTTTATAGAGGGTTCTCTCTATATAATTTAGCTTTGTTTTGCTGGTATTTTAGCCTAATTCAGATTTTTCAGGGAGCTTTTGATTTGTATTGAAGGTTGGGTGGTGGGATTCTTGGAACAAATGGATAGAATGAGGTATTTTAGGCCATTGGGCTATGGAGTGAGAAAAATGGCAGCAAAATTGGATCAATTCATTAAAGGAAATGTCCAAAGGGTAGGCTAGCAAAGTAAAGTGCAAGTTCTTGGAACAGAGGGGTGGAATGGTTCGAATCAGGGTGAGAGAGAAATCAAGAATTCTCAGACTGGGACTTAAACGAGGAACAGAGGGTAATCTGAAACAAAGGGAAATTAAAAATCCTTTGCTATATATTATGAAGGAACAACCTAAAATAAGGAGCAATTAATAATTCCTTAACTTAGATATGTGAAGAAAAAACATTCAATATGCATAACAGTTAAAACAAAGTGCAATAAAGCAAGTTCTGAGATATCATTCCATGTTACTGCATTCAGATTTAGAGAAACATAAAATATTATGGAAAAACTGTTTAAGAATGAAAACAATTAACATGAGAAAATACTTATTTGCACTTTTCTTTACATAAGAATGCTATGAAATATCTGGTATTTATTCATTAATCCAGCTTGCTGGTTCAGTCAATGATACAATAGATTTATAGACTTAAGCTCAATGAGTCTATAGAAATGTCTTATAATCCACATTACATACTTCAAATTGTGAAGTATTTATACATAAATTATTACAAAATATCTCAAACAAACTTGAGATTTAATCTAGGAAAATAAAAATATCTTCTTGCTCGAAGATAGAGGCAGCTATTGAACTGCTTTGTTGCTATCCTTTTATTATGGTAATGTTGGCCTTTATGGTTGATTTTAGCCCTTTAAGTTGCATGGATGTTTCAACTTTCACGTATGAAAGGGTCATTGACCTTTGACTTTCCTATGATACTCTTTGACACTGATACACTTTGGCAAGCTGCCCTATCTTCACCTGTTCACCTGGCTGTTCTACTTTCACTGCATGGTAACCTTTTTACTATAAATTTCTTAAAGTAAATCAGTGATTTTTCCCACCATTCATCGTCAAGTAATTTGACATTCATCAACCTTCGGTATATCTCATCAGCTTCAGTATACTTGACAAAAATTCGGCTTGGCGATGAATAAGTGTTTTACCTCATGCTAGAGGAAAAATAGGATCTCAAAGTTGTTATGTAAAAATTTGCCTGTTGGCACGGCTTTTATTGCTGAAGTGTTAGCTTGATCTTTGGCCAACTACCTGAGTCTTCTGCCATAGTAATATTGTGTCTTTTATGACCAATGGAATAGGAAATCCTTTTTCCATTAGAATTTGGAATTTGGCCATGATTCTATCAATGGCCACCTGCATGTTATGGCACTTTTCCTCTAAGTTCAACATCGGGTTTCTTTTGGAAAGGAGCTTCCTTATCTCCAAAATGTTCCCAGTCCTATCTTCTATATCCACCTCATGGAGTTCATACCTGTTTTTGCTGTTGAGGAAGTGGATGAGTCTATTGGCATCATTAGGCATGTCTCCCAACTCCTCCTTCACTTTCTGGATAGCTTCTATAGCTATCATTATTAATTTCAAAAATAACTTGAATTGATGGCCAAGTATCGTTGACATAGTCAATGATATTGGCCCATAATAGTTTTCTTGGCCTATCCAAGGGGTTTCTCTAATGCCAAATCCTTTTCCATATTCTTAACCTTTTCACTCAATCTATTTGCCTTTCGTGGTTACTCCCTTTGCATATTTTGGGCATGTTTGTAGTCAGTTTTTAAACTTGCCACTTTTTCTTTTAGTTTGTTCATTTTTGCGGCCTAGATTGACTTTTCATTCATGGCCTTGATTAGTTTGTCAGCCTCTTCTCCTAATATACCTGTCATTGTAGATTCTGCTATAACTGGAATTGAAGTGGAAGGTGGAGTTGCAGGTGCTAGTGAGGCTGCCAGTGTGGAAGGGACTATTGTAGACACTGTAGGGATGACATTTGCAGAAATTGTGGAAATGTCAGTTTGTTTTAATTGGATCAAATTATCCAATTATTTCTCTATTTCCCTCACTTGATCATTGAGTTAGAGGACCAAGTCCATAAACTCCTCATTCTTTTGTTGGGTTTCCAAAACTTCTAGTGTTTGACGATGTTGTAGCTGGGGTATTTTTAATTGCTTTCTAAGGGCAGCAATATCATCATTCTTCTTCTATATGAGGTACTCTACAGCCTTAATATCCTTGGGATCATGTCCCAATTCAATGAATAAGTCTTCCAAAGACTTAATCCTGGTATCCTTAGCCTGTGAGGAGGCCTTTTCCAACTACAACTGCACTGCTGATATATTATTTAATGAACTTTGTAGATTGTGAGAAGTTATGGATTTACCTATAAGGGTGGAGTATATCATCTCTCCAGCATATTTATGCAGTTCTATTTGGTCTGTGGGATGAATATCCCTTGCCAATACTTCGAACTCAACCCTCTTGAATTCTGATGATGTTTTGGGTTGTTGTGTTGTAGGCTTAATAAAAGACATCTACAACTTCCCTTCTTTTATGTTAAAATCCGACATCAATCTTGTCTGGTTTGTGCGAGTTAGCTTAAGGTATTATGCATATGGAGAAGCTTCTCGTTCCTCATTTTGATGTCTTTTTATTTGTTCTTTAAGTCTTTGTCCCTATCAGCAGTCTTGTTGAAATAGGACACTTCAAAACTTATTTGCCTATCCAACATCCGAGTTTGTGATGTGGAAGGCTCTTGCATGTCTATAGAAGGAGTGGTGGCTGTACTTCTGTCTATTTCTATGGTGGTCACCTATATCGATTCTTTTGTATTTTCCTTTCTAGTGATAGGATTGAGTCTTTGCCTCTTGTTGTGACTAGTTTCACCATGTGCCTCAGATGTATCCATAGGTGAGGTAGAGGCTTCTTCTCTACTTATTTTAGGATTTTTCTCCTCATTCTAAGGAGTCTACATGAATGGAAGGGCACTCATGGTTCCCTCTTGCTACTATGGCACCTGCAGGAAAGAACTCTCATCAAGTTTCATTTCTAAATCAATGAGAGTGTTTTCTATGTCTATTCTGGTACTATCCCTGTCAATAAAAGTGTTTTCCACCCATTCTGTCTAGTTGGCATGTGCCTCTATTTCAGGTATGGGATGGAGAATGAAAGGTCCCATCTTGAACCTTTTTAATTTCTTGGTGATGAACTCTAAAGGGTCATATCTACATACAAAACTCCTTTGAAATTTCATGCTTTGCAGAATCAGGTTTGCCTCTTTCCTTGCCTCTCTAGAATTTCATATGAAGGGACCTAACTGGTCTTTGATTTTGTAATGGGCATTCTTTTTGGTAGTGACAATGTTGATCACATAAGAGTTGATGGTTTGTCTGTAGTAGTCAAAGGTGAATAACCTCATAGGGAGGTATCTTGGTAGCTTGTATGGTGCAAGCGTGCAACCATATATCCTATTTCTTTGTGGTTTTGGTACAGGTACCAATCTCCCACTTTGGTTTGTTTTGACAGTTGGAGGACTCTTTTTATTTCTGGACTAATCCTAGGTGGAGGATTTCCATTCAGCATAGCCATCATTATATACACAAAATAACCAATGAAGTCTGAGTATGTATATGGTGACCCAAACTTATGGAAAAGTGGGGTCCCAAATATGACAGACCTAGGCTAGCCTCTTGTGTCAAGCTTCTGGAGAGTGAAAGGAAACTTGTATGACTGATAATATAAGAAAAGGTGATATAAAACAGATGAGTATTTGAATACTCTCTCAGTGCTCATTCTTGTGAACTACTCATGCATTCTTTCAGCTATAAATTTAGCAGTCATATGTGCTTATAGGAGGCTGCCCTGGGGTATAAATGGACATGAAGGAAAGTATGAGTTCATCAATTTATTCACTGGTAGTGTAACCCAGAACACATGATATCATGGTCACAATGTATTGGCCCCATTTCGAGAAAATAGTAGCAATATATGGAGGGGAGTCCTTGGGAATGTGCTTTTCCTCTACGATGAAGGTTTGGAACAACTGGGTCAATCGTGATGGGCTTAGCTTATGATATTGGTCCAAAAGGTCTCCAATTGAGAGTGGGGTTAGGTTTGATGCTCGTTGGAAGTGCAACATTTCATTTATAGACTTAGTTGTGACAGTGAATAGAACCTTTTGGTCATGAGACATTATAGCTCTATGGCTGGGGACATAGCATGTATAGCACATATGAACAATTTCTGCAGAGATATGAACTTGGGGGAATTGGTATTTTGGTAGATTGGACTCCCAAAGGCCAATTTAATCTGTATGGTTCAGTTGTCTATCTTTGCTTAGGCAATGGATTTTGAGTAGGAGCTCTGAGGCAATTGTATCTTTTCTTTGGAAATCCTTTTTAGCTAGGGGAAGGTGGTTAAGGTCTAGATGAGGTGTAGAGATGGGCCTTACATCCATTATAATTACGGTAGCCATACTCAGTTCTTGTGAATTTGAGTTTGGTTGGTATTTTGATTTTTTTATAGTAATAGGAGGTTTTGCAGAAGGTTTAGGTTCACAATGTTGGAATTAAAGTAAAATTGATAGATTTTACATAAGTAACAGAGTGTAGAGGTTGCAATTATTTGGAATTTCACAAGAGGACTGGCATTTTGGGGTGAAATATCTGGAAGTGGGCGAAATTGGTTGAAAATGGTGGTTGACGAAAGTTGCAGAGATTCATACGGTTCTGGTATGGACTGAGGACTGAGTTGGGTTGTCTACAACATTTCTGAAGCAATGGTGGAGGTCTGTGAGTAACTTCTTCATTTGCGTAGGTCGCAACAAATTTCTAAATTCTCAAGAGAAAATGAGCGAAAAGAGAAAAAAGAGGGGTACATGGGATTTTATAGAAAAAAGTTATTTTTTGGCGGGTTCATTAACTGATGAACAGTGGGAATTTTTTTCGGTTACACAGGGAAGTGGTTTTATGAGGTCATCGCACCGCTTTTGAGGGGGAAGTGGTTTTTAGGAGGGCTCACCCAATCTACTCAAGCGTGTGACAAGTAGCATGGAAGGGGCCTGGGAAAGCCACCTTATTGGGTGGGTAAAGGATGGTCATTGGGTTTGGTCAATATGGCTGAGCCATAAGATGATGGGAAGGGAGATCATATGGGAGTCGGGTGATGGAGTTGCACAAAGAATAAGCGAAAATATTTCCGGGGGCGGCGGGGGGGTGGGCATGGGTCTAATCACTAGTGGTATGGGATTAGCTTAAAACTTAACCTCAGTCTTAACTAATCGGGGTGCTTTAATAGATGATGAGGAAATGGGGCGGGGTTTTAATATATTTTTTGGGATATGGGTGTGATTATATAGTTTATAGTTAAACTAAGGGGTGGGGTTATTTACATAAAGGAATTAAATTTATGCGGGATAATGCATTTTTTCAGAATTTTTATATATTTTAAATTAGAAAATTAATATAAGGTGAATAAGTGGAAGGGTTATAACACTTAAGTATATGGAATTTTATGCGCTTTTCATACACTTAGCACTTAGGATAAAATGCATTTGGTGGGTTTTTATATGAAATATGTTTGGTCATGGGTTTTCACCTTTCCTAGGTAAATGCAGTTTGACCTTAGGAAACGGGGTTTTATGAAGGGGGGTGAATTAAGTGTAGGGGATTTTAACACCTTACATTCTCTGAGCCTTTTTGACTTACAGGATCCTAGGTATTATAATTTTTGTTATGGAAGGGAAATTAGTATGTTTTCTACGGGTGAAAATGAATGATGGGGAATTAGTCATTTTGAACTCGCAAACCATTTCTTATGCTTTGTAAAGTGCCCATGTACATTTGAAATATATCATTTAAGCATAAAAGTTGTGCTTTCATCAAGTGATCTTAGTAGTTTTGCAATTTTTCTACTACTTACACATTCACCTACCCTACAATTTTTTCTTCTTTTATTTGGGTGCATTTAAGCTAGCAAACCCTTATCAAATTTTTTCTTTTCTTTTACACAGTGAACTATCTAATTCTAACCTTATATCATCCAAGGGCTTAGATTAAACTGATGAGCCCCTTTTATTTTTTCTACCTACTTAATAATATACCAAGGTTAAATAGTTTGGTCAGATTTTATTCTCTAACTATAAAGATAAAATTCAAAATATGAAATAGGCAAGTTTAAACAATTTGACTACCATGGGATTGTGGCATAAGTAACAAGTTGCACACAATCATTATTAGGCATAAAAGTAAATAGTAGTTTCATTTTTACTTGAATACTTTCATGGTCTCTTTTTTGTTTTTTTGGGGTTCATTTATTTTCATTTTTTTGACCTTTTCTTCTTCTTTTTGTCCTTTGATTTTTCTTTTAGGACATACCCTCTTTACATTTTTAAAATTTTTCAATATTGAAAACATTTGTAGAAAGAAAAGGTATGTACAATATTACAAGGGTTAACATTAGTCATTCAAAATTATGACTCCTATTGGTATAGGAACCCAACACTAAGCATGACAACGATTACGTTTTCGTGGTCATCGATAGATTCTCTAAGATGGCCATCATGGTAGCTTGCAAGAAGAGTATCACAACAGAGGTCACTGCTAAGCTCTTCTTTGAGCGAGTGTGTGTACACTTTGGGATCCAATAGTCAATTGTCTTGGATTAGGACAACATAGTTCTAATTTCATTTTGGTCAAGTCTTTGGTCGAATCTAGATATAAAAATTTATAAGTCCACAAATTTCCATCCCCAAACTGATGGCCAAATAGAGGTTTTCAATAGGATGATCGTACACATTTTGTGCATGTACAACTCAAAGCATCCATGCACATGAGATGAAAGTCTCCCCTATGTTGAACATAGCTACAATAGAGGTCTCGACATCTCAATAGGCCACAACCCCTTTCAGGCATGCCTGGGATTTCAGCCATTATGTCCCATTGATGTGGGCATACCATTTTCACCCACTTAGGTAGATTCAACTCACGTTTAGTCCAAAGCTAAAAGGGATAAAAAATTCATTGAGCGCATTCAACACACCCACTAGTAGGTCCATGATATATTGGATAGAGTGGATTCTAAGTACAAGCAGCGCCATAATCAACATCGAGTGTTGCACAAGTTCCAAGTGGGAGACAAAGTTTGGCTACATTTGTAGAAGGTGTGCCTTGCTGGACCCCACCGCAACCTTCGTCCACTCTCATATGGGCCATACACCATCACCAAGTCTGTCAGTAAAAATTCCTTTGAGCTTAGCATCCCACGGTTCCTTTGTCTGCACTTAGTGTTCAATGTAGGCTGCCTTCAGCCATACTTTCCACCATTGTTGGACACATTTGACATTACAAAACAGCTAACACCAATAGAGCTCAACCCGAACTACATGGAACATGCCACAACTGATTAGATCATGGACACACATATTAAGAACACTTGCCAACATAGGATACAACTGTGTCGAGTTGTCAAATTAGGCCAACTCCTTCACCATGGCAAGTGGTTCACTAGGGATGAGGTTCAACAGAAATTTCCTCACCTCATGGAGGCTCTACATGCAATGGGGACCATTTCTTCCAAAGGGGGGAGGAATGATCTAGATGGATGTTGGTGGCCACTCGCTTTTTCCACCTAGAACACTAATTAGTTTCATCTGTTTCCTTGTTTATTTCAACATTTTTTATTTTTAGCAGTTTTTCTAGTCCTCAACTTCCATAGCAGTTTTGGTTTCCTAAACAATGTTTTTTTGGGGTTCACTATAGGCCTGTAGCCATAAGTAGGGGCTTGTGGAAAAATTTGTACTACTCAAAGAGACCTTTCCAACAAGGTATCATATGTGCCAAACAGAGATAATATGACAAAGTTACGACCCCTACAAGTTGGCTACCCAAATAACCCCAATGGACCCACAAACTCTTGGTGTTACATCTCCTTGGGTTAGGGTTTTGGTTTTTTAGGGTTTTCTCACGTTTTTCAATAATCAATAGGCCCTTGAGCCTCATTGTAACATAGTTTAGAGGCATGTAACCGCCACATCTCTTCTCAGAGATAAGCTATCATCACCCGAGCTATCTTATTTCGATTTTGTTTGTAAGCACAGTTCAATATTTTCCATTAATGAAATGAAGTATTTTTCTGTTGCATATATGTATTTGTGATTATATTTGTAATTTGTTTCATTCCTGTTTAAGCTCAGATCATAGTTGCTAGAAAAAAGTTCAACAACTTAAGGAAAACCTTCTAGCGATGAACTTAAAAGGCAAAGATAGTCCAAGAAGCCATATTACAATAGAATGGTGAATTGAAGGACATGAGAGTGGTTTGTGCCAAGTTAGTGGCCAAGTTCACTTGCATTAGGGAACAGTTAAAATCCATAACAATGCAAAAACAAGAGTATATGTTTGAGTGTCAGATCATCCCCCTTCAGGAATACAAAGATGGAGATTACAACACTATAACTAGGTTACCTTTGCACACTGAGAGAGAGAGAGAGAGAGAAAGATACAAAGTTACTTAGTTAGATATTATGAGTTGACCAAGTCAGTGAGATGAGGTGACATGAGTTGCATAGGGAATGAAATTTTCTTGGTGGATTTATCATGTGTAAAAGTTTTCTTGCATTGGATCTCTCTCACAAGGTTGGTTGGTGAGAGTATTGAGTTGGTACCTAGTGGAGCAGGCTAGGTGTCTAGATATATCCATTTATAGGATCATAATTCAATAGTGTTTGTGGGTTAACAGAGGAGCTCGAGGGCCAGATTATCATTGGGATTCAGGTGGAATTCCCCTTCACATCATGGATTTGGTTAGTGATGGTATTAGCGAAGTGGTCAACTAGGTGACCGAGGGAACATGCACTTTCATACCTCCCTTAGAGTCCCAGACAAAACTAGTGACATGTTGGATTGATATTGGAGAAAGAGGACTCCATACATTGGTTATGCATAGTCTTGCAGGATGATCAATGTACTCTAGAAACAACTTGATGGAGGAGGTGGCATCGATAGGTCATGAGATATGGCCTTGTATGGAGACAAGGATTTCCCACATATATATGGGGCACAGGGGTCACTAAGGAGAAAAATTGTAGTGACACTACCACTAGTACATAGGGATATTTTCCTCTAAGATATATAAAGGATGATCATGATGGTAGGTCCACCCACTCGAGGTTATGAATATGAGATAGTGGGGATGGTGATAATGATAGGATGTGAGCTAATTTATATTGACGAAATCTTAAGCCATGGTGTCCAATGGTGTATATGGTTATGCAACATTGAGCAATGGTATGAAGAGGAGAATGGATGTGATTGGTGGTGTTTATGGTGGCATCGTGGAGTAGGAGGAGAAATTCACATTGTAATAAATATCATCATGGAGTTGTGGATACATTGACACAAAAGGGATACCAACTAATTCTGGATGATATGGCAGCATGTAGTGGTGTGAAATGGTGCAAAAAGGTGTGCAACATCATGCATTTGTATTCCCAAGTTCCTAAAGATACATGGTTGTATGTAATAGTGTACGAGGTTGCACAATAGACTGGGGAAGTGCTGCTAATAAGGAGATTTTAGATAATCCATTGGGGTGGGAATACCTAGGTTTGGAGAGTGGGATGGTCATAGGGTTGGTCGTGGGCATCCATACGTGTTCTTAATCATACCCAACAAATCCCACACATCTTTCACTCTCTCGCATTACATGCAATCAAGGGGATCCTTTTTGTGTCTAATTGATACCCTCATTATGATGGGTAGCAAGGTTTCATAGTTTTTCCTAATATGGCTCTATGAGATTCAAGACATCATGGAAATGATAGAGAATCTCCAGTGGAGGAGTAGGGTTAGTGCACAAGTTGGCAGGCACAAGTTGGGGATTGCGTTGATCTTCAACAAAGGTGGTATATATTTCATCCCTGAGTCCATAGTTAGGGCAATGATCATGGGGTAGACACAAGCCACTCCTTCTGTAGGACATGTTCTAGTCATGCATTAGTAGAGGATATTGTGTATGGTTGATAAAGTTTTCCTATTGGTGTCCAGGCTCCAAAAATTATGTTGGTGCATTGTCAGGAGTGAGGATGATAGACTCAGTGGGATGGTTGGCAAGAGAAAGACTAGTACGCATGGACTGGATCAATTGTGTGTATCAAATATATATCTATTAGTGAGATTCAAGGAGTATCTATATGGCACATGTGGTTTATAGTGTACATTGGCACTATGTAGTGGTAGGCAACATGAATTGAAAGTGGTGGGCTTCGAAATTTGTTATGGGAACCATGGATCGATTAGGTTAGTGGACCACTTATTTCTTGGAGGATCATGGAGATGAAAGTGATAGGACTGCATCTTCCTTGGGATGACAAGTCAAGGATCGTTAGGATCATCACTATGGGTCATGGAAGGCCTTCCCTGCGAATGTTCTGGCTAGATTCTAGACATGGATTAGTAGATTATGAGCTTGCCATGATGCCTTCATATGATATACTTCAAATATGTAGAGTTCTACTTTATTAGTGTTGTGATGTAGGATTATAGGAATGGATGACTCAACAGGGGCACGAGAGGGTAACAATTATGACTAGATCAACACAACATCCACATGGTGTTCTAAATTTAAGATTAGTATGGGACCCTTGAGCTACATGGTTGGAAAGTTAGGCCAAAATTTGGGGAGAGTAGGTTCCAACAAGGGAAGGTCACCTAAATATTCCATTAGGCCTCTATTTGGCAGCAATAATTTCACTTATGAGGGACATGTTGAGATGGGATAACACATCACAGGGGTGGCTATATGACTAGCAAGAAATGGTTGTGATTAAATCATATGGATGATGGACCTATTCTATGAGACTTGAGTTGTAACTTACGGAGTTCACTCTTAAGTTTCCAAAGATCGATTTCTCAGTAGGACATATTTCCAAGGAGTTGGTAGGAACTTTCTAGTATTAGGGTACTCTGCTTGTTGACAGTATGTGGGATATCTCTTGCCCCCATACAATATTGGATTATGCGTGCAGTGAGGGGTGCTTCACATTGAGTAGGATGACTTGTGATCCCAGTATTGAGGGATTCCTTTATGAAAGGATTGTGTATGGATCTGGGGTGACTCTGTGGCACATTTGGGACCCTGGTATTATTTGTAGTGACAGTTTGGATCAGAAGATAGAGAGAGAACTTATTCGATCATTTCTTAAGGACAAGTAATTTTGGGGAGAAAGGAATGTAATGTCCCCAATTTTTTATTTACTATATGAGGAGGTTAGCGAAGACTCTCAAGGTTGTGCCAATAGTCATAGGAGTAACTATACAACATTAGTGGGTTGGAGGGGCCAATGGTAGGAGATAAATGTTGTTATCCTAAGAAAAATGGTACAAAAGGGGTCTAAAAATTCACTAACTAATTAAAAGGAAAACCCACTTTAGTGACTCACTTAAGAAATAAAAGAAAATAAGGGAAAAAGGTGAAGATAAATTACATAAGGGGGAAAAGGGAATGGGACTTCATTCTTGTCAAATTGATTTTAGAAATGGATCGCTTGTTAGGTACTTAGCGCAAGGGTTTGGAGTGATGTTGAGCACAAGGATTTTAGGTATAATTCAATCTAGCTTCGAAAAACATTGAGTGTATGCCTTGCTAGGAAATCAGAGGAGTCTATCACGAGGTTAAAATTCAGCTTCAATTCATTTGGTTGGTGGAAGTGTGCATTTATTGGGTGTGGGGTAGCAGTCGACTTGGCCCCACATACATTTTGCAGTTTCTGGGAATTATTTTATCGTCTTGAGATGAAATTTTAGTAGAGATTTTACCAGCAAATTGGAGGATATTTGAGGGTCGAGTTTCTCTCTTCCTAAGAATGCATGTATCTCACTAGAGGAAGCCTGCACAACCTATTTTGTTGGGCAGATTTGGATCTTATTGGAGTTGGAGGATGGGAGCACTTTGCATAAAATTATTAAAGGAATGTGGACTTTTTAGCTACTGAATTAGGGAATATATTTAGTACCTAAATTTTGTAGATATTCACACTAGTTGACCAGTTGGGTCATTCGTACTAGTTGGAGGGTTTTTCCACTCACAGGTTTTGGGCCAAACCCTTTCTAGGTTTTTCTAGGTTTCTTGCAAGGAGGTCACACACTAAGTTTTAAACCGATATGGTCATTATTTAGGCCATAGAACATCTTCTCCATCTCAAGTTGTTTTATTTATTTACTGAACCATATACTATGATTTTCTCGGTGTGGAACCCTAAAGCAATTAAGAAAATAATTTTGGTTTTTTTGAAAGAAGCACATGGGTGGAGTTTCAGGTTGATCTGAACACTATTCAAGGAAGCCATCATCAGTTACATCCAACAGTTAGGATAAAACCATTTATTCGGTTGTGCATGTCATAGATCCAAGTCATACACTTATTGGGTCATATAGATATGTTTGGGTTTTTCTCTGCTTGCTTTGGAAAGCCCATGTTCTATCATCACTTCTTTAATGTACTCATTTTCCATGATATGATAAAATGGCTCAATGGTTTTTCCACTCTTATCTGTGTCTATTTTTTTTTGTTATTCCTTACATATTTTAGTTGTTTAAGTTCATATCTATTATTTATTTTATTATTCCCAAAGGGAACATTACAATCCACCATTTATTGTTTCTATTTTTATTTTCTTTTTTGGTAGTGTCCATGATTTTAGTATCATCATGTGCAGGGAAATAAATCTGTGCAAATGTTTCATGAGATGCTCAAATTCTCTTAGAAATCAATAATACTTACGATTACATGTCACTAGATGATTGGGTCAAACAATCCATCATTAGCTTCTGCAATTGGAATGGTGTCACTTGTGACCTGGAGAATCGACGAAACATAGTAGCTTTGAGTTTGCAAAACAAGAAGCTCTCTATTTCAATCCCTCCAGAATTGGGATACCTCCACCTCTTGGCTTCATGCAACCTTTCCTACAATGGGTTCATCTGTTTCATTCCTTCTTCCCTCTTTGGAGGACCTAATTTCTCACTATCCTCTCTCTCACTTGCCCATAACCAAATCACTGGTACCCTTCTGACTAACCTCTTCAATTCCACTATTATTCATTATCTCAACTTATTGTATAACTTCCTCATTGACTTCATTTCTCCTCAAATTGGCATGTTTTCCAACCTCCACCATCTGAACCTCTACCAAAAAAGTTTTGAGGTTCTGATTCTATTGCCTCTATCTAACTATAAAAAGCTTACTATCCTAGATTTGTGTTTGAATTTTATATTGAATAGAACTATACCCTCCAGAGTTAATTTTTCCATCTATATCAGAAAAATTTTGTCTAGATATTAACGATCACATAGGCACAATTCCCATATCGATTCCTTCCACCTACACTCAATTGATCATGTTGATGATTGGAAACAATTACGTGTCTAATAATTGGTCAAATTATGATACTTGAAAATACTTTACATAATTGGTCAAATTATGATACCTAAAAATACTTTACATAGAACTAGTCAACGTCCATGGTCCAATCTATAGTGATCTCGGGAACATTATGACACTCAAAGTGTTTACCCTTTATGGTAACTCTATGATGGGCATGATCCCTAGATCTCTTGTACAACTTTCTAATGTTAATGATTTTGTGATAAGATCCAATTCCCTCACAGGCTCCCTCTCGCTTGAGCTCGGTAATCTTACCATCATCCGGTACATGCAACTACGAGACTATTAACTCATAGGATGTATACATAATGATTATGGTTGTTTAAAATTAGTCACTAGATTCCAGGTACAAGAAACAATTTGAATGGATGGATTCTTGCAGAGCTAGGAAACTACTTCAAGTTGACCCAACTTTGGCTCCAAATAAATCGACTCAACGGGTTTATTCCAGAAACGTTAAGACATGGCTTGACTCAGCTTGGCATCCTATATCTTGACCACAATCACTTAAGTGGTAAAATACCAGACAATAAATACAAGAGAGAAAAATCGACTAGGAAAATGTTGTCAATGTTGTACTGGGTGTCACTAATGGACTTATTTATCTTCACGAAGTGGGTTTAGAACCTATTCTTCATTGTGATATCAAACCCTCCAAATTATTTCTTGATTTTGACTTCAACCCTATAATTTCTAATTTTTGGCTCTCAAGAATTTTGAAATATGGCGATGTAAGAAATGGTTTCAGTACCTCCAACATGAAGGGCTCCATCAATTACATGGCACTAAGTACACAAATTTTTTGTACATGTGGTTGGTCCTATTAGTGTTTTATATGGTCATTATGATTTCATTTTCGATTATGTATGTTCAGTATGTCATGTGTTTGTGTTGTGTATTTCAGAGTATCCAACATTTTCAAGAATCACCTCTAAGTTGATGTGTACAATTATGAAATTTTCCTCCTAGAAATGGTTAGTGGCAGAGGCCCAATATGTGAGATGTTTTTGGATGAAACGACCACACTTTGACAATGGGTGGTGAAGGCCATTGGTGATGGAAATCCATAAAGAGTTGTTGCTCCTCACATTTTTGAACAAAGTGCATCCAAGGAGAACTCAATTGAAGATGAGACCATTAAACTTCTGGATTTGGGTATCGCTTGCATCTCAGATGCACCTCAAAATAGGCCAACAAAGAGGGAAGTGGTTAGCATTTTGAGTGCAATGAGAAACTGAGTTCAATTCATTTGGATTTTCTAAATGACAGGAATAAATTTATCCATGGCCTCCAATCACGCCGTCCTATTCTTGTTGATTAATTAACAAGTTATGAAACCATGCTCTCAACCACCCAACGTAGAACCTAGCATTGGTAATTGAAATTTTTTGGTGCTATCCATATCCCTAATTAATGGATAAATATCTCCTCTAAAAAATATTTTTGGAGGTTCAAGGTAGCATTCATGGAGATTGAACCACAAAATATTCCTTAAGATCCCAATTCTTAATTTTCCTCTACCAACATGGTTAGTCTCCAAAATTACAAACACCCATGTTTAGTGCTCCAAAATTCATATATATTTTTTTTCTAAATAAAATTACTCTATTAACATTAAAGGGGTAAAATTACATCTTGACCGAAGTAAAAAACAACTGCCCTGAAGGAGAGGTAGAGAATGTTAGAAACAGTGCCCATGATAGAGAACTTAGTTGAGAACCAGTTATCAAATCCCACATAGGGGAACAAGTGTTGACCTCCTTGATATTACAGAACTTACAAAAATTCACAAAAACTTGCATTTTGAACCGTAACTTGCAGAGAGGAACCCACGAATAAGGTTAAACAAAAATTTTCCCGCTATTATGGGCCACATGACATGAAACAAAAACAACAGAGAGCGAACTAATCATCTAGAGGCTCTTCCACAATTCTGCACCAACCGAAATCAGGCAGATTTCTTACACGTGTAGCTTCAGTTTTAGAAGGACCAGGATCTGCCGACGCCATCACCACGTTAGGAGCATTGCGAGCTTGAACCTCAGGAGCCTGCAAAGAAAACGGATTCGGTGCAGGAGAGAGCCAGGGCCCTCCTGATGTGAGCTAGAGTCTCCCGCCTAGGCTTCGTCATCAAAGAACAACACCAAAATGTGAGCTGTAATCCTTGGACAATTCAGAGAGAAATTGAAGGTGGAAATTGCAGAGCCAAATGAGGAAGAGGACATGGAATCTAGAGAACGGGGCTCAGGGTAATGGTTGCGCAGATGCAGATGCCCTATCTCAGGTAAGGGATGGAGGGCGCACATCGAGGAGTACCCATGTGACATCTCATTCTGTGGCGAAGATGGGGCATAACGAAAACAGCAGTGGCGCTACGAAAAACAGGCCGAGCAACCACGATGAACGAGTGTGGGCGAATCAAATAGTCATCCAAACGAGGGCCAGAGGCTCTAGAGAGAAACCAGGGAATAGACAGAGGTAGCTCCTCAGGATTACCAGAGCCTAGCTCCAGCTTAGTCGCCCCTTTCAATCCACTAGAGCCAGCACCATACAGACCATAACCAGACTGACAAAGCAACAAAGGCTCCTTAGCAATCCCATGGCTGAGCCTAGATTTATCTCCCTCAGTCGTGCCTCGAATAGCACCCGCCATTACTATGGCATTAAATAGAGCCAAGTTCCAGTGTAGTCCACAGCGTGCGGAGGCGATAGACATATCGGAGGACAGGCTGGGAGGATCAAAGCCACTTGAGGTGAAGCTAGGGAACCCTGCGATCCCCAAATGTCGAGGTTCTTCCTTCGTCTAGAAATTATCTATGCGGTACAAGGTAGGCAGGTGTTGTCCCACCTCGCCCCACCCTTGTCAAATCTCATTAACACCCTGGCATGGCACCCGCATCCGGGGCCCCAAATTTCATATTAGTAATCAAATATCCACTCTTATATGGTGCTCAAAGGGTCATAATGGTACGCATATCCCCATAGTAAATCTAAGAGTATCCTTAAGTGATCATATGTGATGTTTCAATGTAATTTGCATCCCTTATATTCCTAAGAATATTCCTTTACTTCTGTTAACACCTAAATCTGCCCTAGGCTGAAGGAAGGCAAAACTCAGGGTAACCACAAACCACGCTCAGTCTGGTAGCCAACCCTACCAGAACATGAGAAGGCTCTCTCTGAGTCATGCTCAGTGAATAGATAAGCAAAAAATGGTCTGAGATGACTTACAGTGAAGTATTGATCTTAGGGTAGTAAGTGAATAGGGATACAAGAAACAATTTCTATGAATGACTGAGCTTCTGGGATGGTATGGGACCAATGGTCAGCAAAGAACAAAGAATTTAATACAAAGGCACAGATTACTTCATGAAGCAAGGCAGACGGAAAGTGTAGCAATTTAGTTTGGAATAACGCAGAACAGAGAGGTTTCTGAGGAGTGTGAAAAGGCCATAGGAACATGAATCCTTTTCAACAGAAGAAGAACACTAAACATGAAATTTTCCCACAGGCAGAGCAATAAAATTGAATTCTACCTAATCTCACTCAGAAAATTTCACTGGAAATGGACATGAATTGAATTATGAAACATAACAAAATACATATGAAAACATAAGAGACACATTTACTACACTCAAAACCACAAGAATCTCATGAAACAGGGCCGCTGCCTTTCATTAATTCTCTGTCAAAAATATACAGTGAAGAAACAGAGTTTCTTTCCCACAGTCTCCCAGAAGTTACAAGCCAACCAACCCTTTGCAAATAGCTTACATACAATATATAGAATGTGCCATGAAGAGATACAACGCCCAAGGGTTGGGGAGTCACTCGAATCATTACAAAATGGAGATGAAGAGCGAAACATCAGCTATAGGTGCAGCGCTACAAACATGACATTTGGCTTCGGTGACCATTTGCCTCCCTTAGCCACTTGGATAGAAGTCAATCTGGAATAAAAATGCTTTAAATGCCACCTTTGGTGCCAAAAGGCCGAAGTGTAGATGAGCGGGCCCACTTGGAGAAGTCACGAATCGAAAATTCGCGGAATGGAAGCAAATTTCACAATTTTTCCTCTGTGCACCGCGCTACTTTGGGGCCTATTTTGGGGCACTTCTAGGTGTCAAAAATGTGCCCAAGTGGTCTTTTTGGAAATCCTGTCCTGTCTACTTTCTAACCCCACTGGAATTTTTGAATTTGCTGCTCATTTGCCCCTCCAAATCTCCATTCTCCCAAGACTGCTTCCTGTGTGTCAAAAAAGGGGCAGAGATGCCATTTTTTGGGTGGTTTTGACCTTTTGGAGACTCATATCTTGCCCAAATTTCTTGTCCGAGCACCAGTAGTCATTATTTTTCATGCGGAATCCAAAAATGGAAACCATTCCTCATTTGGAGCTCCCGATTTTTAGCGCCGCGCCACAGGGAGAAAAACCCTGTGTTTTGCCCAAAAATTTGTCATGTGACCAAAAATTCCCCAAATTTCTTGAAATTTGGTCTGGAGGTTCTCTATGGGGTGTTATGATGGGCCAAGGAAGCCTCAGCCAAGATTCTAAGCTAATCTTTCTCTTTTTCCTCTTTTGCCTTTCTTGTTGCTTTCCTCAATTTCGCCTTCAAACTCTTTATTCGGGCCTTGAAACTCATGTCTCGTGTACTGTAATGATAAGCCATGTGTCTCAACAAGGAAAGGTCCTGATCGGCCTTCTCTAGTAGCCTCTCCAAGTGCATGTTTACGCTCTCGCGATGGGCCTCCCGATCCTAATTGATCTCTTGCTCCAATGATGTGAGCTCAACTCTTCTCCTTTGAGTAGCTTGGCAATGCTCACGAATGTTTTGCAGTTGCATAATCGCCCTCTGATCCTCTAGCTATTTGTTTCTCTACTCCAGGTACTTCATGTACCACTTAGCCCTCTCCAAGTCAAGGGATAAGGCATCAATCATTGATTGTTGCTCCTGGATGATCTCTCCAAGCTCTACATTTGTAGGTTCTGTATCTGTCTCATCATCATGAAGTAGAACGAATTATGTCTCTTGTTCACCTGATGGCTCACCTGAAGGCCCCTCATCATGCATGGGATCCTTACCTTTGTTTTGTTCCTGTGTCATTGATGTAGGAAGTGAGGCCCCTTCCACCCCTGGTGGAGATAACACTCGCTTTGCCACTAGAAACAAATGTCTATTGCCTCTCTGATAGGTGATGAATACTGGCATCGTAGTAGTCTCGTGGCGCTCATACTGATGTGAAGGACCCCCTATCTCATGCTCTACCTCTGATACTACATGTGGAGTGTTGAAGAAGTCCCGGGAGATGAAGTCCTTCCAAGAAATGCCCTGCAATCCCAACTGATGATCCACCAAAATCCAGATAAGAGCAAGGTGATAAACACTGTTGAGCTGCTGCTGAGGGGTCTTATGCTGCATGAAATTTTTCATCCTCTCTATGTTCCTGCAAATCAAAAATGGGAGGTTCATCATCCGAACCCTGGTAAAGTGCATGAGCAACCTAATGTGATAGGAATAAAGGCGAGAAAACCTCCCCTCAAAACTGAAGTACCTCATGATCAATTTCATGAGCGGAGCATACTCATCTCTCAAAAATCTGAATGGGAAAACTCTCGTGAGCTAACTCAAACAACTGGCCTTACTGTAAGGCTAATAATGATGCCTCTCCACCTTATTCTTCTTATGCCACTGTTATCCAACATTTGGTATGCATGTTGCCACTGATATGGCTTCGAGTGTCAATGTGAAAGTGACCCCAACCAAGATAGACTGACCTCCATGTAGGTGAAGCACAAAAAGACGGGCCAACTCATGATGAACTCTAACATTTGCCACCCTTTGACAAAATTCAAAACACGCTAGGTGCTTGAAACATGACATAGCAAGAGGGCATGCCTGCAACTCAGTGAGGGTGTTTGGCTCATCTCTAACATGTTTGCCACTGCGGCGATGTCTCCTAGGGGCCTGATTTCCTGAAGCTGTATCACTGTGGGTCTCCACCTCATACTCTGATGAAACCTCGGACGCCATGACTGTTGTACATAAGCTGTATTTAGGCTGCCCCTTTGATGATGGTGAAGCTGGGTGTTGTTTTGATAATATGCCACCAAGGGGGACAATGAAACAAGGGAGTATTAGGAGGGGAGTAATGAAATGGGAATAGGGGTTATAGGAGAATTTTGTTTGGGGATATGTAGGGGGTTTTGGGTATTTTGATAGGGTAGGGTTTGGGTTCTTTTTGGTAAGGTAGGGTTTTAGGGTTTGTATTGAGTAATAGGAGGAGGGATAAGGGAATATGAGTTTGGAAGTGTTAGGGTAGTGATAGTAGGAAAAATGGCATAGGGGAATAAGGGACAGGGGTGGGGTAGGAAAAATAATCCTTGGCAGCAATAACACTGTTACAAAACCCTAGCAAGATGGTTTGTTGGTGTCTTTTTTTATGGTTGCTTTAAGAGTTTTGTTTCAGTTCAACCATGGGCATAAAAACCACCATATCTTTGTCCAATTTTATGAACAAGTGAGTTTGAGAGCCTACCTTGCAATTAGAGGGGCTTCACCAAAGCCGCATGCAAAGCCCAGTGTGCCGTGCACTTTGTGTAACCTGCCCTAGGCTGAAGGAAGGAAAACTCAGGGTAACCACAAACCACGCTTAGTCTGGTAGCTAGCCCTACCAGAAAAAGAGAGGGCTCTCTCCGAGTAACGCTCAGTGAATAGATAAGGAAAAAATGGTTTGAGATGACTTACAGTGAAGTATTGATCTTAGGGTAGTAAGTCAATAGGGATACAAGAAACAATTTCTATGAATGACTGAGCTTCTAGGATGGTATGGGACCAACGGTCAGCAAAGAATAGAGAATTTAATACAAAGGAACAGATTACTTCGTGAGGCAAGGTAGGAGGAAAGTGTAGCAATTTAGTTTGTAATAATGTGGAACAGAGAGATTGCTGAGGAGTGTGGAAAGGGCATAGGAACATGAATCTTTTTCAACGGAAGAAGAACACTAAACATGGAATTTTCCCACAGGTAGAGCAATAAAATTGAATTCTACCTAATCTCACTCAGAAAATTTCACTGGAAATGAACATGAATTGAATTATGAAACATAACGAAATACATATGAAAACATAAGAGACACATTTACTACACTCACAACCACAAGAATCTCATGAAACAGGGCCACTGCCTTTCATTAATTCTCTATCAAAAATATACAGTGAAGAAACAAAGTTTCTTTCCCACAGTCTCCCAGAAGTTACAAGCCAACCAACCCTTTGCAAATAGCTTACATACAATATATATAATGTGCCATGAAGAGATAGAACACCCAAGGGTTGGGGAGTTACTCGAATCATTACAAAATGGAGATGAAGAACCAACCATCAGCTACAGGTACAGCGCTACAAACATGACATTTGGCTTGGGTGGCCATTTGCCTTCCTTCACCACTTGGATAGAAATCCATCTGGAAAAAAAATGCTTTAAATGCCACCTTTAGTTCAAAAATGCTGAAGTGTATATGAGCAGGCCCACTTGGAGAAGTCGCAAATCGAAAATTTGTGAAACAGAAGCAAATTTGGCAATTTTTCCTCTGTGCGCCGCACCATTTTCTTTGTGCGCCGTGCTACTTTGGGGCCTGTTTTGGGGCACTTGTAGGTGTCCAAAATGGTCCCAAGTGGGCTTGATGGAAAGCCTATCCTGTCTACTTTCTAACCCCACTAGAAGGTTTTAATTTCGTGCTCATTTTCCCCTCCAAATCTCCATTCTCCCAAGACTGCTTCCTGTGTGTTAAAAAAGGGGCAGAGAGGCCATTTTTTTGGGTGTTTTTGACCATTTGGAGACTCATATATTGCCCAAATTTCTTGTCCAAGGACCAGTAGTCGTGATTTTCCATGCTCAATCCAAAAATGCAAACCATTCCTCATTTGGAGCTTGCTAGTTTTAGCGCTTCGCCAGTGGCGCGGCGCACAGGGAGAAGAACCCTGTGTTTTGCCCAAAAATTTGTCATGTGACCAAAAATTCCCGAAATTTCTTGAAATTTGGGCTGGAGGTTCTCTATGGGGTGTTTTGATGGGCCAAGGAAACCTCAGCCAAGATTCAAAGCTGATCTTTCTCTTTTTCCTCTTTTTCCTTTCTTGTTGCTTTCCTCAATTTCGCCTTCAAACTCTTTATTCGGGCCTTGGCGCTCATGTTTCACGTCCTGTAATGATAAGCCATGTGTCTCAGCAAGGCATGGTCCTGATCGGTCTTGTCCAGCAGCCTCTCCAAGTGCATGTTCACGCTCTCGAGATGGGCCTCCTGATCCTCATTGATCTCTTGCTTCAGTGATGTGAGCTCAACTTTTCTACTTTGAGCAGCTTGGCGATGCTCATGAATGTTTTGCAGTTCCATAATCGCCCACTGATCATCTAGCAGTTTGTTTCTCTGCTCCAAGTACTTCATGTTCCACTTAGCCCTATCCAATTCAAGGGATAAGGCCTCAATCACTGATTGCTGCTCCTGGATGATCTCTCCAAGCTCTGCATTTGTAGGTTCTGTATCTGTCTCAAAATCATGAAGGAGAACAAATTTTGTCTCTCATTCACCTGATGTCTCACCTGAAGGCCCCTCATCATGCATGGGCTCCTTACCTTTGTCCTGCTCCTGTGTCGTCAATGTAGGAAGCGAGGCCCCTTCCACCCTGGGTGGAGATAACACTTGCTTTGCCGCTGCAAGCAAATGTCTACTACCTCTCTGATAGGTGATCAATACTGGAATCGTAGCGGTCTCATGGCGCTCATACTGATGTGAAGGACCACCTATCTCATGCTATGCCTCTGATACTACCTGTGGAGTGATGAAGAAGTCCCGGGACATGAAGTCGTCCCAAGCAATGCCCTGCAATCCCAACTAATGATCCACCAAAATCCGGATAAGATAAAAGTGATAAACACTGTTGAGCTGTTGCCGAGGGGTCTTATGCTGCATGAAATTTTTCATCCTCTCTATGTTCCTGCAAATGAAAAATGGGAGGTTCATCATCCGCACCCTGGTAAAGTGCATGACCAACCTAATGGGATATGAATAAAGGTGAGAAGACCTCCCCTCACAACTGAAGTACTTCATGATCAATTTCATGAGCGGAGCATACGCATCCCTCAAAAATCTGAATGGGAAAACTCTCGTGAGCTGACTCAAACAACTGGCCTTAATGTAAGGCTCATAATGATGCCTCTCCACCTTCTTCTTCTTGTGCCACTGTTCCCCAACCTTTGGTATGCCTGTTGCCACTGATATGGCTTCGGGTGTCAATGTGAAAATGACCCCAGCCAAGATAGACTGACCTACATCTAGGTGAAGCGCAAAAATATGGGCCAACTCATGATGAACTCTAACATTTTCCACCCTTTGAAAAAATTCAAAACATGCTAGGTGCTGGAAAAATGATATAGCAAGAGGGCATGCCTGCAACTCAATGAGGGTGTTTGGCTCATCTCTAACATGTTTTCCACTCCAGCGATGTCTCCTGGGGTCCTTTTCTCCTGAAGTTGTATCACTGTGGGTCTCCACCTCATACTCTGATGAAACCTCCGATGCCATAACTGCTGTTTATAAACTGTATTTAGGCTGCTCCTTTGATGATGGTGAAGCTGGGTGTTGTTTTGATAATCTGCCACCAAGGGGGACAATGAAACAAGGGAGTATTAGGAGTGGAGTAATGAAATAGGAATAGGGGTTATAGGAGAATTTTGTTTGGGGATATGTAGGGGTTTTGGGTATTTTGATAGGGTAGGGTTTGGGTTTTTTTTGGTAAGGTAGGGTTTTAGGGTTTGTATTGAGTAATAGCAAGAGGGATAAGGGAATATGAGTTTGGTAGTGTTAGGGTAGTGATAGTAGGAAAAATGGCATAGGGGAATAAGGAACAGGGGTGGGGTAGGAAAAATAAGCCTTGGCAGCAATAACACTGTTACACAAACCTAGCAAGATGGTTTCTTGGTGTCTTTTTTATGGTTGCTTTAAGAGTTTTGTTTCATTTCAACCATGGGCATAAAAACCACCATATCTTTATCCAATTTTATGAAAAAGTGAGTTTGAGATCCTACCTTGCAATTAGAGGGGCTTCACCAAAGATTTGAGGGAGTTTTGGCACGTTCTGGGTGCTTTGCTTCTGTGTGCCGCACGCAAAGCCCAGGGGGCCGCGCGTTGTTCGTGCGCCACGTTGGTTAGAAATTAACACTGTGGGTGGGCTCTATGTGCACCGCGCCCTGTGTGTGCGCTACGCCCCTGCCTGTGTGCACCGCACCCCTGTAATCACCTCCAAACTGCTCCAAACCACGCAATTGCTCGCTCCTCGACCTTGCAATGTTTTTCCTATGTCTTGATTGCACAATGAGTTTGATTTGTGATGGAAACTTGTGTATAATACTTGGAGGTCATGATTAAATTTACTTTTTCAAAAAACCCACCTTTCTAATGTCATGTTTGGCACTTTTTTCACTGACTTTAAAATAACCCTGATTTTCACTTTTCCTCTAAAATTTTGGCTCAAATGATGAAATTTTCGACACTTTTTGCAGGGATTGCATGATAGAGCATCTGGTCACGGAAACCATGATTGCACCTGAAGAAATCAACTGTCAACCCTTTTTAAAAATTTTGTCACAAATGACACTGTTTGACTTTTCTTCAAAACAGAGTTTTGAAGAACAGTCGAAGTCTATCAATATGATGATCAAACTCTGCGGATAATTACTTTGCAAGAGCATCACTCTCGCTTGCATGGCTTTACTGGACATATTAAAGACCAAATTGTTTAATTCCTAGACCATAATGACCAAAAATGACTTTTGTCTGTTAAAGGACCAGACCTTCACTATTATGGACGTTTTGATTATTTGACACAAAGATATAAGCGAGCAGGAGCCAGACATGACGGGAGATGACTAGCATGACCTTCTCCATTAGATCATGGCATGCCCCTAGCGGAATGCAGCTAAGTGAATGGAGCGGGAGACATAAAAATGAAATGCATAAAGAGTTTTGATCTTTGACGGAGGATTGACCAGACCGACTCTAACAACTTCTAAATGATTATTTCTAATCCCTTGACTATATGCAATGCCCCATGATCCATACTAGTACTATAAACCTTCTAATTGAAATTATTTGTTGGACCTAGTTTGGAGAATTGGATTTTGAAACCTTTTGGGGTCATTTTGAGCAATTAAATGACATTTTTTTGGGGTAAATATATCTTTCTTAATAGAAATTTCCAACTATACATGAAAGGCATCAGTGAAAGCCCGTATCCAAAAGTTATGCCTGCTGGAAGTTGATGTATGATGATTAACGACCATAATTAAGTATAATTCCATATCAACCCATGTAACTCATGGGAGAGGTCATAGTAACATGATTACTATGAAAAATACTCTAGAAGGGTCAAATTTTCAACTCCAACTAAGAGTTAAAAGAGTGAAACTTAACCCCTAGTTGGTTAGTATATTATCTTAAAACCATGAAATTGGGAGGAAAACGTGTTCCATTCAATTTCATTGTATATTTTTCTACAATAGTGATGAAAAACTTGGGTGTGGGAGTGAGAGAGAATAACCAAAGGGGGGAATATTCTATAGAAGTCTATCAAGCCACAAGTTTCAAGTAGCACCACATAGATTACCTTCTCCTTTGTACTTGTATTATTTACATTCCATACAAAAGAGAGTGGAATAACCTCATTATTGAGATGGGTTTCCTCCCATAAGGGTTTATGAGAGCATAACGTATGTTAATGGAGGTGATGGGTGATTGTATTTATTGTTCTCTACTTTTTGTTATTTTATCTATTACATGGACAAGCATGAAATAAGAACCCAGATAGTGAAGATTTTTGTCTATTGTTATCTCATCTATTTTCATGAACTCTTGATTGGAATACCAAACATAATTTATGGATCACTTAGTAGGAGTTTATGGTTGGGATTTGTGTCTTCCCTCAACCATGTCTAGGGCCTTCAATCCCATATTTAATGTTTAAAATATCTTAATCACACTAATATCCCCATTCAAATGCTAAGCATACCTTAGAAAAACCCTTTATAGTTGTTTAACATATTCTTCTTCATCCTAGATTTCTACAAGCTTCTTCTAGGGTATAAAGGATTGGGTATTATTCTTGACCATGCATCAAACCCCAAGACCCATAATATTGGGTCCTTCATTTTGTGAAAAATGTTTTGTCATGTTTTTACATTTGACCACATTTTGACCAATGGTGACCGATGGGAAGTCACAAAGAAGGCAACTGAGGAAGGAGACAAAATCCAATAAAGAATGGCAGTTGTGGAAGATTGACCAGGTAAATTAGGGCACATGCAGTCATAGTTGACTTGGAATGTTCATTAACATCAATGGAAGTGGTCGCAGTCGAGCAGCAGAAGCATCCCAAAATGAAAAGGAAGAGCATTCCATGAAGAATGAAATAGTCTATAGAAGTGAAGTTCTTAAAAAGGCCGAAGGAAAAGAAAAGACAAAAGAGAGAAGGAAGCATAGTGAAATGTTATCGTGGAGCCTATTGAGCTTGCATGATTCTATAATCACCTCGATATATATTAGCTTATATTCATAGTTCATGTTTATTTGGGAGGGCATCTGGGCCTGAATGTAATGATGTAATACTTGTTGAAACTAATGAAAGAGGAGGTTGTAGGGATGTTTGATAATCTCCTTGTGATGGTTTTATGGGACCCCCTTAAATTTTTATTATGAATGCATTTGTGTATTCTATTTTCTTTCAATACTTTAGTTTTTTTTTTCTACAATGATTACATTTTTGATTCCTTGGTTTTGTGTTTAACGAGTATTGGTAGCCTTGTACAATTTCTACTTCTCCATGGTTCCAATCCATTAACTAGCTAAGGTCACAACGTGATTTGGGTGAGACACCTTATTCTTCTTGAGTAAGGTGAAAATTTCGATGCTACACTATACTAAAGTGAACCATTTTTTCATGTCTGTAACCGAACCCAAGGTCCCAACGTGACCACCATTTTTTCACCAACAAATGGTTTCATTTCCGGGACCTGAAAATTTGCAAAAGGGCTCTAGAATATGATGTCAAGAATATTTAAGGAGGAGATACAATATTGGTGGAATATACAAGTAGATTAGTTTTCCTCCAAGCAAGCATAACTCTGTCACCAAAGTACGAAGTGGCTAAAGGAATAAATTTTGTTCGTGGAGACCATAAGCGATCAGTATGATATCTTATGGTGCAAGTTCACATAGGAGCTCTACAATTGGTTGTGGAGGTTGTAGATTAAAGAAAATACAAATAGCCATAGATGATATCCTTGTATCTCGACCGAAGATGATCTTGTTGAACTACATCACCTTGACATATACTTGACTCGAGCTATCAACTTCTAGGTGCAAACCACTATAGAGGGGTATCTTATCGAGTTTGTTGTGGAGGGTCATCAATCCTTTTCTAATGAGGAGGCCATATTCAAGTCAGGGATGCGAGGGAGACTACTAAAGAAAATATCATTATGGATTAAATTTTTAATGTAGAAGAGAGCTTAATATTGGTGTTCCAGGGCCCATCCATGGTAGCTTAAATCCCTGATACTAGGGGAATGGCCTAAGGGGAGGAACGATACTTGGCTGGAAGCACACTAGGACCTATAAAAATATTGGACAAATCGATGCAGTTGAATTCTGAAAGGTTAGATACTTGAGAGCATAAATATTTGAAGAATGGTAGGAGAAGATTATTAGGAGATGTATAGACAACAAAAGGAGCTAAACCAAGCAAGAGAAGTGTTAAGTAGTCTAGAGGTATGAGAAGGAGAAATAAGTCAGATGAAGTTTTCGAGCGATGGGTATCATGCTAGAGTGAGACCTGGTCCAATAGAAGAGGCCAAGACTGCCATAGTGAAAAAGGTTTAGATAAGTAGTAGAGATTTCTCCCTTCCAGCAAAGATGGGAACACGAGATGGATCGAGCCCTGCAAGTTCTGAGGAAGGCCTAGATGATGACATGCACTTTATTATGAGAAGATCATTTTATGAGAATGATGTGTCTCATGCGAGTAGTGATTCATTGCCCAACAACTTAAAGAATACCTCCCGAAACCTTCCCGTGGAAGTTTATCGGAACCATGGTCAATTTTTTTCTAAGCTAGTTAAAGTTATAAAGGTCCACAATGTACACACTACCTACAAGGTTTGTCCTTCTAGTGTTAGAAATAGTTATTTCAGTCTGGGTCCCCAAGGATCATCACAACCAGGTTCCCAAGGATTCATACTAATTTTTCTAGGTCAACTATGTATGGTTGGTAACATGGCAAGATTCTTTACTATATATTCTTAATTCTCTCAGAAAGGGAAACATTATGTCAAACAACATTGGTACCTATACGAGGCTATCTCGTGATCTCACCAAAGTCTAGATGCCATGAAGCTTATCGAATTTCAGAGCACTCTTTGAGATAGGCTATTGAGATGGTTAATCAAGTGGTATGCATTACAACAGAATCCAAGGATAGATGAAGTTTGGAGGGAGTTCATTCAAGAGTTTAAACTCCCCCACACTAACCATCGAGGATTATCAGAGCTATGGGAAATTAAGCAGAGGGAAGGAGAAACTACATAGCAGATGATGCAAATATTTAAGGATGCCATTGGAAAGCTAGGCTACCCTATCGACCCCAACAATCAATAAGACTTCTTTATCAAAGAGCTATTGCCACTTACCCACAAGTCACTGACTCAATAGAATATTTATACTCTACAGGATGCCCTAGAACAGGCAACCCAAATTGAGGCCATGACAAGATACCCACATGAACATCGAGCATGAATGGTATAAGAAAACCCCACTATCATAGGACTACATCATCAAATAATTGTTTTGACGGAGAAGCAAAGGGACATGCAACTAGTACGATTACCACTACCACACATATGGTGTACCAACTACCATATCAAGGGGCATCACACTACACAATGCCCAAGAAGATCCTCCATACCGAGGTGTGCCTCCACATCATCACCCACCACCATAGTTGTGTCAGATGGTATGCAAGGGCTATATGCAGGGCACATATAGTTCCACACCTTTCCTAACTAGCAAGGTGTAGCTCCAACCAAGTATTGTGAATTTTGTAGGACCTATGGGCATCTCCCTCACCTCTCTCCAATTTTACAGAAGTATTGAAATGTCTCAAGCAATGTTCTCTATGAGTTTTTTGTGTCACATAATCAGCACACTTCTTAGTGTAGGGGACTAGATTCCCTAGCTTACCAGTAGGATCATTATGATTATAAGATAAATGAAGCTCCTCAAGGATGAAGAGTTTGAGGAACAAGAGGGGGAATAACATGGGGCAAAGGTCTGATATGTTTTTACAACTATGAGGAAGAGGGGCACGTTTCAAGAGATTGTCCACCGCCCAAAATAACTTGGTTCTCTCAGTGTAGGGTCAACATGCATGTACCAAACTATTGTCCAAATCTAATTTCCATATGGGAAGAGCACAACCACCAAAAGGGAGGGAATCTAATCAATGTCAAACCAACGGAACCTTAGACAACTCCCCTTTCAAACATTAATATAGTCATCCGGGGAGGGGAGAAGACTGGAGATGACTTTGGAGCCACTCAAAAATCAAGAATCATAAAGTCAGCCTCACCAAGGAATTCATATGATTCAATCCTTTAGAAGTAGTACTACAAAGAGGTTGCGAAGATTTTTAACAAACTGACCCCAATTGTTGAGCCCCAATGAGAACAACTAGAACCTTCAAAGGCCAGAAACCCAAACATATCGCAACTTAATTACCAGCCTATAGCAAAATGATTCAAGTTGTTTCTACAGATTGTGAATGACGAGAAAATGCTCAAACAATTCCAGGAAAATCTTAAAGTTGTTTTCAAAGATGGAGTGGCTTGGAAAGGACTCATTTCCACCAATTTACCTAAAAGATACACCAGACGGGTGCGTAGGAACAAAAAAATGATAGGGAGGGAATTTCAAATTGATGCCTAGATTGCAAGATTTCATATCAAGGATACAATGGTAGACTTGGGTTCAGATGTGAATATCCTGCCAGGAAAAACTTGGGAAGCCTTGGGAAGGCCTAAGTTAGAATTATCTCTGATTTAATTATGCATGGAGAATAGATATTATATCCTCCCAACTGGACATCTAGAGGATGTAGAGGTTGACATGGTAGGGATCAATACTTATGCTTGACTTCGAGGCAATAGATATTATGGGAGACAAAGATCCCTATCCGATATTGCTTGGAATAAACTGAGCCTTTGAAAACTATGTAGTAATTTATCTGAAGGGGGAGAGAATGAAATTTGAAGTGGAAGGAGTTAGGGTGATCCAACTCCTAGACCCCTATAAAGGACCAAGGTTCACTGAGCTAGTGGATGATAGAGAAGAACCTAAGTTATTGGACTAGTTATACCGGTTGATGACGGGAAAAATGGAAGACTACATTAAACCTACAGTAGGAGGATCGATCAGCTCGAGAAGTTTTTAGAGATCTAAAACTCATTGTGAGGCTACATGGGATGATTGGAAGCATGGAAAACATGAGGTCAACATTGAGCACTACACAACGATCCATCATATCCATTGGGTCGGTACCAAGATATGAAAATTTCCTATTTTTAAAGGCATGGGTTATATTACTAATTTCATTAATGAATTTGATTCAACCATCCTGGAAATAAACAAAGTACCCTTACTGGACATCACCCTTCGAGTGATGTTAGAAAGGTGGTGGGGCTCTCACTGCGACCATCTCAAAGAATGACAGGAGGCTAAGTGATCCAAGATCTTTTGCTTATAGATGTATTAAAGAATTACATGCATAAATTGTAGCTTAAACATAGAAATTTAATGTGCACATGAGAGAAGAGGAGAAACACATAAAGCATGAAAGGAGACAACAAAACTTGATAACGAAGTTCGTCTAACTTGGAGTTCGTCTCTGGGCCCTACTTGATCAATGGGGAGGCCTTCATTCATTAAGTTGCATGAGAAAGAAGAGTACAAGCATCAGTTACAAAAAGGAGTTTAATACCTCCATACTGAAAAATGGCCAAAAAATTAAGAACTCTCATGGAGAAATGGACAACTCCGATGCATTTGTGACGTCGAGAAATGCTGAAACCATATAAAATTTGTCAAAATCTGACAAAGTGAAAATCTGGCCCACCTGCAAAAATTTACCTCGAAATACATGCGCTCCCTTCCTCTGCTTGGGCACACTGATGAATTGTGTTTAAAAAAATATTTTTTGGTGGACATCATAAGGACTTCATTAGGCGAGTTGGTTGAAGATCCGATTATTATGGAGGAGGTCGGGTGGTCAAACCCTGCCTCCTCCTTTTTTTACATAACAAAAATTTAAATGGGAGGGGATGTCAAGCTAGGACCGCCATGGGCGACCCTCCCACCTCACCTGTTCCCTATCCTTATGGTGTTGTACCATTTGAATGGTCGGTGGGTGAAGGTTGGCTCTACGCCCCAAGGGTCGGCACACCTTTAATGGCAATGACAGTCTTCATTTAGTGTTGGTGGTTGGGTCCGTGCCCCAAGGGTCGGCCCACCACCTTAACTCCCTGTTCTTAGTTAAGGTGGCCCGTGGAATGGGGGGAGGGGCTGGGGGTCATGGCCTGCCCCTCCATAAATAAATTATGTGGATTGGGGTGGCAGGGTTGGTGGCCCGCCACCATTTTTTTAATATTTTTTTGTTAAATAAAACAACACGACATTTTTGAAAAATCTAGATTTTGACCAAAGGAGTCATTTTAACCAGGTGAAAATTTTGCCCAGAATCTGGCCAGATTCCATCTGCTGGAAAAGTCCAAATTTTGTCTTCATTAATCCTACTGAGTCAGAAAAAGTCAATCGAGCTTTGACTGCCTCTAACTCCTTCATCTATACTTGGAATGAAGTGTTGTTCGCAGCATTGGAATCAAGGTGACGAGCACTTCAATGTCAAGTTAATCATCTTTCTACCAATTTGAATTTTTCAGCCTTTTCCATGCCACTAGTATCTGGAGATCCACCTGGATAAATCCTCCCCATTGAGTAATTTTTGGACCGCCAAAAGCTTTATGAGTCAATCGGAAAGTGAGGGAATTTTTCCCTCACTCTTTGTCTTTCTAGCCATTTTACCTTGCTAGGATGCATCCCCTTGAAACCAACTCGAAGGTAATCCACATCTCCCTATCATGAAGTCCTGGTCCTTTTGTCAAAGATGATTTGTTCAGGTAACTCATCGAGATACTCTGGTAAAAAGTCATCAATTGTAGTAACTGTGCCCATCTCTTCGGTGTCCAGAATCAATGGTGGTGTTAGTGTCAGTATCTTCATCCCTCTGTCAGAGATCAAATTCTCTTGTTGCATTACATATTAGGTGTCTCACTCAGTCAGCTGTATTCCATTAGGAGCATGGATCATTTGATGGTAGTGGCTTGTTGTACATTTTCCCTCATGTCCTTTACTTGCTGGCCCATTTCCATTCATGAAGATCATCTGAAGTCACCTTTTGTCTTTAAATTTGCAAGAGTCATTTCTAGGGTTTCACTTTCATTAGGTCTAGGGTTTCATCAAAAAGTCTCCAAAATGTCCAATAACAGTCAGAAAGTGCATGAGGTGGTTGAATAAAGTTCCAGTATCAATAAATTTCACTCAGAAATGTATTTCTCCTCAAAAACTTTGTTTTGAGGAAAAACAGAGTATATTAGGCTTTTATTGTATAAATTCATGTACTTTCAGTTCTTCGTATGTAAATCACTTCAGTGGCAACCCTGGTCACCTTGCCAAGCTTCAGTAGCTCCATGCCTTGCAAGGCAAACAAAAAATCAAGTCATTCAGTTCATCAAAAGCACAAAAAAAAAGTGAAAAGCTCAAAAAACAAAGTTGACAAGTAAAGTCACATTGCAAACATTACAAAAGTGGGTTTTACGAAGTAAAAATCAAAAGCTCTTTTATATAAATCATCTTTACAATTCAAAAGCTCATTGGCACTCAAAGAAGAAAGATTGAGCAAAGTGAAGGTCATGTTGGAGAAAGGAAGCAAAATCGCAGCAAAGAGTTCCAATTTTGGAGGTGCGGTGCATTGGGTGAGTGGCGCGGCACATACAAGTAGCGCGATGCATAGAGCCGCTCTTCTTAGTGTTAATTTGCACTGGCGCAACGCACACAGGAGGCACGACGCACACAGGAGGCGCGACGCGTTGGGTTTGAGGCACGACGCATGGAGCTACCAAGCCAAATTTTATTCTAAACTCTCTCAAGTTGCCAAAATTGCTCAAATCTTGAAACGTGCAAGGAAGTCAAGCTCTTTTCCTTGCAAGTGAAAGAGTTATGTTAAAAATTTATGGTGGTTTAGTGTGAAAAAATTCAAACCCTATTTCCTTGCCATTTCTCAAAAAACCATTTACCTAGGGCTTACCATTTGTCATTGCTTCCAGGTTCATTCTACCACTCCCTCACTTTTCACTCCATTTATTTTCTCACCTTATCCACCCATTCCCCAACTTGCATATTCAATCATCCCTATCCCTAATTCCCATTTTTCCCAAACCCTAGTTAAAAATTCCCAGACCCTAATTGTTGTCCCAAGAGCTTCATATCACCATAAAGCTGGGCGTACAATCATTCAAAGGGTTTCCATCATCATGTCAGGTTCTAATGGGTCATTTTACACCTTCTTCATGGTTCAGTGGTGCCTAGGTAAGGTTCATTTCCCTCTCCTAGGGTTTTGAAGGAAATTTCTCTTGGATGGTCAAATCACCAGCAAAACTTGTATCCTTATATTCATACACCTTTCCCTATTCTTAATGTACCTTATTAAACACTTCCAATCATTGATATCTCTCAAATTCCTCATTTTCGCACAAACCCCAGTTTCTTGCTACAACTTGGCAATTTTCTAGGCTAGGCCTGTGTTTTGTCCTTTTGGACCCCTTCCCCTCACTCAATATTTGAAATTCAACTTTTCCCTTCTTCCTAACATCCCTCCCTTCTTTCCAAAATTTTATCAAGAATTTAGAAGCCCTTATCCCCTTCATTTCACTTCATTTCGACAAATCCCCTGTTCCACACATCGGTATAGGTTTTACTTCAATGATGTTTCTGAGAAAGAAAAGATGAATTTTGGAAAACTAAGAGAGGTTTTTGTTTGAAATATGCCAAGAAAGAAAATCCTCCTTCACTTTTTACATAGCTGTCATGGTTTTAGAGAAATGTCAAAAATATTGTTGCCTCAGGAGAATTGATACACCTCTATCGTGACCTTGGGAAAATCAAGTTTTCTCCTAGCTTGGTTGGCCAAATGACTTTTCTGATGAGTGAAATTATAACTAGACACAAATATGTTTCCAATGCGCTATCACAAGCTCCATTTGGAGTTGAGGAAGACCTCCAAAAGTTGACTGCAACAGCACTCTGCCTTGAGGCAGCCTCATTTGGCACATTTTGACTAGTCTTGGGAGATTTGATTTTTGACAGGGAAAATGAACTCCAAATTGAACAATTCTAGTTGGGTTTGAAGGTAGAATCAATAATATTTCCAATGAACTATCCTGTGCCCAATTTGGACACTCAGAAGCCCTCCAAAAGTCTCCTATAAAAATGCACTATGCATAGAAATTTTTAAACACATGTTTTTCTGCGCAATGCGCCGCGCCACATGGTGCTCGCTTTTGATGGAGGCCTCCAAATGACAAAAAATCAGAATTTTTGGATTTTTCATGGAAAAATATTCTTTCCTACCAATGGTCAAGAAATTTTGACAGGTTTTGAGCCCTCCAAAAAGGTCAAAAACACTCAAAAAATGACCTTACTGCCCCTATTTTGATACACAGGAAGCAGTGTTAGGAGAACTGAGTTTTGGAGGGGTAAATGGAGGCGAAATTGAAAATTTCCACTTGGGTTGGAAAGTGGACAGGCATACCTTTCCAAAAATCACACTTGAAGTGAATTTGGACATCGGGAAGGCCTCCAAAAGTGGGTCCAAATAGGCGTTATGCATAGAGAATCAGGCGCGGCACATAGACGAAATTTTTGCCAGTTTGACCAAGTATACTCTATTTTTCACCCAACTTTGGCCAGTTTGACTTTTCCACTTTCCTAATGGAAAATTTTTTATGTAACGTAATGTAAATTTATGTATCATGATGTAAATGTGTCAAATGTTCACTTATAGAGGTAGATTCATCAGTTTAAAAGTTGCCTGAAACTGAATGAATCAGTTCCCTTGTTTCTAGAGGCATGCTGTTTTGTTGCCTGAATTCTAGTTCTCATTTTAGAATTAGTTTAAACAGCTCCTAAGCTTATGGGCTTGACCCCTAGAGGCTAGGATGAGTTTTTGGTTGCCTATATCTTGTAATTTTTCAGTCACTAGCATGGTTGGACTTTTGAGAAAGCCTTGAGCTTCATTATACATTCATATCAGCATTTTGGCTAAGGAATTGAGATCAGGGTTTGTAGCACTCTTTGAGATCCATGTGGAAATTTGTCCTGGTAGAGTGATTTTCATTGTAATTGTGAATTTAATTATATGTTATATATGTCGTTCTCTATCTTGTTTCTTCTAAACTAAACAAACAAGAGTGTAAGTAGAATCTATTGTAAGTGCAGTGCTCTACTTGAAGTTTGCTTTAGTTTCTTGATGTTTTCAGCTGCTTGGGGAGGATACATGATTACTCTTACCCTCTTCAACACCTCACCTATCTATTCCTTCCATCTCATTTAATTTTAAGTGCCAAAAACAATTTCCTACCTTGCCCCATTGAGATCTCTGCAGGACTGAGCCTAAACCCCGCACCCAAAATCTACCTTTCCATCTGAGCCAAAAAAACTCCATTTTATCAAATCAAACTCTCTTGCACTTATACCTAGCCTAAGACCAGTAGATATTTTAGTCATCTCAAGCCCTCATTGATCATAATTTTCTAATATTGACTTGGAGAGATCCCTCTCCTTACTTGGTAGGGCTAGCTACCAGGTTGAGTGTGGTTTGATGTTGGCCCTGGATCCTACCTTTTCAGCATGAGGTAAATCTAGGATCTAACATAGTGGCAACCATACTTGGGAAGAAATTATTTGTTTGTTAGTGTTCTTCATTTCATAAACTGCAGACGGAGCCTGAAGTTATGCCAGGTAGCCTTTGAAATGCTCTTGCTTTGCATTAGCGAAAGTAGATAAACGCTGCTTCAGTCAATCTCCGGTCTGGTCTTATAAACGGAAACATCTCACTTGCAAATTCTTCAGTAACATGTATCAAGTTCAGATCTGATTGTTGATGATGGACAATGATCAGACACTAGAAAGGCTGAAATCATTCACCTGGCAATTCCAAATCCGTTTCGAGATCAGATCCAAGGACTCCACTGGAGGATGAACCTGACCAACAAAAACATGAAAGGACAATATGGAAAGATCAGGTATTCAATTTGGAATTTCATCCAAGAAATTTTGTTCTTTGTTCTAAATTATTTCTTCTCTTTTCCCGACAATGTTAAGAAGGCTTTGCAAAGTATATTGGATTTGAGAAAAAACCCTCGGCCTGCATTTGATTCCTTTCCTTTGAAGATTGTAAATACCAAATATTTTCATGCCTTTGAGCTTGATCAAGACCCTTTTCCTGAAACTTGTGATGACCGTCTTCAAACTGATGAGCCTAAAGAGACCAAGACTGATTCTACACCTTCTGTACATACCCCTATACCTTGTAAAATTCCAGACCGATGCAAGCCTCTGATTTTGCCTCCTATATCCCATGATTTCCTTAAAAATCATGATCTATATCTACCAAGATTTGATGGTGAATGTGACAACATCACTGCTGAGAGACATGCTCTGAATTTTGAGTCTTCTCTTGACCTTTTTGAAGTTGATGAAGAGGATGTCAAAACTAGGCTTTTTGCTCTTTCTTTGCAAGGCAAAGTCAAGGGTTGGTTCAAAACCCTGCCTGATGCGAGCATCTCAGATTTCTAGCCATTCGTCAAAGTTTTCCTCGACAGGTGGGTGGTAAGAAAAAACCCTTTCATGATTATAGAAGAGTATAATCAGCTGAAAAGATTTCCAGTGTAGACAGTACAATAGTTTTCTACTAGATTTAACCAAGTGTATTATTCGATGCCTGTTAATATAAGACCTCCTCCTAGATCCACTCTCTTGCACTACCCAGGTGCCTTTGATCTGGAAATGGATTTTTAGCTGAGAGAAAGGAATATTGCAACACTTGAAGAGATGCAGAACAATGCAGTAGATGTAGAGGCTCATTTGATGATTCGAAGGGCAAAGTTGAAGGAAGAAGAAATGAAAAACATAGATCTGGAGGAATCGACATCTCTAGAGGTAAAGCTTGACATTTTGGCAAGTGCAGTAGAAAAGATGATGCAAAGGATCATCACAAGGAATGAGTATAATGTTCAAGCCCATGGCTCGCTGATTGAAGAAGAATAAGTTGTTGATCCAAAACATCTTCTTTCTTATCCCAGTTGGCATAGATCTAATAATGATTGTTTTATAGATCATCTTGGAGAAGAGAGATCTGTTGATATGACATGTATGCTTGATGATGTATTTTATACTGATGATTTGCCTCAGTTTGATCAGTATGATGATGATTATGTTCTCCAAATAGAAGCTCGTCTTGTAGACAAACCAACAGCTGGTTTGTGGGAGGAGGATGTTCACTTCAGCAGCTCGAAAACAGTGTTTAGCTGATACATATCAGCTATGGAAATGAGGAGGAAAGTGCAAAAAAATTTGAAGTAGGTGAAGGATCTTTGCCTTTTTGTTTTGATTCGTTTTAGTTCATCAGAGACAACTTTCATGCAATTAGAAATCAATTGTTGACAAGTATTGATCTGGACCATCTTGAGGGCAATGAAAACCTGGACTTCTCATATCCAGATTTGCATCTCTCGAATTCCATTGATTGTCAAGTTGCAGATGAAGACATGGAAGCTGGCACATATGATCAAATGATACAAGATGACTCTGTACCATTTTGTTCTGAATCATTTCAGTTTTTGAAGGGTAAATTCCATAGTATATCTTCAAATGAGAAGCCTATAGGAAATCATGGAATCTCATTGGAACCAATAGAAAATGGGTTGCAACAGTGTTTTCGAGTTTTTCATGATCCAATAGCTGATGTGTTGGATGATGTCTACAGTCCAAGTCCTTCTCCATTGACTACATGTGAGCTTGACAAATGTATTGATACAGACTTGATTCGGCATCCAGTTTCTTTGTCATTTTCAGCAGGAGTCTCGTCACAAAGCTCAAATCAAAGTTTGCATTCATGGTATGAGGAAAAGAGAAGTAATCCATTGGATGAGCTAAGTCCCAATGTGCATGAATTTCGAGATCCTTATGCAGTGTTTTTGGAGGCGGATAGAGAATCCATAGTATTCAATGGATCTGTTCACAAGTTTTCATGGGAGTTTCCTTTCAGTAGTTCTCTCTTGTTGTTCATAAGCAAGCACTTGCAGAGAATTCAAACAGCAGCCGGAATACTTACTTGGTTGCATTGGTTGTTTCATTTCACTTGATCAGGTGATGAATGAAACTGTTAGAGTAGGTTTTGATGAATAAGCTCTACTTTGAGCATCATTTCCAGTTTGTCGATTGTGTTTAAGTATCGAGTCAATTTTTAGTTGAGTGAGAGTTAGTTTGTGTCGTCAAGTCGTCAGTTTTCAGTCATGCATTTCAGCTTGAGTTTTTGACTCCATAGCCCAATGGATGAAGGCACTGCTTGCTTTCCTAGAGATCTATAGTTCTTGGCACCTCCAAGGAGATACCATCCCCATTAGAGCCAATGTTAGTGTCGGTATCTTCATCCGCCCGTTAGAGATCAAATTCTCTTGTTGCATTGCATATTAGGTGTTTCGCTCAGTCAGTTGTATTCCATTAGGAGCATGGATCATCTGATGGTAGTGGCTTGTTGTAAATTTTCCCTAATGTCCTTTACCTACTGGCCAATTTCCATTCATCAAGATCATCTGCAGTCACTTTTTGTCTTTAAATTTGCAAGAGTCATTTCTAGGGTTTCACCTTCATTAGGTCTAGGGTTTCATCAAAAAGTCTCCAAAATGTCCAATAACAGTCAGCAGGTGCATGAGGTGGTTGAATAAAGTTCCAGTATCAATAAATTTCACTCAGAAATGTATTTTTCCTCAAAAACTCTGTTTTGAGGAAAAACAGAGTATTTTAGGCTTTTATTGTATAAATTCATGTACTTTCAGTTCTTCGTATGTAAATCACTTCAGTGGCAACCCTGGTCACCTTGCCAAGCTTCAGCAGCTCCATCCCTTGCAAGGAAAACAAAAAATCAAGTCATTCAGTTCATCAAAAGCACAAAAAAAGGTGAAAAGCTCAAAAAACAGAGTTGACAAGTAAAGTCACATTGCAAACATTATAAAAGTGGGTTTTATGAAGGAAAAATCAAAAGCTCTTGTATATAAATCATCTTTACAATTCAAAAGCTCATTGGCACTCAAAGAAGAAAGATTGAGCAAAGTGAAGGTCAAGTTTGAGAAAGGAAGAAAAATTGCAGCAAAGAGTACCAGTTTTGGAGGCGCGACGCATTTGGTGAGTGTCGTGGCACATACAAGCAGCGCGGCGCATAGAGCCACTCTCCTTAGTGTTAATTTTCACTGGCGCGGCAAAAATAGGAGGCGTGGTGTGTTGGGTTTGAGGCGCGGCGCATAGAGCTGCCAAGCCCAATTTTATCCTAAACTCTTTCAAATTGCCAAAATTGATCAAATCTTCAAATGTGCAAGTAATTCAAGCTTTTTTCCTTACAAGTGAAAGAGTTTTCTTAAAAATTTATCGTGGTTTAGTGTGAAAAAATTCAAACCCTATTTCCTTGCCATTTCTCAAAAAACCATTTACCTAGGGTTTGCCATTTTTCATTTTGCTTCCAAGTTCATTCTACCACTCCCTCACTTTTCACTCCTCCATTTATTTTCTCACCTTATCCACCCATTCCCCAACTTCCATATTCAATCATCCCTATCCCCGATTCCCATTTTTCCCCAACCCTAGTTAAAAATTCCCAAACTCTAGTTGTTGTCCCAAGAGCTTCATATCACCATTCAGCTGAGTGTACTATCGTTGGAAGGGTTGTCATCATCATGTCAGGTTCGAATGGGTCATTTTACACCTTGTTCATGCTTCAGTTATGCCTAGGTAAGGTTCATTTCCCTCTCCTAGGGTTTTGAAGGCAATTTCTCTTGGATGGTCAAACCATCAGAAAAACATGTATCTTGATGTTCATACACCTTCCCCTATCCTTAATGTACCTTATTAAACACTTCCCATCACTGATATCCCTTAAATTCCTCATTTTCGCACAAACCCTAGTTTCTTGCTACAACTTGGCAATTTTCTAGGCTAGGCCTGTGTTTTGTCCTTTTCGACCACTTCCCCTCACTCAATATTTTAAATTCCACTTTCCCCTGCTTCCTAACATCCCTCCCTACTTTCCAAAATTTTCTCAGGAATTTAGAATCCCTTATCCCCTTCATTTTGCTTCATTTCAACAAATCCCCTGTTCCACACATCGGTATAGGTTTTACTTCAATGATGTTTCTGAGAAAGAAAAGATGAATTTGGGAAACCTGAGAGAGTTTTTTGTCGAAAATAGGCCAAGGAAGAAAAGCCTCCTTCACTTTTTACATAGGTGTCATGGTTTTAGAGAAATGTCAAAAATATAGTCGCCTCAGGAGAATTGATACACCTCTGAAGTGACCTTGGGAAAATCAAGTTTTCTCCTAGCTTGGTTGGCGAAATGACTTTCTTGATGAGTGAAATTATAACTAGGCACAAAGATATTTCCAATGAGCTATCACAGGCTCCATTTGGAGTTGAGGAAGACCTTCAAAAATTGACTACAATAGCACTCTTCCTTGAGGCAGCCTCATTTGGCACATTTTGATCAGTCTTGGGAGATTTGATTTTCGGTAGGGCAAATGAACTCCAAATTAAAAAATTCCAGTTGGGTTGGAAATAAGACTCAATAATATTTCCAATGAGCTATCCCTTTCCCAATTTGGACACTATGAAGGCCTCCAAAAGTCTCCTGCAAAAAGGCACCACGCATAGAAATTTTTAAATACAAGTTTTTCTGCCCAATGCACTACGCCACTTGGCGCTCGCTTTTGATGGAGGCCTCCAAATGACAAAAAATCAGCATTTTTGGATTTGGCATGGAAAAATATTCTTTCCTATCAATGGTCAAGAAGTTTTGACAGGTTTTGAGCCCTCAAAAAGGTCAAAAACACTAAAAAATGACCTTACTGCCCCTATTTTGATACACAGGAAGCAGCGTTGGGAGAACTGAGTTTTGGAGTAGCAAATGGAGGAAAAATTGCAAAATTCCACTTGTTTTGGAAAGTCGACAGGCATACCTTTCCAAAAATCACACGTGAAGTGAATTTGGACATCGGGAAGCCCTCGAAAAGTGGGTCCAAACAGGTGCTACGCATAGAGAATCAGGCACGGCGCATAGAGGAAAGTCTTGCGAGTTTGACCAAGTATACTCTGTTTTTCACCTAGGTTTGGCCAGTTTGAATTTTTCACTTTCCTAATGGAAAATTTGTGATGTAATGTAATTTACATTGATGTATCATGATGTAAATGTGTCAAATATTCACTTATAGAGGTAGATTCATCAGTTTAAAAGTTGTTTGAAACTGAATGAATTAGTTCCCTTATTTCTAGAGGCACGCTGTTTTGTTGCCTGATTTCTAGTTCTCCGTTTAGAATTAGTTGAAACAGCTCCTAAACTTATGAGCTCGACCCCTAGAGGCTAGGATGAGTTTCTGGTTGCCTATATCTTGTAATTTTTCAGTCATTAGAATAGTTGGACTTTTGAGAAAGCCTTGAGCTTCATTGTACATTCATATTAGCATTTTGGCTAAGGAATTGAGACTAGGGTTTGCAGCACTCTTTGGGATCCATGTGGCAATTTTTCTTGGTACAGTGATTTTATTTGTAATTGTGAATTTTCTTATATGTTATGTATGCCATTCTCTATCTTGTTTCTTCTGAACTAAACAAACAAGAGTGTAAGTAGAATCCATTGAAAGTGCAGTGCTCTACTTGAAGTTTGCTTTAGTTTCTTGATGTTTTCAGCTGTTTGGGGAGGATCCATGATTTCTCTTGCCCTCTTCAACACCTCACATATCTATTCCTTCCATCTCATTTAATTTTAAGTGCCAAAAACAACTTCCTACCTTGCCCCATTGAGATCTCTGCAGGATTGAGCCTCAATCCCCACACCCAAAATCTACCTTTCCATCTGAGCCAACAAAACTCCATTTTATCAAATCAAACTCTCTTGAACTTATACCTAGCCTAAGATCAGTAGATATTTCAGTCATCTCAAGCCCTCATCGATCATAATTTGCTGAGATTGACCTAGAGAGAGCCCTCTCCTGACCTAGTAGGGCTAGCTACCAGGCTGAGCGTGGTTTGATGGTGGTCCTAGATCCTACCTTTTCAGCCTGAGGTAAATCTAGGCTCTAATAGGTGGCTCATACAACTTTAAGTTTTCCACATTCACTATGGAGTACATTTTCATATCTGTCGGCAAATCGAGACGAAAGGCATTGTTTCCAATCTTCTCCAAGATGGTGAATGGACCATACTAGATTGGTCGCAACTTCTTCCCTTCTCCCTTCATCCTTTCCTTACTGATATGGAACCACACTTTGTCGCCCACTTGAAATTGATGGTCAACTCGATGTTTGTCATGTCGAGCATTGCACCGAGCTTGACTTTTCTCCAATTGCTCTTGTACTGCTTGGTGAATTAACTGGATCTACTAAATGAATCGCTGCACTTTGTCCCAGTCATCATGTTCACTAGAGTCATCTTCGCTTCCAAAGACCATATCAAAATGATCTTTTGGTAGGTAGCTAAAACATGTCTCAAATGGTGAACGATGCATGGATGAGTGTACTGCTCGAGTGTAGGAATGTTGCACATATGGAAGATGCTCATCCCATAACTTAGGATGTTTCCCATAATAGCCTTGCAACAAATGTACCACGGTGCGGTTGACAACCTCTGTTTGTCCGTCAGTCTGTGGATGAAATGTCGTGATTCTTTTCAACTTGGTGTCCATCATCTTCCACAAGCTGGTCCAAACCTCTCCGAGAAATCGAGAGTCCTGATCTGACACAATCGATGTGGGAAACCCAAAATGGACCAAAACATGCTAAAAGAAATTATTAGCAGTCTGCTCTGTAGTGATCTGCTTTCTACAAGGAATCAAAATACACATCTTACTAAAATAGTCAACGACAACATACAAATAGTCGTGACTTTTTCTATACAAAGGCAAACCTCCTACAAAATCCATCGACACACTTTCCCATGGACGACTCGAAATAGGGAGTGGTGTGTAGAGCCCGAGTTTTCTATTAGAGGGCTTTGAAACAGAATATATCACACATCCCTTTACATAGCGAGTCACAATGTTCTTCATATGAGGCGAAAAAAAAATATTTGTACATGACGCAATGTTTTTTCAACACCAAAACGGCCAGACACAAGGGAGGTGTGGACCTCCTGAATTACATGTACCCTTTCCCCTGCAAGTACAGATAATTTACCAAGGTGATACAACAATTTCCACTGCAAGTGATATTTATCCACCTGTGAACCATGGGTTAGTTTTGCATAAATTTCCTTAAATTCATCATCGTTAGCATATTGTTTAGCATAACTTTAAAAAGATAACGAAGCAGTATGCAAAATAATAGAAGCAGAAATAGGAGGGCGAGATAGCATATCGGCCACTTTGTTGCTAGTTCCCTTCTTATACTTTATTACCAGATGAAACTCTTGAAGAAAACCCATCGACCTAAAATGACGAGATTGCTGCAACTTGATTTGTTACTGAAGATACTGCAAGGTCTGATGATCTGTATGGATGATGGTCTCCTTGTCGATCAGGTATTGTTTCCACTTTTTCACACTATGGACCAAGGCATATAACCTCTTTTAATAAGTGGGATAGATTATCACAACATGAGAGAACTTCTATGAATGGTAACATATCAGCTTCTTTTGCTACATCAGTACAGCTCCGATGGCATATCCACTGGCATCTGTCATGATCTCGAATGGTTGTTCGAGATCTGGTAAGGCTAAGACTGGTGCGGTGCTAATATTTTATTTCAATGTTTCGAGGTACTTCTGCTGCTTTCCTCCCCATTGAAATATTTTCTTTACACTTGTCAATGTGTGTAAAGGTGCTGCAATAATAGAGAAATTGGCAATAAATCTCTTCTAGTACTTCACTGCACCCAAAAGGCTGCAAACCTTGGTTACACTAGTAGGCTTAGGAAAGTTTATAATTGCTTCAACTTTAGAAGGACCAATTTTTAGCTGACCATGACCAAAAATATGACCTAGGTAAACCAAGGAGGTTTTTGCAAACTCACACTTTGACAATTTTACATAAAGTTTTTCTTTTTTCAAGACATCAGGCACTTTCTTCACATGGCATACATGTTCATTCCAACTTTTACTAAAGATAAGAATATCATCTAGATAGACAAGAACAAATTCATTAATGAAAGGCCTAGATCATTCATGACCCTCATGAAGGTGGATGGAGCATTACAAAGTTCGAATGGCATCACCATCCATTTGAACAACCCCTATTTGGTCTTGAAGGCAATTTTCCACACATCCTGCTCTGCAATTTGGACCTAGTGATAACCACTACGCAAATCCAATTTGGTGAAATAGATAGAATTATTTAACTAATCTAATAATTCATCAATGCGGGGAAGAGGGTAACGATTTTTCACCGTGATTTTGTTTAGTGCTTGATAATCCATAGACATCCTCCATGTGCCATCTTTCTTCGGCACTAAGATAATTGGTGAGCTGCATGGAGAAGTGCTCGGTCTGATGAAACCTTGTTCAATAGTTCCTGCGCCTAATTTTTGATCTCCTCCATCTTAATGGTCAACATCCTATACATGCCAATATTTGGTAAAGGAGCGTCATGCTGAAAATGGATCTCATGTTGGATTTCCCTCTTCAGAGGTAATCCCCTTGGTTCCTAAAACATCTCATAATAGTTAGAAATTAATTCACATAATTCCTTTTTATGCACATGATCACAACGCTAGATAGCATTGGATAATTCTCCATCTTTCCCCCTTACAACCATAAGCATGCAACCCTTACTGGAATTCACCAACCTCTTCATTTGTCCTGCACTTACAAGGCTGGCATTGATTTTAGGTTTATGAGCCCTTACAATATATTCTACCCCAGCTTTTGTGATTTGGTATTTGTTTTCATGACGGAAGAAGATTTCCTTTCTATCATATAGATATGGACTACCTAACACCGTGCCATAGATATCCAATGGTATCACATCAAGTTTTAGCTCATCCACTAACTTAGAAGCGACTACAAAGCTAACCTTGCACTATTTAGTTACATTCAATTTTTCTTTATCATGTATCCATCCAAGTCGGTAAGGTTTTGGATGTGATTTCGTTTCTAAGCCTAACTTCTTTACCAAGGAATTTGAAATTAAGTTTTCTTGGGATCCAGTGTCAAATAGAGTTTCCACTTTTGTATGATTTATGATAACTCTAATATGAAATAGCTCAATTCTCTTTTGTTCATTAGGAAGAGACTCATTTATTGAACTAGTGCCTTCATGTGATTTAGAATTAACATGAGGTGTAAGAGTACCTTTTGTTCCCTTGCGGTGACCAATGCTTCATCTCCAGAATCGGATCTGAGGCCTTGCTACATAGTTGCCACTGTCTTTTGCTTGCCTTTTCCTCCATACTTCTTTGGTCTCTTTTCCAGGTACAGTTTCCAAGAATGATCATTGTCATGATCTTCCTTTTTGTGGTGAGTGCAATGAGGTCTTTCTCCTTCATCTTTCTTGGTTGATTCCATCCTCTTCTCCTTTCCTTTTCCTTCCACTTTGGGTTTGCCATTTGGAGGTTTGAAAGGTGGTTTCTTGAAATGAACATCTCTTTCATTTTTGCCCTTGTTCTCAAGCTCAATGGCCTTTACATTGGCTGAGTCAATAGTAGTTGCTTCAAACAATAATAATGAATGTCTAACGTAACTATATAATGATCCAATAACTTAGTTACTACTTCAAGTGAGTCAAGTGCAATGCCCAAATTAAGTGCTTGTTTTTTAAATTCCTCTGTAAAGCTTTGAACATCCTAATCTCTGCCCTACCTTAAGTATTTCCAATCTATTAAGGCTTTTTGTTTATAACCCAAGGGATAAAATTGTTCCTTTGATGAAGAAATGAAACTAGGTCATGAGGAAAGAAGATTACCGACGCTCTTACTACTTCACAATTTTCTCTCCCACCAGACGAGAGCGGTGTTACTCAGCCTAAGAGAGGCCAGTTGAATCTTTTCCTCGTCCTCTTTGATCTGTTGAATCCTATAGTAGATTTCGATCTGCCTAATCCAGTTATTAAGATTTTATGCATTACTTTCACTGTTAAACATGGGAAGATCAAATTTGACATCTAATTTAAAGAAGGGTTTCTTAGATTCATCCCTTGAATTTCTATGATGATGGTGATGAGAGGAATAAGAACTTTCACTTGTGGAAGGAGAAGGAGGGGTTTCTTCTTCACCATTTCCATGCACTGAACCTTATTCTTTTTCCTTTTTCCCTTCTTCTTTCTCTAGTCTTGAAAGCAAATGTCTGACATTTTTTGCCATTGTATAGAAGGTTTTGCGGAAATTGAACTCCTGTTCATAACGAGCCTCTTCATCTTCCATGTTCCTCCTTCGATGTGCATGCCCCTCTTCGGGATCGATAGAATTTAGCTTCTGTTCACCTCTTCAGAACTTGTTTCTTGTTAGCATAAAAACATTCAATTCACATCTAAAAAGACTTGTTGTGATACCACTTGATCCAAGATCTTTTGCTTATAGATGTATTAAAGATTTACATGCATAAACTGTATCTTAAACATAGAAATTTAATGTGCACATGAGAGAAGAGGAGAAACACATAAAGCATGAAAGAAGACAACGAAACTTGAGAATGGATTTCATCCGACTTGGACTATGTCTCCAGGCCTTGCTCAATCAATGGGGAGGCCTTCATTCATTAAGTGGCATGAGAAAGTGTTGGGCGACAAATCCCCCGCGTAACAGTTTTAGGGCTTAAAGCCCACAATTCTGGGTAATTATGTTGTAAAGGTTCTGCAAAGTGTGCATAGCACGAAATGTAAGGAGTCAAGTCAAAGGGTTGTCCGCCCTAAAATGACGTAATGTAATGTAAAGTTTGTTGGCTTGCCCATGGTCCGTGGACCATGGGAATGTATAAATAGACCAAAAGCTCTAAGATGTAAATTAGCTTTTTAGGGATGATGAATCGTTGTGGATGATTGAGTAATAGAGCATTTGTAAGTTCATGTATGGGATAGTAGAGTAGATAGAGGTTCCGTAGCTATGTGTTAGGAAGCTTGGTAGAGTCGGTAGTTGTGTGCGTGGACCCCTGCAGTTCTGTGCACATAGTAGGAAGTGGATTGTAAGCAGAAGAAAGTATTAATAAAGATATGTTGGTTTTGGAACATCGCGTATCTATTTTTGGAACATCGTTATAGTTTATGTTTGTGCGCATATATGTTTATGTTGATTAATTGAATGAAAGAATGTTGGGCCTACTTAATTTAATTCAAGTTCTGTAATAATAAGCACAGTAAAGGGTAAAGAACATTCACGCTTTCCATTCAAGCCTCGCGAAGGTAGTTGCACAGGGAGAGAAGCTGCACGGAGGTAGCACAGCACACAGAGTTAGACAGAGAACTTTCCAAGACACATCAAGACATCCCAAGGGTGCAGAAACCTGGTTCCAACACCCTCCCATACTACCTCAGGTGAGACCTCAGTCCGCACTCTGCGGACTGTTGCCGAAAGGGCCAATAGTTTAGGGATTTGTTTGGTTAACTGATGACTAAACCTAGGTTAGGCCCCACTAAGCTAACAAATGGTTCCATTGCGGGGATATGGATCTGCCTAAGGGATGTTTGATGTCGAAGTGGTGGAACCCAACGAAGGCAGAAATTGAAGACTAGTTAATTAACAAGATTCACGAATTGATGACATGGGAGAACAGGGTTTCTGCGAATATCTAGAGAGTAGTGGTTGGATCAGTACCTGTATTTAGAAGGGCACGAAATTTTCTTCGCATCTTTCCCAGTTTAGTTGTATGAGTGAATTGCAAGGTTAGCAAATAGCCAAAGAAGGTGCAGATTGGTTAAACTGATAGTGTGGACTCCATAGTTAGTACGTAGACTGGAAGCCTCAGAGGATAAGATTGTGCACGTTGTAGATCAATGGTTAGATCGAATCATAGGAGGATTCATCACTGAGCTAGTAGTAGATATGATTTTCAGCTACAACGAAGTAGAGCGATAATTTCTCAAGGGTCTACAAGGTAAGTATATTAGATCTCTGAATACATGGATTAAAATGTTGTTGTGTGAGAAATGGGTTATGCGAGTAAATTGATGTTGGGGACTACACAAAGTGGAAGACCATTTAGAAGTGAAGAAATATAGGATATTCCTTTGATTTCACCATGGAAGGAAAGCGCGGAGCAGCTTGTGACAGTTTTTGCTGAGGAGCGTGGTAAGGTTAATAAGAGAGGGGATCCTGCGATTGCCACCACCACCCACACCTCCACCCACCTCACCCTTCTCGCCGTTATCTCCATCCACCCCACCTCCATGACTGTCACCATTCAGTATAGCGAATGCATTTAAGTTGTTTATGTTCAAGGGAGTAGGAAATGAAGATCCTGATCAGTTTTGGTTTGTGGTACATGCAGTATGGGAAGCGCATAGTGTAACAGATGATAACATTAAGAAGGTGACCGTGGTAAGCGCATTGCAGGAACGCGTCCTGACATGGTATATCGAATACTCTAATGATCATCTGAATGCGGGGATCAAGGAAGTGCAGACCACGTTGAACAGAATTTAGTAGACCAAAATCAGAAACCCAGTCGATAATTGGGTTAAAGTAAAGAACGATGCTCCTAGGCAAGACACCATAAGACTTGGATCAGAGATTGAAGACCATGATTCACAAAATGAATATGACATTGAATGACATGCAACACTGGGCCTAGTTCATAGCATCATTATCACCTCACTTGAGAATGGCGCTGACACATCAGAAGCTGACCACACATGCCAAAGCATTGGAGATGGCAATGAGGCTGCATGAGACACCGAGACAAGATCTGGCGCTGGGAGTCCAACAGTTCCACACGTAGTTGCATTATCTTTGCTTAGAAATGAAGAGTTTGAAGTAAGAAATGACCACGTGACCCAAGGTACATGAAGAAGTATGGCGTGTGAAGTGTAAAGGAGAAGGCCGTGACAAGGATCATTGCCCTGTGTTCGCGAATTACTTGGCAGCGGGAGGACCGATGCCGCTGAGGCTAGAGGCACAGTTAGGGCCCAGCGCGGCTCCTACCTTGTGGTGCGTGATATGCCAAATAGGAGGAAAGCACAATACCAACAACTGTCATTTATTGTAGAAGTACACGCAGATGTCGCAACAACTTTTCTGTAACTTTTTCAGATCAGTAGGGCATGACAAGCGCAGCTACAGGAGTTATGAATTAATGATGGAATAAACACTTGCCTACAGGATGCAGACCGATGCATGAAGTCAGGATCCAGCCCCATCAATAGTGCATGGTGGATTACAAGGATGAAGATGAGGTAGAGGAGGAATGGTAACCGGAAGAGGTCGTGGACAGTTAATCTGCTATAATTACAGAGGACCTAGGCTCTACATGTTGGATTGTATGAATCAGACAATAACATGTTGTTCGTATTGTTATTAGTTTGATTATGAAGCGGTAGATTGTCTGACGTTGATAGCGCAGATGCACGAGAAAGGAGTCCTTCAGACACCACCCACTCAGAATGTGCAGATGATGAGATCTGAACCGCATGAAGAAGAACTGACTGTGAATATGATGCTTAGAAGTGGCACTGTCATAGGAGAAGACAAGGGAAAATGACCTGAGGAAGATCACTAGGTGTGAATGGCTCCTGCGAAAGAGCCCGAATTTGATTTGGAGCATGCAAAAGAAAACTCTATGGAAGCTAAGAAGAGCTTCGCGAAAGCCTCCCTGTCAGGTAGTACGGATCAAACAGAGGTAGGAGTGGATCCTTTTATGCTTATTACCTTTCTGGAGACCTGTATGAAGTTGTTGCGTGACAATAGGGTGGTAAAGGGGTTGTAGGAATTGATTACTAGGTGTGCAGGATTTGGAGAACCGCGGATGGTCTGAAAGGTAGGGAAACATGCTTCGCACAAAGGAAGGGAGATGAGGCTAACCACGTAGATAGGAGAATATGAGATCGATCGAGTCATTTTGGACATAGGTTTAGATGCAAATGTACTACCAAAACAGACTTGGGAGCAAATGGGGAAGTCCGCGCTATAGTGGTCCCCCATTCAGTTACGGATGGCGAACGATCATAAAATTATACCGATGGAAAGATTGTAAGGGGTCACTGTCGATATTGAAGGTGCAAGCGCATTGGTAGAATTTGAAGTAGTTGAGATTGTTGATGATAGAAATCCATATCCCACATTATTGGGCATCAATTTGGCTACAGATATGAATGGGATTATTAATTTAAAGAAGCGCAAGATGGTTTTCGAGAAGAAAGCATTACGCGTAGTCATACCCCTGGATCCTGCTGAAGGGATGTGATACACTGAGCTGGTGCACAATGATGGCAATGATGACAAGCTAGATTGCATTTATTAGATCACTACACATCAGCAAGATTCAGTGAATCCAATGGCTGATGGAAGAATTTCATGGGAGAGCGACAGTTCATGTACTTCGGATTCAGAAGAAGAAAGGTAAAGGTGGCAGAATCAATTGCACGAAGTAATGACACTTAATTGTAATACATTAATGAGGTCATCACACTACGTAACAATGTAGGCACGTGATTTACCAACGTACGATGGATTGACTGAGGTAGAGATATTTGTGGACAAGTTTGAAAGTGCAGTGCCAACACCATAGTGGTTCGACGTGCTAAAATGGACGCTGCGTGCTACACCCACAAGGTGGTGGCGTACGCACCTAGGGAGTTTTGAGAGCCGGTGCGACTGCTAAAGGATGATGCGCCTATGATTTGGGAAGCCACAATTGCGAATGCAATATAAATATGATGGTCGGGATGATCCAAATGCCCACCTCGCGAAATGGATGAAAGCCTATGGAGATGAACCACAACCTGAATGGGTGCATTTGTTCTATCACACTCTAGATGTCATACCTATGAGCTGGTACATGGATACAGAGCTCTACCATGGTATGAGCAAGTGGGATATCCTGCGCGAAGGATTTCTACTTACTTTTTCGTTTGAAGACTATTGTTGGGATACTTTTGATGATGCGCTACAAGTAGTCAAGGCAGTTATTTTCAAAGAACCTCAGGGGCAGATAGAAGCAGTTCAACAGGAGTGGGCAACACAATTAAGTTGTGGATTGGAATGTTACAATGTGAACATGGAGGAAGATGAAGAGGACCCCAAGAATATTAGTATTCCCAAAACAGAAGGGTACCGCGAAGTAAAAGTTCCCTCGATTAAGGACCCTGACATTAATGTGCCGCTCAAAACGAGACAGGTGAATATTGGAAAAGAGGAGGAACCCAACTACGCATGGAAAATTTTAGGGGCTAATATTCGCTTAGTGGGCTAATTTTCCATGATTTTTCCACAAAAAAGATTCCCCAATTTCCGATTTTTATAAAAGATGATTCGCCCAAATTTTAGAATACAAAATTATTTTACCTTAAAAATTACCAACATTATATAGAGTCTATATAAAATCATTATAAACTTGAGAAATTTTACAAATATATCAATAAAATTTTTATATTTTGCATATTAGGGATTAGTGAGATTCGCCAATGTTTTTAAACTTCAAGAAAATTTTCCATCCTTAAAATTTTCCTTGCAAATACGTGAAGTTCAGTGACTATTGGGATGATGCCACAGTAGATAAAGTCGCAGATTTACTCCGCGAATACCAAGACCTGTTCCCAACCAAGATCATGGAGCTGAAAGGGATTATTGGTGATTTAGGAATGATGAGGATCAACTTAAAGCCCAGCACGAAGCCAGTCAAGCAACGACCTTACCGTTTGAATCCCAAATACAAAGAAAAGGTCCGTGTGATATTGTATAAGATGCTCATGGCATGAATTATTGAGCCCATAGAAGAATCTAATTGGGTGAGCCCGATGGTAGTACAAGAGAAGAAGCAAAAGGGAGAGATACGAATATGCGTGGACTTGAGGAAGTTGAATGATGCCTGTGTACATGACTCATTCCCAACACCATTTATAGATGAAGTGTTGGAAAAAGTTGGTGGGCAGGAAGCGTACTCATTCACAGATGGGTTCTCAGAATACCACCAGATGAATATCACGCCGGAGGATAGGAGCAGAACGACCTTCACAACAGAGTGGGGTTGTTTCCAGTACATGGTTATGCCATTTGGATTGAAGAACGCACTAGCCATCTTCTCGCATATCATTGTCACCACGTTTAAGGAGTACGTCCACAAGCTCTTGGAGGTATACTTGGATGACTGGACTGTTTTTGGTTTAATAAAACGTCATGTGGCCAGCCTACGATTGACCTTGGATACTTGCTAATGACACTAGATCACGCTTAACCTTAAGAAGTGCAATTTCCTTCTTCCCTTCGAAAACCTGTTGGGTCATGTAGTCTGCAAGCAAGGATTGATGGTGGATCCCATGAAGACCGCAATGATTTTCAATCTGGAGGCACCGCGTAGTGTTAAATAGCTACGCACCACCCTAGGGCACACAAGGTACTATAGAAACTTTATTAAGAGTTATGCTCAAATTATTGCACCGATGGAAAAGCTCTTAAAGAAGGAGGCTACATATTGTTGGAATAACAATTGCATGAGAAGCTTGGAGGTTCTGAAGGAAAAGTTAGCGTCTGCACCGATCGTGATTTTTCCAAACTGGATGAATATTTTCATGTTCATGTCGATGTGCTGTGTATCGTGTTGGGTGCAGTACTTACTCAAGAGGGAGGTGAGGGCTTGGATCACCCTATTGCATTTGCAAGACGTAGATTATCCAAGGCTGAAAAGAATTATTCAATGACTGAGCACGAGCGACTAGCGATGGTATACGCGCTTCAGAAGTATAGACACTATTTTCTTGGAGGACATTTTGAAATGTATACTAACCATTCCATGTTGAAATACTTGGTGAATAGGCCTGTGTTGTGGGGGCATATCTATAGATGGTTGTTATTGTTCGAGGAGTATGATTTTGAGGTTGTAGTGAAGCTAGGACATCTGAACGCAGGACTAGATCATTTGTCGCACATTGAAACAGGTGATGAACTCACTAATTTGGAGGATGGACTACCAGATTCCAAGCTTTTTGTAGTATGCGTTACAGATGGCCACTTCGAAGATATCATCCACTTTCTAACAATGGGGATGGTGCCCGAGAGATACTCTGTCCAATAGAAGAAAGAGTTGGTAGTGTGAGTGGTGGATTTTTTTGTCAGTGTTGGACACTTATATAATATGGGAACTGATGAAATATTGAGATGATATGTACCTGAATTTGAGTGGGGTCAAATCCTCGCTGAAGCACATGGGGGCATTGCAGGAGGACATTATGTAGGGCATGCGATCGTGCAGAAGATATTGTGTGCAGTGTTGTGGTGGCCAACTTTGCACCAGGATTCCAAGGAATATTGTAAAGCCTGCGATGTATGCTAGAGAACTGGGAAGCCATCACAAAGGGATGAGATGTCATTAAAACCACATATGACATTGTAGTCGTTTGAAAATTAGGCGATCGATTTTATGGGACCAATCAAACCTCAGGGAAAGATGGGCATGCGATATATTATTACTGTGACAGAATATCTAATGCGATGGGCAGAGGCATAGCTTGTGAAGGACTACACAGTAGCTATAGGTACAAAGTTCTTGTTTGACAACATATTAACCTGTTTTGGCTATCCGAAGATCTTAATGAGTGATCACGAAACACACTTTTTGAATGAAACCATCAGTGTGCTGATAGAAGAGTTCTAGATATACCATCAGAAGAGTACGTCGTACCACCCACAAGCCAATGGGATTGTGGAAGCTTTCAACAAGACATTGGAGACCGCGATGATGAAGGTATGCAACACACAATGCAAAAATTTGGATTTGCATGTACCTGCGGTATTATGGACATATCGGACCACGTGCAGGAAACTAACAGGGCAGGCACCGTTCCGACTAGTGTATGGGGTCGAAGCTATTATGCCAATGGAGTATATTGTACTGAGCCTCCACATTGCAGTGCTCACTAGTATGGCGGACCGTGAAGCATTGGAGTAAAGGCTAGAACAACTAGAAGAACTCAAGGAAGAACGATTCTTTACTGGATTTCATCAATAGGTACAGAAGCAATGGGAAAAATCCTGGCACAATCACCATATCGTGGTGCGCACTTTCAATGTCAATGATTTGGTGTTGCTCTATGACAGCAAGGTGGAAAAGTTTTGAGGAAAACTCAAGATGCATTGGCTAGGACCATATGTGGTTAACGAAATCATAGATGGAGGAGCAGTCCAGCTTGATAGATTAAATGGAGAATTGTTCCATGGAAAAGTAAATGGCAGTCACTTAAAGCTCTACATGGGTAGCGCAGCTACCTGACTCTGTGACAATAGCGGAAGTCTTTACACTCTTGGAAGCCGGCTGGCAACGCGGGACTATAAATGTATGTCGGAGCTACTATATGAGGATACGTTGGAAGTCAGTCGAAGTAGAGGAAGGTACAAAGAATAGAAGGACAATATGTTGCAGATTTTGGAGCTACACAGATTTCATCAGATGGGATTCATGCAACAAACATCACTCCATTTGGTGACTTGACGGCGAGTCGCGATGTTTGCGTTTAGGGATTATTAGGCAGTGGATCCCCCGTGTAATAGTTTTGGGGCTTAAAGCCCGCAATTTTGGGTAATTTTGTTGTAAAGGTTCCGTGAAGTGCGCAGAGCGCAAATTGTAAGGAGTCAAGTCAAAGGATTGTCCGCCCTAAAATGATGTAATGTAATGTAAAGTGTGTCAGCCTGCCCATGGTTCACAGACCATGGGAATGTATAAATAGAGCAAAAGCTCTAAGATGTAAAGTAGCTTTTTAGGGATGACGAGTCTTTGTGAATGACTGAGTAACATAGCATCTATAAGTCTATGTCTGGGATAGTAGAGTAGATAGAGATTCCGTAGCTGTGTGCGCAGAAGCCTGGTAGAGTTCGCAGATGTGTGCAAGGACCCCTGCAACTATGTGCGTAGGGTAGGAAGTGGAGTGTAAGGAGAAGAATGTATTAATAAAGATAAGCTGGTTTTGGAACATCGCATATCTGTTTTTGTATTTCTGTTTATGCATCTGTTTACAGTTTATGTTTCCACGCATATATGTTTATGTTGATTAAGTGAATGAAAGAATATTGGGCCCACTTAATTTAATTCAAGATCTATAATAATAAGCAAAGTAAAGGGTAAAGAACATTTGTGCTTTCCATTCAAGCCTCACGAAGGTAGTTGCATAGGGAGAAAAACTGCGCAGAGATAGCACAACGTGCATAGTTAGATCACGAACTTTCCAAGACACATTAAGACATCCCAAGGATGTGAAAACCTAGTTCCAGCACTCTCCCATACTACCTCAGGTGAGATCTCAGTCTGCGCTCTGCAGACCGTTGTTGAAAGCGCTGGTAGTTAGGGATTTGTTTCTCTAACTAATGACTAAACTTGGGTCAGGGCCCACCAAGACAACAAAAGGAAGAGTACAAGCATCAGTTACAAAAGGTTGTTTTATACCTCCATACTGAAAATGGCTGGAAAATGTAGAACTATGATGGGGAAATGGATAGCACCATTGCATTCATGGCATCGAGAAATGCTGAAACCATATAAAATTTGTCAAAATCTGACAAAGTTAAAATCTGGCCCACCTGAAAAAATATGCCTCGAACTACGCGAACTCCCTTCCTCTTCCTGGGCGCACTGATGAACTGCATTTAAATAAAAAATTTGGAGATGGAAATCACAAGAAATTCGTTACGTGAGTTGGTTGAGGATTCAGTTATTACGAAGGAGGTTGGGCAGTCAAACCCCGCCTCCTCCTTTTTTTACATAACAAAAATTTAAATTGGAAGAGACATTAGGTTGGGCCCACCTGCAGTGGCCCACCCACCTCACCTGTCCCCTCTCCTTATAGCATTGTATCATTGGAATGGCCAGTAGGTGAAGGTTGGGTCCGCACCTTAATGGCCGAACCATCACATTAACTCCCTCTGCTTAGTTACAATGGCCCATGGAATGGGGGGAGGGGTTGGGGGTCATGGCCTGTCCCTCCATAAAAAAATTAAGTGGATTGGGGTGGCAGGGTTGGTGGCCCGCCACCCTTTTCTTTTAGTATTTTTGTTAAATAAAACAACATGAAATTTTTGAAAAATATGGATTTTGTCCGAAGGAGTCATTTTAACTAGGCGACAATTTCACCCGGAATTTGGCCAGAGTTGGCCAGATTCCATTTGCTAGAAAATTATAAATTGTGTCTTCGTTAATCCTACCCAGTCAACAAAAGTCAACCAAACTTTTACTACCTCTATCTCCTTCATCTGGATTAGGATTGGAGTGTTTTTCACATCATTGGAATTAGGGTGATGAGCACTTCAATCTGATCTCAAGTTAATTGTGTTTCCACCACTTTGAATTTAGAGCCTTTTCCATGCCACTGGTGTCTAGAGATCCACTTGGATCATTAAGACAACATTGGTGGCCAGATTCAGATATTCAAAGGACTACCTACCTAATGTCACTAAGTATCGGAGGAGCACTAACTATCATAAACACCTACAAGACTATAAGGCTGGATGGATTAGAGAAGGAATTCTGAATTTTTTTTGGGTGAATTGCTTCTTCCACACTATGGGGAGATTTCCATAGGCATGGTACATGAAGGAAGAGATAAGAAGATAGATTGGTGAATGGGACCGCATGGTAGCTGAGTTTATAAAAAAAATTCCTTCTCTGATAACAATGATGTATATTTTAACCATGTACAGAAATAACCTGCATATGAATTCCAAAAATAGAAAATACACAATGGCGAGAAAATAAAACATAAAATAGATATACACAAAGATTTTCCCCTGCATCCCAAAACTGGGACTACCATATTGATTCTTCATTATGCTCCTTTTAATGTTACAATACATATATATACATGTCGAATCATTCATAAAACCCAATACATTAACCATGGATTAGAACATAATTGTAGTTCCCTTGACTAGGTCTACAAAGTGCCACGAGGAGAAAACCATCATGCCCGAAACCATGTGCAAAACCCATGCACAAACCCATATGTAGGTTCATCCACCTAATATAGGGTCAAAAAAATTTCCTAGGGTGTTTCCCTAGACTTCGTGCAGGAGGGCTACTGACCCCCAATGACTCCCCTGCACGTGCGACTAGTCATGGAAAGAATATAACACAAACCCAAAAAATGAGAGGATAAAAGTTTCTTTGCAAATTTCCAAAAGGTTCTTGCTCTCAGTAGGACAACTGACTGAGGGCTACCTAGATCAAAAAACATTTGATCACATATATGAATCAGTATTCCATGAAGTTGCGGCTTGTGGAAAGATAAACCTAGAACTTGATGGGGATGATTTATAGGAATTAAGGCATTTGAAATTTAAGGAATCTGAAGGGGAGTGGAGTGTTGAAGGTGGGCCTGTAACCAATGGTCTACAACTACTACCTCTAAAGTTGCGAGAACAAAATATCATAATTGAGGAGAAACTGAAATTAGCTTTGATTCGGGATTATTGGGATGAGCATAGTACCAAGGAAATATTCGATCTTCTAAGAGAATACGAATACCTGCTCCCTTCATATTTTTCAAATCTTAAGGGGATTAAGGTGGAGTTAGGTGAAATGAAATTTGTGCTTAAAATAGATGTGAATCTAGTGAAATGTTGGCCATATAGATTTAAGCTGAGGGTCAAAGAGAAGGTGAAGAGGGTAAAATACAAAATGTTGGGAGCAGGGCTTATCTTCCTAGTTGACAAGGTTGAGTGGGTCAATCAAATTGTCATATAAAACAAAGACATTTATGAATAAATATGGGTCTATGTGGATTATAGGAGTTTGAATAATGCCTATTTTCATGACCCTTTCCCTACCCCATTTAGTGACGAAGTCGTAGACAAAGTGGCAAGTGATCAAGCCTACTCTTTCATAGATGGATTCTTTAGTTACCACCAAGTCCATATTGTAGAGAATGGGGGTCTTATGCCTACCATGTCATGCCTTTTCGACTCAAGAACACAACAACAGTGTTCTTGAGGATTGCAGTTGCTTCCTTTTGCGACCATATTCATAGGTTTCTATAGGTTTATATGGATGATTGGATAGTCTACGATTTATTATAAAGACACTCCAGTTTGCTCCAGGTGATGCTTGACTGCTGTAGACAGCTACGAATGTCCTTAAACTTAAAAAAGTGCATTTTTTCCATCCCTTTTGGAACACTTATGGGGCATATAGTATGTAAAGAGGGAGTATATGTTGATCCTGCTAAGGTTGCGTTAATCCAAAATGTTCCCCCGCTAACAAGTGTTAAGCAACTGAGGTCCACCCTCAACCACACAAGATATTATAGTAGGTTCATCTACAACTATCCCTCTATCACCACACCACTAGAAAATTTGTCGAAGAACTTTGAAAGAATTGCATGATTCAATGAATGTGAAGCTTCTTTAGATGTGTTAAAAGAAAAGTTGGCAAGCACACTAATCCTGGTTTATCTCGATTAGAACAAGCAATTTCATGTCAATATCAATGCATCATGAAACGCCTTGGGAGTTTTTTTGGTTCATCCCAGATATGGAAACCTTGATCACCCAATGTATTTTGCTAGTAGAAAATTATCCACAGCAGAAGGGAACTATACCACAACTAAGCGTGAAGTTCTTTTGATGGTGTACTTGCTACAAAATTTTCGCCACTATCTTCTGTGGGCCCATTTTAGTTATTTACTTATCACTCTACCCTGAATTACTTAGTGAACAAACCTATACTCAAAGGATGGATTTGTAGATGGCTTTTGTTGTTCCATGAGTTCACATTCGATTTAAGTGTCAAGCTAGGAAGGTGGAATGTGTGTCATGTTCGTCTTTCCTCGCTAGATTCAGGTGAAGTTGATGGATCAATAGATGATCAACTTCTAGATGCTGACTTGTTCCAAGTAGAGGGCATACTAGAATACTTGGAGGACATTGCATTATTCCTAGCCAGAGCAGAATGTCTAGAGGAGTACATAGTGACACAGTGAAGGCACATGGCTGTTCAAGTTTCACACTACCAATTGATTGTAGGATACTTATACGAGATGGGCCTTGACCAAATATTGTGACCATGTGTTATTGATCATGAGAAGTCAGATGTGTTATGTGAATGTCATTTGGGAGTTATGAGTGGAAATATGAGTGGGAATGCCATCGCAAGGAAAGTGTTGTAGGTAGGACTCTAGTGGCGCACACTTTTCCAAGACGCAAAGGACGACACTAAAAAATGCAATGTTTGCGAATGCGTGGGAAAGCCATCGCACCACGATGAACTTATGTTACAACCAGTATGAGAAATTTATGAATTTGAGAAATGGGTGGTTCAATTTGTGGGGCCCATTAATCCACCATCCCATCACTCCCATGTGAGGTACATTATCACTGCCATAGAATACCTTAACAAATGAGCTGAAGCTGCACCAGTTGAAGATTGCACTCTAGCCACTGCCACGAAGTTCATTTTCGAAAATATTATCACTCAATTTGGGTGCCCCTGAAGCCTCACTAGTTACCAAGGGATCCACTTCATTAATGAGAAAATCCCCTAATAGTTGCAAAACGTTATGATCCAGCATCATAAGGTTAGCCCATACCACCCCCAAGCAAATGACCTTATGGAATCTTTTAACAAAATCCTAGAGATAAGCCTCAACGAGATATTCTTTTCTAACTAAGTTGATTGGGACGAGAGGATTCTAGCCGCATTAGGGGCTTATCATACAACCATCAAGTGCATGCACAAGTATAAAATCTTATAGCTAAGTTTATGGACGAGAATTCATAGTACCCATTGAGTTTATACCTAACCTTTTTATTTCATTGGCCACTCACATGGAAAAAGATGAATCAATTACAAAATTTTTGGACAACCTCTGGGAGTTGGATGTAGATAGATTCCTGGAGGATTTCCACCAAACTATTGAGAAGGAGAGGCAGAAAGCATGGCAGATCCTAAAACAGAAATATTTTGCAATTGGGTATTAGGTTCTCTTATATGACAGTAGGTTCCTAAAATATCCTTGAAAGATGAGAATGCATTGGTTAGAAGCATTCATTGTTGCGGGAGTAAAAGTAACGGGAACTTTGAAGCTCACGTAATTGTATGGAGTCCTACTACCTGACTAGTTGAATAGTGAATGCTTTAGTCCCTTCATGTCACAACTAGTTCCACATCAAAGTGATTTGATCTCAAAAAGGGGATCAAAGTTAGGTCTAGCTAGAGTTAGGCAATTATCTTCTTGTGTCAGTCTCTTCAATTGTGTTAGTTATTTTAGCTTCATAATTTGTTTCAGTCATGTCAATTGCGAATCAAATTTAGTTCGTTATTTTAGTTGCATAAGTCAAGTGCCTTCCTCTACAAATGCTTGTGGCCGTGGAGTCAAACGTGGCAATTATCTTATCCATAATAATTAGTAATAATTCCCTGCATCATTTCAAATATTGGCTAAATATCCCTCATAATACCCCTTACATGATACAGTCATCAACTTTGAGGAACCTGCCATCTTATCATCACAATAAACCATCATTCCTACCCTCTTTTTTAGTTTTCATGTCATCCGGCATAGGTCTATGTCACAATCACCGTTATTGCCATGATTTGAATCAAGTATAGGAAGTTGGTGTATTAATTAGTTAAATTATCTAATAAAAAATGTCGTGTCAGTTATTTCTCTTTAGTTTGCATGGAAACAATAATATATTTAGTAACATAGTGGCTAGATTCTATGTCAAATTCCCCCTGTGCTTAGCCGAAATTCAAATCCCCTTTGTTTTTTTCTATAGTCACCAAACTACAACCATGACTAAGGCCGCCATAATATTTTTTTCGGCACCTAAATCTGACCTTAGAGTCACTGAAATTGGCCCTCTCTTTTGGAAAATATGACAAAGTTTCACTTGTGGATAATTACCTCTCAAACTCTTTCGATTTTCCAACACTCAAGAGAAAAGTTTTTATAGAAGCCATAGCCAAATTAGATGGAAGCCAGTTGTCTAGAATCAAAGTGTATTTTAGAGACCTACATAGGTTGACGTTGCTAAATTTGCATAGTTTACTAGTGTTCGACACTATGGGAGTGACAGTCCAATGTACCAAACTCCTCCTCAACCGAATCAATGGAGATTATCTCTAGCTTGACAAGGAATACCCTATACATGCCAACGAAATTTATAGACTCACAAAACTAGCTTCAAAAGGAGCCATAGTGTCATTTACGTTCTAGAATACTTCTAAGTGGGGAAAGAAGATAGGTGACGACAACTACTACAAGTATGATACTCAACGTAATTTATGGAAAGACGATGTGCCATTACTCAATGGGAAAGTGCATCTTTGACACCATTTCAGTGGCAGAATCTTGTGCGCAAGGCACACAATTAAATTGGTGTAGTTTTTTGTTGAATGAGATCCTTAAATCTTGTGAAGATGTGTATAAGAGGGCGACATATTATATTTATTATATCTCTTTTTTCCCTTAGCTATCACAAATTGGTGCCCATTGAAAGGAAGAGAGATACCAACAGTTTCCAAGGATCAACCCCTTTCAATAAGATACTTACCATAGCAGATATCTGGGGACCCGAGTAGCAAGGAAATTAATGAGGCTTCTTTCACTGGATGTTGTCTATTATCATTGCTACAACACTCTCCAAACTTTTACTACATTTGAATTTTGGATCCTACTTCATTGCCATATCAAGTGTTGCCTTGGTCGTCAAGTTTCATTTTTTGTTGTTTCATATGTCTTAAGTGTTCGTGAATGTTCTCAATTGTCATCGTATTGACTAGAACATCTCTATATTGATTTCATGGTCATCAAACCTTTATTGTCATAAAATGACACTTTCAGATTGCACTCGCACAAACTTCATTGGTCAAACTTGGGGAATGTACATAAAGTTGTTCTTTATGTATATTTATTGTTGATCAAGATTGTATAATTTTTCTTGATTAGTTATTACGTGTCACATGTCGTTTTATGTCTAGAACTCATCCTGTTCACCCCTTTCCTTACCCAAACTCAGACAATTTTTGGTTGCAAAATGAGCTCATTAAAGCTAAGTGCACATGAGCGCACTTTGAATCCTTGATGGGAGGCTCTTCATTTTTTAGAAGTGCACTATTCACCCTCTTTAAAAGATGGGCACACTCCTAAAGAAAAAATCCCCTTCCTTGTTCCAAACTACGAACTTCAAAACACGAAGCCTTCCTTTGAGCACACTCCTTCAACCTAAAGGAATGCACCCTCCATGGGAGCACTCCATTGACCCAAAGGAACACACCCTCCTTGAGCAAATGAGTTTACCATGAAGGCCTTAATTTCCACCCTTTAACATTCCACAATGCACCATGCGACCTCTTAACCATTTGAGCACATGAGCAAAGTTCAAAGGCATGAAACATCATCCTTCAACATTAGTACTTGCACAATTCGTTGTCTTTCGCCTCTTGAGCCCATGAGCACACTTCAAAGGAATAAAGAATCATACTTTACCCTTCAGAATTGCACCATGTGCCCTCATTTGTTTCTCTTGACTACACTCCTTTGACCTGAAGAGATGTACCCTCTTTGAGAGCACTCCTTCAACCCGAAGAGATGCACCCTCTTTGAGATCACTCCTTTGACCCAAAGAGATTCACCCTCCTTCAGAGCACTCATTTGACTCGAAGATATGTGACCTTTTTCAGAGCACTCCTTTGACTCAAAGAGATGCACCCTATTTGAGAGCACTCCTTCAACCTAAGGAGATGATCCCTCGTTTAGAGAACTCCTTCGACCTGAAGAGATACAACCTCCTTGAGAGAACTCCAACTCAAAGTGATGTGACCTACTTGACAAAACTTCTTTGACCCTTTATCTCCCTTGAGAACACATCGAACTTGGGAAGCCTGAAGCCTTCCCCTTCATCCTTAGGACCTGCGCCATATGCCCTCCCCTGACTATCTCCACCGGAGAAAGTTCATGTCACCACTGGAGAAAGTTCATGTCATCAGTCACTATCAGTCCCAGTAATCAAATATAGTGACATGTCAAGTCTCATAATATGATGATGTGGAGATTATGATGTAGTATTGTAATCATTGTGAAAGAAAAATAAGTGGAAGTCCAAGAGTCATATGTGTAACATGAACAATCACATAGTCATATATGGACAAAGATTGTATGGAAGTCCGAAATTCATGTAGAAGTTCAAGAACTGTTTAGAATTCCTAAGGACACACTAGAAGTCCAAGAATCATGGGGCTAATGCAAGATTCATGAGGAGATGAAAGTTCATTCCTATTCTTATAAAATAAACCTCATAACTCAAGCAAAAGGTTTTTGGACACTTAAGCTTTGGAGAGATACTCTTGGCTTCTGTACTTGGCATAGGAGACAAAACTATTATTTGGAGAAGCAAGAAGTGACTTAATGTTCCAGTATTAGAACTAGTGTTTGCCATTGTAACTAATGTACTTGAATCTTTCACCTTATAGTTGAAGCTCTATGAGCCAACACATTTTCAGGGATGTATCACAAATGTTCTCATTTCCACTAGACCACCATCAAATAGTTTTAAAATATTTGTGATACATGCATGAAAATGTGGTGGCTCATAGAGCTTCAATTATACTTGCCCACTTTCCACCAAACCACCATCAATCCCCAAGAAAGTGATTAAAGCTACCTCTACTCAAGTGGTTGACCTTACTATAGAGGAACCACAATCTCATGGTAGCACACCAATCACTCAGGAAAAATCACCGTCGACATCCATTGTAGCCCCAATATCACACAATCCATCACCCAAATAACCTCCCTATTGACCACCATCTCATACATGCCTCCTTCCAGACTTTTTCTCAGTGCCAAGATGGAAATGGAAGTAGAATCCGTAATGCTGTCCATTATGGACACTACCAATGAGGCACTCACAATTACACCTACAACCATGACTTCCATTAATACATCTTTGTTATCTTTACTACTAGCACCTAGCTCACTAATAACAAGCAGTAAACCTATCAGCTTAGAGAACCTGGGCACAAAAACCATACACACCTTGCCTAAAACATCCAACCCCACCTCCCCACCACCACTACATTCTAGCACAGACCATCTCAGTACTCACACAATCGAGCCCTCACAACGAGAGACCTTACCCAAATGGAAGTCTAAGAAATCAGTTGCCAATAACACCGTTACAAAGCCGATACCCTACACCTACTACTATGACCCCTCATGACCTCTAGAGTTGGTCGTTGTCTTAATTTTTTACTTTTGTTCAGTTTGATGCATGCTAAGCAGAGGAATTGCAGAAAAATATTGCATCCAAGCATAAGAAACAACAATTTCTTTCCATTGTAGTAGAAAGAGATCAAATTCTCCTGGAAGAGTAGATGCTAAAAAAATAATTTGACGAAATAAGTGCTAAGTTCTAAGATCTCTGGCCTCATTTGCCGAAATAGTAATAGATGCACCAAATTAATTTTCAACCTACACTCTTTCAGAATGCTATGATCATATCAGAACTACTTGCACTAACATCATCTAAAGAAATAAATAAGTTAGAAGAACTATTGTCACTACTTAAAGGGTGCTACTAGATCCAACATCCTAGTATTCTAGTGGAATCAAGTAGAGAATCATTGAGGTGGCTTGTCTTAAAGCCTCTATCATCCAAGCTACAGGGGAAGCTAAAGAAATATTATCTGAAGTTTGAGATTGATAAGGCTTCCATGAAAATAAAAATCAACTGGTCGTCCCCCCGTGCCAATAGGTTAATCAACTCTTCAAGAAAGCCATGGAAACTCAAGACCTCAACTGGAAAAAGGAACTCCTAGCATAGACAAATGTCCTTGAAAACCAAATTCAAAAAATTGAAGATGAATGACATGAGACATAAACGCTTCTTTGTAACCTTAATCCACCAACACAAGGTGACTTCCAGAAGCTACAGTAGATCAACGTAGAAGAAGAAAATCAACGGAATGCCCTCTTGATGACAAGAACTGCTCAACAAACAACTTAACTCACAACATAGTTCATCAATCAAGTAAGGACTCCTATAGGTCCATGGAAGGAGGCAGTTGTTGAGTACAAAAATATCAAAATCTCATCCATCTAGTCTTTCCCATCATTGGGTCCTTTGTTTGATGGAACAGGCAAAGGAAGAGCATTAGTGGTAGGATCACCACAACAACAAGAAGAACCAACAAATGATTGACTCTGGGACGAGTCAATGGACTTTGGTCGGGGCCTATTAGATGATTCATTTTGGGGGGAAAGTCTTGTCATGTTTTGACGTTTGACCACATTTTTACCAAAGGTGACTAATGGGAAGCTGTGGATAAGGCAACTGAGGAAGGAGATGAAATCGTAATAGTTTCAAAAGATCGGTCAAGGAAATCAGGGCACATGCAGTCATAACCAAGTTGTATTATTCATTAACAGTTGAGGAAGCAATCACAGCTGAGCAATAGAAGCAGCTGAAAGGAAATGGGCAGAGCATCCAAGGAAGAAATAAGTAGTTCAGGAAAGGAGAGTGCTTAAAAAGTCCGAAGGAAAAGATAGAACGAAGGAGAGAAGGAAGTGTACTGAGAAGTTGTCACGTAGCCTATTGATCCTACATTATTTTGAATCACTTGGCTATATATTAAATTATATACCTTGTTCTTGTTCTTTTGGGAGAGCATCTAGGCCTAAATGTAATGATGTAATGCTTGCTAAAACTAATGAAATAGGAAGTTATAAGGATGTTTGATAATATCTTTGGGTTGGTTTTATGTTACCACTTTAAAATTTTATTATGAATCCATGTGCATATTCTATGTTATTTTTAATACTTTAGTTTTTCTTTTCTGCAATGATTACATGTCTAATGCCTTGGTTCTGATTTTAACGAGTATTGGTAGCCTTGTGTGATTTCTCCTAATGCTTGGTTCCAATCCCTTAATCAATTAAGGTCATAATGCACTTCATGTGAGACACCATCTTCTTCTTGAATATAGTTTAAATGTCAGTGCTATGCTAGACTACAATGAACCCTTTGCTAGCCCTTGTGTCCGAACATAGGGTCTCAACTTGACCACCATTTTTTTCCAACACACACCTATTGCTAGAAAACCTATTTTTCTTGTTTCTAAATGAATCAATAACTGACACTACCAGTCCAAATCTAGATGGCTACTACCAACAACTTACAAGACAATAAGAAATAAGTAACTTATGACTTAGAAAGGAACACCTATCCTTTTAGCCTCATCATGATGTGCCAAAATTCCCCTAGCAGCAATTGAATCTCATTGGAGGGAAGGAAAAAACATGCTGCCAACCACCCAAGCTCAAACCTAGGGCTAGTGATTGAAATTTTTAATGTGCCCATCTCTCCAATTAAAGGATAAATATTGCCTTCAAAATTTATTTCTGGTCGTTCATGGTAGCATTCATAGAGTTTGAACCACAAAATATTCCTTAAGAGCCTAATGCTTTATTTTCCTCCAAAGACCATAGTTATTTTCCAAACACCCATATATAGTGCTCCAAAATTCATATTGATAACGAAATATTCGCTCTTATATTGTGCTAAAACATTCATAGTGGCACTCATATTGCCATTGTAAAATGAATAATATCCCTCAATGATCATGTGTGATGTTTCAATGTGATGTGTTTATTTTTCCTTGACACTTTAGAATTAGGTCTATGTCTAAAACATGATCACAAAAATGCTAAAATACCACAACTACTAACACTTTTGACAGTGGAAATGTAACAACAGTGAATCAACAAAGTACATAAGTATATTCATACCCAAAAATTGTTTATATTACAACTTTAACACAAGAAACACAAGGCTCCCATACTAGGGATCATGGCCATTACAGTTATCTTTGATACAAGGAAAACTAGGACATGAGATCATCAATGTTTGACTCTCAATGTGAAAAAAACAAGAACGAAATTGACTTACTGAAGAAGCACTTAACCACAACCCTTCTAGTCTACTTTTCTTCAACACCTGGAAAGTGTTAGGGTCCAACACTAACTCCTTTATTTATGTAATAAACCCAATAGGGTCAAGTCATAGCCATAGTTAGTTAAAGAGTCAATAAATCTCGTATTAATAATTGTAAGTGGTTGAACCACATTTAAGAAAGGGACCAGAATTAGTTGCAAATGTGCCATAATTAATAAATAAAGTGGCTAACCAATGTTATGCAAAGGACCACTAGTTGTTAGGTTGTTGAGGTCATTTAGTTATAAATAGTCATTGTTAGAAGTGAAAGATCATCATGTCTTATTTTGTAATCGAGCTTTCCTCTGTTGGAGGTTGCCCCCTCGAAGAGGAAAGTGAACATTGCTTTTATCTCTGAATAATAAAATACTTTCTTTTTTTCTCATTTTATTCTATATTCTGGGTTGTATTTCTTCGTATATTTGGTATTTTGGAATTTCTCGTAGGTCAAGAACATAAAAATTGGTATTAGAGCACTTCCCAGGGCTAGTGGTACCTCCATTTTTGTAGAAATTGTTTTAGGCCAGAGACGTGTTCCAGCATCTTTAAACCACAGATATTTTGTTGAGTGCATAAACCTACAGTTTTGGGGAGGCATGCACACATGAAATATAAGAGGTGGTCACGCTTGTTGAACTCCCTTGTAACCCCTCTAGGTACCCGTCCGAGTAGTAGTGCATTAGACAGAACCGCACACAAACTGCACTTCCATATACCCTCTATGTATATTGAAAGCCCCTTAGGCTCACCTGAAACCTTGCCATAGATAAGCTGTCATCCATCTTGCTGCTATAGCACACTGAGAATAGCAATCGGGGAGATTACTCGTGTGTATAATAGGGTAGTCGGGAAGTACGCCTAAGGGTAAAATTGATACTACTTAGTTAGTGCCTTGGAATATTGGGCCGAGTACTATTGTGGGACCCTTATGCATATTGTGATCTATAGCATTTGACACTCCTTTGTGACCATAGTTCCTTGGTTCTTTGAAGATCACCCATTGTCTTATCTGCCAGATCAGATCCACCAGTTGGAGTTCTATTGTCGTAGTACAATTTAGATCTAGCAGTTGGGGTTCTGTCACCATTGAAGCATTCAGATCCACCAGTTGGGGTTCCACCACCATAGTACACCACACATTCAATAGTTGGGGTTTCGTAGGTAGATCTGACTCTCTGCGTAGTGAGGCTTGTTGTTATTATAGTCTAGGCATGATTTTCGCATGAGATTGGGCAAGATCAAGTTTTCTGGAATTTTTCCACTGTAGTATTAATCCATGTGGAGTAAAACTCCATTCGGAGTAAAAAAAAGAAATATGAGTCCTCCTTGGGATGCTTACAAGAGACTTAACCCATAATATTTAGGATGATGAGCTGATCACAGTGGTATCATTCACCGGTTAGCCTCAATTTTTGGGTGGTCCCAAATCTTTTTGAAGTGACTTCAAGTAACCAAGATCTATGCATGGTAGAAACCAGAGCTCAAGTCATGGCCAATGAGAAGATTGGGCACCTTGAAACAACATTGGATTCATTAAAGGAACAACTAGACAAGATTTGAAAAAATCTTGAACAATTCACCAAGAGCGTGATGGGGTATCATCATGAGGTGCATAGTATTGATGAACACCTTGAAGCAGAACCTAGCCATCATATTCACTTCCATGGAAATCAACAACATTCCCACCTTAGGCCACCCAAGCTGGACAAGTATAAATTTGATGGCTCTAATCAGGCAGTATAGGTAGCACAAATGGAAAAATATTTCACCATGAATGATATCCATGATGATCAAACTAAAATATGTGTGGGATATCTTTACTTGGACCAAGAAATATGGAAATGGTGGCGAGGGCATCGGAAATGTTATCCCAGGAACATAACGTGGCACGTGTTCTCAAAATCCCTTTGTGACCGATTTGATAAAGAATCTAATTTTTTTGTTGTCTCACTAAGCTCTGATAGACATGCACCATAAAAGGCAACATTTGATACATCGGCCTTCAGAACGGAAGGTCTAAGAGATGAATTCTACTTGGTGCACTTCATTAGTGGTCTCAAAGAAGCCATCCAAGCACACGTCTGAATGCACCACCCACCTACATGGATAGAAGATTGCAAAAAGGCTTTCGAGGAATAACTTGCCTTAGCATCCTAGTCTACTCATCTAAATTTCATAGCCAAAGGGCATTCCACCTATGCTCAGGGCCCTACCCAAACACTTAAGGTTCAAAAGGTGTCTCTAGCAGAAATGGTTGAAAGAAGAAAAGAAGGATTGTGCTACTACTGTGGTGACAAATACTCCCCAGGGCATAAATGCAAGGAGCCAAAAGTCTTGCAAATTGATGTTACTGATCACAACTCATCTGAGGAAGCCCCACCCTTGGGGGGCCAAAGGATGAATTTGAGGAAATCTAACAGGACAATGATCTCACAACTACACCAGATGAACCAATTATCACGCTACATGATTTGGTGGAAATTTCTATGCCCCAAACTCTCAAAATCAGAGGCTTTCTTAAACATCGCCCTGTAGTAGTATTGATTCATAGTGGCATCACTCATAACTTTATCCATAAGCAATTCACCGAAGCTGTTCATTGTTTTGTAATGACAGTCTCTAATTTGGAGTTCCTTATCGTTGATGGGGGTATAAAGAAATGTAAAGGCTGAAGTGAAAATATTAAACTTCATATGGGAGACTACCACTTAAAGACCTACATGTTTGTGATTAACATGGGTGGCTATAACATTTTCATAGGTGTTGAATGGATTCACACACTAGGCCCAATAAAAATGGATTTCCAGGAGTTATATATGAGCTTTAAGCATAATGACCACATTCATACACTCTGTGGGCCCCAGGCAGGTAATCCTTCTATCATCAACTCACATCGAATGGAAAATTTGTTGAAAAGGGGCCATCATGGAGTCATCACCGAGTTTAATGCCATCTAGGCCATAGAATCCACTTCTCTTCATATTCATCTTGAGATGAAACAGGTCTTAAACCACCACCAGCAGGTATTTGACAAACCTAAAGAGCTTCAACCCTCTAGAGGGGAACATGATCATAGCGACACTTTGGTCCCAGTGGAACAACCACATAATGTGTGCCCATATTGATATCCTTTCACCCAAAAGAATGAAATTGAACAAATCATCAAGGAACTCCTTGAAGTAGGTGTTATTCATCATAACATCAGTCCTTATTCATCACCAGTGGTCATGGTGCTCAACGAAGATGGGGAGTGGCACACGTGTCTAGAATTTTGGGCCCTCAACAAGCTCACTATCAAAGAAAAATTCCCTATCCCAGTTGTTGAATATTTGCTTGATGAACTACATGGTGCTCAATTCTTTACCAAGCTAGATCTTCACTCTGGATATCACCAATTACGCATGAAAGAAGTAGAAATTCCCAAGACTTCTTTCCACACTCATGAAGGCCATTATGAATTGTTGGTCATGCCATTTGGTCTCTGTAATGCTCCATCCAGTTTTCAAAGTTTCATGAATCACCTGCTGAAACCATATGTCCAAACATTTATCCATGTTCTCTTTGATGACATTCTCATCTACAGCCTAACCTGGGAGAAACGTCTTCATCATGTAGACCTAATCTTGCAACTGCTCTGGAATCAAAAATTATTTGTCAAATTGTCCATGTGCTCTTTTGGCGTCGAAGAAGTCAAGTACTTGGGGACACATTATGGGTCATGACAGTGTCATGGTTGATCCCAAAAAGATACAGGTAATTCAAGATTGGCCCCAACCAAAAACCTACAAGACTTTGAGGGGATTCTTGGGTCTCACTAGCTATTATCAAACATTTGTCCGAAACTATGGCTGCATTGCTAGACCCCTCACTAACCTTCACAAGAAAAATTCATTCCTCTAGACTGATGTAGCACAACAGGCGTTTTGTGACTCTCAAGCAGGCCATGTGTTCCACTCCAATATTGGGACTACCCGACTTCACCAAATTTGTGATTGAATGTAATATTTCAGGTATTGGTATTGGTGTTGTCTTAATGCAAGAAGGTCGACCCTGGGCTTTCGCCAGCCAAAAAATGAGTGGGAAACATCTGGGACAATCTACCTATGAGAAAGATATGATTTTCATCTTACATGCAGTAGATACCTGATGACCATACTTATTGGGGTAGCATTTCCAAATCTTCACATACCATCAAAGACTCAAATATTTTATGGAGAAATGTTTATCCTAACCACAGCAAAATAAATGGTTGGCCAAAATGTTGGGATATCATTATGATATAATTTACTACAAAGGGCATGACAATGTAGTAGCAGATGCTTTATCACTCCAATTTGAGGATGAAAATACTTTTCTATCAATATCTCTTCCCATAACATATTGGATTGAAGAACACCGTTGGAAATGGTTTTCAAATCCCTCTCTCCCAACTCATTAATAACTTGAGAGAAGATCCTAATCCCTCAATTGGATACTCTTGGAAGGATTAGATTCTTCTCTACAAGTATCGAGTAGTGATATCACTGACATCCACCCTCAAAATTCACATTTTTGTAGAGTTGCACTCATCTCCATTGCTGCACATGTAGGATTTCAGAAGAATTATGGTCATACTTGTCGTTATTTATTTTGGACATGAATGAAAAATGACATTCTTACCTTTTTAACTGAATGTGATGTCTGTCAATGCCACAAAGGAGAAACAGTCAAGTTACCAAGGACCTTACAACCATTTCGAATCCCTACCTCCATTTGGACAAATGTTTCTATGGATTTCATTACTGGTCTCCCAAAGTCGGGAAAAAATCCGTCATCATGGTGGTTGTGGACATACCTTCTAAATATGCTCATTTCTATGCTCTACCATACCCATTTAGCCCCACTTTGGTGGCTCAAGCTTTCATGGACCAAATCTTCAAACTGCATGGCATCCCAACTTCCATTGTGTTTGATTGTGACACGACTTTCACCAACAAATTGTGGCAAGAATTTTTGAAGCTACAAGGCACCCAGCTCCAACTAACTATTGCCTATCATCCCCAAACTGATGATCAAATTAATGCAGTCAACAAATGTTTGGAGGCATACCTGAGGTTCTTCACTTCAGAAAAGTAGCATCAATGGGTACAATGGATACCTTTAGCTGAATGGTGGTATAATCCTAACTATCATGAAGACACCAAGATTACTACATATGAAGCAGTGTATGGCCAACTCCCACTTTCACCTATTTCTTATATCCTTGGATGGTCTAAGGTGTAGGAAGTTGATCAACTCCTATAGAATTGTGCCACCATGCTAGCTTGTCTCAAAGATAATCTCCATCAAGCTCAGAATTGAATGAAGCAATAGGTAGACCATCATCATTCAGAGCATACATTTCAAGAATGGGATCAGGTATTCATATGGCTGCAACCATATAAGAAGACATCGCTAAAAGAAAGGGCTACCAAAATTAGCTCCCAAATTCTACGAACCTTATCAAATACTTCAGTGCATTGGAGCAGTAGCCTACAAGCTGGCCTTGCCACCAACTTCAAAAATCCATCCAGTATTCCATGTATCATGCGTCAAGAAAGTCGTGGGGAACAATTGTAGAATTCAAACCAGTCTACTCGAATTAGATGAGGAAGGTTTACTCTGGCTCCAACTTGAACAAGTCCTCGATACTCATGAAAGACATTTGCGCGGCCGCATGATCAAGGAAGTCCCCGTCAAGGGGAAAGACACCTCTCCAGAAGACGCGACCTGGGAACCAACCACTATTCTTCAGAAGTTTCTACAGCTTCAGCCTTGTGGACAAGCTTGCTTTTGATAGGGGATGGCATGTTAGGGTCCAACACTAACCTCTTTATTTATCTAATAAACCTAATAGGGCTGAGTCATAGTCATAGTTAGTTAAAGAGTCAATAAAGCCCATATTAATAATTGTAAGTGGTTGACCTGCATTTAATAAAGGGACCACAGTTACTTGCAAACAAGCCATAATTAATGAATAAAGTGGTTAATCTGTGTTATGCAAACGACGACTAGTCGTTAGTTTGTTGCAAGGTCATTTATCTATAAATAGTCATAGTTAGAAGGGAAAGATCATTGAGACTTATGTTGTAATCGATCTCTGCTCTGCTAGAGGTTTCCCCCTCGAAGAGGCAAGTGAACATTGCTTTTATCTCATAATAATAAAATACTTGCTCTTTTTCTCCTTTTATTCTGTGTTCTGGGTTGTATTTCCTCACATATTTTGTATCCTGGAATTTCTCACAGGTCAAGATCATAATAGAAAGTCTTTTCCTACCTCTACTCACATATTTATTACTCCACCAATACCACTGTACATCAATATGCTCACAATATCTTCTACTTCTCCACATTTACTTGCACAATCAACTCCAAAACTAAGCCTTGTTACAATGACAATTCTCCTCCAAGGTCATGAAACATAGGCTCAACAAGTATTCCTTCTAACAATGGATTTTCTTCTCCAATATCACTATACATAAGCACAAATACTGACTCTCTCATAGTGGGTTTAAATAATCATAGACACGGCACAAGAAGCTCCAAATATTCCAAAAAATAACAATCCCTTAGTCCATCAAGATGACTACATAGTAGGTCTCATATCTGACCATCAAACCTTTCTTGGTTGGAAAAAATTCAATAGACACAACTCTACAATCATCTACAAAAAAATTATAAGTTCTCAAACCCTCAACTAACCTTCAAAAATCCTAAGGTTCCCGTTCATTCACTAACAACCCCTAAGACCTCTAAGCCCTGAAACAACTCTTCTTGAGACCCCTTTTCTCAACTTAGATCCATGTATCTTAGTTCACATCCCCTGGTCTTCCTTTGCTGGATTTTAAGGATACTCAGACCCTATGTCATCAGTCATTCACGACTTTCATCCCCATTTATAGTATAATATTAGTGCTTTGACCATCTCACCCAACATTGAAGTATTGAAACCCTTAAAAATTACTCATAGTCTTCTTTCTTGGACAAAACCCTTTAAATAAATAGATTAATGTAGAAGAGGACTTCGACATTCTGCCCTTGGAATAGATGCACTTATAAATCATTGAAATTTCCTTCACTCTAGATCTATGTTTATCCTTCTCGATCATGACCTTCTTAAGATGGATTGGAATGAATGCGTGTAGAGGCTACTCTTTAGTATCCTTTATTTATATATTCTCTAATCATAGACTTAGGGCTTCTTCAATACCATTGAAGTTCCCTCACACAATAACTAGAATAAAATATAATTTATTTTGGGTCTTTAGCCCACCATATATTTCCCAATGCCCAACACTTGGGTACATTGCCAATAAAACATCATTTTAGTGGGTAATCTCCACACAAACACATTACCCCAGGGGTTGTGGGAGTACCTACCAAGCTACACATCTCAACACGATGTGCATACCTTATATGCCTAGAAGCTTCCTTTAGTGATAAAGGATTATGTTCAATCCCTTGGTTGTGTTCAAGGCCCCATGATCTATAACTAGTGCTATAAAAACTTCTAATTGAAATTATATCACCCCTATCCAAACATGTTATAAACTGCTAGGATATGCCAACACATAGGAAATAGTTAAGTATAACTTGGTCTAGTATAGAGTTAGGTAAAGTGTGTTTCTTTACCATGTACATTTTGTAACTTACAATCCGACGGTCACGATATGTAGTGATCTGATGGTTCATTCTCTCCTCGGTATTACCGAAACTTGATCCATGGCTTAACACCCGATTGGTCCATGATCTCTATTTAAAGAGCATGGAGGGTAATTTGTAGGTTAACCCGTTCATGAGAGAAGCTTATGTAAATTTTCATTCTTTTATTAATAAATTGCTTGAAGTGGCCGTGTTGGCTCAGGCCGTGGACTGTTTCCCTCTTTGAGGGTTTTAACCACGTCAAAAGTACTGGTGTATTGATTTGTGATCTGTTTGTGAGCGGTGTCCTTTAGTGTTCTGTCTGAGGAACTTACCCTGTAAATTCCTACATGGTAGCAGAGCTATTTGAGGGCCGCGTCCGTTGGTGATCCAAATCTGAAGCCGGTAGAACTGCATCCGACTACCGTTTCCTAGATCTACTATTTCGGACTATTTTCAGGTCGAAAGGACTACTCTGTTGTGTTGGGAGCGTATGTTCCAGTGAGGAACCCCTTTCGTTTCACACGAAAAGGTTTCCGGTAGCCCTAGCTGCGTCATTTTTAAGATCTAGAGGTATATAATGTTTATTTGCAGTTTACAATTATTTTCTCTCAGTTTATTTTGGTTTCGATTTATTTAGCCTTTTTTATTACCGGATCTATACCTTTCATTTCTGCGTATGCTCTTTGCACCGCGACTCTGTGCGATCTGGGCAAATCAGAAACAGAAAGGAAGGATTTTTCTCATGCGTATGATCTTTTCCACTGCGCCTTAGTGTGATCTCGGAAAATCAGAAACATTGAGGAAAATATTTAGTTTCCGGCTAAAGCTAACTTCGAGCCATAAGGTTCATTTTTTTTTTGTATGTCCGTGTTGGGTTTTGTATTTTTTGTTTTTTAGGGAAAAAGAGCTTTCTCAAGGCAAGCACACAACCCAAAGCTTCAACCCCCCTCTCTCCCTCTCCCTCTCTCTCTCTCTCAAGCTTTTTGTATAGCTCAATTGGTCCGAAGCTAATTTATGAGAGTAGAGGTCTTGAGTTCAAGTCTCCTTTTTATGGGGGTGGATTTTTCATTTCCGCACATTCCCACACTTCGTCGATGACTTCATCAAATTTTTCTTCAAAAGCCCATAACTTCTTCATCTGGAAGCCGTTTTCAGAACCGTTTTTTGAAACAGCCTAATTTTTCGAGATCTTTCCATTGGGACACTTAGTTTTAGCATCTATAGCTTTAGTTTTTGTTAAAATGGAAAGTCCATGCCAAGTTACTCTTGATAGCACCAACTACTTCCAATGTTGGTCCTACATTGTGGATTTACTTAGAAGTAAAGGTCTCTACAGAATAGCCACAGGCCAAGAAACCAAACCAAAAGATGAAGATAAGGCAGCTAAATGGGAAAATAGGCAAGATCAAGCACATGGGTTGATAGGGATGTCTATTTCTCCAGATCTTAGATTCCATATTGCAGAACTTGATAATCCTGATGAAGCATTGAAACATATTACTAAAGTTTTTGGAATAAAAAATGAACTTAGAGCCCATCAACTTGAAAATGAGTTGCTTACATTGGACCCGAATAATTTTTCTTGCATTGAAGATTTTTTGTCCAAGTTCAAGACCCTTAGACTTCTCTTGGAAGGTGTTAAGGTTAAGAAAGAAGATAGTAACCTTATCTTTTCCATTCTTACTAAGTTGGGACCAGCCTACTTTGTGTTTGTTTCCACCTTCCATTCTACAAGAGAAGCATTCATTTCTCAAGGACAAGACTACAAGTCCCCTTCCTTTGATTCTTTTTGTGATTCTTTAATAAGAGAACAAGAAAAACTCTTACACCTTGGTCTTCTTAATCTTGGAAACTCTTCTAAGAAAGCGTTAGCTACCCAACAACAACCAAATCCAAAGAATCCTAAGAAGTTGTATCCTAAAAGGAATGGTCCTAAACCAAACAAGGGTCCTAAGCAATTTCAGCCTCAAAATGAAAAATCATTTCAAGAAAATGATAAGAAAAATAAAAACAAAGGGAAGAAGACTGATAGACATTGCAACTTTTGTAATCAAGATGGCCACTTAGAATCCAAATTCTTTAAGAAGATGGAAGCCTTGGAAGCAACAATGAAGAAGCATAACATCCATTTGGAGCACTCTTCCACTTCAACTTCATCTTCAGGAATGGCACTTTCTGCATGTGGTTGTCAAGAATCTCGATCTGGCTATGCACTAAATGTATCTTCTTCTTCTCATTCTCATGAGTGGCTCATTGATTCTGGAGCTTCTTATCACATGGCCAAAAACAAAGCCATGTTTTCTTGTTTAAATGATTGTAACACCAAAAATATATATGTTGGTGATAATAGATCTCTTAGTGTTGTAGGGACTGGAACTGTTCATCTAGACAATGGTCAGTTTAATGATGTATTATGTGTTCCAACCTTATCCTACAACCTTCTATCTGTATATCAGATAACTCATTCAGGTGAAGGTAAAATCGTTGAATTTTCACCTCACGATGTTGTAATTAAGGACCTAAGAGATCCTAGATAGATTTTAGCTACTGGCATTGTTGATGATTCTACAAGGTTGTATAAGTTTCACAACTTTGGGTCATCAAATCTTCCCTCAGTATTTGTTGCTCATAACGATGAAGTGAGAAAACTTTGGCATGAGCGATTTGGTCACTTAAACTATTGCTCCCTACATAATCTATGTAAAGAAAATATGGTGACAGGTCTTCCAATGGTATCTTGCAGAGATGGTGTTTGTTCCGGATGTGTACTCGGAAAACATCATCGGGATAGTTTTGAAAAACATGCCTCTTAGCACGCCTTAGCCCCCTTACAACTCGTGCATAGTGATTTATGTGGTCCACTTCTAGTTGTTTCGTTCTCTGGCTGCAAGTATTTCTTAACTTTCATTGATGATTTCTCCAGACACACTTGGGTATACTTCTTAAAACTCAAGAGTTAATTATTTAACATGTTCTTGGCCTTTAAGGCCTTTGTTGAAAAACAATCTGGACATCAAATTCTTAAGCTAAGATCTGATAATGGTGGAAAATATGTTAACAACAAATTCATCAACTTTCGCACTGAGAATGGAATTCAAATGCAACATACTGTTCCATATACTCCACAACAAAATGGTGTAGCTAAAAGGAAAAATTGCACCTTAAAGGAAATGGCTAATTGTATGCTTCAATCTAAAGGACTTAGTCTTAATTATTGGGCAGAAGAAATTAACTATGCAAATTACATAATAAATCGGACTCCTACTAAGGTTTTAAAGAATATCACTCCAGAAGAAGCATGGAGCTCAATCAAACCAGATGTAAGTCACTTTTGTGTTTTTGAAGTGAAGCATGGGCCCATATTCCAGATGAGAATCATAAAGCTTTAGAACCTAAGAGTGAAAAATGTATTTTTGTTGGATATTCTGAAGATGTCAAAGGATATAGACTTATTCCACTTAAGTCTAAAAAAAATTTCATTAGAGGAGATGTAAAGTTTGCTGAAAATATATCGGCCTGCAAGTCTAGTTCAGCGGATGTTCCACCTCTCCCTATCTCTTTTTCTTTTGAAAATATTTCTTCTTCAGATGATGAAAGCGAGGATGAAAATCCTCCCCCACCTTCTCAGGATCCTCCTTCAGCTCCTTAGCTTCCAAAATGGGTCCGTGCTACTCGGGATGTAGCAGGTGATCTTGCCGGTGATCCTACAGATCAACGACGTACACGTTCTCAGTTTGATAGAGCCTCTTCTTTACTGGCTCAAGCTTCAGTGAATTATGATCCTGACACCTTTGTAGAAGCTTCAGGCCATCCAGATTTAGAAGCAGCTATGAATGAAGAATATCATTCATTATTGGCAAATGATACATGGGATCTTGTTCCTCTACCAAAGGGACGAAAACTTGTTAGATGCAAATGGGTTTATAGAAACACCTATGGACCAGATGGGATAGTTGATAAACATAAAGCTCGTCTTGTTGCTAAGGGTTTTTCACAAGTTGAAGGCATTGACTACACGGAAACCTTCTCCCCTGTTGCCAAAATGAACTCTATCCGCCTTTTTCTTTCCCTTGCTACCTCTTTGAAATGGGAAGTCCATTAGATGGATGTTAAATCTGCCTTCTTACATGGGGACTTGCATGAAGAAATATATATGGAACGACCTATTGGCTTTATACAAACAAACTCCAGCCTTGTATGTCAGCTTAAGAAATCCCTTTATGGTCTCAAGCAAGCTCCTCGAGCTTGGTATGCCAAAATGGATAGCTTTCTTTTATAAAATGGCTTTTCTAGGTGTCATTCTAACAATACTGTCTACACCAAGAAAGTGGGCAAGTCTCTTATCATTCTTGTTCTTTATGTTGATGATCTTATCCTGACTGGTAGTGATCCCAACCTTATAAACCATGTGAAGTCTAGCCTTAAAAGGAAGTTTGAAATGACAAACTTAGGACACTTACATTATTTTCTTGGTCTTCAAGTCTTGCAATCCAAAGAAGGTATTTCCATTTCCCAGTCCAAGTATGCTTGTGATATTCTACGCCATTTTCACATGGAAGACTGTAAGCCAGCCCCTTCTCCCTTTCAGCCTGGAGTCGAACTTTTAGTCACTTGTACTTCTCCTAAATTTGATGCTACCTTATACCGTCAACTTGTAGGAAAACTTTTGTATCTAACCCATACTCGTCCTGACCTTTCCTTTGTCGTTGGCCTTGTTTCTCGGTTTATGAAAAATCCACGTGAAAATCATTGGAAAGCAGCTAAAAGAATACTTCCTTATGTTCGAGGTACAGTTCAGTTTTGGATTCATTACAGTGCCGAAGCATCTCCTCTATTGGTTGGTTTCACTGATTTCGATTGGGCTGGTGACCCTGATGATCGGAAGTCTACTGCAGGTTATGTGTTCACTCTTGGTTCAGGACCTATTACATGGGATTGCAAGAAACAAGGTGCCATTTCTCTTTCTTCAGCAGAAGCAGAGTATCGTGGTGCCATAGAAGCTAGTAAGGAAGCCTTGTGGCTTCTTCAGATCCTGTCAGAGTTTGGCTTTTAGCAACAAAATCCGACTACACTTTGGTGTGATAATCAAAGTGCCATTCAACTATGCAAAGATCCAGTCCAACATCAGCGCAGCAAACACATTGAATTGCACATGCACTTCATCAGAAAGCTCATTCACGACCATGTTCTTGAAGTGCAATATTGTTCAACAAATGATCAAGTTGCAGACATCTTTACAAAGGTTCTCACAGAGGCGAATTTCACTAAACTTCGATTTATGGTTGGAGTTCAGGAAGTTGTCACTAAGGGGGGATAGGCTCTAGTTCCTCCTTCCTTCTCCTATTGTCTCATATTTGTAAATCCTTAATCCTATCCCAAGTTGTTCTTAAGGGGGGATGTTAGGATATTCCGACACATAGGAAATAGTTAAGTATAACTTGGTCTAGTATAGAGTTAGGTAAAGTGTGTTTCTTTACTATGTACATTTTGTAACTTACAATCCGACAGTCACGATATGTAGTGATCTGACGGTTCATTCTCTCCTCGGTATTACCGACACTTGATCCGTGGCTTAACACCCGATTGGTCCATGATCTCTATTTAAAGAGCATGGAGGGTCATTTGTAGGTTAACCCGTTCGTGAGAGAAGCTTATGTAAATTTTCATTCTTTTATTAATAAATTGCTTGAAGTGGCCGCATTGGCTCAGGTCATGGACTGTTTCCCTCTTTGAGGGTTTTAACCACATCAAAAGTAATGGTGTATTGATCTGTGATCTGTTTGTGAGCGGTTTCCTTTGGTGTTCTCTTTGAGGAACTTACCCTGTATGAATTTACAGGGTAAGTTCCTCAGACAGAACACCAAAGGACACCGCTCACAAATAGATCACAAATCAATACACCAGTACTTTTGACGTCGTTAAAACCCTCAAAGAGGGAAACAGTCCATGGCCTGAGCCAACGCGGCCACTTCAGACAATTTATTAATAAAAGAATGAAAATTTACATAAGCTTCTCTCATGAACGGGTTAATCTACACATGACCCTCCATGCTCTTTAAATAGAGATCATGGACCAATCGGGTGTTAAGCCACGAATCAAGTGTCGGTAATACCGAGGAGAGAATGAACCGTCGGATCACTACATATTGTGACCATTGGATTGTAAGTTACAAAATGTACATAGTAAAGAAACACACTTTACCTAAATCTATATTAGACCAAGTTATACTTAACTATTTCCTATGTGTCGGAATATCCTAACATCCCGCCTTAAGAACAACTTGGGATAGGATTGAAGGATTTACAAATATGACACAATAGGAGAAGGAAGGAGGCACTAGAGCCTATCCCCCCTTAGTGACAACTTCCTGAACTCCAACCATAAATCAAAGTTTAGTGAACTTCGCCTCTGTGAGAGCCTTTGTAAAGATGTTTGCAACTTGATCATCTGTTGAACAATATTGCACTTCAAGAACATGGTCGTGAATGAGCTTTCTGATGAAGTGCATGTGTATTTCAATGTGTTTTCTGCGCTGATGTTGGACTGGATCTTTGCATATTTGAATGGCACTTTGATTATCACACCAAAGTGTAGTCGGATGTTGATGTTGAAAGCCAAACTCTGACAGGATCTGACGAAGCCACAAGGATTCCTTACTAGCTTCTACGACACCATGATACTCTTCTTCTACTAAAGAAAGAGAAATGGCACCTTGTTTCTTGCAAGCCCATGTAATAGGTCTTGAACCAAGAGTGAACACATAACCTACAGTAGACTTCTGATCATAAGGGTCACCAGCCCAATCGGAATCAGTGAAACCAACCAATAGAGGAGATGCTTCGGCACTGTAATGAATCCCAAACTGAACTGTACCTTGAACATAACGAAGTATTCTTTTAGCTACTTTCTAATGACTTTCACGTGAGTTTTGCATAAACCGAGAAACAAGGCAAACGACAAAGGAAAGGTCAGGAGGAGTATGGGTTAGATACAAAAGTTTTCCTACAAGTTGACGGTATAATGTAGCATCAACTTCAGGAGAAGTACAAGTGACTGAAAGTTTGACTCCAGACTGAAAGGGAGAAGGGGCTGGCTTACAGTCTTCCATGTGAAAATGGCGTAGAATATCACAAGCATACTTGGACTGGGAAAGGGAAATACCTTCTTCGGATTGCAAGACTTGAAGACCAACAAAATAATGTAAGTATCCTAAGTCTGTCATTTCAAACTTCCTTTTAAGGCTAGACTTCACATGGTTTATAAGGTTGGGATCACTACCAGTCAGGATAAGATCATCAACATAAAGAACAAGAATGATAAGAGACTTGCCCACTTTCTTGGTGTAGACAGTATTGTTAGAATGACACCTAGAAAGTCCATTTTCTAAAAGAAAGCTATCCATTTTGGCATACCAAGCTCGAGGAGCTTGCTTGAGACCATAAAGGGATTTCTTAAGCCGACATACACGGCTAGAGTCTGTTTGTATAAAGCCAATAGGTTGTTCCATATAGATTTCTTCATGCAAGTCCCGATGCAAGAAGGCAGATTTAACATCCATCTGATGGACTTCCCATTTGAAAGAGGAAGCAAGGGAAAGAACAAGGTGGATAGAGTTCATTTTGGCAACAGGGGAGAAGGTTTCTGTGTAGTCAATGCCTTCAACTTGTGAAAAACCCTTAGCAACAAGATGAGCTTTATGTTTATCAACTTTCCCATCTGGTCCATACTTGGTTCTGTAAACCCATTTGCATCTAACAAGTTTTTGTCCCTTTGGTAGAGGAAAAAGATCCCATGTATCATTTGCCAATAATGATGATATTCTTCATTCATAGCTACTTCCCAATCTGGATGGCCTAAACCTTCTGCAAAGGTGTCAGGATCATAATTCACTGAAGCTTGAGCTAGTAAAGAAGAGGCTCTATCAAACTGAGAACGTGTACATTCTTGATCTGTAGGATCACCGGCAAGATCACCTGTTGCATCCTAAGTAGCACGGACCCATTTTGGAAGTTGAGGAGCTGAAGGAGGATCCTGAGAAGGTGGGGGAGGATTTTGATCCTCGCTTTCATCATCTGAAGAAGAAATATTTTCAGAAGTAGAAGAGATAGGGAGAGGTGGCACATCCGCCGAACTAGGCTCGCAGGCCGATATATTTTCAGCAAACTTTACATCTCTTCTAATGATAACATTTTTAGACTTAAGTGGAATAAGTCTATATCCTTAGACATCTTCAGAATATCCAACAAAAATACATTTTTCACTCTTAGGTTCTAAAGCTTTATGTTTCTCATCTAGAATATGGGCCCATGCTTCACTTCCAAAAACACGAAAGTGACTTACATCTGGTTTGATTGAGCTCCATGCTTCTTCTGGAGTGATATTCTTTAAAACCTTAGTAGGAGTGCGATTTATTATGTAATTTGCACAGTTAATTGCTTCTACCCAATAATTAAGACTAAGTCCTTTATTGAAGCATACAATTAGCCATTTCCTTTAAGGTGCAATTCTTCCTTTCAGCTACACCATTTTGTTGTGGAGTATATGGAACAGTATGTTGCATTTGAATTCCATTCTCAGTGCAAAAGTTGATGAATTTGTTGTTAACATATTCTTCGCCATTATCAGATCTTAGCTTAAGAATTTGATGTCCAGATTGTTTTTCAACAAAGGCCTTAAAGACCAAGAACATGTTAAATACTTCACTCTTGAGTTTTAAGAAGTATACCCAAGTGTGTCTGGAGAAATCATCAATGAAAGTTAAGAAATACTTGAAGCCAGAGAACGAAACAACTAGAAGTGGACCACATAAATCACTATGCATGAGCTGTAAGGGGGCTGAGGCGTGCCAAGAGGCACGTTTTTCAAAACTATCCCGATGATGTTTTCCGAGTACACATCTAGAACAAACACCATCTCTGCAAGATACCATTGGAAGACCTGTCACCATATTTTATTTACATAGATTATGAAGGGAGTGATAGTTTAAGTGACCAAATCGCTCATGCCAAAGTTTGCTCACTTCATCGTTATGAGCAACAAATACTGAGGGAAGATTTGATGACCCAAAGTTGTGAAACTTATACAACCTTATGGAATCATCAGCAATGCCAGTAGCTAAAATCTGTCTAGGATCTCTTAGGTCCTTAATTAAAACATCGTGAGGTGAAAATTCAATGATTTTACCTTCACCTGAATGAGTTATCTGATATACAGATAGAAGGTTGCAGGATAAGGTTGGAACACACAATACATCATTAAACTGACCATTGTCTAGATGAGTAGTTCTAGTCCCTACAACACTAAGAGATCTATCATCACCAACATATATATTTTTGGTGTTACAATCATTTAAAGAAGAAAACATGGCTTTGTTTTTGGCCATGTGATAAGAAGCTCTAGAATCAATGAGCCACTCATGAGAATGAGAAGAAGAAGATACATTTAGTGCATAGCCAGATCAAGATGCTTGACAACCACATGCAGAAAGTGCCATTCCTGAAGATGAAGTTGAAGTGGAAGAGTGCTCCAAATGGATGTTATGCTTCTTCATTGCTACTTCCACGGCTTCCATCTCCTTAAAGCATTTGGATTCTAGGTGGCCATCTTGATTACAAAAGTTGCAATGTCTATCAGTCTTCTTCCCTTTGTTTTTATTTGTCTTATCATTTTGTTGAAATGATTTTTCATTTTGAGCCTGAAATTCCTTAGGACCCTTGTTTGGTTTAGGACCATTCCTTTTAGGATACAACTTCTTAGGATTATTTGGATTTGGTTGCTGCTGGGCGGCTAACACTTTCTTAGAAGAGTTTCTAAGATTAAGAAGACCAAAGTGTAAGAGTTTTTCTTGTTCTCTTATTAAAGAATCACAAAAAGAATCAAGGGAAGGGGACTTGTAGTCTTGTCCTTGAGAAATGAAGGCTTCCCTTGTAGAATGGAAGGTGGAAAAAAACACAGAGTAGGTTGGTCCCAACTTAGTAAGAATGGAATAGATAAGGCTACTATCTTCTTTATTAATCTTAACACCTTCCAAGAGAAGTCTAAGGGTCTTGAACTTGGACAAAAAATCTTCAATGCAAGAAAAATTATTAGGGTCCAATGTAAGCAACTCATTTTCAAGTTGATGGGCTCTAAGTTCATTTTTTATTCCAAAAACATTAGTAATCTGTTTCAATGCTTCATCAGGAGTATCAAGTTCTGCAATATGGAATCTAAGATCTGGAGAAATAGACATCCCTATCAACCCACGTGCTTGATCTTGCCTATTTTCCCATTTAGCTGCCTTATCTTCATCTTTTGGTTTGGTTTCACTGATTCTGATTGGGCTGGTGACCCTGATGATCAGAAGTCTACTGCAAGTTATGTGTTCACTCTTGGTTCAGGACCTATTACATGGGCTTGCAAGAAACAAGGTGCCATTTCTCTTTCTTCAGTAGAAGCAGAGTATCGTGGTGTCGTAGAAGCTAGTAAGGAAGCCTTTTGGCTTCGTCAGATCCTGTCAGAGTTTGGCTATCAACAGCAACATCCGACTACACTTAGCCCACCATATATTTTGGGTCTTTAGCCCACCATATATTTCCCAATTCCCACCACTTGGGTACATTGCCAATAAAACATCATTTTATTGGGTCAACTCCACACAAACTCAGTACCCCAGGGGTTGTGGGAGTACCTCCCAAGCTACACATCTCAACACGATATGCATACCTATATGCCTAGAAGCTTCCTCTAGTGATAAAGGATTATGTTTAATCCCTTGGTTGTGTTCAAGGCCCCATGATCTATAACTAGTGCTATAAAAACTTCTAATTGAAATTATATCACCCCTTTCCAAACATGTTATAAACCTTCTAATTGAAATTATATTGCCCCATAAATGCCAAACATATCATAGAGAGAGCATATGTGGTAGCTAAAAGCCTTATCTATAACCTTAAGCCTTAGAATCCGTTTTTCATATACATAATCCCTAAGTTTCCTCCCTCAACTATGTTGAAGGTACCCACCATCTATTAATCCAAACCTCTTAACAATACTCATGTCAAGAAGTATTATTTAGTTATCTCTTGTAAACAAAGTGTCCTTGAATGGTTTCTTTTCTTTAATATATGTTGTATTACACTAAATAACATGTTTAGCTCTATATGTGAAGATTCTCCATCATCATATGTTATGAATAATCCATAACAAATTTTGACATCACTCTTATTTGACATCGTTAATGTTATTATATTAAAAGAAAGAATACTTATAATTTTTATTAATACCATTAACTCTTTCTCTTTACAACAATAGCTTCAAACAATTCCATTCTCAACGGAATCAATAGCCTACAACAATCATTTATCATGATTCCATAGTAAACTACAAGTTACATGGTATCTGGATATAGCAATTTCATATCAGTGTATGCTTTTCCAAAATTGCCTAAAATGTTTAACTAGAAAATGTCATCTTTGAAGTATATGAGGATTTTGGATTTATATCATTATTAGGTTTAATTAAGAAAGTATAAAGAGATAATTTCCTTGCAATACAAAATTCCATATAAGGATGATTCACACTCCTATGATTAAGAGAGAACTTTCGTTTATTTTAATAAAATAGTATATTTTTTGTATTAACTATATGGAAGGGTCAAGTAGGTTGTTGTAGTATGTTTTGAATAGAATAATTTTGTGTGCACAAATCTACCATTTTCAATGTGGCTCGAACCGCTAAATATTTTTTAAATATCCTCTGCAAAACCAATGAATAATCTAAAAAGAAATAGAATTTGTTAAATAATCACATGCAATTATGCCATCTTCATATTCAAAAATTAATTCACTTTGTAATATGAGTTATTTTAAATAACTCAATGTAATTTGTATTTTCACTCTTTTAAATAGTTTAAAAAGGAAGCATTTTTGTTACCATTGGCATACAGGGTTAACTTGGCCCTATAACTTGAACAAGGAAATTACAACTTCCATATAGGTATACATTCCATATCTCTCTAGCCCAAAAAGATGGGGAATGGACATACAATTTGTAACATACCTCGGTAACCTCACAGAAAAATGCAAGGAGTTAGAATTTTTTTACACAAATTACCCATAGGTAATTATCCAAATCACTCTTCTACATTCCTCATTAACCATTAATTATAATTTCCTTTAGTACGTAAAGTAAATTTAATAAAGGAATATTAAGTTGCATAACCATTAACAACCACTCTTGTAGTATATTAACATAAACTCTATGATGTAACCTTGCATCCATTTCATGATTCTTTTAACAACATTAATTAATCACATCTTGATATTATCACCATTACATTATGCAAAGAATTAACATCATCAAACTCACATAGTAAGAAGTCGCATCATTGAACACCGATATACCCTCGAAACCCCGTAGGGTGAAAACCAGAAAATGTTTAATTTTATTATTAAATCCTTATGAGGGTTTTCACCTCTCACTCAATAGCCTATAAGAGAGTCCATCCCTTATCCAATTTTATAAAATATTACAATGAAATATCGTTAAAATACCACATACCTAGCTAAAAGCTATTACAATTGTCATGAAACCATTTACCCACATATCACCACTCTCTACATCCTTGTGGCATGTTTGTTACATCAATGGACCATCATGAAACTTGTACTCATCGGCATGGACAATTAGTTCTTATCTACCACAAAGTTAAACATAATTTGTCTTGGTCACATATCATCATCCTTCCTGTCATTGTTGTCATCAACAAGCTTTGGTAACATGATTAGATAAAGAATTAATCAATAAATAATCAATCTTTAAAAGTGATCTTCTAACATCTATTCATGTGTATACATGAGATGTAAATATATTATCACAATGTGCTTCTTCTAATAACATTGTGCATGTATAAACAAATAGTTATCAAGTGTGTCAAAATAATTACCATGTTTCTATGATCATTCTTTCACCAGCACACGTTCATATCCAAAAGAAACCACTGTAACCATGCATTTGACTTAAAGGATAGTAGCAACTTATCTTCGTTTTCCGTCCATGTAATTAGGTAAAACTTATTCAAAGAGAGCTAGACCCTTAGCTTCTTCTTTGTTCATGTAACTAAGTAATCTTTCCAATACAATAGATATTATAATACATAAAAGCACATGCGGCATTCTAAGATAAAGATAACATGGTAGACATCATTATCGTGCATGCAAATGCAAGTCCCTTTTTGAAAAGCATCTTTCCCAAGATAGAGTTATTTACAAAATATATTGTATGCACAAAGACATGCATTGCTCTAAAACAAAACTAATGTGTTATTCATTATTTCTTGCATCTAGATGTATGTATTTTACAAAGGAAAGCTAGTGCACTTATTGTAGGTAATTACTTGTTTTACTTTCTAGGATCTAACATAATACTTATTCTTTTCTGCACACAAATCCATGTTTCTCTTTAAAAGATCTAACACAATATTTTTATCTTCATGCATGTAATCAACTATTGTTTCTATGCTTCTGTATATGTTTTCTTTTCACATAGATATTTTAAAGAACCCAACATAGTTTCTCTATATTTTTATGTACAAAGTTCTCATGCATTTGTTTCCAAGATATATATATATATATATATATATATATATATATATATATATATATATATATATATATATATATATATATATATATATATATATATATATATATATATATATATATATATTCCGAAATATATTATAATTTCTTAATCTTTCCATGCAAAAATGACATATATAACTAAGCACAACACCACGATATTTTCTAAAGAATCTAAAAAACTACCTATTCTTCTCAATAAAGAATGTAGTTCCTTATCTCTTAGTAAAATATATTTGGATAATCTCTTGTAGACCAAAGAAAGACATCGTGCCTTTCAATAGTCAATGATTTAGAAGATTGTTGGCTTTAATTACCAGCGGCAACTCTTTCTTGACCCATTATGAAGAGGAGAGTGACGCCAACAATGTGTATCTATTTCTCGGCTACTACACTTAGAGCGACTGTCCTTCCCCCAATCTTTTATTTGTGAAGGTATTTAGCAATGAAAGCTACACGAGTATAGTGAATCATAAAGTGACTAGCAAGGAAAAGGGGGCAAATGTTAATAGCGGCATTCTGCAATTCAGGTCCTGTTGTTGAGCCTATAAGATGATTTGATTCCCCCATATTGACCCAGTAACCATTTTTTTAACCTTGATCACCTCCTTTCATTCAGTTTTATGAGCGTTAAATAATTCTTTTCCTCACCCAAGAAGAACCATGTAAACTAGGAAAGTTACATAACTGACAAGGTAATTCCTATTGGTATTACTTAGGTAATTCCTATCATTAGTTAAGATGAGGAGCACCTTAACTAAATTTTAGTTATATATTACATTAGTACTCTTATTTTGAATATATGAATATACGAAAGATTTTCTTGTAGGGATGTTACATACTCCCCCCCAAAAGAGAACACCATCCTCTGTGTCCATTTCTCGCTGCAACATTAAATTTTACTCATGATATAAAAATCTAAACCACAAAAAATGGATCTTTCCTCTTTAAAATGAAATATTTCATTCCGAAAGAAAATATCAATAAACAAAAACAATAATGTTATAAGATAAGAAAAATCAATAGTCATAAGCATTTATATGTGCAACAATATGCAAGTTCTTCTCTCCATCACTTGGCCATTATTCAAATTGATAAAATAAAAAACAAAATATCTATACCAACTTAACATTACTTACCAATTACTCTTGGAAGTCATGGTCACTTTCATGAAAATTATCTAAGAATGGTTTGAGAACCCATCTTCACTCCATGGAAAGTACCTTGTAATGTATGACTAACAAATTTGATCACATTAGTGACACCATTTTCAATCAAATGAAATAATTTTAACTAGAAATTATTTATGCAATGTCAAATAATACTTTAACAACAACACTTCCACATGTACTCATAGAGAACCAACCCTCTAATCATCAAAATGATAAATCATTGCACCATGTGCACATTGCCTTAGCTCTCACTAAAGACATCCACATAGTACTTCTAAAAGTACCCAAAGAACACCTAACACTATTTAATCATCGAAATGATCAATAAATGGACCAAGTGCATACTGTCCTAGCCCCCGCTAAGGCATTCAAAAGATATGTAAGACAATAAAGTAACTTATATTTCCAGTCCATATTTACATAAAATATTTACAAAATTATCTATAAAAATCACTTTTAACATAACAAATAACTTATTAGTTAATTTGATCTTCTATGAGAACCACAATGGAAAAAAATGCTCATCCCAAACCATGGGAACCAGTTTAGATACCCACATTGAGTCATTTTCACATGTGGATAGTTCTTTGATAGAGATTACACCAAGTCTAGTATGGAATTCCACTGGCCAACTAGCTCAAGAATTCCAATGACCACATAGGTTCCCATATAGGATTCCTCTTGGAAGAATCCTGCCTATAACTTTGACAACATCCCGCTTATGAAGAATTTTGGGCCTCCTCCAACAAGCTCCAAATCAATAGAGTTACCTTAGGATTTTCCCCTCTTGAGCATCTTGGCTAAGTCATTTCCCTTACTGAGAACATTTATCTCTAGGGAGAGGAAATCCAGCAAGGCAAGCTTCATAGTCCCCTTCGAGCAGGTAACTGCCATCAACCCAAGGCCTTCTGAACTTTCACAACTATCCACAACCCTATAGCATGTTAAATTTATCCTTTACCACTCTTTCCCTTAGTAATTTACATAATGAACCAGATGCACATTATCATTAACAAAAGAAAAATTCATGTATACCATGCATTTATACTTAACCCTCAACATGGGTCCATAATATCTACATTGAAAAGAACCATAACTGACATGTTGTATGCATTCTGATTTTCCAAGTAGCAAATTCATGGATATCATATAACATTATACTTTCTCATTTACAATTGCAATTCTCATTGCAACATTCTACCTTGAAAGGTTTTCTTATTGCCATTAAGCTACCACTACTTAATCTCATCACCAACGTTAGTCATCATTTAACAAGTATTCACTTTCCAAATCATTCTAGTTTCATGCATACAATACAATCATGCATAAAAATATATACAAATATTCATTAATGTGTAAATGTCAATAACAGTTTAGGTAACAATTTAAACATTTCCAATTTCCCATAGTGAATTGTCATCAATAAACCGATGTATCAAGTAACTACCATAATCACTTGTTTACAAATTGTAATAATATTAAATCATATTCAATTCATGCATACACGATTCATTAGGTATTCATGAAAAACTAACTAATCACAACTACCAACCATCTTAATTCAGTGAAGACTTAATCAACAATTAGTTATTACAGTTAAGTCTCACTACTTGATTGTTTGTTTAAATAGGGTTCTTCCAATGTCCTTTTTGAAACACTTTATCGTATTATTCAAGAAAATTCCCCATATTTTACATTCATGCAATCAATCATTACAATTAGTGCATTGTAACTTTGGTCATGTTCATTGAATATATCATCAATATTTCCATATTGCAAAGGGTGGTAGTCAAATTTCACTTTCACTAGTGAGTGTTCTATTCGAGATTCTCCACAGGTATAGCAAAGGTTTTATTTTCATTTATCCTAATCAAGATTCAAATTACTACTCTTTAATGTAGTTCTAAACATGAACCACACATCCCATGTCAAATGTAGTCTACTGCATATATCAATGTGTACATTGTTAGACTCACACCTGAGGTGATGCCTACTAGTAGCATACCTCAATTTCTTTTCATCTTAACAATTCCCAAAAGTGTCAGTGCTGTAACCTTTAACTCTAATACCACTTGTAACATACCCTCGTAAACTCGCAGGAAAATGCAGGGAGTTAGAATTTTTTTACACAAATTACCCACAGGTAATTATACAAATCACTACTCTACATTCCTCATTAACCATTAGATAGAATGTTCATTAGTACATAGTAACTTTAATAGAGGAATCTTAAGTTGCATAACCATTAACAACCACTCTTGTACTATATTAACATAAATTGTATGATGTAGCCTTGCATCCATTTCATGATTCATTTAACCACATAACTTGAGATTATCAACATCACATTATGTAAGGAATCAACATCATCAAACTGACATAATAAACAATCACATCATTGAAAACCAATATACCTTGGAAACCTGGTAGGGTGAAAACCAACAAATGTTTAATTTAACAACCACTCTTGTATTATATTAACATAAATTATAATGTAACCTTGCATCCATTTCATGATTCCTTTAACTACATTAATTAATCACATACTTGACATTGTGAACATCACATTGTGCAAAGAATCAATATCATCAAACTGACATAATAAGAAATCAAATAATTAAACAAATAGATATTTAATTTTATTATTAAACACTCATGAGGGTGTTCATCTCTCACTCAATGGCTTATAAAGGAGTCCACCCCTTATCCATTGTCATAAAATATTACAATGAAATATCATTAAAATGCCACATACCTAGGTAAAAGCTATTACAATTGTCCTGAAACCATTTACCCACATATCATCAATCTCTACATCATCGTGGAATGAGTGTTTCATCAATAGACCATCCTACAACTCGTACTCATCGACCATAATGACATATATAACTAAACACAACAACATGATCTTTTCCAAAGAATCTCAAAAACTACCTATTCTTCTCAATAAAAAATGCAGTTACTTATCTCTTAGTAAAATATATCTAGATAATCTCTTTTAGACTGAAGAAAAGCACCATGCCTTTCAATAATCCATGATTCAGAAGGTTTTTGACCCACCATCAAGAGGAGAGTAAGGTCAATGAAGAGTATCTATCACGTGACTACTATGCTTAGAGCTAGTGTCTTTAGCAAAAGAAAACTACATGAGTATAGTGCATCGTGCGGTGACTACCCAAGAAAAAGGGGTGAATAATAATGACAACATTCTGCAATTAAAGTCATACTGTTGAACTTATAAAATGATTTGATTCCTCGTATTGACCCAGTGACCATTTTTTAAGCCTTGATCGCCTCCTTTCATTCAGTTTTATGAGTGTTAATTGATTCTTTTCCTCGTCCAAGAAGAACCTTGTAAACCAAGAAAATTACGTAACTGACAAGGTAATTCCTATTATTAATTAATCAAATAATTTTTATAATAATTAGAATGAGAAACACCTTAACTAAATGTTAATTATATATGACATTAATACTATAATTATTTTTTGAATATATGAATTTACAAGAGCTTTTCTCGTAGGGATGTTACCCATGTCATAGTCGTACAAACTCTCTTACAGATCATCCGTTTGAGTTAATTTGAGTCAAAGGGGATTGTGTGTATTAGAATCTCATTCCTCAGCAAGTTCTAATTGAATAAGAGGTGGTTATTCTAGGGGTATCATTCTTAATATAGGGCTTGGAGTTCCTCAATATTTATGAGGAATCCAAAGTCTATTAAATCTAAATATGGTTTTCTATAACACAAGTTAGGGTAGATATTCGTATATTTTGATGTTGCATATAATGAGGGTAGAGAATTGTAAATTTGAATATGTAATTTTCAATTCTGTTAATGAAATGAAATACAATTATTTTTTTGAGATAATTTAAACTTTTTATTCAATTAATCATATATTTAATACCTTTTGGAGCTTTTAAGAATTAATAAAAGATGTTTTAATATGATTAATTTGTATTTTTTAATTAATATTAAATTATATAATGATATTAGTTTATAAAATACTATTTTTTTTTAACCATAATAGTTTTTTTTAATAAAAATTAAGTATAATCAGTTAACAAGGACCATGGATTATGGAGATGGATTTTTTTTTAAATATTTAAAGTATAATTTATATTATTAAATTTATTAAATAATTGATTTTCTATTATATATAATATATTAATTATAAATATAATATTATAAAATTTATTATGAATCAGTAGTTAGTCGAGTCTCATTAAAGTATTTTTTCTATTAGAAAAGTTAGGGGTTTAATGTTTTAGACCCTTTGAAAGTTAAGCTTTGTAATTAAGCTTAAATACAAATAATCTATGAATATAATTATCACTAATTTGTGAACCCCATATATATATACATAGATAATTGTAATTGTAAATAAAACAATGTATTTATATTTTAAAGTTGTTAAATTAATATATATGGAAAGTGATTAATTTAAAAAAGTGATTAAATAAAATATATTAAATAAGATATTATTATATAAAAAAAACCATAAAACAAAATTGTCAAAATTAAAAATAGTATAATATTTTATTAGAGAAAGCTATATCAAATTCTTAAAAAAAAAGATAAATAGATATAATAGGTAATTCATAATTTATTTTAAATATCTATGAAATTTTTAGGAAATTGGTGATGGGGAGTCATGTTCCACGAATCTAATTTTTAAATTTATTAAGAGTAGTGGACCATTCTGCTAAATAAAATTTGCCTATATATAAATGAATGTTATAAATAATAATGAGGAACTTATCATGGAGGAACTTATTAGAATTGGAATAATATCAAATGCCTAGGAAAATGGTAGTCACGGATCCACATGGCAAGAATATAATTTTTTAAATTTATTAAAAGTCAATGCAACCTACCAAACTCTTTAATACACTCCAACACTTGATAAGCATTAAGAATAAGCACTCAATCTAAGCCCCAATTAAAAAAAGAAATCAAATTATCATAATCTCGAGCAATAAGGAATGGAAGGTAAAAATTGTTTATGTGAAAATTATTCAAAACGCATAAAAACATAAACTTACATAATTTTGTTTAACTTTATTTATAGAAAATCAGATTATCCTGGATTAAATCTAAGATTTTGTTTTACCTTCATTTTTAAAACATTATATTATTCATGGTTGAATCTAGGATTTTGTTTATGGAATAAAAAAAACAATAGCAAAACGAAATCAAAATAACTATTTTAAGTTAAATGAATGAAATGTCATTGCTTTCCTATTTTATTTGCATGTAAGTTATATGTAGAAAATAAATCTATATTAAAAGAACAATAGAAGTAACATTGTAATCATTTGGCTCTTCATAAATTAATTAACACTAATTATTAAGTAAATGTTAGACATTTAACCTTCACCAAGAATGAAATGTTAGTGCTTTAGTATGTTTTGTATATAGGTTATATGTAGAAAATCTATATCAAATGAACCGAAGAAGTAACATTGTAACCACTTGGCTTTTATTAAATTAATTAACACTAATTATTAAGTAAACGTTAAACATTTAACCTCCACCAAATATTCTAGAAACTTATTAATTACAAAAAATGTCATATAAAACTATCATGAATAAATTATGGTTTTTTAAACATTTAATATGAATAAGCCATAATATGGATTTATTGTATTTCAACCAACTTTATTCACAAATTAAAAATCCCATAATAAATTAGGGCTAATAATATTATTGAATGCTAGATATATATATATATACATACATATATATATATTATTTTTATAATTATATTATTATTATTATTATTATTATTTAAAATAAAATTATAATTTAAATTGATATTTATAATTTTAAATATTAATTTTTATGATGTTATAATGAATTGATGCATATTAATTTGGTATTTATTAGATTATATGTTAAAAACAATTTATCTATAAATAAATAACTAATTTTCTTAAAATTTTAAACCATTTAATTTATATAATTTCATTAATTAGCAATATATGTAAAACTTAATCTGTCGATGACTTAATAATTGATTGTCATATCGATGTTGTTCAGTCTGAATTAATCATTAATGCTTGGATTCCTGGTATATCGTTCATCGCCCCTCCTCGGAAGTGTTAGGAAATGATCTGTCCTTCATGAACAATCTCTTGACCTTTAAGGGGTTCCCTTGTCAACTCTTCAATTGTCAAATCCAAAAGACTCTCCATAGCTAGAAAATCAGCGGCTTGTAAGGCAAATACGGATATTGCAATATGTATCATAAATAGTTTACAATTATTTTAACTAGCATTTGCACTTATGTTGCAAAAGAAATGTCATAAGGTATAGAGTATGGAAGAATAGCGACATGAGAATGGGTATTGTTGAAAGCAAGGGTGGATGACAATGAGTTGCAATTGAAATTGTTAGTTGTGTGTATGCTTAATATGGATATTTTGTAAATAATAGTGTACAGAAGAATAGTGACATGTGAATGGACATTGTTGAAAGCAAGAGTGGATGAGATTATCAGTGAAAAGTAATAGAAAGTGTAGAATATTATCAGTGTAAAGTAATAGAAAATGTAGAATATAAATCACGGGAAATGTTGTCTACCGAAAAACAAATTAAATTTATACATGAAGACACATATAACACTTCAACATTGATAAACAATAATTATACCATATAATAATGAAGAGCTTAACAAGCATCAACATGCAGTATGGATTCAAAAAACATGGCTTCGAATGACAAAAAGTTTCATATTAATACACAGCTACAATTAGCTCGAGTCGACCCATTCAATTAGAATTCATAACAAGAGGTTGTCAGCCAGGGCACAAAACAGGCCACATATGAATCTTACTGAAGATGCTCGTGCATCTCTTTCAAGCAATGCATGTGAATAGTGTGACCATAAGGCAATACGCTGATAAGCTTTGTAGAGTTCAATAAATACTGGAGAGGAGTCAACAGTTGAGGGCTTAGATATCTAAATAACTTCAGTCTAAATTATGCTATAAAAAGAAAACTACAATTACTACACTATGCAGATAAGTGTGACCTACCTCAAAACACACAGGGTAGTTGTGGTGCATTGATTTTTCCACACAAGGGTGGCGAACCTTCAAGCGGATAGAGTAGCAACATCTTAGAAAAAGGTACATGAGCAAATAAATCATTCTTGCACTATAATGAAACAAGGGAAGAAGCGGTGATAATTTGAGAAGAAGTAGTGATAATTTGAGAAATCATAAAGAACATACCACATTTATAACAGCGAAAGAAATTATAATTACCGCAATTCTGTAAACCAGGACAAGTAGCTAAAGTTAAAGGCAAGAAATACATCTAATACATTTCACAATAGCATGAAAGATTACTTCACAGGAGAGCGAGAAACATCAAAGGAAAAAGAGAAAAGCATACCTGCAAATTCCACATCCGTCACAGTGGTATCGATGTTTTGAGTCCTAGAAAACCAAAGTGGCAAGTACAATTAGAACCAAAAGCGTATACATCCAAACCATCTTTTTATAATTTTGTAAGAGTGAAACTCTTTGTTTTCTTGAACTAGAACTATCAAACCTGAAAAGGCATTAAAAATGTACCTCGTCATTAAATAAATTGCATTTTTCACAGAAGTACTTTCCCATACAAACACCACAAGTAACGCAGGTTTGTTGAACCTACAAAATGACAGTGCATAATCATTTTCAAAATAACTCAAGAAGCATTATAGTTTTAAGATTTTTGTGGTTAATATCTTCTAACTTAACAACCGGAGAACCCATAGTAAAAACCATTTTTTTTTTTTGTCAACGTTTCAAATACCAATAGGGATCCATCATCAGGACTGTTATTGAGTTTTTGATAGTAGAGGAGCTCAATTGCAAGATATAAATAGTTATGAGGTAAGCTGCTTTGATTTTAAGGGAAAAATGAAGGTCGAATGTTTTAATGATAAATATTATCCAAATATTTAAGTTTTTTATTAAATTAGGTTTATTTTAATTTTAGTCATATAATATTTATTATTGAAAATAAATTAATACTTAATACTAAATAGTGAAGTAATAAATTTTCTTAATAATTGATAATTTTCTCATAATAAATATTAATTTTTATTTATCTTCTCACTTGTCGCAAGAGAAGATCATCATCATAGACGGAAAATTAGAGAGGCTCTTGAGATTAATATTTATTATGAGAAAATTATCAATTATTAAGAAAATTTATTACTTCACTATTTAGTATTAAGTATTAATTTATTTTCAATAATAAATATTATATGACTAAAATTAAAATAAACCTAATTTAATAAAAAACTTAAATATTTGGATAATATTTATCATTAAAATAGCCGACCTTCATTTTTCCCTTAAAATCAAAGCAGCTTACCTCATAACTATTTATATCTTGCAATTGAGCTCTTCTACTATCAAAAACTCAATAACAGTCCTGATGATGGATCCCTGTTGGGATTTGAAACGTTGACAAAAAAATGGTTTTTACTGTGGGTTCTCCGGTTGTTAAGTTAGAAGCATTATAGTGTTTACCTCTAAATTTTATGCACATTATTAAAATTAAAAAGGCTGAGCTCTTACATCTTGTTCAGATCTACAATGTGACATATAACCTACATACATAGAAGAATAACTATAAATAAAAAGAGCAATATACTGCAAACATACGAGAATAACTATAAATAAACAAAAGCAATATAGTAATCCAACAAGTTAGATAAAATTTGCTAGATAATGGACCATTTATCTTTTGAGAAAATTTGCTAGATAATTGACCATTCATCTTTTGAGAAGAATAAAAGTTAAATCTTTACATCTTTCAAATCTACCTTCAGAAAATATTATGATGTTACAACCTAAAATATCTTTACTAATTACAAAGAACACATATTGTTCAGAGCATTAAGAGAAACATCATAATGAATAACATCTAACTAGAAAACAAGATAGAACCTTACCTTTCGAACTTCATGGTGCGGTACATCATGTCTGTCAAGTGGATGGACATCGATTGAATTCTGTTCAGATATGAGATCAGTCCATACTATACCCTCACAAATGAAATTAGAAGAGACGTAATTTTCTAGTTCTATTTTAGCATGTATATAAACCAAACACAACCGTTGAACTTGAAATAGCTACGAATGAAGCAAAGAAAAAGAAGCATACTTTGGCCTCATTATGACAATGTCTACAGTCAAAGACTTCATTACAACACGGAGCCCTTATTTGGCATCTTCAACGGTAGTGTGAACATCTGCGATCAATTATCAGTATCAAGAAAACACACATCAGTAAAATCATCCCTGTATGGCACATTTTTCACCACTTTGTAAGATACATGGAGATACCAATAAGAATATATCAAAATTATATATAATAAATAAAAGGTATAAATGTTACATTAAAGAACAGTGTATTGAACATCTCCATTCTATTTCAAGGAAGAAATACCAAATACAATATGGGTATGCATGTCAAACAATATAGACACTCACTACCTTAAATATTTATGTTAAGGACAACAAATGACCAGGATGAATTCCTTCAAAGTTAAAAATAGAAATGTCATAGCCCCACGTTAATGAATGCTATTTTTGGACACTTCAATTCCCCGAGATTCATTGTCTTAGTAGAAAGTAAATTAAACTGAAGAAAATAGAGAGACACACAGAAATACTCTTCTCATGTTAGCAATACAAAGAGGTCACTTTGGCACAACCTCTTTTCTTATTCTATGACATGAGATAGGTTTGCTTATGGCCAAAATTTGGGATAAATAGAACAAATATGTGGGATACCATAGCCCCGCATAATATGTCATAGTTTTTAGCTCTAAAGAAGATAAAGTTGAGAATTGAAATTAGTTCCACATAAAGAACACATGCACCGACTATAGGTTTCCAACGTTAGCAACATAGAGAATCCACTCCATTTTTTTTTACCAATTAAGGAGAATGCCAAAATTTGCTACCCCTTCAATTAAGGAGAATGCCCAAAGTTTCTCCACCTTCAATTAAGGAGAATGCCCAAAGTTTCCCCTCCTTCAATAAAGAACTATACTTAGACTTATAATGAAAGAACTAAATCATAAAGAAAGGTAGTTGATAGCCAGGATAGCTTCGTTTTGACACAAGTTTTGTTCTATAAACCTCGCTGTTAGAGAGAAATTTGAAATAAAACAGACTGCATTAAAGGGTGCCAACGGAAATTTATTGTTGGGTCATGGACACAGATAGGCTACCCCATGACTTCTACTGGATTACAGTAGCACACAATTACTCATTGTTCACAGAAAGTTCCGTTACTACACTAGTTCGTGGGTGCTATAAATAAGTACCAGGAAAATGTTGGGTTCACTTTATTTCATTCACCATATATTTTCATGATATGGGCATATTGACTTCCAAATTTTTAGTTCAATAAAATTTGCAATAAAATTCTAAACTAGTGCCTTCTCTCGGTACAAGAGATGAGATGTATGCATATTCCCACATATTGTTTGTAATAAATATGAAATATGCAGGCATGCACTCATATGGGGCATGCATTCACACGGTAAATTGTTCAAATTGCCAATTGCATGGTCCAGGTGCCAATTTCACATCGATGCCAGTGAGGGTAGTAGCTGAAACCAGGCTAGAAACCATTAGAATCCGGGTGTCCCAAATCCTTGTCTTCTTTACCATCCTACCACAAAATGCAAAAAGCAAGAAAATACTCTGCTACTATATCACTTGCACGATGCCATTACACCACTCAATGGTTCCAAGTGAGAGGATATTCCAAAAGTAGAAAAAATGCATTTAGCCTAGTGAACTAAAATAAAAGAGTTCCATGAGTAAAGATATCGAACAAAGAATGAAAGAAAAAAAAACAAAAATCTTATTTTGAAATCAATGTATACTAACAGCACAGAATCTGACCAGAAGGCTTCAGAGCATTCCAAAATCTCCCGAATTTAATATTTGAAGAAACCGTAAAGAGATTGACAGGAGATTAATTTCAAATACAAAGAATTGTATTCTAGGGCTCTCTCTATATCTATAGTAGCAGAAAACGTCCAAAATGAAGAAAAACAAAAATAAAGTATTAAAAAAAATGATGTGTAATAGCAGTGCATCTAATTATTGTCTCCGAGTCTTAATGAATTGATTTGACTTTAATTAGTAACCCATATTGCATGCATCCTTGATTAAGTGTATCTTCCACCACCATCGTTGGCTTCATACGAGCCATGATTCAAGGGAAAAGAGTGATATACAGCACAGAGAGCAAGAACGAAAGCATAAGACCAAAGCCCAAACATCAAAACAAAAAATCCAAAACCACAACAAAAAATTACTATCAATCTCTTTCAAAAAACCCACTTTTAGGAAATGCAATCGCGATCACACTACCTTAAATAAAATGGAGATTTTCCCATACTAAACCCTCGAAAACAAATTTGAAGAACAAGGAAACTAGGAAATCAAAGTGGACATATACTCTGAGACAAAATGAAATGGAAACAAAACATGGATCCTAACCCAAGAACAACCACAAACCCTAGGAAACCAAGAGAATTCACTAATTCAAGAACAATCTAGCATGAACTTCATAACTTTTTACATTAAAAACCAGCAGACATGCTACAAGAATATAAATATGAATAATAAATAGAAACAAAGCCAAAAGAAGTTAACCGTGGAAAGATACACCAAAATCCTCTACTACATAATGCCCTTTTTGGGATAATCTGCATTCATAGTTTTCTGATCCATGAGTGCATGCTTGCCTATTCGATACCTTTTCGCCATTAGAAACATGGGAATGCATGCTTGCCAGATACAATATGATAAAAAAATTACAATTATGTTTAGTTGCAATTGGTTAGTATTCTTCACTCGCATCTTCATTGGAGGGCAATGTTATGGGGGGATCTAGATCTCTGATTCAGGATTCTTTGGTTGGTATCTGGCATTGTTTGAGAATCTCTGCATTATTTGTTATTTGAACATTATGCTGCAAACATGTTTTTGCTAATGAAATCTGTTCATCGGTTGCCTTTTGTCAGTTATAGAGAGAGCGGGTACATATGCAGCTGCTGGCAAAAAGATCATTCTTGATTAAGGAAGCCAAACTGTTAGATTCGACCACTTATTCTGATTCCGTAAATGTTTTTGTTTGTTTAAGAGTATGTAAATAAAATTGTATATACCCTTCATTTTCTTTCTTTTTTTTTATGTAAACATTTTTCTGTATATATTAAAAGTATCCTTTACAAAAACGAATCAGAACTCATAATAAATAAAGATTCATAACTTTCTGAAAATGAAAAGTTAAAAGAATGTACAAATTAATAAGTTTAGATATATCTTAAACTAATTTGAGAGATAAATGAGAAGGAAATACTTGACAATGAAAATATGAAATCAGTCCACAGTTGACTTCCCTATTTGAAGCATTTACAAAGATCACAATATTGTGCTCTAGGCAAAGAGTATAGTCAAAAACTTAAATCAAAGAATGAAGGACCCATGAAAATAGCATAATAAAAATCTGTACATTACACCAGACTTTCCTAGAAATCTATGTGAGTAAGAAAACAAATTTTTCCAATTGCAGAGTAAAATATATCAATATCATTGTCCCCATGCTAGACCCGCAACAAGTATAAACTAAATGTAAGAACTCAGTACTTCATTTGTACTAAGAAAAAATGAAGTAAATTAACTCATATCAAAGAATGCAAACATCTAAACATGGGAATAATTTGCACTCTAATTGATAATAAGGAAAGGATTGTTGTAATGTCCTTGAGTGATTAATTGGCCCAAGGGATGAAGTATCCTATAGATCCCCATAGACTATAGTCCTTGATAAAAGGGAATCCCCAAAATACCCAATGATGGGCAAGTTTTGGGGCAGCTGGGGCAAAAAACCCAATGTTGGAGTGGGGTTTGGTCACTGGTGTGAACATCACTCAATTAATTAAACAAAAAGACCCCTCATGAAACTATAAATACAAGAGGCCTGGAAGAACTTGAGGCATAATTGGATTGCATCATTTGTCTCTGATTTTCTTTGAGCCTGAGGCTCTGAGGGTTGAATATCCCATTTTCTTTGACTAGTTTCGGTGGAGGTGATCCCACCCTACCTAGTCACTCTTTTTCATTCTTTTTATTGGTCTCTTGTTCTGACAACAGGGTTTTAATTATTGAAAGGAACAACGAATTAATTTTGGGAAAGCCTGTTGCAAAGCAATACCTAACTCTAAGTAAGCTGGACAATTTCTCTGAGATTCAGTTATTAGCTTATTGGACAGACCAAAATCTTCGTGAGTTTAGTTATCGTGGTATTTTTCTCTATTTGTGGAAAAAACTAAGATGTCCTGAAACGTATCACAACTCCAGAGGCCAGTATAACAGATCTGAGGAAGATTAACAAGACAATTAGGCAACATCCACCTGAGGAGGATTGTCTGAAGCAGATCACATACCTTGAGGCCCAGCAACTATTCTGTAACAGATCGCAATTATTGTAGCCATCCCGCAATAGACCGAAGTCCTAAAGTGGACCTTTGACAGTCCAAGGCATCTACTAGTGATAATCCAAGCCCTTTTAAGGCTGAGCAAGACCTCCTGGAATCATCTCATGGGTCCTGTAGCAGACTGGGTATGTTCTGAGGGTCAAAATATCATTTTCTACATTATGATTGATATGAAGGGTTTCCTGAAGTCAATTTCCACAGATCCAGGGTCCTGGAATATAGTGTGTGCCCTGTAACTAAAAGAGAGTTCCTGAGGAAGTGGGAGGGTCTAACTCGCAATATGTCTGAGGTATTGAGGTGAAGTATGTGCCAAATCCGAGACTGCATCTTTTCCTGAAGTAAACGTCACCCCTTTTTTCCACTTGCCATCAGCAAAGCAAATCGAAGAACCTCATATGATCTACGTTTGCCATAAGTCCGAGAACTGCTAAGGCAACTTACCAACAGTAAAAAGGGCTTAGATGTTGGGTATACGAACAAAGTCCCACATTTATTAGAAGTGGTAGAAGTGGGAAGGATCATGGATATATAAGGATGGACAAATATATCCATTGGTATGAGGCCTTTTGGGGTAAAGCCCAAAAACAAACCCATAAGGGCTTAGCCCCAAATTGGACAATATCATACCATTGTGGAGATATGTGGTGTCCAGAGTCCCAACAAATACCAATGGAGATATTTGTCCATCCTTATATATCCATGATCCTTCCCACTTCTACCACTTCTAATAAATGTGGGACTTTGTTCGTATACCCAACAATCCTCCCCTCGAACAAAGGACCATCGAGCCTCCCCTCAAACCATCCGCAGGATTCTCCCCTCTCTACCAACCAGGATTCTCCGCTCCAATGCATTGGTGGCTCACGCCTTACATGGTAGCACCACCTGTCTAGAGAGCTTGCTCCATCCCAGGTCAACTCCTCTTCACCGTGTTGGAAAACAAGACACGTCCATGAAGAATCCGGAGCACACCGCCTGTTTAACCGAGCTCATCCACAGGCTTACGGGGGCTCACCATCTTTGTTCGGCATTCCGAGGATTCATCCACTTGGGTAACCTCGAACTTGGCTCTGATACCACTTCTTGAAACAAGAGCAGAGAAAAGAAGAAAACAGCAAGAACAAAAGAGAGTAGACCAAGAACTAATGAAACTGAATGTGTATCTGATTATTCGATGATGATTTCATTACATGGTATTCAATATAACCTGTGAACAGCTACCGTTACATATAACTAAACTAACCGTAACTAAAAACTAAATTGGTTACAAAACTGTTTGACCAAGTTCGTTTCAAGAAATACACATTCAAACCATGTACACCATGATTATCAGGAAAACCCCAATTGGGGAAAAACCAACCAACAATAGATCTATTATTGTCCTTGGCTAAACTATAGCCAAGCCGGCCCACAACCTGAGCTTTCACCGCTCAACCATGACTACTACAGAGTGGGAGGACTTGGATGCCCATGCTCTCAGTACCATCCGGCTATGTCTAGCGGATGAAGTTCTCTTCAACATCGTTGAAGAAACCACGGCGTCAGGTTTGTGGGGAAAACTTGAAACCCTTTATATGACAAAATCATTAACTAACAGAATTTATCTGAAACGACAATTATACAGTCTTCGAATGAAAGAAGGTTCAAGCGTTGCAGAACATTTGAATGTCTTTAATACACTAATTTGTCAATTAACAGATATGGAAGTAAAAATACAGGAAGAAGATAAAGCCATAACCTTGCTGTGTTCTCTGCCTGAATCATGGGATCACTTCGTAACCTCGATCAACTTCAGCTCTGCTGATTCTTTGAAGTTTGAATCAGTCGTGGGAGCTCTTCTGTCTGAAGAGGTACGAAGGAAATCCAGCACTGATACAACTGCATCAGAAGCCATGATTGCTAGAGGACGCTCAAAGGAAAGAGGAGACAAACCAAGGGGAACTTCCAGGTCGAAATCGAAGGGCAAAAAGTGTAAGGCAAAATGTTGGAGCTGCGGTAAAGTTGGACACTTGAGGAAGGACTGTTGGAAACGGAAGGAATACGAAAACCTGAAGAACGAAGTGAATCAGGCTGATTCAGGTATTGTAGACAAAGTTTTATCTGCTGAAGATTTGTGTATGATAGATGAAACTTCACCTGAATGTAATGTCTCTCATAGTTTTGATAGCTGGCTGTTAGACTCTGGTGCTTCGCATCATATGTGCCCACATAGAAACTGGTTTACTTTGTATGAAAATGTAAACGATAGTTCTTTATTTATGGGTAACAATATGTCATGTCAGACTGTTGGGATGGGAGATATCAGGATTAAGATGTATGATAACATAGTTAGGACATTAACTAGTGTTAGACATGTGCCTAATTTGAAGAAAAATTTAATCTCTTTGGGAGTGTTGGATTCAGATGGTTATAAGTTTACAGGTCAGAATGGCGTTTTGAAAGTCTTCAAAGGTGCCCTTGTGGTTATGAAGGCAGAGAAGGTCGGGAATCTTTACAGGTTAAAAGGAAATACTCAGGTCGGTGAAGCAGCGGTTGCGTCGGAAAAGGAAGAAGCAGGTACTCGTCTGTGGCATCAGCGTTTGGGTCATATGAGCGAGAAAGGTCAAAATATACTGATGAAACGTAAATCTCTTCCCGGTCTGAAATCCCTGAATTTAGATTTCTGTAAACATTGTGTGTATGGGAAACAGTGTAAACAGAGATTTAAAGTTGGCAATCATAATATTAAAGATGTTTTAGACTACATTCATTCTGATCTATGGGGGCCTTCCCCTGTTATGTCATATGGAGGTGCATCGTATTTTTTAACGTTCATTGATGATTATTCTCGTAAAGTTTGGGTCTATCTGCTAAAAAGGAAAGCTGATGTATTCAATGTGTTTAAACAATTTAAAGTAATGGTAGAGAAAAGAACAGGCAAATCTATTAAATGTCTAAGAACTGACAATGGTGGTGAGTTCACTTCTGTTGAGTTTGAACAATACTGTAAGGATGAGGGCATTGTTAGACACAAAACTGCTGTTTATACTCCTCAGCAAAATGGTGTTGCTGAGCGTATGAATCAGACTCTTATGGAAAGAGCCAGAAGCATGATCAGCAATGCTAACTTGCAAAAGGAGTTGTGGGCGGAAGCAGTATCTACTGCTTGTTATTTAGTTAACAGATCACCCTCAGTAGCAATTGATTGTAAAATTCCTGAAGAAGTCTGGATAGGTCAGTCTTGTGACTATTCTCATTTGAGGATATTTGGCTGTGATGCTTATTCTCTGATTCCGAAAAATCAGCGTTCAAAGTTAGATCCAAAGTCGAAATGTTATGTCTTTGTTGGGTATGACTATGCAGTGAAAGGATATAGGTTGTGGGATCCTATATTGCGGAAGATAGTTATTAGTAGAGATGTAACATTTGATGAATCATCTTTGTTAAAATCAAATGTTGAAAGAATTGAACAGGAACAGGTATCGCCGAGTCAACGAGTTCAGTTGGAGGCCAGATCTTTCGATGGCAGTCGAAAGGAAGGAGAGACTTCTGGAGACAAAGGTGTTGAAGACACAAAGGAAGCCGTTGAAGCTTCTGAACCAGAGCAAGTTTCTGAACCAGTTCAGCAACCAGTCGCTCTGAGAAGGTCTACAAGGGAAAGGAAAACTCCCAAAAGGTATGAAGATTCTGCTGCTTCATCTTTTGCTTTGGTTACTGAAGATGGGGAACCGTCTTGTTATCAGGAAGCGATAGATGATACAGATAGCGAGAAATGGAAAAAGGCTATGGAAGAAGAAATGGACTCCTTAGCCAAGAACAATACCTGGGATCTTGTAGAGCTTCCTGAAGGGAGAAGTGTTGTTGGGTGTAAATGGGTCTTCAAGCTGAAACAGAAAGTTGATGGTAGTATCGAGAGGTATAAGGCGAGACTGGTAGCAAAAGAGTATTCTCAGGTTGAAGGTATAGACTTTCATGAGATTTTTTCTCCAGTTGTAAAACTTGTTTCTATACGTACTGTGTTGGCACTAACTGCGTTGCTTAATCTTGAGTTAGAACAGTTAGATGTTAAAACAGCTTTTCTACATGGTGATTTGAACGAAGAGATATATATGGAACAACCAGAAGGTTTTGTACGAGGTCGCAGCAGAAGATTAGTCTGCAAGCTCAGGAAATCATTGTATGGTCTGAGGCAGTCTCCCAGACAATGGTACAAGAAGTTTGATTCCTTCATGGTGAGCTAGAACTTTATAAGAAGTGAGTATGATCATTGTGTGTACTTCAAAAGTTTCAATGGCATATTCATTATCTTAGCTTTGTATGTTGACGATATGCTTATTGCAAGCAAAAGCATGGAAGAGATCAACAGGTTAAAGGCTCAACTCTCTAGGGCGTTTGATATGAAGGATCTTGGAGCAGCAAAACATATCTTGGGCATGGAGATACACAGAGACAGGAAAAATGGTAAGCTTTGGTTATCACAGCAGAAGTATGTGGAGAAGGTACTTGAAAAGTTCTCTATGAATAATGTGAAACCTGTTAATGTTCCTTTAGCTTCCCATTTTAAGCTTTCTTCGGTTTTGAGTCCTAGAGCTGATGAAGAAAAGCAGTATATGTCTCATGTACCATATGCAAATGCAGTAGGAAACTTAATGTATGCGATGGTATCTACAAGACCTGACATTTCACATGCAGTTGGAGTTGTCAGCAGATTCATGGCAAATCCAGGTAAAGAACATTGGCAAGCAGTGAAATGGGTGCTTCGATATCTAAGAAGCACAAGAGATCATTGCATCGTCTTTGATGGTAGTGAAGGATCAGTCTGCGGATATGTAGATGCTGATTATGCAGGTGATTTGGACAAAAGAAGATCTACTACAGGTTACGTCTTTACTCTTGCAGGTGGAGCAATTAGTTGGATGTCAAAGCTTCAAGACACGGTTGCATTGTCCACTACCGAAGCTGAATATATAGCTGCTTCAGATGCCAGTAAAGAAGCAATCTGGTTAAAGGGTTTGCTCGATGAAATCGGAAGGACGCAGGAGAAAGTGAGTGTACTTTGTGACAGTCAAAGTGCTATTCACTTGGCCACAAACCTTGCCTATCACAGTAGAACCAAGCACATTGATGTGAGATTTCGTTTTCTGAGACATGTGATCGATGGTGGAAAAGTAGCTCTTAAAAAGGTCCACACACGAGAAAATTGTGCAGACATATTCAAAAAGCCAGTTACAGTAGAGAAGTTGCGGTGGTGTTTAGCTTCTCTTGGCTTGCAGGAAAGATGATGAATGGGAATGTTGTTGTCAAGGTGGAGTTTGTTGGTTTGACAACGAACTTGGTCAAACAGTTTTGTAACCAATTTAGTTTTTAGTTACGGTTAGTTTAGTTATATGTAACGGTAGTTGTTCACAGGTTATATTGAATACCATGTAATGAAATCATCATCGAATAATCAGATACACATTCAGCTTCATTAGTTCTTGGTCTACTCTCTTTTGTTCTTGCTATTTTCTTTTTTTCTCTGCTCTTGTTTCAAGAAGTGGTATTAGAGCCAAGTTCGAGGTTACCCAAGTGGATGAATCCTCGGAATGCCGAACAAAGATGGTGAGCCCCCGTAAGCCTGTGGATGAGCTCGGTTAAACAGGCGGTGTGCTCCGGATTCTTCATGGATGTGTCTTGTTTTCCAACACGGTGAAGAGGAGTTGACCTGGGATGGAGCAAGCTCTCTAGACAGGTGGTGCTACCATGTAAGGCGTGAGCCACCAACGCATTGGAGCGGAGAATCCTGGTTGGTAGAGAGGGGAGAATCCTGCGGATGGTTTGAGGGGAGGCTCGATGGTCCTTTGTTCGAGGGGAGGATTGTTGGGTATACGAACAAAGTCCCACATTTATTAGAAGTGGTAGAAGTGGGAAGGATCATGGATATATAAGGATGGACAAATATCTCCATTGGCATGAGGCCTTTTGGGGTAAAGCCCAAAAACAAACCCATAAGGGCTTAGGCCCAAATTGGACAATATCATACTTCCGGTGAATTTCTCCACCTCGAATCTAGCATTCGACATCTTGGCCATTTTCCTCCTTCCTAGGATTTCAGTCTTTTAAAAAAAAACTAATAACTTCCCCAATTCAAACAGAAAGACAAGTTTCAAATCTTTTGTTCTCTTGCAAACTTTTCCTTCTACAGTATTTGTAAAAAACAACACTCTTCTCTGCTGTAAAAAAAAATTTCTGAACAACCTTTTTCAATCTGTTGTTCTATAATATTTGTAAACCAACATTAGAGAGCTCTGAAGGAAGCCGTATATAGAGCCAGGAAAATTATCAGTCCTATTTGGGTATGTTCTGGATAATGTTAGTAGAATAGTTTTCAAAATTGTGGATCAAAATAGCTGGATTTGAATTATTTTTAAAGTTTGTGGAGTTCATTTGTACTGCAACTGTTGAACCCAAGTTGTATTTGCATTATTGAACTGTTACAAAACTTTGTTGAATGTTATTGTGGAGTAGTGATATTGTTGAACAGTGAGATTTTGTTTGAATCCTATTATACTGCACCACTAAATGGACTTTTTGTTTCATTGCTTAATTGAGTAAATAAATTTTGAACCCTAGTACAAAATTACCAGTGATGAAAGTAAGCATTTTGTCTAATATAAATAATTAATTATCAGCACTGTAATTGAATTTAGAAGAATTTTTCCCAGAAAAAATAGAGCTTTCGAACAGGTAGAATCTCTACCTCTCAAACCCAAGGTGGAGGTGCCAGCAACAAAGCCACCCATGGCTTCGTTCCAGAAGTCCTTCTCTTGAAATTTCTCAACCATGTGATTGGTCAATGCAAAGACCTCTCCGATTGCAGCAAATGTGAGATCATAACTCCTCATAAGTTGCACAGTCTTGATCAAACCTGAAGGGGAAATGCTCCTTTCAACCTTCGGCACATTATACCATCTGGCCACCATACCTCTCGAGACATACCCCCAACGAAACCACTCATCGTGCCACTGAAAGTCTTAAATTTTAAACCAAGGGTGTCTTCCATCCTTATCTTCTATATAGGATCCATTTCCACCAGTGTCTTTAGTTGCAAAATCCTCCAAAAATGGAAGTCTTTCATATTAAAGCCCTAGATAAAGATTTAGGTTTGATTCTGAAAAAGGACTATATAGACAATTCCTTTGATTCCACTGAGAGGATAATGTAATTTGTCCCTTGATTCTGTGAACTCATAGTTCTGAAACCAATTTATTGTGGATTTAATGAACTTATATAACATTTCATGGATTCTAGAGCCTATGTCCATTGGGTATTTTAATCAAATAAGCCACTTGCCACTTATATGTAATAAGCAGAAATGGGTAAACCAACACATAGAAATCTTGAAGCAAGCTACACCAAAAAACCCAAATTCCTATGCCTAAAATAAAACAGAAAAGAAAGGGAGCCAAATTCTCTTTCCCACAACAACAGTTTCTTTAAACCTGTCTGTCCTCAAATAAAAGGTTTCAAATTAAGCTCATGTTTTGTGGGCAGCATATTTCTCTACCTACTCTGTATTCCCCAACTCCAGGGAAAGTTGGAACTCCAAAAAAATAGTCTTCAAAGCTCCCAGAACTTTCCCTAACTCCCATTGCAGCTCCCTGTGAAAAGGGAATGTTCCAGTTCCAAACTCGTGGGAGTTGGGGAACCATTGGAACAGGTTTCCCAACTCTTAGGAGCTATTCCAGTATAACAAAACTTATCTTCTATTTATCAAAATATAGAAATAGCTAAAAATTAAATTCTAGTTTACTTAGTCTTTTTCATCTTCTTAACTTTTCCGCCTTCAAAAAATAAAAATTTTGATATAATTTTTTTTAACAATTTTTTTATTTTTTTTAAAGACACACAATGTGTACAACTAAATACTAGCTTTAGCATTATATGCCAACTAATTCTTTCACAGAATTATCGCTTCACACACATTCAACTTGATTGGAAAGAAGACCCAGCTAAACCCAAGAATATCTAACAGTTTCATCTCCTACCAGAAATGACTATGGCCATGGTCATGGTGTGTTGCCTCTTAAGTCTATATATAAAAAACTCTATTCCTTGAGAAGTATCTTTATTGGTTGGAGGAGGTGCCGTAATGAACAAATCCATGCTGGAACGCATTTAAAATTTATCTAATCATCCGTTCTTCCAATCGAATTCACGAATTTCCAAACTTTTTACCTCAATTACGGAGAATTTGGTGACTATGCTGTCAAGTACTTCTACGTCCGTTCATGCCAATTTGGTAACTAGGTTGTCAATATCGGATAGAGGGTTCGATGAACATTTTGAAATTGGATAGACAAGAATCATGTGGACAAACAAAATTTATTTAAAAACTAATTTTATTTTTGTTTTTTAAAATATTTCAATATTTTATAATTATAGTGACTCAGAAAATATTGATAAGTTATTTTCAATATAAATTTGAGAATATCTTGGAATTTGAGATCAAGAGAAATATTTATAACAGATTTAAGAATATCTTAGAATTTGAATATAAAGAAAAAATCATTTTCTTAAAGGTCATATTTAGACTTTGTAAAAGAAATAAAAATATCCAATTAGTAATACAAATTCCAAAAATGTTTGAAAAGAGAGATGTTTTGTCTGCTTGTTGTCATTCAAGATTAATATTATGGTTTCAGTTAGATTTTGAATTAATACTATGGTTTCAGTTAGATCTAAAACTTGATCGATGTTATTTGATTTAGTATTTAGAACCAATTAAGATGTACTACATTAATTAGTTTGAAACTTCGATCAAATTCTAATAATGTGATTAATCCAAAAACATTTATCTACACTATAATTTCTATTTTGTTTATTTGAAAAAAACCCAATGATTAAGCAACCAGAAGTTACCGTATTTTCCCATAAGAACCACTTTTTCCCAACCGTGATCTCTGCTGTTCTGTTGGCTTTATCTCGCTGATCAGTTTTGTGTTACTTATTGTCAGGGCTGCCTGTTGCTGATCAGCGTGGAGCCGTTTCTTCTCTTCCCGTATCCAGGCCCTGTCCGGTACAGTTTTTCTCCTCTCGATTTTATCCTTACGAAAATGAATCTTTACGTCCTTTGGGTGAAAGGTGGGGAATTGTTTCTGATTTTCTCTACTTCAATTCAATAAACATTCTCTAAATTATTCCAACAGGTTACCCCTTAAAAATAACGTGCAGGTGTTAACTAATGCAAGCGGGCTCCGCTGGCAGCGCGTGGGCAGCAGAGGTTAGGGATCTGCTGCGTTTACGTGAAATTTTAGCTATGCAAAGCTTCCTACATTTTTGTTTATTTGCATTCAGAGGTTCGTTTTTAAAGTTATGATCTTCTGTAAATCGTCTTATCAATGTGGACCATGTCAAGTGGGTATACATTACCAAAGTGGACCATGTCAAGTGGGTATACATTAGGTCTACAATGTTACTAACAACTCCAATAACTTGACATTTCCTGTGGACGATTTTATTTTTCTTTTCATTTAAACGGTTTATAATTAAGTTATCGAATTTTGTGCTATGTCATTAATGGATTGTATTTTTAATTTGTTATAAATTATTAAAAATATTATATATATATATATAAAACCATCAAATTTTATATATATATATATATAGTAAGAAACAGGTTGTATTTTCATCATGTTATAAGTTGAGTATAGTAGAGAATGACTAGGACAGAGCAGTTAGATTTCATATCTTACATTCTAAACAACCACAAAAAAATATATGTTTGATGGGGTTATAATGCCTTGAAATATTGGTAAAAAGAATAGACAAAGGAAAAAGGAAAAAGGAAAAAGAATAGTAATAGTAATAGATATAAATAATCATTGGAAGAATTTTATGAGAAAATCAATATTAGTAAAAACAGGAAAAAAAAGAAACTACATGCAATGTGGCCAAATGCAATGGATCGTGAGATGTTGAATGAAGGTTTTGTCCATTCAAGCATGGTTGAAAAGAGGGAATGCCATGTGATATGTGATATTGATATTGTTATTATTTTTTATTTGCGGAATTAAGTCCAATCAACATGCACAAATGTGTTATAATTTATTATTAAATATAGTTGGTTCAAAATAACAAAAAATATGGTAGATCTTTTTAACATAGTAATTTAATAGGAAAAACATGTTGAGAATTTATATAAAGATAGAGAAGTAGGTAGATAGGAAAATAGATCATTCACATGAGATCTAATGGTTATACCAAAACAATCTATATGCAATAGGGAGTAAGATTAAATAATTGAGATAAGTTTAATTATTCTACTTGCTTGCAAACACACCCATTTACATACAAAACTCAAATAATGGAAACCCATACAAATAAAACCAAGTTCAATGTTTATTAAGAACGATTATAATTGAGTTTCTTGAAAAAGAATATAAGTTTTATACAATAGAGGTAGTTTGGCATATGAGTATGAAGAAACTCAGACTCATATATATATATATAGATATCCAAAGTGAGTCTTAGAGACTCCTGATATCACAATGTAAATGAATTAAATGTGGGTATATATAATCCTCATTTAGTTCATTTACATTGTGATACCCAGAGACTCTAAGACTCACTTTGGATATATATATATATATATATATATATATATATATATATATATATATATATCGAAAATGAGTATTAAAGACTCAATAAACATTGTACATACAATAGAGCTAAGTGTTAAAATACTCATCTAGACATTATTATGTACCAAAAGATAAAATGATGCTAACTGTATCTATGGTCATAATAAGCTAGTGATAATCATTAAGAAAAGTCCACGAAAAAAATAGAAAAGTTTAATGAACATTTTAGTACCTAGAAACTATTCGGGAAAGACACAACAATAATTTAAGCCACAATAACTTGAGTTAGCATAAATCCTAACATGAATCAATTAGAAACAGAAAACGTCTATTAGAAAGTATTACCTAAACTATATATACCAATAAATTAATTAAAAAAATTATGCACAAATATTACGTTATGAAAGTCTCTCTAATCAACATGACTTCTAGTATCCATTAGAGGAGAATTATTGTCAATATCATAATAAGGGGAAGTCTACAAATATTTAACTCTTCTCCATCAATAAAAATGAGCGTTAAGTTAATAGTTGAAGAGAAAAGAGGGAACTAAGTTCTTACTTGAGGATAAGTGACGCGACTTAGAGTAATCATGACCTTGAGTCATGAGAGAGATGGCCATAAGAAAGCGATAATAGAAACCTATAGAAATGTAAGAAAAAATTTTGGTAAGAAACCTTAAAGGGTTGAGTGACCTAATTAAGGATAATTAAACCTTGGTAATTGGAAAAACAAGGAGCGTTATCCTAATAACACACCCACACCTTGGTAATTGGAGAAACAAAATGTTTTAACCCTAATAACACATCCTAGTAATTGGAGAAACAGAGGGCATTAGCCCTTATAGCGTTGGCTTAAGACTGAAATAAATACGTTGATAAAAAATAGAAAGAAATACCTCTTTACTTTGGCAGCGAGATGGGACTAACCCGATTTCCTCCTTCAGACATGACCTGCTTTCCAAACCAACAAACCTAAGGTATAATCATTAGAAACCCTTGGTATGGCATGAATATACCGCCTTGCACCTATGAACATCACTAATTAACAAGGAAAGAAATGAAATTGCTAAACCTATTCGTTACCTAAGGGAGCTCATAATATAAAATGGCAGAAAATATGAGAATATACCAAGATAACTGAGCTCAATGCCTATAATAGAAGCAACAAAAGTTGAAATTTTATAGCTCAGAGGGCATTGTGAAGAAAAATTTCCTTATCTAGAGAAAATAGAGGAAATAAGGATATCTGGGTAAGAAACCCTAGAGAAACAAGTTAGGAATTGAAATCACTTTCGATAAATTGAAACCTTACAACAATAATTGCATTGGTTCCTTTAAAATGATAAAATGAAACAAAGAGAATAGTATGAGAGCAATAATACTCATCAAATAATTGATAAAGTGACCTTTAGAAGAATAGGGTATGGATTACCTTTTACCAGGCAGCAATGAGAACTAATTACATACAAGTCGAATGCTCTAAGAGAGAAACCATACCATCAAAACTAGAACAATATCCCTGTAAGTTAAAAACCCTAAGGAAATAACAAAGAATTAAAGTGATAAGGAAAATAATAACAAATGATGGCTAGGAACAGTAACGAATATTAGGGTCTTACCCTCACATCCATCTAACCATTCATTCCAAGGAAGGATCTAGATTGTCCATATGTAACTTGATCATGCGAGTACATCCATCTTAACTAATGTAACATGTAAGGATAGTGCACGCCCATACCGCATTGAACTTTAGTGAGTGTTGGCCTGATGGGCCCTAACCTAGGTTCAACGTTAGTTAGCCAGGCAAATTCCTACACTACTGGCCCTTTCAGCATCATTTCGTGGAGTGCGGATTGAAGTCTCACCCGAAGAAGTATGGGGGGATACAGGAACCAAGTTTTCACACCCTGAGATGGTTGTGATGTCGGAGATCGATAAGTCTTTAGGGCTTATCGATGTACTTCTCTATTGGTCTTCCAGAACCTCTATGAAGGTATGTGATTTTCCTTCGCGAAACCCTAACAAGCAATCTCGACATTTATGTGCCTCTATAACTACTTTGTTGTATAGTTTTCCCAATTATCTTAAGTGTTCACCAATTCTATCATGCAATTTAGATTATCTTTGCGTAAACATATCTCTCTACTTGCATTCATATAACAGAGGAAAACATATAGATTTGCGCATCAATTTAGCAATAAAACATAAACGCAGTGCCTAATATAACATAATCGCATGCAATTGACATAAGTAAAATACAAATTAATTTCATAATACTCTTCTTTATTGATGATCTAGATGTTCAGTAAAGACTCTGACTACTCTGTGCACACAACTGTAGGGGTTTGTGCACTCAGCTGCGGACTTCTAGCCTAGGACTCTGTGCACTTAGCTGCAGAGCCTTCTCCCTATGTGAAGACTCTCGCTCTTAGCTCCTTACAGACTCAACAATGACTCTATCCCATCAACTCTACTGAACTTAACTAAAAACTGACTTAGACTCCTCTAAGACCTTTTTATAGAATCCCATGGTCAATAGACCAAGGGAAAACCTCATCAAGCTGACACAACCTATCTAAACTAATGGAGGAAACCATTTTTGAATCTTAATATCTTCATGCTTCGCAGTCACAAAATGTAGAGACTTTACATTTCTTTATACAAAATTTGGGATTTTTTCCCCAAAACATGGGTTTTTAACCCCAAAATTTACCCCAAGGGACCTGTCTCCAACAGGCCCCCAACACAAACATGGTGACTCGCCCTTGAGTGACTTGGCTAGCACGGAGATTTTGTTACGAAGAACTCCCAGCTCTACTTGGACTACTACAACTTCAGCAATGCACTCAGTTGCCCCCTACATCATCTCCTTAACTAGCTGCTCCGTCGCTATTCCTGTACTATCTCACTATATCTTCTACTGAGTCGGCTATAGACTAGCCAACTTTCCTTTGATGGTGCCAGTGAATGCATAGGCTTCATCAAGTGAAGACCCGATTTTGGCCTTGAGGATGCTCTCTTTGTGTTGCACTGCATCCACCTGGTCCTTTAGTGCCTTTCCCTCTTGCAGTTTTGCTAGCCTCTGTGTAAGGGTGATGGTGCATGTCGTCACTTTGATTTCATTATATCGCTGCTGCAGCTCTCGGGCTTCCGATTCCAACCTTTACAAGGTGGGATCCTCCTGAAAATTGGTAACCACTTCGAGCACATGCTCGAAGAACGTGGTACACTCCATTACAGTGTTGTTTACTACTACCACGATGTCCTTCACCACTGTCTCCCCCTACTCTCTAACTTTTGGCGGGGTCTTGCAATCTTGAGGTTCAGGTCAAATTCAACCTTTTCCAACTTTGTTCTATCATCGTGCACTCCAGCAGCGAGCTTCCAAATCTGCACATCTATTGGCTCATCACTAGGAATGACCAACTCTAGGATAGACCTCCATGCCTCAGCCACCATCTTGGTCATGCACTCATTTTTGTCTGTGATGGCTTTGACAAGGTTAATAGTAGAATCATTTTGTACGGTCATGTGAGCGTTGTTAAATTTCTGCTCACTAATTACCTGTAACGTGCACTGTTTGCGGGCCCAAAGTCTCGTGATCACTCCATCCTATAAATTGTGAAGCGCCTCACTGGGAAGTGCTACCATCTTGATCCCAAATCATTTTAGGGCACTGACAGCAGGCCTATAAGCTTTAATATTTGTGCTTAGTGCACCCTCCGGCATCATTATTGCCAAGTGGTCTAGTGTGCGCACCATCCGTGCTGCTTCCGATGTGTTGGGTGCCAAACTAGTTGATGTTGCGTTGCTTTGTCCCACGCTGGTCTAGACCTATGAAACCTAGATCTATAGCTCACACAGACCCTTTGAATGGCCCCCAAGGCCTGCTTCCATTGTAGCTCGAACTGCTGCATCAGCTCCGCAGTGGCATCTCTAACCGTATCCCTGATATCATTTAAATCACCTTCTGTGAAGGTGATCAGATTGAGAGAAGTCTTGCTGGCCTTAGACTTCTTTCGGGTCCCTACCTTCTTTGGATCTCTATTATGCTTAACGTGGAATGTAGTGGTCTATAGGTTCGCTCCTCCCTGGTCCAACTACTAGTCCTCCTCCTCTGTCTCTGGAGAAGGCGACTTCTGACTCCTATGAGAGTCGTACTCCTCTTCTTCTATCTATCCTCCCGTCTGCTTCGTGGTCACATGGTCTACCTTGGCCTCCTCTTTTCTCTTTGTGGTCAACTGCTCCATCTTTATCTTGGCCTCTTCATTTTTTGCTATGTTGTAGTCTTGCTAGACCCAGCTGTCAAGTCTGAGGCAGTGCAAGAGTCTGTCGGCTAGCAATCGAGGAGCTCTACAATTGCATCATATGTGGCCAAGTATGGTAGGTCATACCATTTCTGCTTAGCGTCCTTTCACACATGTATCGAGATGCAGTGGAAGTCGGCCTTGAACTCCACATACTCTTGCAGCTTCTCAAACATAGTTAGCGATAGCCATGCTTTGTGGTTGATGGCCATATGGATCCTCATGTCCATCGAGATCCAAAAGATATTGTTGTCCTTGACCCTTTAAGGGTCCTTCGTAGCCCATAGTGAAGTGAACTTCACTACTTCTGGTAGGTTGGGCATGACTGGAGGAAACTGGCTATCCTCTGGTAAGTCCCACGCGACCAACACTATGGACAGTAGCAGCCAAACATAGTGGAATGTTTTGTTGTGATCCTACACCTCTGTGCAGTTCGTGAGGAACTACCCACAAAGGTAGTTGTTGGGCCACAGTTTTGTCTCATTTTTCACTCAAACCCTCTCATGCTACTGTTTCATTAAATGATTATTGTTGCAAGTAGTTGTTACATCTTTTGTTTTAACAGGATTAAAATACCATTAATGGAAGTTTAATAAAGGTTTGTATGTTGCAGGTTAAAGTTGATTTGATCATGTTTTGAACCTACACTTACCTGCCTGCACTGTGCAACGGATTCCTTTACCAATTCAATTCTAACAGTGTGCCTGCACCAATGCAAGTTTTATAGCGTGACTGCACCAGTGCAAGTTTTACAGCATGCCTCCACCAATTTGGGGTTTTCATACACTGACACATTTCTGGGAGAATATGAAAGAGGTTTATGATCAAAATGTCATTTGAACACTTCCACATAAGCCAAGACACACCTAGTTCATATAAATTTATATTTAGAGAATAATTAATGCTATAGCCCCAAATTCGCAGCAGTTTCCAAACTACCAACTTTTGCCTCGTTTTCTGTGCACGTGAAGGTGAATGAAGAAATTCTAGAACATGGGTTTTGGTCCTAGTATAGCAAGTTGACAAAGCCTTAAATCAATTTCTAAAATTCATAATGGTCTAAAAGTTAAATAATGGTATTTGAGGTAGTCTTCTAAAAATAAATTGTTTTTTCCAGAATTTTAGCATCTCAGATTTCAAACAGTCATTTTCAGGCATGATTTTCGAGGCAATGGATCTAAACTAGAAAATTATAAGTGAGGTTATTGTTGAAAATATAACAAGATAGATTTCCTCCAAAACCGTTTTCTGAAATTCATAATGGTTAAGGAGATACACATAATTCTTTCGAGGCATTTTGTTAAAAATACCAACTTTTCCAGAATTCTAGAAAATGCTCAGATTTGTGAAATTCGTGGTAAATCTCCATTTTTCAGTAGGGAAATGGTTGTATTGATATTCTATTAATGATAATTAGTTGGGATTCAATCCCCATGATGTTTGTAAAGGAATTTGGTAAAAGATACTTTGAGAACACTCCTACTCAAAGGAATCAAAGATGAATTTTTAGAACCTTTAAATATAATAGGAGCAGGTGATGTTTCTCACTTACCATATGATGAAGTTTTTAAATTATGAATTAGTTAATCAAGAGGAATCTCCAAGATCAGTAAGTATTCTCAAGAACTTTCTTTTGAATTTTTGGAATCTACCACAAAAATAGGAGCTACAAAATCTTTTCTAAATTTACAATTGGATGATTTGCAGGAAGAATGGAAGCAGTGTAAGGAGAATCATTCAACAAGTTATTTTCCATCACTGTCGGGCTTTCAACAGGTATTCAAGGAATCAGGTAAGGAAATAAATCAAACTCCAAACTCATCATCATTTAACACTTGCAGTAATATTTATTGTCCCTAACAAGTTCCTCAACACATCTACAACCCCACAGTTCCATGGAAGACTTATAATCCTCTATTGATTCAATGCCCCATCTTATGGTTGCAATGACCCTCTCCTTGGCCCTCATCCTTGAGCCAAATATATCCATGGCCTCAAGAATCATTTGGATCTTTTTCTCTAAGGAAATGTCCCATGAAAATTCAATCATATGAGCACGAACAACAGTGACAATTTCTTTCCAATACATCCCTATGTTATCCTCCTCCATGTTCCTAGCTGCATGTGAAACCTTATATTAACCCTAGTCCATACCCTCATCCATATCCTAACCTTAATCCATACCCTCATCCATACCCTAACCGTAATCCCAATCCAAACCCTAATCCAAACCATCAAAATGAACAACAATTTGAACCTCCTACTCTTTCTGTTGATTCCCATATTGAACGAGATGTTACACCTTCCATATTGGGAAAGGGAATGATTTTGGAAACTTCCCCCATTATCGCAGAACATTTACCGCGAGAAGATATAATTCAAGGACCACCTGAGGATCAATCTTTCATTGGAACTTATTCTAAAAATGTTGTTGAAACTCAAAGCCCTAGAATCTCTCTCAACCTTTCTTGTGAATCTGAAAATCAAATATTTGAGCTTGAATTTGAAGGATTTATCTTTTGTCTTTCACCAGATTTTTTGTGCTTAAAGGAGAATGACTATCAAACTATGAAAGACTTGCATCAGTGTGAGAGTCATAAATACGTGGATTCCATTGAATCTTGGTTTCGAGCAGCGATCAACCCATCTTATTTCTTCATCATTCAAAAACTCCTTGTACCATGTCAATTAAAGAAACTGGTTTCTCACGCTTTGCTATGTATTGAAGTTTATTCTTTAAAACTAAGTGTGAGTATAATCAACACTTTGTTACGCACATGGCTTCATTGGAAGTACACCTACACTTAAATGTGATATTTCTCTTTAAAAATAGGGTAGGGTAACGAATAAAGATGAATAACAACACTCTTGAGCTTGTGATCCTGTAAAAGCACAACTTTTGAAATTTTTATTATTACACATTCTCATGGTAAAACTTGTCAAAAGTACTTTACACTTAAAACTTCATATTTTTAAAAGCGACTTTGATTGTCGATCAATATGTATTGTTATAAGTTACATGTAATACCTTTCTCTTATTTTAACAAACTATCATCTAGAAAATATTTTCAAGTCCCTCTTCGAAGGAATCAATGAAAATCCTCCAATGGTGGACCATGCCCACAAAAATCTAATAAGCTTTCATAAAGAAGCCTAGCATGATAAACTCAAGAATCTTTTTGGTCATTATCTAAAATATTTTTTTAATAAGTTCTTCGGGTAACATGACCAACTAGTAAAGAATAGTAATTAAAAACTTTTCACGCCATCCTGCACTCTTAAGGAGTAGATTTGCTTCCCCACCTATTAAGTAATCCATCTGAGGTTAGTCATAATCAAAGTTTTTTAAGAACATTAATGAATTAATTGAGGGATAGGAGGTCTCATTGTGAGCCGACCTACTATGATCATGGGTCCTAAGGAGAATTACATTACCAAACTGGTCACCAAGCCATGGTAATGGCTTTCAGTTGGAAAACTAGAAGACGAGAGGTCTCATCACGAGTTGGATCATTCATTCTTGTTAGTTCTCTTGATTAGAATTGTCGTTAGCTGGTTACCAAGCCATGACAATGTCCTTCAATTAACTTATACAAAGAGAAAAAAGTAAATGCTCATAAATAACTCTGAATCTATATGAAATAGGTGGGACACAAGCATTTTGTAAGGTTAAAAGGTATCCCTGTCGAGGCTATGGATGCTCGTTGGCAGCAGGGCCATGCCTATGGTATTAAAGTTAACTCTACATTATAATTTACTTGGTTGATCTTGCTTTCCATGAACTCACTCTGAATCTCTTTGAGAATGGCTTTAAAATCCTTCTATTGTTATACCTTGGAGTTCTATCTTTTTGGAATGATTTTTATGGACGTTGGGACCCTCAATTGAGGTAATTCATTGTGCCCAGACAAGAGAAGCTTTAAGTATACACAGATAATGGTAAAATAATAATTATGGGAAGATATTACTATGTCTACCTATAACACCATATCTTTTAAATCATGTCACTCATGTTTATAATGAGGATGTTAAAGTGGAACTTTTGATCATAGATGCCTCTAAGATATTATTTTTGAAAATTTTAAAGGTTGTCTATTTTTCTCAAATAATAACACCATCCTTGCAATTTAGCTTTTCCATGGTAGTTTTTGTTTTAGGCTTTCTTGAAATCAGTTTAAGTAAATAAACAGTCTAGCAGACACTCTGTTTTTAAGAGCAAGCTTTATCAAGTGCAGGAAATGTAATCATGCAGAATTGCAGGAAGATCATTATGAATGTTTATAGATGTTTCTAATTTTGTTTTTTGCAAAGAAGTAATAATGCCAGATTTTCTTACACGAGGACATGAAAGATGGTCAGCATGGGGGCATGTTGGGCTTTAGTTTTGTATCATTTTTCACTCAAACGCTCTCATGCTACAGTTTCACTAAATGATTATTGTTGCAAGTATTTGTTACTTCTTTTGTTTTAATGGGATTAAAATACCATTAATAAAAGTTTAATAAAGGTTTGTATGTTGCAGGTTAAAGTTGATTTGATCATGTTTTGAACCTACACTTACCCGCCTGCACTGTGAAACATATTTCTGTACCAATTCAGTTTTGACAGTGTGCCTGCACCAGTGCAAGTTTTATAGCATGCATGCACGAGTGCAAGTTTTACAGTGTGCCTCCACCAGTTTGGGGCTTTCATACATTGACACATTTCTTAGAGAATATAAAAGAGGTTTATGATAAAAATGTCATTTGAACACTTCCACATAAGCCAAGACACACCTAGGTCATACAGATTTATATTTAGAGAATAATTAATGCTACAGCCCCAAATTCGCAGCAGTTTCCAAACTTCCAACTTTTGCCTCCTTTTCCGTACAGGTGAAGGTGAATGAAGAAATTCTAAAACATGGGTTTTGGTCCTAGTATAGAAAATTGACAAAGCCTCAAACCGATTTCTAAATTTCATAATGGTATAAAAGTTACATAACGGTCTTTGAGGTAGTTTTCTAAAACTAAATTGTTTTTCTAGAATTTTAGCATCTCATATTTCAAACAGTCATTTTTAGGCACGATTTTCAAGGCAATGGATCTGAACCAAAAAAAAATTGAGAGGTTATTGTTGAAAATATAACAAGCTAGATTGCCTCCAAACTTTTTTCTGAAATTCGTAATGGTTAAGGAGATACACACAATCCTTTGGAGGCATTTTGCTAAAAATACCAACTTTTCCAGAATTCTAGAAAATGCCTAGATTTGGGAAATTCATGGTAAATATACATTATTTCAGTAAAGAAATAGTTGTACTGATATTATATTAATGATAATTAGTTGGGATTCAATCCCCATGATGTTTGCAAAGGATTGACTTGTTTTATTCCAAGTTTTGAATGTAAAAAGATTATTAAAGAAGAGTTATGGCTCCAAGCCTAGCTAACCAATTTTAGTCAATCAATTAAGAAAAGGTGAGAAGCACGCATAGGGAGGAGGAGTTGTTCCAATGTAGCAGCACGTGGATTTTAGTGTGGAATGGTTCTCCTACTTGTTGGGATTAAGCGATTTCTGCATTATGTAAAAGACTATTTTCTTAATTAATTGAAGCAATTTTAATTCATGCTTGGTCTATTCATTGATTGCATCTTAATGAATCTAATTGTTGTGTGAACCAGGTTAATAGAGGGTGTGAGATGGCTTGGTTGGCCACTACACCAGCTCGACACCGCTCTCATCTTTTAGATCCAATAGCATTTAGATTATTAATTGTTGTGTGTATTTTACAGTTTATTTCTGCTTTTAATTTCTAGTTCTAGAATTAATTTGATTTGCTACAAATTGTTCCTTTATAAACTATTTCATTTTCTGCATCACTAATTCCATTGGCACTTGAAATATTTTAAACAAACATCATGTCAGGTTCTAGAATCCACAAGATCGGCTTTGCCTTTATGAGCTCTAACTCGAATTCTGTAAATTAATCCAGATCTATTAATTTATATCTAAAGCTATGATTTTTACATTTTCTCAGCCGATATTCGTAAATAAGGAAACTACACTATGTTTGAATCGATAAATGCTTAATTAATATTATGGTTTCCTTTAACATCTGGATTTTTCTTACACATAGTTAAGTGCAAGCAGAATGTTGCACCACTGCAAGCAGAATGTTACACAGAATTAGTGCATGCAAATTGTTACACAGAATTAGTGCAAGCAGAATTAGTACAGGAAAAATTAGTGCAAGGAGAATTAGTAGAGGCAGAATTATTGCAAGAAGAATAGTTTGAATTTCTTTTGAATTTATTCCAGCATTTACAGTCTTTTTGTTATTGCGCCAACACTGCTTGATTTCTAGTTCTGATTTCCCTTTTGTTTACTTGCAATTAGAATTTCCTTTTGCATTGATTGCTTTTACTTTCCTGCATGATTTTAGTGGTTTGGGTTGGTGTTTCTTGAACTAGTGCAGGATTGGTGTTTCTCACACTAGTGTGGGATTACATTTATTTTTGAGATTAATCGCAAGATAGACTAGAATTTGTTTTGCAGGTTACCAGGGACTCTCTTTGGCATTTCCAGTGTTGCATCTTGAAGTTCACGAACTCTTCAAATTGAAAAATTAAATGTTGGTACATTTATAGACCCTATATTGCACCCAACATTTCTTGACCTATGATGCCTGGATCTGCAACTCACACAGACCCTTTGAATGGCCCCCAAGGCCTTCTTCTATTGTAGCTCAAATTGTTGCATCAGCTCCGCGGTGGCATCTCTAACCATATCCCCGATATCATTTAAGTCGCCTTCTGTGAAGGTGATCAGATCAAGAGAACTCTTGTTGGCCTTATACCTCTTTTGGGGCTCTACGTTCATTGGATCTCTGTTATGCTTAACGTGGAACATAGTGTTCTCTAGGTCCGCTCCTCCCTGGTCTGACTGCTGGTCCTCCTCCTCTGTCTCTGGAGAAGGCGACTTCTGACTCCTATCAGAGTTGCGCTCCTCTTCTTCTGTCTGTCCTCTCGTCTACTTCATGGTGGCGCGCTCTACCTTGGCCTTGTCCTCAGCCTCATTTCTTCTCTCTGTGGCCAACTGCTCCATCTTTAGCTTGGCCTCTTCCTTTTTCACTACGTTGTAGTCTTTCTAGACCCAGCAATCAAGTCTGAGACATTGCAACAATCTATCAGCTAGTAGTCGAGAACCTCTATAATTGCATCATCTGTGGCAAGGTATGGTAGGTCATACCATTTCTACTCAGCGTCCTTTCACATGTGTATCGAGATCCAATGGAAGTCGGACTTGAACTCGACATACTCTTGCAGCTTCTCAAACACAGTTAGCGACAACCATGGTTTGCGGTTGATGGCCATATGGATCGTCATATCCATAAAGATCCAAAAGATATTATTGTCCTTGACCCTTTGAGGGTCCTTCGTAGCAACAGTGAAGCAAAGTTCACTACTTCTGGTAGGTCAGGCATGACCGGAGGAAACTGGCTATCCTCTGGTAAGTCCCACGTGACCAATGTTATGGACAGTAGCAGCCAAACATAGTGGAATGTTTTTTTTTGATCCTGCGCCTCTTTGCGTTGCTACTTTGACCGCGGGGTCAACTATACTTGTGATGGCATAGCTATGAGGATTCTTAGGGAGTTTGAATTTTTCCTTCATGGCTTTAGTGAGGTTGTGCTCGCCTGTCTTTCCGCCAAATGCCATGGGCGGATTTTCTCCCGAGTGCAGCAGGCGAGTGATCCTATGGATTAGCATGTCAGTGATGGGTATTGGCTCTTCTAGCCACAAACACCCATCATGCAGCAAGCACAATAGCTTCTCAATCACTACCATGGTTATGGGTGTGTAGTTGTGATGTGCCACCCATGGCATATTTAACAAACCCGCCTTATCCACCCCTTTCACCCACTTTATTGGCTCCAACGTGGTCACAGCAAAGTCTTTGTAGAAGACGTGGTGAATGAGTTGGTCCGTCGCTAGGTGGCAAAAATGTTCCACACCAGCCCAATTCGAGTCCTCTAATTTAAAAGTGGGATACGCCCCAGGCATGGTCCCTGAAAGATGATTTGGTCTGGAAGTAAGGGTGTATGTAGTATGACCTTACTTTCATCAATATCCTTTGGAACATTTGTCTTGCCTCTGTGCAGAGGAATGTACTTGGCATTTTAGAAATGGGGTCAAACCCCTCCACATAAGCGTCCTTCACCCCCTCCATATCAATGTCATCCACGCCCATTTGGAATTCTTCAACCTTGGCTTCAGGGTCTAGGTGAATCACCTTAGCCTTTTCCTGTGCAGTGGGCTTTCCTATTTGTGGGTGTTTTAAGGGTGATGCACGCACCAGATGCTACGCTTTCTTCTTGTCCTTCTTTTATTTTGGACACTCCTTGTTCAGCGAAGGCCTTGGCCTATGTGTCCTGGGGGATTTAGGCACTTCTGCCAGTACTTCTACACTCTCAACCTTTGGGGTAACTCCCTCAATTGCCATTACTACCTCCAGTGCCATTCCTTCGGGTGTCATTGCTTCCCCTACACTCATAGTTTATGTGGGCATCGACACTATCCTAGACAATAACACCTGCATCTCTATTGAAAACTTCTCAAATATTGAACTCACTATGAGGAATTTAAAGATCTCAGGGTTCATATGCACCTGAGAGCTTAGGACCTCAATTGTCAAAATGTCAAGTGTTTTTCGCTGGGCAGCCACCTGTAATTTATATGCATTTTCAAATTAAAATCTGACCGTTCCCCCCATAACGCGTTCATAAATGCTAGATTGGTGGTAGATTTTCACAGATCTTTCCCTTAAATTCTGACTTAAATGTCGTCACCCCGCTCCATTTGGTCGTTTTCCAACTATCAAGTCATCAACAGTGACCATAATGGTCACTTTCCGACTACCTTGCGTGGTCCCTTCTTGGATAGCACAACTCCTTATGCGTGTCTACTGATACTGTGACATTCCTTCATTCCGTGCAGTTCCCTAATCACACAACTCCCCAACTCGGTCATTGTAGTTTATAGTCTTGTCCTTCCTTTTAGCTTCCTGGAGCACTAAGACTACGCTTCCATCATGTAGTCATCTAGCTGGATCGCTGGTGTATGGCTTCAATCGGCTACCATTCAAATGTCCTTGGAATGGTTCTCTATTAAAATTTTCCAACTGAACTGCTTTACCATCGATAATCTCCTTGATGAAATAGGGCCATAGCCAAGGCATCCTAAATTTCCCTAGAAATTTATCAAACTTGTTGTCATATAACAAAACCAGATCATTTACCTTGAAGGTGCACAATTTGATGTGTTGATCGTACCGGGGCTTTTCATGCTCCTTTTGAATCTGTTGATGGAATCCATCTACAAATCTATCTAATTCAAGCCATGTTAGATGCGCGAGCCTCTCCTTTAGAGGTCTGCGATCTTCCATTCTGTGAATGTTGCTATGTGTAGACTAGGTACAATGTACTCCATCGACATCACAACTTCATGCCATAAACCAGTCTGAACAGTGTTTGTCCAGTCAACTTATTACAAGTTGTTCTATAAGTCCATAGCATCACGGGTACGTGAACATCCCAGACATTTCTTGAGCATTGCAAACTTTCGTGAGCACACGCTCCAATATTTTATTAAATGCTTCCACTGTCCTATTATCTTGCGGATTATTGGGTGTGCTCTTCTGATGGTACACTTGAAACTTTTTCGTCATCGCGTAGATCGTCTCATTGAGAAAGTGTGTACCACGATCACTCATTGGAATTTTTGTACAACCGAACCTTGTTAGTACATACTCAAAGATAATTTTTTCTATTGTCATGCTTGTACTGTCTTTCATAGGATGCACATTTTGCCCATTTGGTTAAATATTCTATCGTGGTGATGATGTACCGTGCACCCGTCTTCTTTCCTGGCAGCTGAATTAGTCCTATAAAGTCAATCACCCACTTCTCGAAGGGTTGTAATGATACCTGTGGATTCAACAGTAGCTCATCCCTGTGCGAGGGTCTACCCATCCTTTGCCAAGTGTCGCATGCCCTACAATATGCTTTTGAATCCTTATGCAAGGTTGGCCACCATAACCCAGCACGTAGAATCTTCTGCGCTGTTTCTTTTCCTGCATAGTGACCTCCTGTGGCTTCGCCATGAGCCTCAACAAGGATGTTGTTTCATTCAAAATTTGGCACATAATGTCAAAATATTTTGTCTGACCCCATTTTGTACATGCGCCCTATAATGACAAAAAATTCTGCAACGCACACCACCAATTCCTTCTTCTATTGGCTTGTATATCCTTCTAGAGTCGTACCTATCATTAAGAAGTGTATAATATATTCAAAGTCACTGTCCACGATGCGCACTGCAAAGAGCTACATGTCCATGGGGGATTTACTCAATGAACCTCTAACGTATCACGTGCGTTCATGGCATATTAAACAATACCCTCAATTTGACTACATATTGGAAAATACATCTAAAAATCATGTTATTTAACCCCCTACCAATATGAATCCAATACACCTTCCCAATTTAAATACCCGTACTTTCACTAGATATTGTATGCATCCATTTTTTCATTAACATTTCTTATACCACTTTATATTGTTTCATTAACTTTGGCCTCCAATTTTTTGTACTTATCAATATAAAAACCCTCTACCCCCTATATATCCCCCAATATATTATTTCATTTTTTCTTCAATAAATAACCCCTAATATGAACCCACGTGGTATGGTATTGCTCCCCCAGTGAAGCCCCCGTGTACGTGTCAGGTAGCCCCTCCTCCAAATTAGTAGGTCCTCTCCCATTTTAATGCATGACAGCTGATCTGGTCAAGCATTCAAATGTCCCGGTTTCACAGTAACTTCAAAATCATACTTCCGGAACAACAACAACCACCTGCATATATCCCTCCTCACATAGGCTCTTTTACTAGGTATTTCAGCAGAATGGTCTGTATACATCTTAAAGTGTCCGCCCAACAAATAGTGCTCAAAATTCTGGAGCGCGTACACCATAGTTAAGACTTCGCACTCTGTTGTGGAATAATTTTTATCCACTTTGGATAGCTTCCTACTTCCAAATGCTATAGGATGATCCAAGTCCCATTCATTGGAATGTGTTAATACTTCTCCCAGCGCAATAAACGACACATCCACATGCACATGGAAATTCTTCTTCTAATCGAGAAGACTAGGATCGGTGTTATGAAACCAACTCACAAAAAGATATAAAAAATAGATAAACACCTTCAAAATAAGCCTCTTCAAGGGGGAAACCTCATTTACATTACAAAAATGGACAATTCTAGGATGATACAAATGACAAGGCTTCCTTTCTATATATAGGAGTCTAAAGGGTCATAATATAATCAAAGTCGACATAACAATAATTATGTAGGGGCACAATAATAACAATAGTCAGCTTCTATGGGGCACAATAATAACAATATGGGGACTACATGGGCACAACAATATAATAAAAAGGTTGTACTAATAACAACAAGGGGTTACACTAGTAGTATAGGGACCTAACATGCCCCTCTCCTTAAAAAGGTGTTGTCCTTAATGCTTGAGTAGTTCTTGATGCTTCTGTATAAAATTCGTGTCCTCCCGTGTGGAATCTTCAGTGGGTGACATCCTTGATAATCTTTCCATTTGAAGACCAAGTGAAGAAAGAACATATCCTAGTTGAATATAGCTTAACTTAGAGGTGTTTACAAGATTCATTTGTGAATTGAGTTGTTGTAAATAAGCTTCTTATCTTCATTTAATGAACTATGTCAAAAACCTCGGTTTTATTTATAGTTTTGTTGAGTTAATGGTTAGTGAATGGCTTGATAAAGACTTTGTTCCTAATATGGATCCCCCTCCGATGCCAACAAATAGAAATTTTAGACCTAAATAATACAATTAATGCTCCTTTCAAACCGTGCCTTATTTACCAAGGGTACTGAATTTATTGTGATTTCTTTATCTAGTTTGTAAATTACTCCATGCAGAGGGAAAACAAAGCTTTGTAGATCCTCCTATGAGTGAGCTCGATCCTAAAATGAATGTGATAATTGAGAAAGAAAAGCAGTTGCAATTCAATGGCTTGGAACTTATTTCTTCTGAAAATTTTACATCCTGGGTGGTTATGGAAGTTGTTGGATCATGTCTAATAAACAAGTATTCATAGGACTCATTGGTAAGAGGTAAGTGCCAGAAGATATATCTTGGAATGTGAAGAATGGCACCATCATGATTGTGATTGTGTTTGAGCTTCTTGGAAGTTTCTTCTTGCCACTTGGTATTTTTTCCTTGTTAAACTCAGTTTCTGTTAGCTTTTGGACCTATACTTTTTAGTTTGAATGTTTGACATGTGTGTAATGGTTTATGGGTTCAACATTATAGTGTAGATAGATGTAGTTTTTGCATGAGTATCTACTATCACAATGATGGATACAGTTGTTGGAGACTTCTCTATATTTATTCACTATTGTGTTGGGTTGGGATTTATGCCATCTATATAATATGCTGACAATGAATTCATTGACCAAAGTGAGAAGCTTTGCTAGCAGAGTTCCCTAGAAGCATTACATCTTGACAACAATACATGGGGTGTTAATTTTCAACCATTATCTCGATCCACAGCTAATTTTTTTGTTTATAAAACACTCCTCCAACCACATCATCACATTATGGTGCATATGGTTCTGAACTACGAACCTCCTTTGATAACATTATCATTCCTATTTGGGCATGTAACATGTGAAATTTTTCTTTGCAATGTTTAGGGTTTCGACTTACCAAATGGAGGAAATCTATCTCAAGGATTCGTGATAGCAAAAAAGTGAGTATCTGCTACATCAATTTACTTTGAATCAATGCCATTCGTCTGGATGAGTCCACAGGTGAGCTCACATTTCCAATCTAATAATAATTAGGAGGGAACAGTTCCATCATTGACAAATATTGAACCAATATTTTGGTGAAGTGTTCAAAGTGTTAATGGTCGGGTTTGTTTTCTTGGGTTATAAGATTCACTGTCTATGAGATGCTTGAGAAGAATGCCACCCTTGTTCGGATCAAGCTTATCATTACTAGTGCTAGTGCATATCTCCGAGATATTGATTACCCTCGCATGAGGTAGGTATTGAAGTTGGGTATTTCTATAGATCTTATAATGGCAGTCCTTTCAAAAATTTCTCTTTCCAACAATGTTTATTCTAGCATATTTTATTAATATGTTCTTAATGTATGTAATGTTGGATTTTTTATGATTTTTAGTTCTAAAAAGTTTATGGTTTGGGAAGATTGACAATATAGTTGGGGCATACTTAATGATGGACATGACAAACATAAATGGTCTCATCGTTCCTTCTATAATGGCCAGTCCATCTGATTTTTGTGATGTATTAACAACTACAACACACAAGGTGAGTTCATGCTATTAATTTTCTCTGCACTTCACCCTTTCGATTAAAAATTTGAATATATTAGATGGATATTTTTTTGGATATATCTTAATGCTATCTATCTGTGCCATTCCCCCCTTGTAGAAGAAAAAGAGTCCCATTAATGTTCAAGAAACGACAAAGAACTAAAACAAATATTCCATTCCCATCATAGCGGGAGTGATTTTAGAGTTAAGAGGTGTAGATTTTCCTTTTGATTCACTTACATGTTCCTTGATTCAGTTTACTGTTTTCATTTTTTTAGGTTCTTTCTATTTCTTATCACTACTAGATCAAAGCTTTGATGAAACTCATTATATTCCTTGAATTTTTTGTCAATTGTTTCACTTTCTTCCTTTCATTTTTATCTTTCTAATATTTTTCATTTTGAAATATTTTTGGATTGGAGGGTTGTGATTTTTAGTCATTACGAGGTCCTTGGGGAGACATGATATTCTTTAGGAAGGAAACAATATTGGGGATCGACCGAGAGAAAACCATAAAAAATGTAGTTTTTCCAAGGTTAGAGGTCATTCTAAGTTCTCCTTCCTTTCGTCCATCATCCATATTGTTCTCCTGCTCACTAATATCATAATATTGGATATATCGATTTTTTGTATCATTTCATTTCTAAAAGATACATGAGTTGTGGCTTTCTATGGAGGACCAGATAACCATACCATAGGAAGGTTGGTTGTTTGTTTAAGACAGGATGTAACTATAGAGTTCAAGGCTTATAAAGTATAGGTGTAGCACTCTTGCATGTCTAAGCTTCCATAAAATTCATGCATATGAATTATTTTTTGAATGGATTTTGTTTCTTATCAGAGGTAAAATAGTTTTACTAAGTTGTAGCAAATTGTCGAGCCCTTGAAAAGAGTCTAATGAATTTGGGTTACAATTTAGTGTCTCGTGGTAGTGAAAATCACCTAGTTCTAGTTAATTTGAGGCCCTTGGTAGGGATCATTTTTTCATATGCTGGAGTACACAACCTACTTGTATATTTATTTCTATTGGATTTAGTTGGTTGAATGTAACATCGTGTATTATAATGGGCTTGGACATGGCATTGATGGTGCAAGAGTAGAGGACATTTTGGATGTTGCTTCTATCACACTCAACAAGAATTTTGTAACAGGTTACATGAATTTTTTCTTTGTATATTTAGATGTAAGGGATTCATTTATTTTCCTTTATCCATGGAATGATATATTTTAGTTTAATACCTTACATTTTCAAGTGATAAAAGTGTTATGGTTCCTGGTGGTATACACATAGGGACTCTGGCATTAACCACCCGTGGGCTTCTTGAGGATGACTTTATTAAGGTTGCAGATTTTATCCACGAGGGGGTGAAAATAGCCATTAAGGCTAAAGGCTCTATGAAAAGTACAAAATTAGAAGATTTTATAGAATTTATTAACTCAGACAAAATATCATTGTTAATCTCAAAAACTGGGTCGAATAATTTGCTAGCCAATTTCCATTATCTGGTGTTGGCACTGAAAATCTTAGTTAGATATATGACATGTCCACAAGATCAGAAGTGTCCTTTATTAACTTTTAGGTTGGGCTTATGTGATGATAAACAAGTTGGTAAGATTTGGTTCCATTTGTATATTATTTTCACGAATAATGTTTTATGTTGAATATTGTCTAAAATTATGTGCTTTCCTAGCGTTGGAATTAACATATTCTATTCCGATGTGTTGGATGTTGAGTTTTCCATTTTAGTTATTGGTAATTATGTAGGACTCTCTTTTTGTCCATCACAAGAATTTTGGGTTGAAAAATAAACATAGCTTGTATGGAAGCTATTATAACACTTATTTATGTGGTGTGAATATGGATATTTTATATACCTTGAAAATCAATATTCCATACTTCTCAAGGGCCCGGGTATTGAACCAATTACATAGTTTCATAAAGTGTGTTCACTAAGATACTTCTACACATGTAAAGATTCCATATATACATGACACATTTGCAATCAATTGGGCTTCTAAGATTTTATTGTTACATTCATCATCTCACATAGGCTGGAAAGAATTGGTCCCATTTGTAGATTATAGCAATGAACGATGTTGAGACCTATATTTTTCTTGAATTTATGTGCTTTCCCAGTATAAGCATATAGATTTTGTTTTGGTGTGATGGATGTTGAGTTTTCTATTTTATTTATTAGCAGAAAAAGTCTACATAATCTTTATGGTACACCCTTTCAATCCTTTATTTTCCTGATCAGTTATTTAGACTCTCTTCTATTGGTTAGGACTAAGTAATAGGAATGTAGGCATAAAGACTTAAGTAGGAATAAATAGAAAGAAAGTGCTACTATTACATTTATTGTACACACCCTTTATAGCATGAATTTACCACCCTATCCATGGTTTATAGATAGAATTGGCATAACTTGAGTAGGTATTTACATAGGGTTTTATTACTGAATTTACCACTTTACACATCTTGCCCGTGTTTCATTTGAGTGGTTGACTACTCCTATTGTTTTGAATTATGCTAGTATTATTCAGTATATTAGGTCGATTCGGACTTACACTATTAGGAAGTTACATCATGAGCTTATTGCGTATATAGAATCAAGCTCTCATTTAGTCTATAGGACAAAGGAATGCAAAGTATATAGAGACAAATTTGAGAGCCAAAAACACAAAAAAATAAGTGGAGTATTTGATCCAATTACTATTGGATTCACTTATTCCAAAACAAGTGTATATATAATTTTTTATGACCTTTTATGGGGTGAACAAAAAAGTGCAAGGATTGTTGCATTAAGGCTATGAGATGTGGTGTGATGTGCCTAAGCAGTGTAAAATATACCATGAATCGGTGGTATCTATTTTGCAGAAATTGTGTAGGTCTTGTAACTGGTCACATACACAATAAGCAGCCGCTTGTGGAGGTATGCCCATCCACAAGTGGTGAACATGTCACTTGGGGGAGTTGAAGCCTAGTGGGCATGATCAAAACACTCCTCTTTCACTTAATAGGTAAGACAATGTTGGAAACGTTGTTTATCTTTTTATTTAATACTCTTATGTTCCTAATTGTCTTAACAGGAGAGGGTATTATTCAATGGAATCATAGTATCTAAATGATGAACATGGGTTAAGTTTTGTTTCAAAATATTTGACACTTGAATGCTCAAATTTATGTGTCACCACCAAATGCAAGGCTTTTCCACCAACTGGATGTTCAAAGTAGCACAAATCATAGTGAGTGCAGTCTCGCATTGCTAGATATTTTTTTTAGTCGGAAGTGTTGAAGAGAATAATGGGAGTTTGCCAAACTGGGATTGTGAAACATATGAGTAATTGCTTCTATACCTTGGTGAACATTCATTTGCATATAAATATACTCCAACTAATCTCTCTTTGAATTAGCAGGATGTAGAAGCTTTTGTGAATGGTGGGCATGTATATTGGGATGTTTCCATTAACTCAGGTTCTGAACATCATGATTGAGTGTCAGGCTATAGGTAAAAACTTTTCATGTTTGAATTAGTAATAATTTCTTTCTCAATGCAAAGTTTTCATCTGCATATACATCCTGGCTGGGCTCTCCCGAAAATGGCAGAATATAAAACTTTTTTTGTTGTGTCATGGATGGCATAAAGTAATATGATTTAATTAGCTCAGTTTTTCATTAGGTCAGGTGTCGAAGATCAAGATTGAAATTCGTCTACAACTGTGGTGGTTTATTAAATAGTAATGTTGTTTTAATGTACATTCCAACTCGACTCTTTCAGAAATGGTAGAATTTACTTTTGTTTATTGAGTATTATTGGTTGAATAAGGTAACTTTTTTGAGATTCAGAATTTGGATATTCCACGGTCTTCATTTTCAAGTTGTCTACGTTTCAAGTCTAGAACAAAATATAAAAAATAAATACATAAATAAATAAAATAAATAAATAATACAATATTCCACTAAAATCATTATAAAAACATAGTAAGTATTATAGAGACATTTATAAAATATAATAAATAAATGATTTATTAATAACAAGATAATAATAAAGAATTGAAATGAAAATCAATCTTGAGTTGGTCGGCTTCCCAAATTAACAATAAACCTGATCATGTTTATAGCTCTCATTTGTCTTCTTTGTAAAAACAATGTAAACTTTGAAGCGGGAACAATAAACTCAAAACGGGAACTCTGGCCAAAAAAGCCAAAAAAACATAAAAACCAGTGCTAAAAATGAAAAGTGTGTATACTGGAATGATGGTTTTTTTTTTAGGGACAATTTTGAACATGTTTTAAAAATGGAAGAGAAAAAAAAAAAATTGTGCAAAATACAACTTGAAAACGAAAAAGTGATTATACTGGAACGATGATTTTTTTTTAGGGTCAATCTTCAAAATTTAAAAAAAATGCTAGTAAAATAGTCCAACAACATGAAAATGACTAATAAATTCTCATTTAACACCATATGGAAATCAAAAATTTTATTTCAAGATACGATGCATACATCAGATAGATAAACTATCTTAAACAATTATTCAAAATCACTCATATTTTCTTGCACACCATCAGAATTCACATCTTCAGATGAGTGACTCGATGCTGACGAAGATGTTCCATATTCTTCTCTTTCATCAACTAGTGCCCCATCTGAGTCCACATGCATGCCCATCATTTCAGGTTCCAAAATTCTTCTAGTTCTACGATTGGTTTCAGCAGACTCCCATCTCAACACTATTCCTTCTGGTAACAACCTTTTTAGAATCTCTATCGTCTTGAAGTGAATAGTTCCTCTCTTCATTAAATTGAAGTCATAAACAAGTATGTCAACATCCTCCAATTTCAATATGTATGTGCAGCGACGACTTATATTCGTGCCATTTATTTTTCCCTTGAAACCATTTTTTTTGTTAGCTACCATCTCTAGCTTATACACACCATTGAATGGGTGTGTATTTGTGGCATACCAATGTACTTCAATACTGGTGACATCCTCATTTTCTGTAAAGACCTTTATAACTTTAGCAACCCAGAATGGATAGCCATTGGGATCTCCATCTACTAGAACTATGATCATGCAACCCTCCTTAAAATCCTGTACTGAACCCCTGTAAAGGTCTTCCATGGCTTCACGTTGTGCATGAGATCTTCTGGAACCAATATACATCTCTCTTACCTCTACCTGTGAAGAATTAATAATACCTTGAGATTGTTGTTGTTCAACAATGTTTATTTCCTCATGTGCATTTGACATATTTTGTGGCCAAATAAATGGATTTTTCAAAAGGTATATCTTCATTTGTTGTTGTTGAAATGATATCACTTTGATTATTGAAAAATGACTCCCACCAAACTGAATCAACAATGTAAAAGTAGTCATATGTATATCTAATAAAATTTTTAATTTCTTCTAGGCAATCAGAATAATTTATATCTCTAATTTGTTTTCCTGCATTATGAACTTCACCAACTGATTGTGCTAACAATATTTTTGATGCAAATGTTGGATGATCTGGAATAAATTTCAAAAATTGCAAACCTGATGACGGTGCCAATTCTATAGTAGTTGAATACTTCTTGCCCCATATTATTGTTTTCCAAATATTTTTTTGATACGAAATTGATGTTGGAAGCTAATGTCATTAAGTTGTTCAATGCATTTCCCCTCGCCATATGATCCCATAATAAACCTTCGCATGTCAACATTTTCTTCCAACACATCAAAAGTAGGCTCTCGCATGTATGATTGCTTAATACATTCAATTAATGATGGCAAGCTCCCAACTTCCTTCCTCCTCAATGTGACTAAAAAACGACTAAACATTTGATCAATATGGTCATGAGTGTGGCCAACAAGAAGGAAACCAAACTTTACCTTCTGAAAAATTCTCAATTCATCAAGCATGTTTAGATATCCAAAAATAACTTGATTTTTGTTTTCACAGCAAGTGTTGTCTAATTGTAGATACAAAACTTCAGGAAGATTACTAGACCAATGAGAAAGCACATCATTAATTATGCTTATGGTCAGATTTGCATCATTATGAATATTTGGAGCTATGAAGTACACCTTTGGCACAATTTTCCCATTTAAGACCATACAACTGACCAAGTGATAGTGAATAAAATTTTCCTCCTATAAATTTTTGGGTGTGCGAACAAAATGTGTTAAAAGTGTTTTCTTCTGGTCCATACAATCAATTATCAAACCCAAATATTTATTCAAATTGTCATATCACTTCTTTCGATGCTTATACAACTTTTTCCTTTCATTTTTTTGTTGTTCACGATGCTCCTGAAGTTCTTTGACAATTGAATCTAGACAACATAAAAGAAAGCCATTAAGAAATATGTTTTCATACTTGATGAATATACAATTTTAAAAGTTAAATTTATGAATGCCTACCTCTTTCTTTCCCTTCACATTTGTCCCTTTTTTATTTAAGAGAAGCACATGTACCGCAAGTCCCCATCCTTGTCTTCTAGGAATACGGACATTGTTGAATTATTTCTTCCATACTTTCACAAAATATTGATATGTAATAAACCGGCCATGTCCCTCAGCACCTTCTGCGTATTCTTTGTATAAGTTGTATATTTCTTGTCTTGAAAAATTATCTGCAATATGTATTTTCTCTCTATTTGGTATACACTCTCCATGCTTTGAAAAGAAATCTTTCATCCATGACACTGTAGTATTTGATAATGGCCCAAACTATGTTTTATGACATCTTTCAGAAGAAAATGTGGGATCCTTTTCCAAATTTTCTTGAATTCTCGAGAGACGAAAATTCCCAATCGAATGAAACATTTTGAAAGCTTTCCTACAGATAAATAAAGTTTTAATATGATAATCATAACCTGACAATGTAGATTGCATGCACCCAACTAAATATGAATTATGCATGCTTTTATTCATTGACAAATATATTTTCGTGCTCTCTAATGAAAATTTGAAAACCATATGTTTCAAGCAATCTTTTTAGCAACATTCACTTGAAATCAATGTGCTGATAGAACTTCTTCTCGTCAGATATTCTGCTCTACCCCTTGTATAACTAGAACATCTTGCATTGATACGAAAAGGTCTGCTCCTACTCCTCGATATAATATTGCTTGGCAACATCTCCATCATTGGATCATCATTTGTATAAGGATTTTCATCATCATTAAGAGGAATGTTATCCACACTATGATCAACTGTGCTTTTCAAATACTGACTTGGAGGATATTTTCATCTTCCCCTTCTTCAGTGCTACTGTCATAGTCCTTATAATTCGGACTCAATGGAAAATTGGACTCGATGTTTATTGGATATTATTCCTTATGTGCATTTTTAGTGCTGCTCTGACAGTCCATAGAATTAGGACTAAGTGCATCATCCTGTCCTTCATCACTGCTACCTTTATACAGATTAGAATTAGGACTAAGTGTATCATCTTGTCCTTCATCATTGTTGTTGTCATAGTCCTTAGAATTAGGACTAAGAGGACATTGTGACACTCCATTCCTCTGAAATTCATCATCATGCTCTTCATCACTGTTGCTCTCATAGTCCTTAGAATTAGGACTAAGTGGACACTGTGACACTCCATTCTTTTGAAATTCATCATCCTGCTCTTCATCACTGCTACTGTCATAGTCCTTAGAATTAGGACTAACTAGACACCGTGGCACTCTATACTTTTGAAATTCATCATCCCGCTCCTCATCAAAGCTGCTATCATAGTCCTTAGAATTAGGACTAACTGGACACTGTGGCACTCCATACTTTTGAAATTCATCATCCCGCTCTTCATCAAAGCTGCTCTCATAGTCCTTAGAACTAGGACTAACTTGACACTGTGGCACCCCATACTTTTGAAATTCATCATCACGCACTTCATCACTGCTACTCTCATAGTCCTTAGAATTAGGACTAAGTGGACACTTGACACTCCATTCTTTTCGAATTCATTATCACGCTCTTCATCACTACCGCTCTCATAGTCCTTAGAATTAGGACTAAGTGGACATCGTGACAATCCATTCTTTTGAAATTCGTCATCATGCTCTTCAACACTATTGCTCTCATAGTCCTTAGAATTAGGACTAAGTGGACATAGTGACACTCCATTCTTTTGAACTTTACCATCATGCTCTTCATCACTGCTACTTTCATCATCCTTAGAATTATGAATAAGTGGACACCATGAGACTCCATTCTTTCAAAATTTGTCATCAAGCTCATCATCACTATTGCTTTCATAGTCCTTCGAATTCAGACTATGTGGAATCTGTGACTCTTTATTTATTTGAAATTCTTCATCCCCTCTTTCATTAGTGCTGCTATCATAGTCCTTAGGATTAGGACTAAGTGGAAGAATTGACTTTCTATTCATAGTGGAAGAATTCTTGCTATATTCATCCATATGAATAGAGTTGTTACACGATGAAGATGTTGATGTTGTATAAATCGAAACTTCACTATCAGGATAATCCACCCCTTTCAAATAGAAGATGTTGAATGATACAGATGGAGAGTCTCCTAAAGATATTATATGGCTTAGAGAATGAAATTTTCCCTCCAAAAATCCCCCCTCCCCCAAAAAAAAAATTCGTGAAAATATTTCCCTCCAAAAATTTCGCGAAAATATTTGCTTCCTAAAAGTTTGTGAGATTTAATTATCTACGTTATTTTATTCTACATTTAATGAAAAATGTAAACTAAATTTTTTATGAAATAAATCATTAATGTTAAAATTTTAAACTACAACTTCTACCTAAATTATTTTGATACTCAAAGTATATAATATTTACTAAACAATTGAATGCTTTTTTTAATTTTTATAATGCATTGTGAAACAAATTAATCCCATAGTCACCCCGCTGTAAAACAGTTCCATAATATTCGCTTTATCATATTTTCCTTCATTGCCATAAAAAATTAACATGTTAAAATTTATTAAAACTGATTAATCCCACATTCACCGTACGGTAAAACATCTCCGTAATTTCACCTACATACTCCATTATCACTATTACTCACATTACAACAAGGTTTTCTGAGGTTCATTGAAAGACTTGGAACAAATTTGTGGAGCAGCTACATTGGTATCAACAACATATTCAACGAAGAATTCTAGGAATTGAAAGGTCAGTTAAATTTTTTTCATTGAAAATTCTCATATTAAATTAGTTTAATGAAGTAGGTTTTTTTTAAAAACTTAAAATTTTTTGTCAGCCAAATTAACCAATATTTCCGCCTTGAGTATGGTGGGCCTAGGTCACCCCCATCATATAATCGGTCGACCACCCACTCCCTCCACACACCCTATCGGCCCCCTACCCAAACTCACCCACCCTATCCCCTCGACCACCCCACCGTCACCTTGCCGCCCTAACCCCATCCCACTCCACCCGCCTAACCCCCCACCCCCTCACCTCCTGCCCCTCAACCCCTATCCCAGTCCACCCGTGTTCCCCCTCGGCCCTCCCACCCCATCCCCTCACCCCCCCAGCTAGCCCCCCTCTCCCCTCACCCCTCCTACCCGCCCCCGACACCCCTACCCCCCCACTACCCCCTTCCTCGCTCAACTCCCCTTATCTGCACCTTCTTGGCCCCACTACCCCCCCCTAGCTGGTGCCTGTTACCCACCCAAACCCCCCCTGTACCCTCTACCCCCTTCCCCTACCCGACCCCCCTTACCCTCCCCCTTCCCCATCCCACTAGCCCCTTCCCCACCCTACCCCCATTCCCCCCATACCTGTCGCCCCTCCCCCCTCAACCCGCGCACCCCTTTCTCCACCCCCGTACCACCCCTCCCCTGCCCTCCTACCCGAACCCCCTTAGCCCCCACTCTTCCCCGCCCCCTCTGTCCCCCTACCGAACCCCCATTACCCCCTTCCCTGCCCCCCTACCCCATTGTCCACCTAACCCCAATACCCCCTTCAATTCTCCCTCCCCCCTCGGCCCCCTACCCCTTTTCCGACCAACCCCCATCCCCCCACCCCCTCCCCCCTCTCCCTAACCCCTCCACCCTCAACGCCCCTTCCCCCTTCCCCAACCCCACCACTCTCCCACCTCCCCCACCCGGCCCCCCACCCTCCCCTCCCCTGTCCCCCACCTGCCCCCCTTCCTTACCCCCTCCCCCACCTGCCCCTCGCCTTCCGCCCCATCGAACGGCCACCCGGGCGAGCCAGGGTGGCACGGGGTGCGGCGCCATCGCCCACCTCGCACCACCTTAGCAGCCCACCGGCCCGCCTTGGGTGATAGTCTGATTCCAAGAATCAGACTGCCACCCCAAGCGGCCCGGCGGGCTGGCCGGGTGGCGCAGGGTGGGCGGCAACGCCCCACCCCACGCCACCCCAACGGCTCGCCATTCTGCCCAATGTCGTAGTCTGATTCTCACCACCCACCTTGCGCCACCCCGGCGGCCCGCCAGCCTGCCCCGGTTGGCAGTTTGATTTCCAAAATCGGCCTGCCACCCCGGGAGGGCCGTTGGGGTGGCGCAGGGTGGGCGGCGCCACCCCACACTATGCCACCCCAGTGGCCCGCCAACCCGGCCGGGATGGCAGTCTAATTTTGGGAATCAGATGGGATTGGACTGCCACCCAAGGCGGGCCAAGGCTGCCAGGGTGGCGTGGGGTTGGCGGCGGCGCCCCACCCCGTGCCACCCTGGCGGCCCACACAGGGCGGCAGTCTGATTCCTAAAATCAGAATGAATCGGGTTGCCACCAAGGGCGGGTCGGCAGGACACTGGGATGGCGGGGGGTGGGTGGCAACGCCACAACCTGTGCCACCCCGGCCGCTCGCCAGCCTGCCTGGCGTGGCAATCCGATTCCGAGAATTAGACTACCACCCCAGGCGGGCCGGTAGGAGGCCAAGGTGGCCCGGGGTGTGGCACCATCACCCCCCGCACGCCAACCTGGTGGCCTGCCAGCCCACCTAGGGTGGCTGTCCGATTTCGTGAATCGGACTGGCACCTCGGGCGGGCCGGTGGGCTGCCGGTGTGGTGCAGGGTGGGTGGTGGCGCCACATCCCACGCCACCCTGGTAGCCCGCCCGGGGTGGTCGTCCGATGGGGCGAAGGGTAGGATGGGGGAGGGGGAAGGGAGTGGGGGGCCAGTGGTGGGTTCGAGGGGGGGTGGGTAGGGCCGACCAAGGGGGAAGGGGGAAGGGAGGGTTAGTGGGGCGGGTTGGGGGAGCCGAGGGGGGAGGGGCAAGGGAGGGGGGGGGTTGGGTAGGGTCCAGGTAGGGTGGCGGGTAGGGGGGGATGCAGGGAGCAGGAAGTAGGGTGGGTGGGTAGGGGCCAGGTAGGGGCTGAGTACGGGGGGCCGAGGGGGGAGAGGGAAGGGAGGGGGTGCCGGTACGGGGGGCTTGGTGGGGGTCGGGTAGAGGGGGCCAAAGGTGGGCGGGTAGGCAGCGGGCGAGGGGGGTGATGGGGGAGGCGGAAGGGAGGGGTGCTGAGTAGGGGCGGTCGAGGGGGGGGGGGGGAGGGAGGGGAGGGTGAGTAGGGGCTGGGTAGTGGGTAAGGCGGTCGAGCCGAGGGGGGAGGGGGAATTGACGGGGGTTGGGTGGTGGCCGGGTTGGTGGGCCGGGTAGGGAGGGGGTCTGGGTAGGGTGTAGGGTGCGAGGGGCGAGGGCGAAAGGAGAAGGGGGGTCGTGGGTGCGGGCCAAATAGGGGGGTAGGGTGAAGAGAAGTGGGGACTGGATAGGGGGGTAGGTTGGGGGTGGCCGTCGGGTGGGGGGTAAGGGTTTGTGGTGGGAGGACCGAGTAGGGGTGTAGGGAGGGTGCCCGGGTAGGGCAAGGGGGTAACGGGGTGGGGACGGGAGGCTGGGTAGGGTGGGTGGAGTGGGGGGGCCGAGGGGGGTAGGGGGCCGGGTAGCGGGTGCAGGTGTGGTCCAGGTAGCACGGTAGGGGGGGTGGAGTCGGGGGGGAGGGGGTAGGGGGGCCTGGTAGTGGGGCAGGGGGTTGGAGTAGGGGGGCTATGTAGGGGGTGGTGCCGAGGTGTAGGCGGTTGGGGGGGGAAGGGAAGGGTGAGTTGGGGGTAGGGAAGGGAGGTAGGAGGGAGGGCGAGGGGGAGGGGGAGAGGGGTGTGGTAAGGAGGGTCGAGGGAGAGGGTGGTGGGAGGGAGCATTAAGGGCGTAGGAGGGAGGGTCGAGGGAGGGGGTAGGGGAGGGGGGGACAGGAGGGAGGGATAGGGGGAAGGCAGGTAGGAGGGAGGGCTAGGGGGGTTGGGGATAGGGGGAAGGGGGGTAAGGGTGTGATGGGGTGGCCGTTTGATTGTAAGGTGGGGTGGCTCGGTTGGGGCGAGGGCGGGCAAGGAGTCGAAGGGGGGGTAAGGGTGGGTTGGAGTGGCTGCTTGATTCTGGGGTGGGGTGGCTTGCTTGGGGGGATGTGGGGGTAGGCTGTAGGGGGTTGGGGGTGGAGCGGTGTGGGGGTTGGGGGGTAGTGGGTAGGGGGAAGTGGGTTAGGTGGGGCATGGGGGGTAGGCTGTAGGGGGTTGGGGCATGGGGGGGAAGTTGTTAGGGGGTGGGGTGGCATGGGGGTAGGGGGAGGGGCGAAAGGGGGGGTAAGGGTGGGGTTGGATGGCCATCCAATTGCGGGTTGGGGTTGCGTGGCATGGCATGGGTCAGTTGGAGGGGAAGAATTGTAAGTGGGGGCGTGGGGGGTTACGGGTGAGGTAACTCTGCAGATGGATGGGGTGGTGTTGGTGGGCTTCTGCCATTTCTTAGTGTTAATATTTTTTTAATTTCAATTATCTGATTATACAAATTAAAAATTATGATATATTTTCATTTTAGATTTAAGTTAATATATTTATGTTATGTATTGATTTATGTGTTTCTATTTTTTAGGAAAATGGCATCAAAGAAGATTTCTGTGAGTATGTCTAGATAAAAGACTCTTAAAGGTGCATCTTCAAAAAACATTGGTGAATGAAATCCACCTGAGCTCACGGCTACAAATATTTCAAGTGCCTCAAATGATAAGAAGATGATTTCATACTGGAAGAATTCAAAAAAGGTGAAATTCCCATCAAGAATCTAGTATGTGAAAGAAAGAGAAAGCCAAAATGTGAATATATATCTATATATTGATATACCAAATGAAAATGGAATTTTTGAGCTGATGGGAAGAGTCATAGATATGTGTTCAGTACCAGACACTGAAGTTGTTTACATACTTACAAAAGCTCCCACGTTACATGAAAGGATTAAATATCGACTAACATATTCATTGTATGACACTAGAGAGGTATCTACAAATTTGTGTAAACAAATCATAAATGAGATGAAACAAAACATTGTAAGTATTGTTATTTATATTTGTATTTTGCTTTCGTGAAAGTGTCTCGCTATTTTTTTTTATTTTGTTTTTATTGACATATGATATTTTTTTGGTAGAATTTTGTTGAAATTTCATCAATTAGGTTGGGAGGCATTCATTTCATAGAGAATGATATCATGAAAGTTGTCAGCAGTTTGTACTCAGTGTCATAAGAAGATATAGAAAACAAGAAAAATGTGGTAATTGATGATGCTACAAAACTACATCCAAAGGATCAGAGAAAAAGGCCTCTAGTGGATAAATCTAGCAAGGGTAGACAAGTTACTTTTGAGGGCGATGAAGTTGAAGCTGATAGTGAAGCATATGTTTCCGTTATTGAAGATGACATTGGAACTAAGAAAATCTATAAAAGACCAGAAGTAACAATGCCCAAGAATAAATATTTTGAGAATATTATGATGAAGAAAAGTAAAGTTGAAGATTTTGAAGTATTCATTACCAATAGTCAAGAACCTAGTGAAACTTCAAAAGAAAGCAAATAAATTGTTACACCAGGAGCTGATTTAGAGGATGGCATTATCAAAACAAAACAAAATGATATTCGACAGAATTTGAAAAAGAAAAACTTAATTGATGGTGGTCGTACATTTCATCTTAATGTCAGACAAACCTATAAGGCAAGTGAAGGACAATGTCAATATCAAGTCAGAAAGCCACACCATCTACATGTTCACAACTTGAAGACATTGATGATGTACAATCCATATGCTCATGTGGTTAATTATGTGCTTCTTGTTGATCTAGTTCAAGTTCTCAACAAAGAAGCATATGATAAGTCAAAATGTTTTGAATACAATTATTATGTGCTTGTGGGGAACTATTCTGTAGAAGCTCGAAGACAATTGATGGAGGAATATCCCAATAACCCACGTTTTGAAACAATGAAATGTATCATTTATGTTGGTTTATCGGATACAAAAGCAAAGTTAGTGGCATGGGATCATAATTCAGATAATGAATATAGGATGTCTATGACTTTCATCCAAAGGGTTACATTTATTCATAGTGAATTTCAAGAAAAATGTGGTGGGGATAGGATAAATGTTATTGCAGATTTCCGAAGGGAATGTTATATGGAAATAGGCTATCATAATGAAGAAAAACCCAATTCAAAAGGTGGAAAATGTAACCTTCCTAGTGATATATTCAGAGGTGTTGATAAAATTTTCCAATTGGCATCTAGAACTGGAGATGTTTGGAAGTTGATTGATGACATTTTTAGCATGTGGGAAAACATTGGCATTAAAAACCAGAAGGTCAAAAAGTCTAAGCCATTGATATGTGGCAGCAGTAAATCGGGTCCTAAATTGAAGCAGCTTTTAGAAGATATGACTATCACACATTGGAGAGCAATGCAAGGAGTGAAAGATGAAAAAATTATCAAAAAAATATTATCTTGTGTGAAGTTAGGGGAATTATTATCGGAGGAAATGTCTGAGGAATTCCAAAAGTAAGTTTGTTGAATTATTTTTATTTATTTCTAGATTATAATTTTCTTCGAAATAAAACATGTTGTTCTCGGAGGTATTTGTTATACATATCATTATATTGACTTTTTTTTACTTTATCTATGTAGTCACAAAGTTTACATGAAAAATCAAGAACAAATGGTTAGATTGTTGAATGAAGATAGTTGGGATGATGTTGTACGCAACTATCGAGATTCAAGTTCTACATCAACATTAAAAGCTTTTTATCTTGCATTTAAAAAGGTATCTTGATTTACACATTCATTTTTATTCATTTGTGTACTATTTTTGATTTATAACTTACACATATATTTGTTTATTTTATAAAAGATGAAGGAGGATGATAATGGAGTGCCAACTAGCTTTAGAACCTTTATTGAAAAAATAAAGATTGAAAGGCTGAGGAAACAATGTGTTAAGAATGTTGAACTTGATCCAACTCTTACTCATTTCATTTGGAATGAGCTAGACACTCTTCAATATCAAGTAATACAATGCGACTGTGAAGACATTGCTAAACTCATACCTAAAAGGGAGTATGCCCTAGTTATTGCAGATATTCCCCATGGTTTCAATATTCCAAACATTGACTATGATAGTGACCCTTATACTTATCAAGCTCTTAGTAAATTGGTTGTGGGATTTGTAGAAGTCACATCATCACCATTATGGAGATTTGTGACATTTCATTCAGACACGCAATTGGCAATGATATTGTCAAGCATCAAAGTGAAAACAAATTCATGGATGCAGTTGTAGAGCTATAAAAAGGGTCTCTTTCACCTCTAATTACCTCACATTAATATGTCAATCCAGGAGCGTTTTGTTATTGCAAAGAGTGACTCAATCTGAGGCTATTTGTCAGAGTAATGCTAGTAGTATAGCGTTTAACAAAAATACAAGAGTAAACGGATGCTTGTCTCTAACTAAGTCAAAATAAATCACACACTCTAAAACTAGGCAACTTTATCCGTCAAGGGTTCGACAACAATAGCCCATCCCTTTGTAAACTGATGGAAAGGAAATTAGAGCATGGACCACGGGTCTGGGAGCTAAGCAGTAAATGCCGAGGCTCACTACAGCCACAGATCGTCTCTCACACCAAAATAACAAATGCGAGGAAATGAAACGGCAGGTAGAAAAATGGAACAACAAATAAGAAATTGAACAGCAAATATGGAACGGAACAGCAATGCTAAAATGGAACAACAATTCTAAAATGGAACAGCAATCGAACAACTAAATCTCACGAGCGGTAATCAAGCTTTATCCTACCAACTCAAATGCACTCGTTGTCATCAAACATCAATCTTTCATTCTTCATGCAAATCAATCAGCACGCACTAATGAAACAACATTAATTACTAATAAGTTATGGAACAACAGTTAGAAATCATACACACACACAACACACTTGAAGAGTAATCTGGTTTAACACCAATCGTCATCAACAGGAATACAACTGCATTTCAAAATGGAACAGCATTACTCCTGAATCATAAAGAACACAACTTTCAGATAAATTCCACAACACGAATATACAACATAAGAGCTCTGTAACAAAATAGTAACAACGTGTAGTTAAGTCTAATAATATTCAATCAACACTGAAAGGATTAGTGATATAACAGTTATTGTCTGTAAAAACCTTAATGAACGAATCTTAACAGAGCATATGATGTAACTTATAAAGCATATCAGATTACCAACTAACGACGATAAGCAAACCACGCAGAAATCAAATCGTAGTGATACAGAAGCAAGTGTCCTCCAGGGCTGGGCCCTTAGCCTTAAGGCTACACCGCTTTAAGTTAATCCAGACGCAGAGATAAGATAATCACCAAGTTTATATTAATGCATAAAACAGAAAGTACAATGAGCCAAGTTCAACGAGACTCGATGATCAAAGTTCAATCTTTAACAGAAGGTTACATAAAAACATCATCCCCCAAAGCTAACAGTGCCGTCCCTTTATATAAGGGTGACGGCGGAGATGTCTAAGCAATAAGATAAATAAAGCAGCGATCCCTCAGGATGAAATATCCTGAGGGATTCGCCAAACTGTTAATCCTTAATCACTTCTTTTCTCCTCCGCCGAGCTAGTGCCTTCTCCTCCTTTTTCAGACCGGTTTGCTTCAACCTGCTTAGCCTCGTTTGCACTCGGTCCTTCGTCAAAGGACAACAGTTACCTTGTTCTTATCTTTTTCTTTGGAACAACAGCTCCTTGTTTTTACCCCTTCTTGCACAGGAGAATGACAACTATCAGCGGTTAAGTCTTGCATACTAATCCCACATGTTTTGTTCTAATTCCTTATTGTTTTCCACGTTAATGATGCAAAAAGATTCACAAGTCCCACTGAAAAGCCATTGAAATGATCATCAAAAACATACCTTTTTAGTACTCAACACACCCCCCTGCTTACCCTGTTTCATGCCCTCATGAAAACTTTGTAGTTGACATGCAAAGTAGTGAGAGAATCGGCTGGAGAAGGAATCTCATGCGGAGGCCTACAGCCATAGTGAGTGACTAGATAGTCAAAGAACTGGCCTGTTTGACCCTCAGGCATCTCATATAGGGCTTGATATCCGGGTGCAGGGTGCCAGATAATTGGACTGCGGAATCTATATCCTAACCAGGATGGTCTTGCCCTCAAAATGCTTTCGCCATAGAGGTTCAAACAGTTGGAAGCTAATTGAAAATTCTCATACTTAAATAGCTCCCTGAGCTGGATGTTTGGATTAGAGATTCGATACCGAAATTTGGCTGCATCAATGGTGAGGTCTTTGATAGAAAGAAAATATTCTAAACTTTGTCGAATGAGTGCCTCGTGCATCGGTCCTAACATTTCAATGACACCGGAGTTCTCATGAGGTTTCTATGTGCTTTCCACAACCGTACTAGGTCCCTAGGCTCAGCCCTTACCCACAAGTCTAGGCCATTTTCCTGCCTCTGGAAAGTATTATAGGCTTTGAGCCATTTAATCTGATTAACCCCGAATGAGATGAATGCTTGCAATTGGATGTCTCCAACAAAAGGGCCAGGATTCAATTCAGTCTCTTGATCTAGCACGAGGTTATGCAAATAGAATTCACACAACAATCTCTGGACCTTCACCCCATAATGTTTACAACAGTCTATAAATTCATTGACAGTGTTAATTTGAATCGGGGCGCCTACTTTAACAACTTCTATTTTTAATTGTAAGTAGCGTTCCAGTAAAAATAGAGCATAGTTTTTGGCAGGGGCCCTACATGCTAAAACGTCATTGTATACAGAACACAAGGTATCCATATGCTTGATAACAGTATCTAGCCTACGAGTTACCTTTGCAACTTTCTCTTGTTCCTTTCGCCACCCTTCAAAGGCCTGGCTTTCGGATTGATTGGTGTTCCTTAGTTGTTGTTGTAGTTCTTCATACTTCTCGCGAGGGACCATTTGCTCTCGAAGCCTTTCTGCTTCTTGCTGAGCCTATTTCAATCCCTTGCGCAAGGTCACTGTCTTTGGATCTCTTCTCCATGTAGCAGTGGAGGCCGAGAGTTTTACCTAAACTTTCTTATTGTGTTGTTTCGAGTTCAGAACCCTTATCACCCCTGAGGGTGGTGCCTCCGTCTAAATTTTTTTGTTGTCCATTTCTTTTTTAACACGAATATCAGCTTGATGTTGTTCCTTTTCAAATGGAACAGCAGTCTGCTTCTCAGCATCATTTGGAACAGTAGCTGGATCTTCAGCATCATTTGGAATAGCAGCTGGATCTTCAGCAGGGTTTTGAATAGCAGGGCAATTTTTGGTCCTTCGCCTTTTTATCTTGTGGATTTTTACTGCAGTGGTCATATTTTTCTTGCCTGTGGTCTTCCTTACCCTCTGCCTCGCTTTCAGGATCCTGATCTACTGGTGGAGCTGGGCTATTATGCTCAATAATCTCCGTTGTTCCTTTCGTAATTCCCTAATTTCCAGCATTTTATTAGAAGGAACAGCAGGCTTTCTGCTGTGTTCTGGGCCGTGACTAGTCCCTGGATCTTTCTCCTGGGGTGCTTCTTCGCTGTTTTGTGCTAGTTGTTCTGGGGTAGGAACCCTAACTGGTTCCGTTACTTCTTGGGCGACTTCTTTTTCTATTCCTACTTCCTCCAGAATTTCCTCTGGTGCCTTGGGAACAGATTGTTCCCGTTCAGTGTCTCCTATCTCCTCTTCATCGTGAACAGGCAGATTTCCTTCTTCTGCCTCTTCTGCATGTGGTTTTCTAGATGCATCTTCTTCCTGGGGTTCGCTGTGGAGGTCTAATGGAGTGGAAGGTTGGCCACACTCACCCATATTGGCCAAGACTACGGCCAAATCATCTTCCCCCACTGGGTCCTGTGGTGGGCTACCAACCTGCTGTCCCATTTCCTTCTCCTGCTTGGATTGTCCAGCTTCTGCCTCGGAATGCTCAGCTTCTATTTTAGGATGCTCAGATTTTGTTTCTGAACTCAGCTTCTTCCTCATTTTCCTCTTCGGATTGCTTGGCCTCCTAGGCCTCTCATTTCTTTTCTCCTTCAGCTTGTTCTTCTTCTACTTCTAGCCCTGAGGATTGCTCGTCCTCAATTACCACTGGCTGGCTGGTGCTTTCCTGGAGCTTTTCCAGCCTTCCTCTTATCCGGGCTAACTGAACTGATTTTCTGCGTTTCTCTGGCTGTTCAGGTGTACTGGTGTCATGCTTACGCTTTGCTGATTCCTGGCATGTTTCTATTCGTTCAGATGTGCTCGCAACATGTTTTTGTTTTACTAATTCTCTCTGTTTTTCCGGACATTCTGGTGTGCTTGTAGTATGTTTGTGTTTTGGGGATGGTGTTGTCGCCCTCCCCTCAATTATTGCAATCAGCTCTTCCCAGCTGCTTTGCTGCTGGGTGAGGCTATGACTAACTATTAATCGAATTAACCCATGGTGGCTGACAACTGACTCTACATGCTGTGCCTTTTTTAGGCTTCGTGCAACGTCATGAAGTAATGAATTCAAAAGTGCAGGCAGATTTACAGAGCATTTCTGCTTTAAAACAGCTAAGAGTTTAAGATGTCGTGGTCTTACCACGTCTTTCCTCCCCTCGCAGGTGATGTAGCTTTGCACTTATCTTTCTAATTCTCCCCAGGGTTCTCCTAGCGTTGGTGGCAGAATTCCCTTCCCCTTAATCGTCAAGCTCTAGCCTTCGTCCTGGAAAATTTCCATGATGTTCTGTAATCTTTCCTTCTTTAGTGTCCATACAGGTCTGGTGGCTGGTAGTGACTTCTACGATTATATCGTCGGTGACTGTTATGTGCTCCCCCCTTACTGTGGAGTGATTCTCCTGCAGGTTCTGCAGAAATTCCATCGCCACTATTTCATTAGACTCCTGCAAGCGACTGAGATAAGTCAACCATCCTGCTCTTTCCAGGATCTCCCGGGCAGCAGTGGAGACTGTCAACTCCTGAGGTTCGCTTTGAATTGCCCTGCCTCCCATGGTTTCACTGTGGATTCTCAATGGAACAGCAACTGCTTGTGCTGTTTGAAACATAGAGGGAGTAATAATCGCAAGATTTTGAAAAAAAACACAGAGTATGCAACAGAAATGGCTTATGAACAACAACTTGTGTAAAAATAGAAATATCATGCCGTTAAGCCATGCCATCCCCTAGTACACTATCCTTCCCGAATAGTGAGCTGACACATAACCCGAGGAATAATGAGGTTAACCTCCCCCCCCACAATGTGATAGGCTGTCCCAGCCGTCAAAGAAAGGAGTAGCACCCGATCTGCAACCAAGTCATAAAGGAACAACGTATGAAAATATGCCATGTTTAGAAAAACAACGAATTACCGAAATCGAGGCATGAAGTTGGATCGCGAATTACTTAAGAGGCTGTTGTGATACGATGCGAGGCCGGGGGATAGGACGTCTATCGTACTTGCCAAATCTCAAGTGGTCATTGTCACCTCCTTTGCCATGATTGGTGGTAATAAATGTTCATGCGATGTATAAGTCGGGAAATAATGTATGATTAGTGCTTAGGATATAAGAAACAAAATAGTATTAGTATCCTACCTATTGGTGTAATCAATGTGACTTCAATACCATTAACAGTGCTCTGCTGCCGACAGGTGTCCATAACCTTGGCAGAGTTGTTTATTTCACCCTGGAACCATGATCCTTTATGTGCATATTAAGGAATGTAATGTCAAAGTGTAGGCCATTATGCTGGCTTGGTAACCAGTTAGCCATAATGCCATTCACGAGGAGGGAGCGAAGAGTGGGCAGGCCGGCTCGTGATGAGACCTCACGTTCCAAGTTTTGTTTATTTGATATACCTTTTGGACCATATCCCTGTTGTGGTGGCCATAGTGGGAATGCCACTTCACTTCCATCCTCATGATCATGGTAGGCTGGCTCTTGATGAGACCCCCTATCATGCATTTGACAACTTATAATTCATTTTTTTACTTTCTTTTTTCATAAAGCACTTTTCCTTATTTATACACAAAGGGTGGTTCAACACGCCTTAAGAGTAGGAATGGTGGAAGAAGTCTTATCATCTCAATAGGAAGATATAAACCCTTTGCTCTTATTCCTAAACAAAAATCAAAGAGGATTAAAGAGAATGGCATGATAAAGATAACCAATCAAGGCAAAATTAGTGAGACAATGACAAAAAACGATGATGAATAAGTATGTCCTTCCTTCTGTCATCTTACCGATACAGAGCCTTATAAAGATAGCGATTTATAATTTTCTGATTTCAGTATGTTGCAATTTTGTGTTCATTGCATAAGTGCATAGCTGTCTTTAAAAGACTTTGAAAGAACAGGAGCAAGAAGCATCCTCAATTTAGATCAGCAAAAGGGATAAGCTGTTTCACAAGGAGAGAAAAAGTATGCTAGAAGTGTTCCTTTTTGGGAGAGGAACAATAGAGGAGCATAGGTCTCAAAAGTGCAAATGCCGTTCCTTTTGAAAAAGGAACAACATCCATGAAAAATGTTGTTCCTTTGAAAAAGGAACAGTAAAAGATGCAAAAGTTCCGTTCCTTTGAAAAAGGAACAACAGAAATCAAAAATATGTTGTGCCTTTGGAAAAGGGACAGCAAACACACCGCAGTTCCGTTCCTTTTGAAAAAGGAACAACAAAAATCAAAATGTTTTTCTTTTTAGAAAAGGAACAACAAAACAAGCAAAGGCCGTTCCTTTGAAAAAGGAACAACAAAAATCAAGGGTGTTGTTCCTTTTGAAAAGGAACAACAGAAAAATCAAGAGTGTTGTTCCTTTTGAAAAGGAACAACAGAAAAATCAAGAGTGCTGTTCCTTTTGAAAAGGAACAGTAGAAAAATCAAGAGTGTTGTTCCTTTTGAAAAGGAACAGCAGAAAAATCAAGAATGTTGTTCTTTTTGAAAAGGAACAGCAAAAAAATCAAGAATGTTGTTCCTTTTGAAAAGGAACAGCAAAAACACGCAAATGCCATTCGTTTAGAAACGGAACGGCAAAAATCGATGTCTTTGAGCAAGAAAAAAGATGACAAGAACACATTTAGTTCAAGCATATGTACACGAACGACTTGAAGAAAAGAAATTATGTGCAAATTGTAAAAAGAAATGAATTTCTCAATGAATTACAAGTGAGGAAGGCTTCTCTTCCTCTCATAAAATCTCCATATCAGTGTCTCTGCGTAGCTGTTGGCAGAAGGATTCCCGAGTGAGTGGTTTACGATAGAGACGAACTCGGTGGCCATTCACTTTGAAGGCATATCCAGAACCATCAATGGTGATTAAAGTGATGGTCCCATTGTCATGTACCTTCTAGCTTTCGTATGGTCCCAACCAACGAGTCTGGATTTTCCCAGGAATGTCCTAAAATCGAGAATCATATAATAGAGCCTAGTCTCCCTCGTGGAAGACTTTGTTTTTGATGAGCGCATCATGCCATTTAGCTCGTTGTTGTTGAATTAGTGCTGTATTTTGTAGTGCAGAGAGCCTAATTTCGTCCAATTCATTGATCTATTGTATTCGATTAATCTGTGCCTCGGTTAGATCTAAGCCAACTTCCTGTGTTGTTCATAATGTTTGGATTTCAAATTCTATAGGAAAAATGGGTTGTTTTCCAAACACTAATTGATAAGGTGAGTAACCAGTGGTGCTTCTCCATGTTGTTTTATAGGCCCAGAGTGCTTCAGGTAGTCGGGCAGCCCAATCACGCCTATGTGATGCAATGGTTTTCGTTAGGATTGATTCTATTACCTTATTGTTGCTTTCTACTTTTCCATTCCCCTGTGAGTGATATGGAGTAGTGATTTTATGTTGGACATGATAATTATTAAGTGTTGCAGCTAATCTATTGCCAGCAAATTGTGGTCCTCCATCTGTAATTATTTCCCTTGGGAGGCCATAACGTACAAATAGATGGAACAGGACCTGTATGACAGAGTCCTCTGTGGCTCTTGGCAATGCTTCTGCTTCAACCCATTTGGTGACATATTCTGTTGCCACCGGGATATATGTTTTCTGATTTGATGAGGGGTTGATGGGTCCAACGAAATCAAGAGCCCATTGCTCAAATGGTTCGATGACTAACTGTGGTTTCAGAGGCATCTCGTCAGCTTGACCAGGACGTCTTGCTCGCTGGCAGTTTTCACAGGCTTGGAAAAATTTCTTTGTATCTCTGAAAATCGTGGGCCAATAATATCCTGTCTATAATACTTTGTGTCCAGTTCTACGCTCAGCGAAGTGTCCCCCACATGGTCCGTCATGACAGGCTTTTAGGATGTTAAAGATTTCATCTTCTCGAACACATCTCCTGATATGCATGTCTGCCCCTGTGTGAAACAAATAGCCCCCAATCCAGGAGAATCGAGTACTCTTCTGAACAATCTGTTTTCTTTCATTAGGGGTTAGGTGTTTTGGTAATTTACCTACTGCAAGGTAAAGGGCAACATCACCATACCAGGGTGTTCAAATGACAACAGCAAACAGATGTTCATCCGGAAATTGATCTTCAACTGCTGCTGCATCAATTGGTTTTGGCATTCTTGAGAGAAAATCGGCTACAAGAGTTTCTTTGCCAGGCCAATCCTTGGTTTTGATATCGAATTCCTGTAATAAGATCAACCATCTAGTTATTCTGGCATTTGTGACACGCTTATTTGCTAAATATTTTATGGCAGAATGATCCGTATACAAGATAACAGGCTAGCCTGTAATATAATGTCTAAACTTATTGACAGCATATATTACAGCTAGAAATTCTTTTTCAGTAACAGTGTAATTTAATTGAGTAGGGGATAAATTTTTGCTGATGTAATAAATAGCGTACGGTTTTTTATCCTCTTCCTGCCCAAGGACTGTGCCAATGGCTGTATCTGAGGCATCAGATGATATTTGAAATGGAAAATCCCAGTTTGGTCCTTGAAGGACTGGGGCTCTGGATACGAGCTTCTTTAAATCCTTGAAAGCACATTCACATTTTTCTGTCCAAAGAAAATCAATGTTACTAGTTAGTGCATATAAAGGTGTAGCAATGTGTGAATAATGTTCTATAAATCGTCTATAATTTAACTAGAAAATCCAAGAAAGTTGCGTACCTATGTTTGAGTAGTAGGAGTGGGAATAAGCAAAAGTATTTGGATTTTGGCCGGGTCTACCTGAATGCCGGCTGCTGAAACATAGTGTCCTAGAATAAGTCCTTCAGTCATCATCATGTAACAATTTTCGTGGCTTAAGCAAAGCCTGGTAGCTATGCAGCGTTCTAGGACTTTTTCTAGGGTGTTTAGTGCTGGATCAAAATCATCTCCATATGGTGTAAAGTCATCCATATATACTTCAAGTCCATCATTTATTAAATCTGCAAAAATGCTAAGGATAGCCCTTTGGAATGTGGCAGGAGCATTACATAGGCCAAAAGGTAGAACTCGATAGGCAAATGTTCCCCAAGGACAAGTAAAAGTAGTTTTGTCCTAGTCTTCAGGGGCAATCTAAATCTGATTGTATCCACTGAAGCCATCCAGGAAAGAAACTAATTTCTCTCCTGCCAAAGTATCTAGCACTTGGTCTATGAACGGGAGAGGAAAGTGGTCTTTTTGTGTTGCTTTATTGAGTTCCCTGTAATCCACGCAAATTCTCCATTTCCCATTCTTTTTTGGTACCACCACAAGCGGAGAGACCCATTTACTGTCAGAAATAGGATAAATAAAATTGACATCTAAAAGTTTCTGAAGTTCAGCTTTTACCACATCTTCTAGATGAGGATTAAGTCTTCTTTGCGGTTGATGGACAGGTCTAGCATCTTTTTCTATATAAATGTGGTTTGTACACAATTGTGGATCAATTCCTTTCATATCAGGGTAATCCCATGCAAATTCTTCTTGATATTTTCTTAACAGATGGATGAGCTTCGTTTCTTGTTTAGGTGTGAGGCTGGCATTGATATTTAAAATTTTTCCCGATTCAATTTCCACAATTTTACTATTTGCGACAGAAGTAACAGGTATTGTTTGATCATGCGTATATTTAAGAGGATCTTCTTCTAATTCATTATCAAATGCTGCTTCTATCACATGACATTGTGTGCAGGATCTAGATTCAGTTTGACTAATGAAGTTGTTAATGGCATCATCTTCTGTTTGATCTTTAAAATCAAGTGCCTCTTGTATAATCAATGGAGATCTAATGTTATCAGTAAGGTATGATACAATATACTTGTTAGTTTTAATTATTGTGACACTTGGCTGCGCTGGAGGGTATAGAACTAAATTCTTGATATCAGGTCCTTTGGTTATGGTCATATTTCCTTGCCGACAACCAATGTAATCATTAGCAGTGGCAAGCCAAGGTCTACCTAGGATTAACGGGTGTCCATCAAGTCGGGTTTTTGGATTAATTATCAGGAAATCAGTTGGATATTCCCAGGAATCTACAGAGACCATGACATCATGTAGAGTACCCTCTAGTCTAACCACAGATTGGTCAGCCAATTCTAACAAAGTAGAGGTGGTTTCTACATATGTAATGTCGAGCTTTTGACAGGTAGTGGTTGTTAAAATATTGATTTCAGCTCCTAGATCAACTAAGGCATTAGACAGGGTCTGACCATAAATTTGAACAGTTACAATTGGATTTCCTGGGTCTTCATATTTAATGGATGTTTCTTTCCCAGATAATAAATCAGATAAAGTATCGACTACTTGGACTCTTGGATTAGTTGTTATATTCCTCCTTGGTTTCTTTATGTACAATTCTTTGATATTTTTTGCGTATATAGGAATGTCTTGAATGGCTTGGAGGAATGGGATTTTTATGTACAATTTTTGTAATTCTCCAAGAATGTCAAAGTCAGGATATTGTAAAGGTCGAGGTATGACTAATCGTTCTGGGAATGGAGGAGAGGATGTGGTTGCTTGATTATGAGTCTGCTGTTTATTTACATCCTCTTATTGCAACTGATGTTCTCTTGATAACTGATCTTCAATATGAACTGTTTTATCTCCCTCAGTTTCAATGATACGTCCAGATCGTAATTGAAGATGGTTACACTCCCGCAGGTCGGGTCCTATTTCTGGTGATTCTATGATTTGAAGAGATTGGACCGGTCTGTTATTTGGATTGGGGTTGGGTTGGGCTGGGAGTTGCGGTCTCAGATTAGACTGGGGATTTTGTTGTAAAGCTAGAATAGTAGGTTGAGGGAACAGAATAGTTCCTACTAGCTGGTGCATCGGTCTTTGCTAGTTTATCTGCCAGGGTGAAATTTGTGAAGTAGGGGGAGTCCATTGTGGAGGATATGGGCTATTTTGCCAATATGGTGGAGTGTAAGGGAAATTTGGCCAACCAGATTGGCTTGCCTGATTCAGCCACGGGTTTGAAGAAGGAAGAGATGGTGGTGACCAGTTTGAAAATGGGGGTTGGGACTGACTTTGCCACATATTATATTGTTGAGCATTATATTGTGGAGGCTGAAAAGAAGAGGTTGGGTCTAGAAACATACCAGATTGTCTAGGTTGCCACTGGCGGCGCTGGTTGATCAAGTACACCGATTCTGGTTCTTCCTCTGCTTCCTTATATACTGATTTTAATCCAGGAAGTGAGGGGCAGCTTTCCGTAAGATGATCTTTTGTACATATGGCACATATTTGGACTATATCCAGTGGACACTCCTTGTGACTATGCTTTTTCCTGCATCGGGGGTAGAAGATTGCCAAATTCTGTTCTGCCTCCATCTGCTTCTGTTTGGCCTGCATAATATCAAGTTGTGCAGTTAGTGTCCCTAGAATATCAGTTTTAAAATTTTCTAATAAATTTCCAATCTCCACACTTGTTACTCCTTCTGTTGATATTTTGTTGTCTCTTGCAAACCGATCATATTCTGCCGGTTTTACTCTTGTGCTGCCTCTTGAGCTCCTGATACATAAATCAATAATGTCAGCAAAATTCTCTTGATAAATATCCCCTTTTCCCATGATGTTTAATGTTTCAATCCACTGTTCCTTCATGCCCCTTATCAATGCAGTTTTTAACACATTATCAGGTAAAGGCAATGATGCATAAGGAGATCTTTGTAAATTGTGCTAAAAATGTTCCACATATTCTTCTAATGTTTCGTTCAGTTTGGCTGTCATTTGGAATATTTCGTCTTTCAATTCTCTAGACCTACAATAATCCTGATATTTTTTTAAGAAGGATTCTTTCATTTGATCCCAATTGTTGATGATCCCACCGCCTAGTCCCATAAACCATCTTAAAGCAGCCCACTTTAATGTAGAGGGGAATAATTTCAATTTCTGGGGATCGGTGGTGTAATCATATCCCCTGCACAACGCATCGAATTCGAATAAAAATGCATCCGGATCTTCTGATGTGAGACCGTGAAATGTAGGGATATGTTGAAGAGGGATAGCTTTCATGGGCGCATTTGCTGTAGAATCCACTATAGGATATTGTAATGTAGAGGTTTGAGTATTTGGCTGGTTCTGAGCCATAGGATCGAATATATGCCAATAACCTTCTGGGATATCTACGAGGGTATTCTTAGGTTGAGAGGGAACGATTTTAGAAAGGATAGTTTTAATGGCACTTCCTTTATCTGGGATAAGGGGAATACCTGATGTCTGAGGAGATTGGAATCCTTCAACAATGATTTTTGCAGCGCTCCCCTTATCTGGGCTGTTTAATGGCTGATCTGTTCCAATGGGAGATTTTGGTTCCTCACTTTCCCCTGTTTCTCCTTCTCCTTCACAAAAGTTGCTGAAATTCCCTTCCTGCAATAGTTCTGGAGTAGAGTTTTCAATTTCTTGAAAGTCCTGCTCTTCAGTTTGACTATGCACCTCAGCAAAGGCTACAGATGGTGATCCTATGGCCTGAAGGGAACTAGTAGGTTGTTTAGAAATGATTTTCCTGGGGCCTACTGATGGCTGAGATTCTGTTTTCTTATAGATTTCATCTATGAAGGTTATTCGGCCAAGGGTCACTGGCCCCTTAGCTTTTTTGGGTTTGGAAGGAAGCTTAATATTCTTTTCTGTTTTTTTCTACTTAGTCATGCACTCAAATGAACTACTAAATTCTATTCAAACAAAGCAAAAACAAATCTGTTAGGAAAGCAGCCAGTGGAGCAGGGCTTTTACATGCACCGCACGCAAGTTCTTACCTTCCGTTTTTAAGATCCAACTCTTCCCTAACAGGTTCGTACACTACTCTGAAAAAGACAAATGGCTACACTCTTTCCTCGGCAACGCCGCCAAAATGTAGAGCTATAAAAAGGGTCTCTTTCACCTCTAATTACCTCACATTAATATGTCAATCCGGGAGCGCTTTGTTATTGCAAAGAGTGACTCAATCTGAGGCTATTTGTCAGAGTAATGCTAGTAGTACAACGTTTAACAAAAATACAAGAGTAAACGGATGCTTGTCTGTAACTAAGTTAAAATAAATCACACACTCTAAAACTAGGCAACTTTATCAGTCAAGGGTTCGACAGCAATAGCCCATCCCTTTGGAAACTGATGGAAAGGAAATTAGAGCACGGACCACGGGTCTGGGAGCTAGGCAATAAATGCCGAGGCTCACTACAGCCACAGATCGTCTCTCACACCAGAATAACAAATGCGAGGAAATGAAATGGCAAGTAGAAAAATGGAACAACAAATAAGAAATTGAACAACAAATCTGGAATGGAACAACAATGCTAGAATGGAACAACAATTCTGAAATGGAACAACAATCGAACAACTAAATCTCGCGAGTAGTAATCAAGCTTTATCCTACCAACTCAAATGCACTCGTTGTCATCAAACATCAATCTTTCATTCTTTATGCAAATCAATCAGCACGCACTAATGGAACAACATTAATTACTAATAAGTTATGGAACAACAGTTAGAAATCATACACACACACAACACACTTGAAGAGTAATCTGATTTAACACCAATCATCATCAACAGGAATACAACTACGTTTCAAAATGGAACAACATTACTCCTGAATCATAAAGAACACAACTTTCAGATAAATTCCACAACACGAATATACAGCATAAGAGCTTTGTAACAAAATAGTAACAAGATTCAGTTAAGTCTAATAATATTCAATCAACTCTGAAAGGATTAGCGATATAATGCAGAGTCAATACAATAGTTATTGTCTGTAAAAACCTTAATGAACGAATCTTAACAGAGCATATGATGTAACTTATAAAGCATATCAGATTACCAACTAATGACGATAAGCAAACCACGCAGAAATCAAAGCGTAGTGATACAGAAGCAAGTTTCCTCTGGGGCCGGGCCCTTAGCCTCAAAGGTACGCCGCTTTAAGTTAATCCAGATGCAGAGATAAGATAATCACCAAGTTTATATTAATGCATAAAATAGAAAGTACAATGACCCAAGTTCAACGACACTCGATGATCAAAGTTCAATCTTTAACAGAAAGTTACATAAAAACATCATCCCCCAAAGCTAACTGTGTCGTCCCTTTATATAGGGTGACAGCAGAGATGTCTAAGCAATAAGATAAATAAAGCAACGATCCCTCAAGATCAAAGATCCTGAGGGATTGGCCAAACTGTTAATCCTTAATCACTTCTTTTCTCCTCCGCCGAGCTGGTGCCTTCTCCTCCTTTTCCGGACCGGTTTGCTTCAACCTGCTTAGCCTCGTTTGCACTCGGTCCTTCGCCACAGGGACAATAGTTACCTTCTTCTTATCTTTTTCTTTAGAACAACAGCTCCTCGTTTTTACCCCTTCCTGCACAGGAGAATGACAACTATCAGCGGTTAAGTCTTGCATACTAATCCCACATGTTTTGTTATAATTCCTTATTGTTTTCCATGTTCATGATGCAAAAAGATTCACAAGTCCCACTGAAAAGCCATTGACATGATCATCAAAAACACACCTTTTTAGTACTCCACAACAGCTTACATGGTAAGACGTTTAAAATGTATATTTGATTAATGTTGAAAATTTCATTTCTGTACAGGTTGATTGAACTTTTACTATTTCATGTAACAGGCAAAATTAAAATCTTCTTAACCGTGATGATCAAGTATTTATAAATGATTGTGGGTTCATTCATATTGATCGCTGGGCAAAAGATGATAGTTATATGTCTATGATTTTTAATTGGGTAGACGGAAAGAGTCATAGCCATATAATGACTTATGATGCTGTTTTGAGAAAACTAACATATGAAGACAAAGAAGCAAAAGGAGAGATAGTTAACATTTATCAAAAACCACAATTATTGATTAACTATCTTATAAACCAATGTTCAAACCAAGGAGATTGGGTTCTAGATTTATTTTCTGGCTCAGGTAAGTTTTACTATATATAATTGAATTTCAATATGTTATTTTTTTAATTAATATGTCATTGTACTAATTTACTTCATTATTTCTTTTGTGCTTGATAAATAGGTACAATATTAGCATGCTGCCTTCAAAAAGGAAGAAATTGCATTGCAATTGAATAAAATCCATCACAATGCAATTTCATTCAGCAAATAATTAATGCTCTTCAATTTCCTCCAGATGCAATGAAAGAAATTGGGTTGAAGAAAGGGGACTTTAGTGAGTCACGTGTGGCAAAAAATGCAAAGGAACCTCAACCACCATTACATGGGATGTTTAGAAAGACATACATTGGGAGATTAACAGACATCAAAGATCCATTAGAGGATGAAAATGAGCAAAAGGAAGTAGAAAATATTGTGGAAGAAGACAATGATGAAACTCTAGAGGACGAAGAGTTTGGATTACGTGACATTGTTGATTAAATTTAAGTTATGCTTGAAAATTAAGCTCATTTTTTTTGTAACTATTAAGTAGTTATACTTGCAATGTTTTGACTTTGACTTTTTATGAGAAAAATATATACTCAATTAAGGTTGTTATGCGTTCAATATTTGTAATATGTGATTTTCGCATTAATTTTTAAGTTAATCATTATTTTTTGAAAAACAAAGTGATTATTATTATTATTTTGACATGAAATTCATAAAAAAAAACTATTATTTAACTATTTTTAGTTAAAATTTTCGTATAAAAATTGTGATTTTCACATGTCAATTGTAGCAAAAAATTATCAAAACGTGTAGTTTTTTAATTATATTTATGTTAAAAATGGTTAGTTTTATGTCCATTGTTAAAAAATATTATTTTTTAGATACAATTATTTCTTGTGGATTGAAAAATTAATTAAGGATGTATAAATATGTAGAATATCGAAAATTCAAAATATCGACCTTCTTCTTTAAATATGTGAAACAATAAAAACCTCACAACAAAAAAAAATAAAATTAAAATAAAAACAAGAAAATATGAAGAAAAAGACCATTTCAAAAATTACTAAATTTACAAAATAATTATCTACATTTCATACATTAGAAAAAAAAGCCCTTTTGAGAAAAGGGCCTGGTGTAGAATTACCACGTTTTTAAATCAGCATAAAAAACACTACCATTATAAAATGCAATTTACATAAAAGAATTTATAGTGCCAAAAACTAAGTTCTAAAAAGCACATCTATTTTCTGCATCACCCCTTTTCAAAATCGGGTCACTTTTTTGCTATCTCTACAAAACGGGTAACAGTATGGGTTCCCGTTTCAAGGTTTACATTGTTTAAAGAAGTCCCAAGGATGACTCTTGTTCTAGACTCGAAATGTAGACAACTTGAAAATGAAGATTTCAGAATATCTGAATTCGAAATCTCAAAAACCACACCACAGAAATATGTAAACCATTAAGGTAACATTATTTAGGAAAATTGGTTATTGCATAGCAGCCATGAGTTTCCTGTGTCTAGTCAACATCTCAAATTCTTGTGCTTGATTTTTTTGGTGCAGGCTGCAAAATTGAGAGTTTTTTGCTTTTTATCATCTACTCTAATTTTTCAATGGGAATTTATATCTGATAATGTGGTGATTGTGCACGATTTGTTTTAATTCCTACATAGCTATTGTGATATGTCATTCATCAAAAGATAACATTTTTTTCACTCTGGATTATTTTTCATTTCTCCACTGCCAAAACACAGAAGTCCTTTCTAGGTTATGCATGTATTTTATTCTTGGGATTTTATGTGGGTAGTTCCTCTATTGTTCATTGTAATACATTTAAAATTAAACATGAGGTTTTTTTTGTGGTGTAATAATACATTTGAAGTTAAACATGAGGTGTTTTCTATGGGGTAATACATTATTCTTAAGCAACACCTCTTGTTGATCAATGCTTTGAATCTTTTTATATTTGATGTCATGATCCCCAGACATTCCTACTATAATGGAGATCATTCTTGCAAGCATTATTGCATGCTTCATGTATTGTCCTGATACAGTGACCTAATTATGTTTTTTTATTGCTGCAACTCCATTGATATTATTGTCAAATTCTCATTGGTTCTATTCAATTGTAATCAATGCCTCATGATTTTGTGATTCTGGAGCTGGCGATAAACTAGGGGAGGGAAGCCAGTAGTGGAATGGGGACTAGTAGTGGAGATAGAACCTGACCTCTGAAGCTATAACAAATCAAAACACAACACACTGATAACACATTATAAAAGTGGTATTAAAATAACAAACAATTCTCACAAGTTTAAAAATAGTCCATAAACTCACTAGGCATACAACTGTCTAGAAACTGACTCTTAGTTCAATACCATACAAAACATCATGTCCAAACACATCTTTAAATGCTCTAACATAAAGATACTTCAAATCCTCAGACATTAAGAACCATCAAATTTTTAGTCCAACAAGGTTTAGTTTTGATGTACAGATTACTTATCACATCTGACAGATAGGTTAACTACTGGAGAATGTTTGTTGTAAATTATGTTCCAATATGTATAACCTCAAGTCCATAGAGAGCCCAATTATTCTTTCCCCTTGTGCATTTGATCAGACATGAATAGGTAATTCTTATCATTCAATGCTTTCCGTGACCCACCCTTAAGTTTGCAATCTATAATGTAAAGGAGTAAGTTATTCAACTATGTTCAAAATGACCATTAATGAAATCAATCTGCCACAATGATTAAACATTTTAGAAGCACCAACATTGGCTAGGAGAAACTAAGAGCCCCTAGATCATAATCAAATCAATCCTAGACACAGATATCATCATTATGCATATGCAATCCATGTCGATGATCATTCACCACTCAGATTTCCGATGGAATGTTATACATTTAATATATAATTCATGGAAGCACCATTGCGGCAACTTAGTTTACAATACTGCTCTCTAGATCACTGTCAGAATTTCATACAATGTATCTTTATTCTTGGGACTCATCAATCAAGATTTCCAATGGAGCAATATAAATATAAACCATCATTAATGGAAGCACCATTTCTTAATCTCAGTTTGTAATACTACTCTATAGTTCACTACAAACATTTCTCTCACCACGAATCTTTAGTTAGGGATCAACAGTATTTCATAAAATCTCTGGTTTTAAAATTTTGTTTCTTGTCACCTATGTTTACCTTAATTTTTTTCATTTCCTTGTTGCTATGTAGTACATGAACCTCTATTATTCTACAATATTTGTTTATTTAATGTTTTTCTATCATGCATGAGGAAATAGTGTTGCTCATGTGAGGGTAATAATGCAAGTGACAAGGGTTCGTCATATACAAAACTCTTCCTCAAATGAGGAGCTAAATCCGGTAGGTTTTAAAGAGCATAGTTGAAGAGCATATGATGTAGATGTTGAAGGTGGTGCTTCTGCATGAATTATAGTGCAAGGTGCAAGTTTAACCAAGAATATTAGTGTTAACAGAGGCCGAACTAAAGAGGATATGCTGAAGGAAATTGATGATGTTGACTTCAATGGATTTTTAATAAGAGTTGAAGTGAAAAAATATGGAACTCAGTAGCATCAATACATTATTTGCTAAATACCTCATGCAAGGATGAAGAAGAAAGGGGTTATTACAGTGTTAATTAAACAAAACGAGGAAACAGTTGATTGGTGTAAGGAGATACATGAAATTGGCCATGACCTTGAGTTGATACAACTTAAGGCTAACATTGCTCCACTTTGAGTCCTTTCAAAAATGGATTTTGGGGAAATTACGGTGTGTAAGAGTTAAGAAAATATATTAAAAGATAGCATTATGAAAAATTGAAATCCTCAATAGAGAAAAAGCTATGGATTTACACCCTACAATTCTAACCAAGTTCTATTACACTCTATCCAAGGCATACAAACCTTCTTCATACAATTTACAAAATATATATGCAATTGTGATGAGTTTCCTTTCAAAGTTGGAAGGAATTGTGGCATGTCAACGAATGCCAAGAGAATGAGTGAAAATGTGCCAAAGTGTTTCCTAACAACAGCATGGATAACTATATTTTTTTGTGCAATTACAATTAGTTTATCAATGTATAGGCTATATTTGCTTTAGGGAAATAAAAATATGAAGAACCAGGTCAAGAATTGTGATCAAGGAATATCTGTGTTAGCACATCCTAATGCATGGATGACTAAATAATTGTTTATGATTTGGCTATACAATTTTGTCACTTTTTACCTGGAGGCGTCTATCTTACGAACATATACTTGTTAAGTTTTAATGGCCATCAAAACAACAGAGACTTACAAACCACATAGGCAAACATGATAGGCATACATAGCTTTGGCACTTCATGGACATTACTCATAGGTTGCAACCCCTAGAAGTGTGTTTGGGCCTTTTAAGCATTATTTAAGGTTTGAGAGAATAAATTGGATGGCAAAGAACCCATGGAGAGAGGTAAAAAGGTTTGAAACAGTTGAAATTTCTAGCATATCTATTGAAAGGACCTTGACACCCTCTAATATTAATGTGGAATGTAGGTGCAATGGAATTTGGCTAGTAAATTATGATGCTCTTACCAATGAGGAGGCTTGTAGCCATGATTTTTAAATACTTGGTGATAAAGATGCAAAAGTTGTTGTAAACATGGCGAGTCTACCTCAAGGATGTTATCAACTATTAGGTGATGCTGATGAACATGGCAATGATACTTAAGAATATGATTGAGCAATTGAACAAAAAATAGTACTTGTTGATGAAAAAAAACACATACAAATTTTACAAATGCTAATCGAAATGAAATTGTTGAAATGAATATGATTGAAGGTAATCGATTGATGGGAAGCATTAATGAGCAATTTTTATCTGCTAAGGCAAGTGACCCTACATGAGTGGTTAGCGGTAGCGATGATGAATATGAATTGAAATGATCTTTACGAAGACTAATGAAGAAATCCTTAACATGCCTTCATTCGTGCTAGGTGTTATATGGAATTTTGCGTCTACAGATAAACACAATTTCCCTAGATGGGTAGCTACATCTAGAACAATAGATTTGAAGTGCTTAAACTTTTACTATTGAAGATAAATAAGACAAGGGACCTACTTGTTATCTTTCTCTTTCCCTTTGTCTCCTTTGTTTGGCTCTCGTCGCTCCTTCTCGAACTTAATCTGCTCGACAAGTACCTGCAATCATGAACAGAAGACAAAAAACCAATTAAAGTAAGAGATCTATCTACTATAATCAATTGGAATCGAAAGCATTTACACATATAATAATCATACATGAAGAAAAGAATATGGGGAAAGGTGTAAACAACTTTATTAAGTAGAAGGAAGAATTACAACCATGAAGTCCGATCCATTATCACTCTTCCATCTTGGGGTTCCAACCAACATCACGTCAATAACACAGCACTCCAGCAACATAACAATACTTGCTTACAATCTCAATCCTCACACCAACAATATATCCTTACAAATTCTCAAAGTCCAGCCCCTGATCACTTAGATGAGTTCTCAATTTATAGGAAAATGGAGGAGGTTTGGTCATAAATGTTGTTATTGAATGGCCTTCAAAACTTAGAGTTAGTTTCCATGGAGGAAGGGATGAGAGAATACAAGGTTACTTAACTCATTCCCTATCTAATTTCGAGCTCATAGGAGATGATAAGTGTGGGAATATTCTAGATGGCTCCAGAAGATAATAATATTCCTAGAACCCTATGACGATTTTGCTCAATCTTGCCCAACGCAGGTCAAAGTGGGCCTAAGTGCTCTAGAAAGCACACTAACATGGGCCTACCTACACTGAAGCACACTTACCCCTGACCAAGGTTTTGTTCATCCCTCAACGAGGAATTTCTAGAGGGTTTCAGGCCAAGAAACTCTTAGGGAAGGAGGCATTGAATGTGATGACTTGTTTAGGGCATGTAGAAGCCGAATTAGGGTTTGATGATCCCTAATGGTACTGATCTGAGTAATGGGAGTGATTTCCCGAAATCGATCTGTAACATCTACCCCCTAAAGCATGAAGTCAAAAATAATAACGCTGAGGGATATGCTTTATGATGTGATGAGGAGGTTTTGAAGTGGATGGTGACTTGCATCAATTACAATACATAATATCATGATATTTTTATTTTTTCTCACGAATTTCCGAGGGAAGGCATACCCATGCTCAACATATAAACTTTCATTACAAGTACATAGATAGTCATCTACAGATATAGACCCATGATTGGATGACCATCAATGTAAAGCCATTGTACAAATGATTCGGTACTTTCTTGAAATTGCAGCCCGGATGGATGAAACTAGATCCTGGGTCTTCTATCTCATTCAATCATTCACTCAAGTATGATTATAACCATGTGAATATGTGATCTAAAGTAAAACATGGGAAGAAACCATTTGATTACCAGCCAATGATGTAAGTCGTTAACAAACATGAGAGAAATCAACGATAATGATAATGATCCTCAAGGTACTAAAGTACATTCTACATGGTCTGAATAGATGTTTTGACGTTGAACGCCATACAAAGTCTCTCGATCAAAGGCCAGTGATGTCAGCCTATCGCTGGAAGTGAGAAATCTACCATTGATGTATGCAAGCCTCAAGGTATTGGAAGTGTGTTTCTAAGTCAACTTCTTTGATAATGTGTTGATGTCGAAAAGAAGCGAATCATCACAGGAGGGCCTTGATGTATCCCACATCAACAACACGAAATGAGTGTAATGATTTTGGAGAGCGAATTTGACTGATGACACAAGGTTCAAGAATGGCGATCATGAAAATGAAGGTTTATGAGTATTGAATATGATGAATTTTAACTGAGTGACTTCTCTTGAACATGTCGATGACACTAAATGAATTTGTAGCATTGAACCAAAACAAAAGTAATGGATGGTATGATAGACCAAGGTATGATGACCATCCAGCAGATAACCCAACCCATGTAGTCGCAATGATGAAGTCTAAGTGTCAAGTTCAAGAGAGACCTGCTGCCATAAAGTGGTTTAACCCTTTTCCCATTTTCCCCAGTCGTTGCTGACCAATACCTCTTTATTTTTATCAAGCTTCAGGAGGATAACATAGGCTTGTTGTATAATTCCACCGTTCAGGGGAATCCATCGCTATGTGATGTTTTAACGAGTCTAGCAAAGGTGAAGCTCGATCTTGTCATGATGGAAAAGTTTGTTGCTATTTGATGTTTTAACGAGTTTAATGACAATGATAACTCAATCCTTTTCATGTTTAGAGAGATTGAAAAGGGACAAAAAGAAACTCCATAAGTTCTTTTTCATAGATTTGTCTCTCAAGTCTGAAAAAGCATATAACAATACAAGAGAGAACCTATTGACCATGTTCAGTCAATGTATTCCTTTTTCGTAAATAATCTATCTCAACCTGAAAAAGTGTTAAACTTATACTAAGTAGATGTTGTTTCCAATCCTTTAATGAGCTAACACGGACAAGCGCTTGGAAAAATTTTCATATTTCAAGAGTCTGAAAACAGCTTAAAGAGGACTCCAAGTGATCCAGGTGGATGTTGGTGGCCACCCACCTATCCCATTTGGACCCCCACAACTGTCTCTTTCAGCTTTTTCAGTTTCCTAAATTGTAGCACAGTTTACTATTTTTAGCAGTTTTTTGGGTCCTGAACTTCCGGAGCTGTTTTGAGGCCCTCAACAACGTTTTTTTGGGAATCTGGGGCAACATGGGTCCATGGACCGATGTTGCCTCCCAAAGTGGTAGTACTCGGATAGATCTTTCTAACAAGCTATCGTACGCGTCAAACAGAGATCGTATGCCAAAGTCACGACCCCGGGAAATTGATGTACCAATTTACCCAAACGGGGCCCACAATTTGGCGTTTCATCTTCTAGGGTTAGGTTTCGGGATGTGAAGGGTTTTCCATTATTTCTAAACAATAAATAGGCCTTCGAGCGTCATTGTAACACAGTTCAGAACAGTTCAGAGGCATGTAGCCACCACATCTCTTCTCAGAGATAAGCTACCATCACCCTAGCTGGTTTATTTCCATTTCTGGTTGTAAGCATATTTTAGTATTTTCCATTAATGAAATGAAGTATTATTTCCGCTGCATCTTTGTGTATATGGTTATCTCTGTAATTGGTTGTGTTCATGTTTAAATCCGGAACAGTGGTATCCGAGCTGTCTGCTTTTTCTCTGTTTTTCTTTGCAGGTCCCCAACGAGGTCGGGATATAAGGAGTTAGGGCTTGAAATGGTCGAACCTTTGCAAGACCAGCCTCTCAAACCCTGATGGCCTCCCATGGTGGATGAGAAGAAAGACGAGGGGGCAGGAGATACTATCAAAATCTTGCTCGAAGAAGCGCTCAAGCGGCAAAGGAACGCGATGATGGATAGCTTTGCGCAGATCCTTCAGCGGCTACCCAGAGGCGACGCATCGGCTTCCAGCAGTGACTCTGGAAACACCACACTGTTTAAGGTACGAGTTAATTTTGAAATCCCCATCTTCGAGTGTCAAATAGACGCAGATGCCGTAGATAAATGGTTAAATCTGTTAGATGGGTATTTTTCTGTTCACGAATTTTCAAGTCGGGAAAAGATTGTTTTCGCTCTTCTCAAAGCAGCCTCCCATGTCAAGGACTGGTGGGAAACCTACTACGAGCAGAAGGATGAAAGTACATGCTCACTATTTTCAGCCGCACCCACTTGGAATGACTTCCGAGATGCCATCAAGGAGCAGTACTACCCTGTCAGAAGCTATGAGGACAAATACATCAAATGGACCACATTGCGGCAGGGACGAGACCAAGATGTGCCGGAGTTCACAAACATTTTTCATACCCTTCGCACACAGTTGGGTATCAAAGATTCTTAGCTGCATCTGGTACTCAAATATCATGGCTGCCTACACAGATACATCCAGGAAGAGATGGGGTTCTTGAACATCTCCTCACTCGGCACAGCGTACCGATACGCTGTCAAAATCGAGCAAAAGTTCAAACAAAAGAAGAGAGACTTTGGATCTACAAATCCGAAGCCCAAGGGACAAAGCCAAGGCGGGGTGACCCAAGACAACCCGTCGAAGCTGCAAGAAAAGAAGAACACCACGAAGCCGAAGAAGGACATAGGAAAGTGGTGTGAGTTCCACAAGAGTCCCACTCATAACACAAGTGAGTGTCGGACCAAGCAGTCGCTGGTGGCCGAGTCGAAGGCTTCTGAATCAGATGCATGTTCTGACCCTGAGCCAGAACTTGACAAGGGGAATGGCAAAGGGAAGCAAATCATTGATGCGGATCCTAGCCCCACTATTGCCACTGCCAAGATCCAGAAGAATGACCCTGTAGATCCAGAAGAGGGGGAGCGTCTTTTCCACTCATAAATGTGGGTGAAGGGTTCGCCGCTGCAATTCATTGTCGACAGTGGCAGCCAAAAGAACCTCATTTCAGCAGAGGTCGTGAAGTGGTTGGGCCTACCGACTACACCGCACCCGTAGCCGTACAGTATCGGGTGGCTTCATGAAGGACGAGATCTGAAAGTTCGCCAGGAGTTCCGCCTTCCCTACAACATCAAACCCTTCACAGACGAGGTATTTTGTGATGTTACACCTCTAGATGTTTGTGATGTATTATTAGGCCAGCCATACTTGTGGAGGCGACATGTTGTGTATGATTCTAGGCCTCGTGCTGTCATTATTTCTTTGAATAATTCATTATACAGGATACCGAAGGTAGCCCCACCTACCACTACATCTTTGATCACTACTAAGAAAGGCAGCAAGCTCATCTCCGAGACTAGGAAATTCGGAAGATCGTTGCTACATCCATGACCCCTGCAAAGGGTTCCTCCACGCAGCAGTAGTAGCAAAGGGATACGGTCATGACAGAACACAGGAACAACTTCTCCTCACCCACAGGGGTACCACATATGTTTCAGGTGGGCAACAAATTTTGGTTACATCTGCAGAAAGAACGCCTTACAAGAGCCCATCAGAAGCTCTGACCACTCGGACATGGTCCTTACACCAGTACCAAGGCTGCGGGAAAGAATGCTTTGAAGCACAGCATTCCTCCATTCCTTCGCTTGCACCGAGTGTTCAATGTGGACCATCGCCGACCATGCTTCCCACCATTTCTGGTCACAACAGAGATTGCAGAACAGCTCACCAGAGACCCAGCTCAGTAGAAGCTTCCTCATCTCAGGGAGGAACTCAACGCAATGGAGACCATTGCTTCCTAAGGGGGGAGGAATGATCTAGGTGGATGTTGGTGGCCACCCACCTATCTCATTTGGACCCCCACAACTGTCTCTTTCAGCTTTTTCAGTTTCCTAAATTGTAGCACAGTTTACTACTTTTAGCAGTTTTTCAGGTGCTGAACTTCCAGAGCTGTTTTGAGGCCCTAAACAACGTTTTTTTGGGAATGTAGGGAAACATGGGTCCATGGACCGATGTTGCCTCCCAAAGTGGTAGTACTCGGATAGATCTTTCTAACGAGCTATCGTACGCATCAAACGAAGATCGTATGCCAAAATTACGACCCCGGGAAATTGATGTACCAATTTACCCAAACGGGGCCCACAATTTGGCGTTTCATCTTCTAGGGTTAGGTTTCAGGATGTGAATGGTTTTCCATTGTTTCTCAACAATAAATAGGCCTTCGAGCCTCATTGTAACACAGTTCAGAACAGTTCAGAGGCATGTAGCCACCACATCTCTCCTCAGAGATAAGCTACCATCGCCCTAGCTGGTTTATTTCCATTTCTGGTTGTAAGCATATTTCAGTATTTTCCATTAATGAAATGAAGTATTATTTCCGCTGCATCTTTGTGTATATGGTTATCTCTATAATTGGTTGCGTTCCTGTTTAAATATGGATCACCAAGGGTGTTCCTTTTTTGATGCTTAACAGAGCTCGATAAAGAGATAAAAGTATGCTTTGTGGTCAAAGTACAATTCACTACCGTGCACGTCTAATTCTATAAATTAGTTGTATATCTATTCAAAGCAACACCAAATAGATTAAGCATACCTATTTCATAGGTAAAAATAGGTAAATACTAAAGCTTACTCATTTAATGATCATGAAATAAACATAAAAACAAGAATTTACCATGTTATTTTCACCATTTGATATTTACCATTCAGTTTGTGCTCTGACCCTATTTTTTTCCTCGATCTGCACCAGTTGATTGAGAGAGATTCTATGGATCATTTCTTGTGTCATCCGGACTAGGTAGGAGATCTACCCCTCCTCTTTCATTTCATGTCATTCTTTTACTGTTTCATGCAAGTTTTTAAGGTTTTTAGGGCCCGAGGGATTTGAAATTTTTTCCCTGGGATTAGCACGGGCTTGCATGTCGAAAAATGTGGTAGGGAGTACCCAGATAGAAGGAAATATGCACTGTAGCACACTGTTTCCTTGCCTGGGTTGTGCTGGGTGAGTTTTCCAAATGTGTTTCACCAAATTGGCCCAAAATTTCTCCATTTTTTTGCATGGAAAGCGTCCTAACTAAGCTTATGGTTTGATTTCAGGCTTTCATTGGATTAGAATGTCTATTACTCATCTAGAAAGAGAGCATGAAGAATAAGACATGGTTGCCCTAAATGATTTGGATATAGTTGAAGCCCTCAAAAACTGTGGGTTGCTCAAATACTTCAGGTTGTTCAGAATGAGGCAAGAATCAGAACTATTGCATTTCCTAATTCATGCATGGGATCTGACAGAGCAAGCTTTTCACATAAGGGACAAAGTTGTCCCTATTGTGATTGATGATGTTTACTTTCCTATAGGGTTGTCGAGATGTGGTGCCCCCATATCTCTTTCAGGTTCTTCCCGTGGAGGGGAGTTATTGAGGGACTATGTTCGACAATTCTGTCGGCCAGGTACACAGCCTAGCAAGGATGGAAAGATAATCATCAAAGATATTTGTGATTTTTCTTTGAGAACAATCCTTTTCACCATTGCAAAGTTGGTAGGCAGTGTGACAATTCATTTGGCGAACATATCATATATGCAATATGCACTTGAGTGTCTCGAGCCAACATTATTCAACTGGTGTGAGGTAGTACTTTCTTCACTGAAAGAGCAGCTAACAAAGGTAAAGAGTAGTAAGACAAAGAACTTTAGCTATGGATCGCTTGTAATTTCTTTTACGTTACAAAGAATTCCATTGATACAACCCCAACATGTAACACTCGGTGTAGCTAGTCCTAGAGATCCACAGATGCAGTGGTCAGTCAAATTGATGGCTAGACATGCTGGCCAATCATTGATTACATTTTCTACTACATTCTTCAGGTGGCTCGATCGACAACACATTGTCATTGAGGAGCATCCATACTCAGGGATGGATTTTCGTGGAGATCCAGAGTTGAGTTTACCAGCGGGCGCTTAATGGGGTTCTATAGGTAAATTGTTTTTGACCAAAATGTTTTTTGATTTTTAGGTTTCTACATGTTTTTGTGTTTTGATGTTCCAAGACTAAACTAAAATCATTCTCATGCATGCAGATGTGGGTACGTTTCAACCTATGAGGCACCAATAGGAGGGAGGTGGGCGAGTGTGGAGAAATGTTGGGAGAGAAATTCTCCAAGATTTGGATCTAATTGAGACAATAGCAAAATTGTAGGATCATGTGGAGGGATTAACCCTTGGTATTCTAGATGTCTGGATCAAGGAGTTACCTATGAAGCTGCTGCGACATACTATTGGTGTTCTAGGCCGTTGGATGCATCTCTTGTGCATGATAGCTCAGGTTGTGATCTGTTATCATGAGCATCACGACGTCTACTTATGATGTTTTTAGATGACCAAACATGTCTTGGACACAAATTTTGTAAATTTTTTAAAAACATCTATCTATTTTTACTTTCAGAGTATATATATATATATATATATATATATATATATATATATATATATATATATATATACATATATCTATATATATATATATATATATAGATATATATATATCGATATGGTTATGTGAAATCTTATTCAACTAATGATGTGAATTAAAAATTTACTTTTACATGTGTCACAAATGTCTATTTAACACAGTGTCTGGTAATGAATTAGTTAATGTGTTAAAGTTTCTGGAAATATGTTGATATTGAATGTACTCAAGATGTCTTTCCAAAAGATGAACTCTAAGGAACATACAAAGAATCATTGGGTTTCAGATGGTATAAATGCTTGTTAGTTATAGTACAACGAGTTGTGAGTCCAACCTAATGATGATTCGGCAGATGCCAAGTGAAATGGCATCAGAGAGAAGTTAAATAAATGTGATATACTCAATGATATTGTTTGTCGATCGACCGATACAAAACATTTGATAACTCACTAGCTCGCCACTTTGAGCAAAAATGGCCCATGTTGGAGAAGATAGGTTTTCTGTACTACAACTAGCACCATTGACATAACCAACAAGTGGTTCCAAAGGTTCTGACATCTGCAACAAATGCAAAGCAGATTACTTAACCACATAAAAACTCTAAAATATAGATTGACACACAGACATGCAATTAAAGCATATATAGAGTGCTTTTTACTACATTCAATTAAGCATAGTAACTTTTGAGATGCAACCTGTTTCGAGGGTGTGACAATGGAATTCCATCATAATCCACCAACTCATGGGCACCTTTTGCCAAAACACGCTTGACAATATAAGGACCCATCCAAAGTGGTTCAAATTTTCCTGCTTGTAGTTTATCAGCTTTCTCATTGTAAATCCTGACTAGGTCACCTTCTAAGAAAACATGAGGCTTGACATTACTGTCATATTGCACCTTGATTTGTTTCTTATGTGCTTTGTTAGCCAATGCGGCTTCATGGTGAGTTTCATCTAGATGGATAAGTTCTAAGAAATGCGCTTCTTCATCATAAGTGTTAGGTAACAGGTCAATCATCAGTTTGAGAGATGAAATTTCACACTGTATCAGAAAGATTGCCTCCAGAACATACAACAATTGAAAGGGTGTGAATCTAGTTGTATTTCTTACCGAGGTTCGATATGCCCACAAGGTAGAGTGTAGGATTAAATGCCAGTTTAATTTATGAACCCCTATCATTCTTTGAAGCATTTGCTTCAGGACTTTGTTGATGGCCTCAAGTTGTCCATTACCTTGCGGATAATGAGTAGAACTATCATGTGAAAGTCCTAACTTGGAAATTAACTCAACCATCATGTGATTGCGAAAATGTGACCCATGATCTGTAACTATAGCCTGTGGTTCACCAAACCAAGTAAATGCGTGGTTGAAAAAGAAAAGTGTAGCTATCTCAGCATTGTTGTTTAATGTTGGCATCGCCTCAACCCATTTTGTAAAATAACCAATGGTGACTATAATGTACCCATGGCCCCCAGGCCAAGTGGGTTTACATGTCATGAAGTCAATGCCCCATTTGGCGAATAGTCCAACAGCAACAATAGGATGCAATGGTGAAAGTGGTAATATAGCTTTACAGTCATAGATTTGGCATGCATGATAGTTCCTAATGGAAATTATGCAATCTTTGAATATAGTAGGCCAAAAGTAACCAGGACAGAGAATTCTCTGTGCCGTAGAATAACGAGATAAGTGTCCACCACAAGCACCTGAATGAAAATCATTCAAAACTTTCTTGGCTTCCTCATGAGTGAGGCACGTTCATAAAATTGTATCGATACCACGACGGTAAAGAGTGCTGCCAAAAATTAGATAATCTTTGGCTTGGTATCAGACACATTGTTGTTGCGAGCGAGAGGTATAAGACTAGAAAGTTTGGGTCTGGAGATAAATCAATATATATCCATACCACGTGTCAGATGACAAAATCAAGAACATAGACTCATCCATAATTGATGGTTCTGATGTTGAACTGATGGTATCCGAGGGAAGGTCACAAAGAAGCTCAACAAAGACTAGAGATTTATTTGATTTGGATTTGATGAACTCTAAATCAAATTCCTACAAAATGACAATCCATTTTGAGTATTTTCCCCCCAGCAATTGACATGACAAAATATATGTCAAAGCTTGCAATCTGAAATGACAATGGTCTTTTAGAGAAAGATATAGTGGCTAAATATCTGTACAAATTGAATAACAATCAGAGCTAACTTTTTGACATAAGAGTACTTAACTTCTGTATCATTGAGATTGTGGCTCAAATAATAAATCTAATGTTCAATCCCAACTTCTTCTTGGAAAAAAACCATTCCAATGGTTGTATCTGTAGCTACAAGATATAGGAAGTAGTCGTTTTGATAACTCAGGGAATACATTAATGAGGCTCTAATTAAGGTATCTTTAAAATCATCGGAGGAAGCTTGTTCAACTTGATCCCAATGGAAGGGTATCCCTTTTTTCAAAAGATGATTAAATCCTTTAGCCATTTCAGCACAATTGGGAATGAACCTCCATAGAAAGTTAGCCTTCCCTTGGAGTCCCTATGACTGTAGTAGATTGGAAGGTGGAGGCAAGTCAAGAATTTCCTGTACCTTAAGCAAATTGAGTCAAATTCCATCATTAGACACTACAAATCCAAAAAAACGGCCAGAACCAATGCAAAACACACATTTGTGTGGATTGAGTCATTTTTTGTAATGTCGGTACTGTAAAAATATACCCCTCAAATGCTGCGGGTGATCAGTCCACTTTCATGAATGAGCAAGTGAATCATCAAGGTATGGTTGAACAATATGTTTGATTTCACGGAAGGCATAATTCATTGCCCTCTGAAAAGTTTCCCCTACATTTTTGAAACCATAAGGGGGTTTCCTATAAGCAAATGTGCCCCATGGATAAATAAAAGTAGTTTTAGATTGGTCCTCTGGGCTGATATTGATTTAGTTATAACTAGAAAATCCACCCATAAATGAGAATATTTTTCATCTGTCACATTCATCAATAATCTGGTTGATAAAGGGAGTGGGATAATTGTCTTTTGGACAATCCTGATTAACATCCCTATGATCGACACACACTCGTATTGTCCCTCGTTTCTTCATGATAGCAACAATATTGGTAACCCAATCAGTAAGAGGAACATCGTAAGTGAAACCAACATGCAAAAGTTTTTCAACTTCTATTTTAATAGCAGAAACACTTTTTGGATGAATAGGGTGGAGGCACTGTCGTAATGGTTTGACATCAGGATACATTTTCATTTGGTGTTCAAGTATACTAGAGTCAATTCCTGGCGTCTCCTCATATGACCATGCAAATATATCTCGAAATTAATGAAAGAGGCAATGATAAATATCATGTTCTGATGGAGAACAAGATTTTCCAACACAAATGTTTTCTACAATGTTAGGATTGGTCAAAATATTGATAGAAATTTCTTTGATATTTGGCAAGTTTCTCTCAGAATCTACTATATCTATGAAAAAATATTTCAAAAGGAAATCCACAACTGAAGGGTAATTAAGTTCATTTGAATAATCTTCTATGTGATTTGGAAGTTGGCAACGATGATCATAATCTTCCCATGGTTCTCCTTCCATCATCATTGACTGGATGATTCCTTCATCAATAGAAAATATAAGTGAAAAAGGATCGGAGGAAGCACCATATTCTAATGAATGATCTATCCATACAATCGATGAAGATAGATTTGGGTTTGCCACACAAGCCCAAAATTGATCGCTACGCAAGCTCAATAGGGCTTAGCAGTGTGATTTTATTACTACTATCATCGTCATATCTATTGGAAATCTTCCTTAAGTCAGATGAAGTGGAAGATATCATGTTGCAAGTATCAACTTTTGCCACTTACACTAAATTTGATGGTGGTGGTAGTGAAAATGTACCCATTAGGGAAGAATATTTAAAGAGACCTACACCAATGTTTTGAAGAGATAGCGGGGGTCCATGTACCAGTGGAATGCCAGTAGCCTGTGAACTACATGCGAAGAAGGAAATTTTGTCGATAACTGTGATTCCACCCTTATGAGGGAATTCAATCATACGAAAGTATGTTGAAACCACAATAGCCATAGAATAAACCGACGGTATTCCTAGAAAAATGTTGTAGTCAAGGAGTCCGTCAACAACCTCAACTTCAACAGTTACTATTTTTCTTCCTAGTTAGATTTGAAAATTACTCAATATCTGACAAGGCATATATGTGTGACCGTCAAAATCTTTTAACGTTGTTGGTGAACGTGATGAAGGCGGTGAGCCAAGTGTTTTCCAGAAATTGATAGACATAATAAAAGTAGATGCCCCCTCATCAATAATGGTTCGATGAACAAGTTTATTCAAGGCATTTACTTGAATTAGGAATGCTAATTTCACTGGTAACTATGGCATATAACCCGCATGGTTGAAAAACACAATATTGGAATTAGTTGGATCAATTCCACCAATTTCTAAAAACAAAGCCTACTTTTGGGAGGGATAGTTCTAACTCACCTCAAGGGTTGACATAACAGAAGGTGACTGAGCCAAACCTTCTACTATGTTATAGTTCTGTGAAGCTCCAGCTTGAGGGTTAAATGTTGTTTTATCTACAACTCCATTAGGTGGTTTTATTGTTAACTTTGGTGCAATAAGTGGTGGAATAGGATCATTCGAAGTCGAATTCGGAGGAGTAGGTTGATCAGCATGGTTATTTGATGATTACAGTTGATTTCCATAATCTTTACTTCATGTTGACACCAGAATATCATTTTTCAACTTAGAGGCAGATAGCATAAGCACTTGGGAAGTGGAAGCATGGTCTGTAGAAACTATATGTGTCTCCGGGTTCGGAAACGGATTAGTTAACACTAAAGATGTATTAGAATTCTTCAAAATATTTGAGAATTCGTAGCGGTGAGGAAAATCTCATGTAAAATTCTCATCGTTACGGATCAAACATGGGTAATGAGGTTTCCTAGCTGAAGGAGAGGAGTCACATGGTTTCTCTTGAGGGGAGTTATTTTTTTCTTCTTGTTTTTCCCCTTTTTCTTACTTCCTGCTTTCTTCTCATTCTTGTCTTTGTTAGATGACATGACATTAATTTCGGAACCAAGAGTTTTATTAGATGCATTTGAAGTCTGATTGGAAATGGCAAGTGTTTGACTAGATGGTCTACCTGTCGTTTGTGTGCTTGAAGAAACAATCACACTGTCACCGGCATGAGAGTCCTTACTCGATGGTGGAGGAGGAACAATGAAAGCTGGTTGGGGTGCATTTAGGATCTTGTCATAGAGCATTCCAGACTATTTATAAAACAAGTCCAAATATTGGGCACAAGCAATTACTTGCTATTCAGTGACAACAAGGATTTTATAAACCACTCAGCTAGGAGCTAATTAGGAACATAAGTTTTAACCATTTCACAACGACGATGCCACTCATGAATATCATCAGAGATATGATTAGCAATAGTCTATTTAAAATTGGTTAATAGTTCTGTTCCAGTTTTATATCGTATGGGTAACTGGAAGTGGGTTAAAAACATGGTAGCTAAGGTAGTGAATTTATCAAAAGAAGCTCGTGGTAACTCAATATATCACATCGTAGCTAGACCAGTAAGTGTTCTCTGGAAAAGACGTAGTCTAATAGAATCATCATTCAAGGAGTTTGATGAACACCACAAATGAAAAGTCATGACATGGTTGGATGGGTATTCTCCAGGGTTTCTATTAAATTTGAAAATATCAGATGGTAATTTATGAGGAATCAACGACCACCAAGGTGCATAAAGAATTGGATCATTGGTGAGTCGATTTAGATCTAGTAACTCAATTGTCACAATGAAAGGCAACAGTCTATTGAGGTCAAGTTGAGCATATCCAAGGTAAGATGGGATTGCCTGGGCAATAGGCCTTTGCATACTAGCATAAGGCATTTGTTGCTAGTAACCTTGATATGGGTAAGTTTGTTGAGAAAATCAGTGTAAGCTTGTTGTTGTGCACTAGAGTATATTTGTTATTGTCCAAACCTAGCATAGTCTTGTTGACCGGGACCTGCGTAAAATTGTTGTTGACCAAACAAAACATAGGCTTGTTGTCCACGTCTAGGTTGAGGTTGGTATTAATGGAATTATTGATGTTGATATTGGGGCTACCAAGGCTGTTGAAGGAACTATTGTTGTTGTTGATATAATGGTTGTTGATTTAACAATTACTTCCCGCCTATGTAAGGTTGACCAGATTGTGAATACACTAAACCAGTGTAAGTCTGAGTCATTCCATTAAAAGGAAAACTAGCCTGAAGTTGTTGGATTCTAGACACAAGTGGTTGTTGTAAAAGTACCTGAGAAGGCTAGATATGTATACCTAAAACTTGGGCGTCTGAGGTTAAAGGACCAGATTGCACATGTTGAGATACAACAATATGAGCTTGTGATTACGGTAAAGCTGTAACAATAGGTGTTGTAGATATGGATGAGATATATTGCATAGGTTATGATGGATACACAAGCCTATGTTGAATGGGCATTGTTGGTTGCTAGTGGCGGACAATCATTCTAGGCTGACCTAAATATGACAACAAACCGACATATGGTTACCCCCCAGAAAATGGAGGATAAGGAGAATGTGCATATTGTTCTCCATATGGGGTTAGTCTAGTGTAAAGAAGATACATAGGATGGTAACTAGATGAACTAGCTTGATGTGAACTTGATGGGTCCAGTTGTTCGGTATCCGTTAATGAGGAACCAAATAAAATTCCAATAGAGGACATTGGTGAAGACCAAGGGCTAGAAGCAACACCTCAGTGGGTTCCCGATAAATATTGGTAACCTAATGGGACGGAGGAAACACCAAACAAGTGTGACTCAAGTGTCATAGAAAACATCAAAGAGATTGCAACAGAAGATATTGTCGTAGCCGTAACAAATGGTATGGTCTGGGATGTATACTCTGCCATAGTCAAATGTCCAAATAAGTTTCTAACCAATCAACAACCTCTAAAATTAATCAGGATCAAAAGGAGTAGTAAAATGAGGAGTATGAGGATACAGATAAAGTCCAATTCCAAAATGGAATGCAGTTCTAGGTGATTCTACCTCAGGGTTCCTCTTCTATTGAAATCAAACTAGGTGGAATAATTTCACCATCAAGTCGGTAATAAATTTGTGGTATTTGTTATTGAGGTAAGGAGGAAGTCTCGATAGTTACGGTTGCCTAAGGATATACCAGTCGATCATCTTCCATAAGGTAACAACTTCTGATTGTTCAACCTCAAGATCCAAATGTTCTGGTAAAAGAACAAGTTCAGGTTGGGCTTCTTGAACAACTTCTGGTTGAAAAGTAAATTTTGATTTAACAATGCTGTGTTTAGGATCAACTTCTGGTTGAATAGATTCAGGTTTAGAATTAATTTCTTGTTGAGTAACTTTGGATTGAGAATCAACTTGTTGTTGAACAACTTGGGTTACGATTTCACTAGATTTAACTCTAGTTTTCCTCTATTAATTGTGGAGATTCCACTTCCATAACATATGTACCAGTAACTGTAGGAGTAACTGGGGTCACAGTACTTACCGATATAGGTGTTTCTAGTAATTCAGAAGAAGAACCATAAGCTTGTGAAGTACTCGATCCAATCAAACGAGACCGATTCAACTGGATAGGTGTAGTTTCAAGTGGTAAAGGCAATTTACTTGCTGATCTCCATGAACGATGGGGTAAGGGTTGATTTTCCTCCACGATTGCTGATTGGTTTTATTACAAAAAAGAAATAAACAAAAATGGGTAAACTAGGCAAAAGGTTTACCAAGGAACTGTGAACTAGAGAATACCTCCCAGTGAACTGAGAAGTACGGGTAGGCAATCTCCACGAATGTTGTGTTCAATGTATCATAGTGTGCAAGGCGTTTGACTCGGTTACCTAATGATGGATAGCAACCTATTGTTGTTCTTCCATATATACCTAAAAGTACATGGAGGCCCAATCTGTATTAGCATTGTCTAATGCAAAACTGCATAATGAGAGCATTCCCATATAATTTACGTACTTTAACGCCACCCTATATACCTGATGGTACGTGGATGAGATATGATAAACTCACATACATGGAATGAGGTATCACACTCGAAATGTAATGTAGACTAGTTAGTGACAACTGCTATGTTTTATGATGCTAGAACAAGTCTCGAGCCTAGAACCTCTAAATGTTTTGCGTTAGGTGACAATGCTCCATTAGGTTAATTGATGTTAATTTTAAGTTGATATTGATTAATAATTTACCTTACAAGTTTCACCACCTGATGTATTTGAAATTCATAGAATGCAACTAATATGATAAGAATTCTTTTTATTCAATTTTAGCAATCAAAATTGTAGCTAGTAGGGATAGAGCAATCAGATTCTTTTAATCAAATAACAAGGAACACATCTAATGCAATTTCCCTAAACTATTCCTATGAGCACACACAAAATTTTTCAATGCACAATGCAAGTTTCTATTTTCAATTCCCTTAATGTTGAAATGAACAAAAGGAAACTAATGCACATACAATCAATCAATCTTTTTGCAAGAACGAATACTTTATGACAGTTTCGTTTTGAAAGAAATGAAGACTTTTACGACACTTTCTTTTGAACAAATATTAATCAATTATAAACTAACTTTGACAATGAATTGATAGTAATAAAGAAATCATTTAAGAAACACTAAACAATCAACGCCAAAGTAGGGCTAGCAAACCAAACACAAATTGATTTTAGAGACGCAAGCATCATTGATCTTTCAGTAAGCAGAAATAGAAGTAAATTTTGGAAAAAAACAATTCAAAGGAGGTATTCTTGTCCTAAGGAGGATCAACACAAGCTTTAATGGGAGACAATGCTCTTCAGAGCATTGTCCCCAAGCCAAGGGTGCTCTACAGCGCTCTGTGTCCTGACCAAGCCTACATTGTTGCTAGAGAGGCCATTCTAGGGGCTTTCAAGTACAATTTTTTTACCAAAATCCACTTCAAAAATGTTGAAACAAGATCAATGGAAGCAAGTAAAGTCTACTAGGGTGTATTAGGATGAAGGTAAACTACCAAGAACAATGATCTTTCCCCAGCGGATTCGGTAATTTGTTATGTGGAATTTTCCATATATGGATAAACACAATTTCCCTAGATCGGTAGCTACATGTAGAAGAACAGATTTAAAGCACTTGAACTTTTACTATAGAAGATAAATAAGACAAGGGACCTACTTGTTATCTTTCTCTTTCCCTTTGTCTCCTTTGTTTGGCTCCTATCACTCCTTCTCAAACCTAATCCTCTTGACAAGTACTTGCAATCGTGAACAAAAGACAAAAAACCAATCGCAGCAAGAGATCTATCTACTATAAGCAAATGGAATTGAAATCATTTGCACATATAATCATCATACATTAAGAAAAAATATGGGAAAAGGTGTAAAAAAATTTATTAAGTAGAAGGAATAATTACAACCATGAAGTCTGCTCCATTGTCACTCTTCCAGCTAGGGGTTCCAACCAACATCACATCAATAGCACAACACTCTGGCAGCATAACACTACTTTCTTACAATCTCAATCCTCACACCAATAGTATCTCCTTACAAATTCTCAAATTCCATCCCTTGATCACTTATATGAGTGCTCAATTTATAGGAAAATGGAGGAGGTTTGGTCATAAATGAGGGTATCAAATGGCCTTCCAAAATTAGAGCTAGTTTCCATGGAGGAAGGATGAGAGGATAGGAGGTTACTTAACTCATTCCCTATCCTATTTTGAGCTCGTATGAGATGATAAGTGTGGGAATATTCTAGATGGCTCCAGAAGATAATAATATTCCTAGAACACTATGATGATTTCACTCAATCTCACATAGTGCAGGTCAAAGTGGGCCTAAGTGCTTTAGAAAGAACTCTGACATGGGCCTACCCGCACTGAAGCACACTTACCTCTAACCAAGGGTACGTCGGTCCCTCAAGAAGTCATGTCAAGAGGGTTTCAGGCCAAGAAACTCTCAGGGAATGAGGCATTTAAAGTGATGAATTGTCTAGGGCATGTAGCAACTTAATTGGGGTTTGATGAGACCTAATGGTACTGATATAAATGATGGGAGTGATCTGGCCAAATGGATCTGTAACACCGGGCCATAAGGTGTCCAGGTGGTGGGGACTAGAGTTACATAAATATTTTATTGTTGGTCTATTAAAATACATCATTAAAGGTAGGAACCATTTGTTGGTTGGGTAAGATACAACTACTCGGGTATGAGAAAGGAAGGTCGGTAAGTAAGGGGGTACAATTTCATTTTCCTACTTGCATAAAGCCTGCTTGAAGGGGAGGGACATTAAAACAATGACTCAAAACAAAATATTGCATCGTAAGACCACAGGTAAGGTTCATGGGTATGGGATTACCTCGATTCAACACATCATGACATGGTAGAATGGCTTTCATAACTTATATATTTCTTGAAGAAAAGAGTGTAAGGACAAAATATCATATGGAAGGATGAACTACTTGAAGGTCCATGGCTTAAAAACTACCCAAAGAGCAAATGAAATTGTTTGTAAATTACCACTACAAATATAACATCTTCTCCTTACAATGAGGCTGTAAATCTGTAGAAGCAAGAAAGTACTTTGTCATAGTTAGGCTGGCATTTGAGAAATTGGTTTGATATGGAATCAACAAGGTAGTGATGGAAACACTCATGGAAACAAAAGTTTGGAGAAAAGTAAAATAAAATCTGTACAAACATTAATCTCTCATAGCTTGAAAAAAGTGGTAGAGAAAAGTTTAATCTCTCCTACATTGACAGAACTGGTGGTCAAGATCAACACATACAAGAAATTTGTTGTGGAATATTATCAAAACTAATAGAAGGATATGAAAGAGTGTACAGTAAGAACCTTGACAAACATGGCCACTTTAACTTGCAACATTCTTTGTAGGGAGAGAAAATTATGTTTCCTTTTTCCAAACATGTATGTTAGTGTATTGCAGTTTAATGAATATGTTTTCCTATTATCATATATGGTTTCATACTTTAACAAAACATTTGCCAAAACTTCACAATGTTTTATTATTTAGTGAAAGGTTTGCTAAGATCTTACAAGATTTTATAATTCAGCGAAAGATTCGCCATGACTCTAGTGAGAGATTCACCAAAAAATTTATATATACATATTATATTATTGATAAAATCACCTCCCATTTTTCCTATGTATGATGGGGATTTGCCCATTTATTATACATATAAATTTAGGGTGGTTCTTAAAATTTTCCCTGGACATATATCACTTTGGTCATTGAACATAGGCTCAACAAGTCTTCCTTCTAATAGTGGATTTGCTTCTCCAATATCACTGTACATGGGCACAATTTTCCACCTCTACTCACATAATTATATTTCCTCCAATACCACTACACATCAAGTTGCTCACAAGGTCTTCTATTGCTCCATATTCACTTGCACAATCAAATCCAAAACTAAGCCTTCTTAAAATTACAATGCTCCTCCAAGGTCACCGAACATACACTCAACAAGACTTCCTTCTAATAGTGGATTTGCTTCTCCAATATCACTCTACATAGGCACAAATACCAACTCTCATAGTTGGCTCTCCGCATCACAAATATTGCACAATTAGCTCCAAATCTGCCAGCAAATCACAATCCCTTAGTCCATAAAGGTGACTACATAGTAGGATTCATAACCAACTGTCATCTCTTTCTTTGTTGTATAAAATTAAATGGACACAACTCTACAATCATCTACTCAAAAATCAGAAGTTCTCAAACCCTCAATTAACCTTGACAAAGCCTAAGCTTCTCAGTCATGCACCAACAACTCCTAAGGCCTCTCAACCCTGAAACAAGTATTTTTGCAACCCCTTCCCTCAGCTTGGATTCTTGTATATTAGCTCATAGCTCTTGTTCTTCCTTCACTCATCTTTAAGGATACTCAACCCCTCTTCCAGGTATCATTCAATCCTTTTGTCCCTCTTTACAATGGAATATTAGAGCTTCGACCCTCTCACACAACATTGAAGTATGGAAACCCTTAAAGAAAGATACTCACAACCTTCTTTCCTAAACAAAACACCTTAAAGCAATATATTGATATAGAAGAATAGTTTGACCTCCTACCATTGGAATAGTTGCACTTTCAAATAAAAAAACTCCCCTTCAATCATCTACGATTCTCCTTCTCAACTCATGATCTTCTTAAAATGGATTGTAATGAATGTCATGATGTGTATCCCTTATATGCCTAGAAGCTTCCTTTAGTAATAAATAATTATGTTCAATCCCTTCACTATGTGCAAGGTCGGCCCCATCATACATAACTACTGCTATAAAACCTTCTAATTAAAATTATATCATCCCTTAATAGCCAAACATGCTATAAACTTTCTAATTAAAATTATATCACCCCTTGAAAGCCAAACATATCATCATAAAGAAAAGATTTGTGGTAGTTAAAAACCTTATCTATAACCTTAAGTCTTAAAAACTATTTTTCATGTATAAGCCCTAAATTTGCTACCACAAATAATGAAGGTACCTACCACCTATTAATCCAAACCTCTTAACAAGAGGCATCTCAATAAGTATTCTTTAGTTCTCTCGTGTAACCAAAGTGTTTTTTATTGGTTGCTTGTCTCTAAGATATATTGTATTACACTAAATAACAAGTTGATGTATGAAGACTCTCCATCATGATACATTATGAATAATCCATAACAAATTTTGACCTCACTCTTCTTTGACATTGTTAATTTTATTATATGATGATGATGATGGTGGTTAACGTCCACTGAGACCAGACTTTGGTCTATCGGACCTAAAGAAATAGATTATTTAGTTTGATTTAAGATTTTATTCCTATGCTCAAAAAGCTTGGAGAGAAGCCTCCCAAGCTCACTATAATTTTGACATTGTAAAAGGCTAGGAAGGTCAGTATTGTGTCAAAGATTATGAAACTAAGATATAATGTGGTTGTACATGGGACAGTCTAAGAGGAAGCGGTTTTCATCGTCAATGTTCCTATTCTCACAGAGATGGAAGATCCTTTCCAACCATTGTGTTTTAGGAACTGCCCAGCAACCTGTTTCACTATGGAGCTCATGAGAGTTCGTTCTAATCTTCACTATATTAATTTTCTTCTTTGAGCTAGCTAAAATAGAGAGATACTTTTGATCTTCTAGGGTGTGGTTGATGACCTTCTTATAATAACTTAATTTTGTTTTAGCTGCTAAATCTTTCTCACACCACATTTTTCTTTGAACTTAGAAGTAACAATATTTTTAATGTTATTAATGTTTTGAAATGAATTATTCTCGTTGATCTACCAATGGTTTAACCAGGCCCTCATGTCTTTATACCACCCCTGCTTGAGCCTTAGGTGGTTTTGGTTGGAATTTAAAGCTATCTTAGGAAGTCTATGATCTCCTATGTTATTGAGCTTGTGCTTATACAACAGAAGCCTAGTCATAGCTAGGCTCTCAAGAGGAAAAGACCTACTTCTATAATGAGAATAGGGTAGGGTGTATTTCTTTTAATTTTTAGGTTATACGTTATAAAGCGCTTCCAGATTTGCCCAATCTTTCTCCAGGATTCTCTAGAGATGCTGCAACACCAAACCTCACATCCATATAAGATAACATGAGTGACTACACCTTCAAAGAGGAACTTCTTTTTATCCCACATTACGAGGTTTTCCATTTTACAATTATTTTGAAGACCAAAGTAAGCTTTCCACCTGCCATTAATCATTTTCTCAATGCTATAGTTCTAATTGCGCTTGTGATGAATATCAATTCCTAGGTACTTGCAGGAATACACTTCCTCAAAGTTATTATTGTCATACATAAAATTAGCGTACGTGTCCTTCTTGGATTTGATAATCATAACTTTTGTTTTGTCAGTGTTAATAGTCATACCCATGGTAGAGAAGAAATCCTTAAGAAGCCTAAGTTGCTTATCAAGATCAAATGGACACCTTGTGAGGAGAACAATATCGTCAGCATAGAGAAGAAGGATGAAAACTATCCCAGCTAAGATCGTGCTAGCAGATCCTGATTCCTCTAGATAACCTTTGAGCTTGTTAATATAAATGCCAAAAAGGGTACGGGAGAGGGGCAACCTTTTTTAACTCCGATATTACACTTAATATCTTTCAACCACCCCTCATTGCGCTTTAGTTTGGCAATTACATTCTCATATAACCTAATAGTAGTAGCTCTCAACTCAAAAGGAACCTTTAGCTCTTCTAATCTATTCCAAAGGTTACTTCTAGGAACCGTATCGAAAGCCTCTCTAAAGTCCACAAAGCAAAAAAAGAGATTGGATTTATCATTACGAGATTCCTCCACAATAATCCTAAGCATAATGAGGTCGTCTATTGTTGAGTGGTGCCTTTTAAAACTCGCTTGGCCTTTAGCCCACTTACCTTCACTTTCAAGCCATATGATTAACTTCTCTTCCAAAATACTGCCATATAAATTCGCTAAGAGAGGGCTGATTATAATTGTTTGATAATTAGAGGGGTTATTTGTATCTCCATTTTTAAAAATAGGGATAATGAGGCTTTCAGTCCATAGCTTAGGGAACCCTTACTTGACTGCTTGATTTAAAAGCTTGTGGATGTGGGGGATGAGGACAAGGCCTCCAATTTTTAAGATTTCCATCTAGTAACCTTCAATGTCCTTAGCTTTCCCATTAGCTAGGCGTTTAACCCCAAAATCAATTTCTTCTAGAGAGAAAACTTCTTTTGTTGCGAGTAGGGTTTCAAAGTTATCCATGAAATTTGGAGATTCATAGAGCTTTTTAAGATAGGAATTCCAATCATGTAAAGCAATTTTATTATTATCTTTAGTTTTCCTAGTCAGAATCTACCTCCAAAAATTCTTAGGAGCTACCTTAGAGAGGTGTAAGAGATTCTCTTATCTTTTACGAATGTACTGCCTCTTTTTTCTTTTAGTTATGGCTTTGTATATTTTTATCTTGCCCATTTTGAGAGATTCATCAACTTCCATAATTTCTCTCCTTGCCCTTTTACAATCTTTGTCATACCATGGGTTGGTTTTTCTATTTCTTTTATTATTTGAAACTTCAATTGAGAACTTGTTAATAGAATATGAGAGGATTGTAGTAAAATTATGATAAAGGTCTTCTATGTTGTCTATACTAGATAAAGTAAGAAAATTAGTTTTTAACTCTTTTAGAAAGACATCGTTTTTATTTCTATCAAGTATTAAGTTCTTTTGGCTATAAGGATTATTTTCTATGGGATCTCTATGCATGACAAGGTTGAGAGTTATAAGTAAAGGCCTATGATAAGAGTCATGCTCGTGGTTCTTTAAGATGTCAAAATTTATTATTTTGTTGTATAAAGGGAGATCAGAAATAAGATAGTCTACCACACTGCTACCAAGCCCATCGATGCAGGTCATCTGGCTAGAATTGGGCCACTTCTTTAGACCATTGCAAATTATGAGATCCTGAGCACTACAGAGCTTAACTCGCTCTGACCCAAACAGATTCTCCGTGAGGTCTTTAGAGCTCCTCTTGTACCTATTAGCCAGAGTAGGGTCTTCGTCCAGCCAAAGAGGATTAGGGCTAGAATGATTGCTTAGAATAATAGCTTGTGTGCTTGAAGTTTGAGCATTAAAGTCTTCTATTAAAAGGGTATTACCTTCATTCCTTACATTAGAAATATCATCCTCCAAACCATTGTAAGGACTATTTCTATCTAGATTCTTCTTCTTATAGAAGTTAGGATTCATGGGGGGGAATAACATATTGCTATGTAGGTCTTTTTATTATTAATGTCAGTGATCTCTATCCAACTATATTGGTTGTAAGGGTCGTTTTTATAAATCCTAGCATGGGGTGATATGTTCTTCTTAAAGTAACAAGCTATTCCCCTAATGCCTCTATGGGAGGATCGCTTGTTCCAGGTAGACCATAGCGTAAAGCCATTTATGTTGGGGACCTTAGATTCTTTTTGCTCCCAAGTTTCAACAAGCAAAACAATATCAACATCATTTGAGATCCAGCTTAGCTTGGAGCCTTTGTTCCATGGAAACCCCCGACAGTTCCGAGAAAGAATCCAGAGCATGTTGAAGTACTAATTAGTAAAATCCTTTTGGTTTCTATTTTGAATAAAGGCTTTTCTATTTCTGATTATTGCCCATTTTCCTTCCTTTCTAGCTTCTTTTACCTTTTGAACCTCCTTCCTTAATTCTGCTTGATCTTCTGGGATGATATCTTCATTCATAAATATTCCTATTTGATCTAAAAATCACCCTATGAGTGATCTCAGTTAAGAATTATTAATTGAAGGTATTACAGAATCATGTTTTGGTGTGTGTCTATGTTATTTAGGCAACGGATCGATCAGATTGTAGATACACAGACACTTGAAATGGAAAACAGCAGAGAAATACAGTAAGCAAATACAAGAACACAAGAAATTAATAAGGAGCTCTCCGGTCTAGCTCTCAGTGGTGACCTTCTTTTATTGTGTCTTGAAGTAGAGAATTACAATGAAGGAGCTCAATGTGAGTCTCCTAAACTAGAATTTGCTTGGCAGGGTGGTTCTTGGATGCCCCAAGCCACTAGAGTGCACAGACTCTTTCCCTTACCAGCTTCTTTGACCTCTCTGGTCTTTAATGGAAGGAACCCTATGTGGTGCTCAGTCCTGACAGATCCCCTTAGGGATGGCTTGAATCTCTTAGGCTCTCTGGTGCTCAACATTGCCTTTGGTCAACTCAACCCTCTGTCTTCTTTCTGCTTTTTTCTTCACTGTATTTTCTTCGCTTTTTTTCTCTCTGTCTTTTGTTTCCTTCTTTTCTTTGTTCTTCCTCTCTCTATTCGGTGTCGTTTGCTTTATATGTGCATGGCTCTAAATTCATTCGAGCTCATCGCTGTTTGATTCCCCTTCCACTTCCGTCAGACCACCTTCTGCAGCTTCGCTTGGAGTTCCCTGTCTCAGCATCATCATCATGCTCACAGGGAGTGGCCACTTGTCCTCCTGTAACTACACCAGATTGCTTCGTCGGTTCAGTTTTTTAGTTACTTCGTGGAATGAGTCATCTGCCACCTTGGGAGTCAAATCAGACCTCAAATTCTTATAGATCGCATCTTTATCCCCTGTCAATTCCGTCTTTCCCATCGAGCGCAATCTCAGTCGTTAGATCTAGAGCCCCCAAATCCGACGCCATTCACTCATTTCGCGCGGTTGACTTGCTCGACCGTTAGCACATGATTAGTGGTAGTTTTCTTTCTCATCCACTTGCCACGCGTTGGGCATTGAGTGGAATCGATCCTTTTTTGCCAAAATTGCTTACTGCCCAAGGATTCCACTGATAAATACCGCCCGTCTTTTGGAGCGCGGGTCCCGCTTTGTGTTTAGCCTTTTTCCCCATGGTTTTACTAGCTCTCATGCGACTGAGCGCTTGGGGCCTCTCCTTCTCAGGGGCTACTTTTGCCTCCTGCACAGTCTCCATGGCCCTCGGTCAGTGCGCTTTGACTGAGGTCTTCATCGTTCCTTGTTGGCTGCTAACTGCCACTCTTTAGAGGTGTTTCTGATCATTGCTCTTAATTCTTTGAAGTCAAAGTTTTGTGCCAATTTGATACAGTTATGGTTCTCTGATTTTTCTTCATGTATCCAATTTGGATCATGGCCTTCCCACTGAAAAGATTTTGGACCACTAAAAGTTGCTTTTCAAGCAATGACTAAGTGAGGGTACTATTTTCTCACTTGTCCAATCTCAATCCACTTTACACTACTTGGCTTTGAACCCTTCAGCCCTACTCTAAGGTACTCAACATCTCCTTTGCACGTTGTCCTCAACTTCCTGTCCAAGACGGTGTCTTCTTACAATTTGTTAAGATATTCAGGTAGTAGGTCATCAATAGAAGGCAATTGACTCTACTCTTCAGGATCCTCAATCAGTGAGGGCTCAAACAATCTCAAGCAGTCTACATTTATGACTGAGTAGATGTGCATGTAAGCTGGTAGATCAAGGCCAAAAGCATTCTCACCAATCTTATCAAGTATTTTTAAAGGTCCATACTTGATAGGCTTTAGCTTTTTACCTTCACCTTACATCATGTCCTTGCCGATATATAGCCAAGCTTGGTCACCAACTTGGAGACTATGCTCCATCCGATTCTTGTCATGCCTTGCCTTATATTTGGCTTGGCCTTTTTCTAGCTGTTCTTGCACTACCTAGTGGATATCCCACATTTTTTGAATGAACCTAGTTTCCTTGTCCACATCACTATGTCCCTCAACTGTGGTATCTCTACCAAAGACAAAATCCAAAGGAGACCTTGGTGTGAAACCAAAACATGACTCAAATGGAGATCTCTGTGTAGAAGAATGTTTTGCTCTGTTGTAAGCATGCTACACGTAACACACATGTTCATCCCAAAGCTTAGGATGTTTGCGACAATATCCTCTGAGTAACTGGATCACTATCCTGCTAACTACTTCTGCCTGGTCATAAGTTTGTGGATGAAAAGTTGTGCTTTTCTTTAGTTTGGTGTCCATCAGTTCCCACAGACTTGACCAAAACTTCCCCACAAATCAGGTGTCTCGATCAGATACAGTGGAAGTGGGTAATCCAAAATGAACCCATACATGTTCAAAGAACAGTTTTGCAGTTTGTTCAGCTGTAACCTATTTATTACAAGGTATCAAAACACACATTTTGCTGAACCTATCCACAAAAACATATAGATAATCATGACCCTTTCTAGATTTAGGCAGTCCCCCAACGAAATCCATGGAAACACTTTTCCAAGGGTGAGAAGGTACTGGTAATGGAGTGTACAAACCTAGTTTTCTGTTGTTGGGCTTGCTTTTAGCACACATAGTGCACCCTCTTACATATTTAGAAACTGTCTCATTCATTTTTGGCCAATAAAAAAATCTTTACAGTTGTGCAATTATTTTACTTACCCCAAAGTGACCTTATATCAGAGAAGTGTGTGCTTCTCTAATTATCTTTACTCTCTCAGTTTGTGGAATGTAGGTTTTCCCACAACGGTATAAGAGTTGGTCCTTTACATGATAGTCCAATTATTCTACTCTTTTTCCTTCACTCAAAGTTGCATATACATCCCTAAAGTCCATATCTTGAGCATATTGTTTAATGTAGTTTCATGTAGCACAAAATTATGCTTAAGTATAGTAGATGCATTTATAATGGGTTTAGATAACATGTCTGCAACTTTCTTATGTATGCCCTTTTTGTATCTGATGACTAAATCAAACTGTTCTAGAAAACCCATCCATCTGTAATGTCTTGATTGCTGCAACTTAGGTTGGGAGTGTAGATATTGAAGTGGTTGATGATCAGTATGTATTACTGTTTCTTTGCCCATTAAGTAATGTTTCCACTCTTTCACACTTTGAACTAATGCATACAATTCTTTATCATATGTAGGATAGTTAACTATTGCAGGATTAAAAGTCTCAGGATGATAACATATGGATTTACCATGTTGTGTCAACACTGCTCCCATACCATAGTCACTGGCATCTGTTTGGATCTCAAATGGTCTTTGTATATCAATTAGTGCTAGTATAGGTGCTATACTAATCTTTTCTTTCAAGGTGTTAAAGGCTTTCTAATGTTTGCCTCCCCACTGAAACACCTTGTTCAATCCTGTTAAAGCATGTAAGGGAGCTACACTTGAGGAAAAGTTACAAATGATTCCTCGAATATTATGCTGCTCCTAAGAAGCTTCTCACTTCTGTAGCAGATTTGGGTTTAGGCCAGTTCACACTGACTACCACTTTAGAGGGATCTATTTTCAATTCACCACCCCCTACTATATGACCCAAATAATTTAGAGATGTTTTGCCAAATTTGCATTTTGAGAGTTTAACATGAAGTCTTTCTCTTCTCAAGACATCTAATGTCTGCTTAACATGATTTAAGTGTTCTTCCCATGTTTTACTAAAAATCATAATGTTATCCAGATACAAAATAACAAAATCATCAAGAAAAGTTTTGAGTACATCATTCATTAATCTCATGAAAGTAGCAGGAGTATTAGTTAAGCCAAAAGGCATAACCAGCCTTTCATACAATCCATACATTGTTTTGAAAACAATCTTCCATGCATCTTGTTCTGAAACTCTGACCTGATGGTCTCCACTATGCAAGTTTAGCTTGGTGAAATAAATAGATTCCTTCAATTGATCTAAAATATTATCTATGTGAGGAAGGGGATAACGATTTTTTATGGTTATCTTATTCAGTGCTCGGTAGTCAATGCACATTCTCCATGAGCCATCTTTCTTTCTCACCAAAACAATTGGTGACCCACATGGTGATGTGCTAGGCCTAATGAACCTTTTCTCGAGCAACTCCTACACTTGCTTCTTGATTTTAACATTCTCTAAAGTAGACAACCTGTACATTCCAATGTCAGGCAATGGAACATCTTGCTGTAAAATAATATCATGTACTATTTTCTTTTTGGGTGGCATACCTTTAGGTTCTTAAAACAAGATATCATATTCTGAAACAACCTTTTCTATATTAGCTTGTTGTTTAGCATTACAGCCATCAAATACATTGGTTTTATCAGGTTTATTTTCCTTTACAACCATCAGTATGAATTGTTTGCATGAATTTATCATTCTTTTCATCTGCCCTGAATTTATGAGAGTATAATTATTCTTGAGCTTATGAGCTCTTACAAAGTATTCAATTCCATCTTTAACAAGTAGATACTTGTTCTCAGCTCTCTATAAAATAGCTTTCCTATCATACAATTAAGGGCTTCCTAAAACAATTCCACATATATCCAAAGGAATTATGTCTAACTCAACCTCATCTACAAATGTTGACCCAAAAAAAGACTTGAGTTTGCACTGTTTAGTCACTTCTAGTTGTGCTTTATCATTCAACCATCCTAATGGCTATGGTTTCTTGTGAGGTGTAGTTGCTAATCCCAATTTCTTTACAATTTCTTCAAAAATTAACTTTACTTGTGAACCACTATCAAGAAAAGTATCAATCTTTTGATATTTGGAAACAACTCGAATATGGAAAAGCTCATGTATTTTTCTCTCATTTTCTTCATCAATAACAGATTGAGCAGAATTACTAGTAGATGCCTCATAATTCTTACCTTTTATACTCGCAACTGCAATAGTTATTTCATCTCTTGAGTTTGACCCCAAATCTTTCTGAATAGCTGCAACAATATTCTTCTTCTTGCACTAGAACTTCTTAGGTCTCAGCTCTAGATGCAAAATCCAACAATGCTCATCATCATGCCCATCCCTTTTACAGTGAGTGCATGAAGCTTTGCTTTTCTGTGTAGTGTTAACCTTCCTTGCTTTCCACTTTTGCTTTCTTTTCTCCTTGCTCTTGCTTGCAGTGGGTTTGGATGGTCCCCCAACTTCTGGATTTCCATTCTTTCCTCTGGCTTCTAGATGAGTAGCTTGTACAGATACCTCATCTATACTAGTGGGACTAAACATGACGATGATATGCCTCATTTAGCTGCGTAGACCACCAATGTACTTCAATAGAGTCTCTGGTGAGTCTAATGAGACTCCTAGAATCAATGCTCTTTTTCTAAATTTTTGAGTGTACCCTTGCACACTTTGCCCTTTCAACAATTGAGGAGTTTGCCAACTCATCATGGCTTGTTGCATGTAGACCAATGGATAGAACTGATTTTTTACTGTAGAAACAAATTCACTCCAGACAGAGATGGTCTTACCATGTCTTTTCATGTCAGCTTGGGTTTTTCCTTCCCACCAAACCAAGGCAGTGCCTCCTAGGTGTAGTCTTACTAGCTAAATTTTGCTCTTGTCTAAATCGATGTTCTATACTTTGCAATAAACATCAATTTGTCTAATCCAATTGTCCAACTTTTCAGCATTTAATTCTCCATCATATATAGGCAAATCAAATTTAACATCTAGCTTGATTAAAGATGCCTTCTTTTTATGCACAGGGCTATTAGGAGGGGTGAGGAAGCTTTCCTCTTTCCCTTTTCCTTTGGAGTGGTCATGGAAGTGAGACTCATCTTATTCTTTGTCTTGTTTAGAACCTGATGAATCTTCATCTTTATGCTTTCTAAAGTCCCTATACATTTCTTCTACCATGGACTTTATCGCTAGGAAACTCTCTATGAATTGACGGTCTAGTCCCACATAACCTTCTTCTAACATTGTCTTTCGAGGATAGACTCTCCCAATTTCAGGATTAGTTTCGACCAACTCTCCTTCTCCTAATTTGAGCTTTTATCTAGTGAGCATTCAACAGCTAAATGAACACAAGGTTGTCTAACCTTACAACCTAAAGCTCTGATACCACTTGATCTGAAAATCACCCTGTGAGTGATCTCCGTTAGGAATTATTAATTGAAGGTATTACAGACTCATTTGCTAGTGTGTGCCTGTTTTATTCAGGCAACGGATCGATTAGATTGCAAATACACAGACACATGAAATGGAAAATAGCAGAGAAATACAGTAAGAAAATACAAGAACACAAGAAATTAATAAGGAGTTCTCCGGTCCAGCTCTCAGTGGTGGCATTCTTTTATTGTGTCTTGAAGCAGAGAATTACAATGAAGGAGCTCAATGTGTGTCTTCTGAAACAGAATTTTCTTGGCAAGGTGGTTATTGGATGCCCCAAGCCACTAGAGTGCATAGACTCTTTCCCTTACCAGCGTCTTTGACCTCCCTAGTCTTTAATGGAAGGAGCCTGATGTGGTGCTCAGTCTTGACAGATCCCCTCAGGGATGGCTTGAATCTCTCAAGCTCTCTAGTGCTCGACACTGCCTTTGGTCAGCTCGACCCTCTCTATTCTTTCTGCTTTTTTCTTCATTGTCTTTTCTTCACTTTTTTTCTGTCTTTTGTTTCCTTCTTTTCTCTATTCTTCCTCTTTGTCTTCGGTGTCTTCTACTTTATCTGTGCATGACTTTAAATTCATTCGATCTCATGGCTGTTCGATTCCCCTTCCACTTCCATCGGATCGCCTTCTGTAGCTTCACTTGGAGTTCCCTGTATCGGCATCATCATCAGGCTCATAGGAAGTGGCCACTTGTCCTCCTGTAACTGTGCCAGCTTGCTTCGTCGATTCGATTTTTTAGTTACGTCATGGAATGAGACATCTGCCACCTTGGCGGTAAAATAAGACGTCAAATTCTTATAGATCACGGCTTTATCGCCTGTCGATTCTAGCTTTCCCATCGGGTGCGATCTCAGTTGTTAGATCTGGAGCTCCCAGATCTGACGCCATTCACTCATTTCGCACGGTTGACTTGCTTGACCATTAACGCACGATAAACGGTGGTTTTCTCTCTCCTCCACTTGCCACGCATTAGGCACTGAGTGGAATCACTCCTTTTTTGCCAAAACTACTTACCGACCAAGGGTGCCCCTGATAAATACTGTCGGTTTTTTGGAGCACCGGTCCTGCCTTTGCCTTTAGCCCTTGTCCCCATGGTTTTCCGAGCTCTCATGCAACCGAGCGCTCGGGGCCTCTCATTCTCGAGGGGTTTGCCAAGCGATGCGCTTCCCAGGGGCTAGTTTGACCTCCTGCACAGTCTCCATGGGCCTCGGTCAGCGCACTTTGATCGAGGTCTTCATCATTCCACGCTGGCTACTAACTGCCACTATTTAGAGGTGTTTCTCATCGCTACTCTTAATTCTTTGAAGTCAAAGTTTTGTCACGATTTGATACAATCATGGTTATCTGATTTTTCTTCATGGATCCAATTCAGACCACTGTTCCTTTTAGACTTGAGGTTTTACTAAGTATGTCATACTTATGATCAGTAGAGCTCACCTTTATTCAGATCAGTCTTTCTTTATTTTCAGTTAATTTCCCCAACCTTGTTGCTTCTGTGAGACACTGTTTTAATTTGTAATCTATTATGTAATTCTGTTTGCGCTATGGCTAAGGTGTCCTCATCTACCTCCTCTTTTAAACCGAATATTATAAGATTCAAGGCCCTTTTGTTACATTCTTGGTCTAATTCTATTAATTTGTTCATTTCATCTTTAATTGGTTTGATATCTAATTTATCTACCACATTATTTAATGTGAGGCAGCTATTAACTTTTTCTTCTAGATCTTTAATCATGTCCTTCATTTTAAAGCATACTTATAATTTTTATTAATACCACCCTTAACGCTTTGTCTCGGCAACAATAGCTTCAAACTGTTACATTATTATTAATGCTCACCATAATCAATAGCCCGCAACAATCATTTATCATGATTCCATAGTAAACAGTCAGTTATCATGATTCCATAGTAAACTGCAAGTTATAAAGTATCTAGATATGGCAATTTCGTATGAATGTATGCTTCTCCAAAATTGCCTAAAATATTAAAGTAGAAAATGTCATTTTTGAAGTATACGAGGATTTTGGATTTATATTATTATTAGCTTTAATTAAGAAAATATAACGAGATAATTTCCTTGCTATACAAAATGCCATATAAGGATGATTCGCAGTCCTACGATTAAGAGAGAGTTTTCGTTTATTTTAATATAATAGTAATTGTTTTGGATTGACTATATGGAAGGGTCAACTAGGTTATGAGAATGGAATAGAAATTGTATGTCCAAAATTTAATTGGTAATATTTTTAGAAAATGAGATTATGGGTCCTTGGAGCTGGAATTTTGTTTTACTTTCATTATTAAGAAATATGGTTCAAACCAAACAAAGTTAAAATAACTATTTTAAGTGAAATGAATGAAATGTCATTGTCTTTGTATTCTTTGCATGTAATTTATACAGAAAACATACATCTATACCAAAAAAACAACCACTTGGCTCTTGTTAAATTAATTGACACTAATTATGATGTAAATGATAGACATTTAAGCTCCACCAAATATTCTAATTTTTTTAAAATAATAGTTACATATCAAACATTATGTTTTTTATGTCTTTATAATTAAATTTGATAATTAAATTTAATTATAAAAATGTCATAAAAAATTGTCATGAATAAGTTAGGGTTTTTTGGACTTATAATAGGAATAAAACATAATATTGGTTTATGGTATTCTAACAAATCTTTTTTAAAAATCAAAATTCCAATAATAAACTGAGGCTATTAATATTATTGAATTGAGGCTATTAATATTATTGAAAGTTTATATATATATATATATATATATATATATATATATAAATTATTATTATTATTTAAAATAAAACTATAATTTAATTGATTTTTCTCATTTTTTAAATGTTAGTTTTTATAATATTATAATGAATTATTGCTGATTAATTTCATATTTATATATCATTTAATTTAGATTAAAAAAAAAATTATAAAAAAATAATTTTGATTAAAATGTTAGCCATTTAATGTATATAATTTCATTTGTATAATTTTGCTAAAATGTTTAGCCATTTAATATAAATAATTTAGTTAATTAACTAAATATGTGAAACTTAACCTTCCTAAGATGCTTAGCCATTTAATATATATAATTTCATTAATTAACTAAATATGTAAAACTTAATCTGTCCATGAATAAATAATTAATTTTCACAAAATATTTAATAATTTAATTTATATAATTTCGTTAATGAGCCATATAGTAAAACTTAATCGATCGATGAAGTAATAATTGATCGTCGTAAGGATGTTCTTCAGTATGAATTAATCATTAATGTTTAGATTTCAGGTATATCGATCGTCCCCCGTCCTCGGAAGCGTTAGGAAATGACTCGTCCTTCATGAACAATCTCTTGGCCTCTAAGGGGTTCCCTTGTTAATTCCTCAATTGTCAGATCCAAAAGACTCTCCACATCCAGAAAATCAGCGGCCTGCAAAGCAAATACAGATATTGCAATGTGCATCAGAAAGAATTTACAATTATATCACTCAAGAAAAAACGAATGGCATTTTTATGTAGATTGTAGATTTTTGAAATATTTTCGAATCAAAGATTTATAAAGGAAACTAAATAATTAATTTATTCTATTAATCTGCTTAAATCACATAAAGAAGAAGTATTAAATCTAAATATATTTCCGAAATGAATATTCACAGAAACCTCAATTCAATAATTTATATCTATAAATTCAAAATTTCCAGAATAACAAAAATAGAAATACCCATGTATCAGAAACCAACATTTGGAATATATTTACCTTCATGAGATCCAATAACATTACAATATCCAAATTGGTGATGAAATTCAGATCCCATGCCTTCACAAGGTGGGGAAGTTCAGAAGAGTTGCGTAGGTGATACTCCATGTATTTAAACATCTTTTCCAGTGTCTCCATTGATATATCACTAACAGGTACCGCCTCGTGACGGAGTTGGGTTGCCCCGAAAAAGTTTATCATTCCTTTTATCACTTTCGATTGCATTGCCACCTCTTTATCCACTGAAATTACTTTGCCATCACTACATATGAACATTACTCTCACGGGATTGAGACCGGCTTCACACCTAACAATCACACAATAATGATATCTATTAAACAACTACAAATTGCAAACTTTTAAACAACTACACATTGCAAACTTTTAAATTTATTTTAAGATTTTTGGAACATTTCCTAATCTTACATACATGAAAAATTTAATTATTTGACTTCTCTTTCTTAGATTCAGAAATATCCAAAAATTCTTAAACAACATAGAAATACCTATTACATATTTATCTATTTATAAACAAATCAGACCAACTAAAAAAAATTATCAACAAGTATATCAGCCTTACATAGAAATACCTATTACATATTTATTTATTTATAAACAAATCAGACCAACTAAAAAAATTATCAACTAGTGTATCATCCATTGAAGGCTGCCATTTCAATAATCGGCCAGAGACCTTTATCGCAAACATAATTTTCTTACAGACAAATTCAGAAGGGATAAAATACCCACCAACACTACTAGAAAATGGAGCGTAGAGAGAGTGGAGTTTGAATTTGGATTAGAATTCGATAGAATTCAATAAAAATTGGTATAAAATATTTTTAATTCTGATAAATATATATAGATATAAAAACTATGTATTTTGTTAATTTTTATTTTAATTCATTATAAATTTTAGATAATTTATAATAATTTTATATAATATAATAGTTCTAATTTTATATAATATAATAGTTCTAGAAATATAATTCAATTTTTTTTTTTTTTTAAGATTTTTTCTTTTTTTTCAAAACTTAAATTTAACCTAAGTCTTTAGTTTGAAAACTTATTTGTGTGGAATTCTTACTTAGTAGATAAATACATATTATAAAAGTACTTATCTACTATGTTGTATGGGTTTTTGGAACTAGGGAATGTTGGGAACTTCTGTATCAATTTCCACAATGACTAAAAGTTTCCCCAAAACTAAAATTACAGAAAACCACTAATAGAAAATGGTAATATTATATAATTTCATATATATATATATATATATATATATATATATATATATATATATATATATATATATATAAAATAATCAAACTTAATATTAAATCAAAATATTCAAATATTAAAATAAATAAAATATATAAATAATAAATATATAATCTCTTTTATATATATATATATTCTTTGGGTGTCTCTGGCTTTGAGTCTCTTTCTTTTATATATATAAAATATTAAAATGTCACGTTCATTATGACACATGATGAGTCTTTGAAATAATCTAGCTTAAAAATACAAAGAATAGTTTTACATATGTTTCTCTATGCACACACAATCTTCTGTGATATATATACATAAACCACAAAAGAAATACTCATCATCATGACATCCCCTTACATCGAGTTGCCACACTCTTCCTTAACCCATTAAGAGATTGTTCTAGTTTCTCAAATAAGGATATCGCCATTAAGGATGTCTTTGGCCTTTCTTGTTACTAAGGTTCTTTTGTGGGCAACAATGTCTCTACTGACTTTGTATTCCCCAACCCCAAACTCTAAAACTCCAAAAAAATTAGTCTTCAAAGCTCATTGAACTTTCCCAAACTCCCACTCAAACGGTAATATTCCCATACAGTTCCAAAGCTCCTTGGGAAAGGGGTTTCCCAACTCTTGAGAGGGGTTCAAGTTTACAAGAGCTTATCTACTATTTATCAAAATAAAAAAATAGTTAGAAATAAATTCTAGTTCACTTCTTCCTTTTCTACTTTCTTGAATTTTCCACTCTCCAAAGCAAAGAATAAATTTTTAATATTATTTCTTTTCACCATTATTTTTATTTCCTTTCCTTTCTCAATACACTCTAAATACACACAGTTATATACAACTAAATACTCATCCATATAATCTACTTATATCTGTCGATGATTCTGCATGAATCACAATCCTTAGTAAAGATACATCCAGTGCATGACTTTAAGAAGTAGCTTTAATGGTTAAAGGAGGTGCCGTAATGAACAAATCCATGCTGGCACGGACTTAAATTTTATCTACCCATTCGCTCTTCCAATTGAATTCACGAATTTCCAAACTTTTTACCTAAATTACGGAGAATTTGGTAACTATGTTGTCTTGTACTTCTACCTCCGTTCATGCCAATTTGGTAACTAGGTTGTCAATATCGGATAGAGGGTTCGATGAATATTTTGACATTGGATAAACAAGAATCATGTGGATAAACAAAATTTATTTAAAAAATAATTTTTACCTCAATTACGGAGAATTTGGTAACTATGTTGTCTAGTACTTCTACCTCCGTCCATGCCAATTTGGTAACTAGGTTGTCAATATCGGATAGAGGGTTCGATGAATATTTTGAAATTGGATAAACAAGAATCATGTGTATAAACAAAATTTATTTAAAAAATAATTTTATTTTTGTTTTTTAAAATATTTCAATATTTAATAATTATAGTGACTCAGAAAATATTGATGAAGTTATTTTCAATATAAATTTCAGAATATCTCGGAATTTGAGATCAAGAGAAAGATTCATAACAGATTTAAGAATATCTTAGAATCTAGTTATCAAGAAAAATCATTTTCTTAAAGGTTACATTCAGACTTTGTAATAGACATAAAAATATCTAATTAGTAATGCAAATTCCAAAAATGTTTGAAAAGAAAGATGTTTTATTTGTCTGTTGTCATTCAAGATCAATACTATAGTTTCTGTTAGATCTAAAAGTTTTGTGATTCAAAATATAGATCGATAGCTTTCTGATTAATCATATTATTAGAATTTAGTGTTTCGAACCAATTAAGATTAACCACAATAATTAGTTTGAAACTTGGACCAAATTCTAATATTATGATTAATCTAAAAACATCTATGTACATTATATCTTCTATTTTGTTTATTTGAAAAAGACTACCGTAATTAAACAACAAGAAGTTACCGTATTTTCCCCATAAGAACCGCTTTTCCCAACCGTGATCTGCTTTTCTGTTGGCTTTATCTCGCTGATCAGTTTTGTGTTACTTGTTGTCACGGCTGCCTATTGCTGATCAGCGTGGAGCCGTTTCTTCTCTTCCAGTATCCAGGCCCTGTCCGGTACAATTTTTCTCCTCTCGATTTTATCCTTACGAAAATGAATCGTTACGTCCTTTGGGTGACCGGTGGGGAGTTGTTTGTGATTTTCTCTACTTAAATTCAATAAACATTGTCTAAATTATTCCAGCAGGTTACCCATTAAAAATAACGTGGAGGTGATAACTAATGCAAGCGGGATCCGCTGGCAGCGGGTGGGTAGCAGAGCTTAGGGATCTTCTGTGTTTATGTGAAATTTTAGCTATGCAAAGCTTCCTACAGTTTTGTTTATTTGCATTCATAGGTTCTTTCTAAAAGTTATAATCTTCTGCAAATCGTCTTATCAAAGTGGACCATGTCAAGTGGGTATACATTACGTCTACAATGTTACTAAAAACTCTAACTTTAGATTTCATATGGACAATTTTATTTTTTCTTTTATGGAAACGGCTTATAATTAAGCTATTAAATTTTATATATATATCAAATTTTATAAAAATTAGTATGAAAGAGGTTGTATTCTTCATCATGTTATAGGGTGAGTATAGTAGAGAATGACTAGCATAGAGCAGTTAGATTTCATATGTTGTATTCTAAACCACCACAAAAGATATATGTTTAATTTTGTTATAATGCCTTTAAATATTGATAAAAAAATACACAAAAGACAAGGAAGAGTAATATATATATATATATATATATATATATATATATATATATATCAAATTTTATAAACCTTAATTTTTTATATGGTAGTATGAAAGAGGTTGTATTCTTCATCATGTTATAGGGTGAGCATAGTAGAGAATGACTAGGATAGAGCAGTTAGATTTCATATGTTGTATTCTAAACCACTACAAAAGATATATATGTTTGATTTTGTTATAATGCCTTCAAATATTGGTAAAAAGAATATACAAAAGACAAGGAAGAGTAATAGATATAAATAATCATTAGAATTTTTTTTATGAGAAAATCAATATTAAGAAAATTAAGAAAAAAGAAACTACATGCAATATGGTCAAATGCTATGGGTCGTGAGATGTTGAATGAAGGTTTTGTGCATTAAAGCTGGGGTGAAAAGAAGGAATCCCATGTGATATTGTTATTGTTAATATATTTTATTTCATTAATAAAAATAAAGGCAGGAAGTAAGTTCAATTTACATGCACAAATTTGTTATAATTTATTATTAAATGCAGTTTGTTCAAGATAAGAAAAATGAGTATTAGAGACTTAGTAAACATTGTACATACAATAGAGCTAAGTGTTAAAAGACTCATCTAGACATTATTATGTATCAAAAGATAAAATGATGTTGAATTTATCTATGGTCATAATAAGCCAGTGATAATCATTAAAAAAACTCGGCGAAAAAAATAAAAAAGTTTAATGAACATTTTAGTAACTAGGAATTGTTTGGGAAAGACACAACAATAAGTTAAGCTACAATAACTTGAGATAGTGTATATTCTAACTTGAATCGACTAGAAGGAAAAAAAGTCTATTAGAACGTATTACGTAAATTATATATACCCGTAAATTAATTAAAAAAATTATCCACAAATAATACCTTACCAAAGTCTCTTTAATCGACATGATTTCGAGTATCCGTTGGAGGGGAATTATTGTCAATATCATAATAAGGGAAGTCTACAAATATTTAAATCTTCTCCATAAATAAAAATGAGTGTTAAGTTAAGAGTTAAAGAGAAAAGGGGGAACTAAGTTCTTACTTGAGGATAAGTCTCCATAAATAAAAATGAGTGTTAAGTTAACAGTTAAAAGGAAAAGGGGAAACTAAGTTCTTACTTGAGGATAAGTGGCATATTTTAGAGTAATCGTGAAGTCATGAGAGAGTTGGCCATAAGAAAGCCATAATAGAAACCTATAGAAATGTAAGAAAAAAAATTGGTAAGAAACCTTAAAGGGTTGAGTGACCCAATTAAGGAGAATTAGACACTGATAATTGGAAAAACAAAGAGGGTTATCCTAATAACACACCCACACCTTGGTAATTTGAGAAACAAAATTTTTTAACCCTAATAATGCATCCTAGTAATTGGAGAAACACAGGGTATTAGCCTTCATAGCTCTGGCCTAAGACTGAAATAAATACCTTGAGCAAAAATAGACAGAAATACCTCTTTACTTTGGCAGCGAGATGGGACTAACACAATTTCCTCCTTTAGACAAGACCTAGTTTTCAAACCAGCCAACCTAAGGTGTAATCATTAGAAACCCTTGGTATGGCATGAATATCGAACCTTTCACCTATGAACATCATTGATTAACAAGGAAAGCAATGAAATTGCTAAACCTATTTGTTACTAAGGGAGCTCATAATATAAAATGGCGGAAAACATGAGAATATCCTAAGATAAATGAGCTCAGTCCCTATAATAGAATCAACAAAGGTTGAAATTTTAGAGCTCAGAGGGCATTGTGAAGCAGAATTTCCTTATCTAGAGAAAATAGAGGAAATCAGGATCTCTCGGTAAGAAACCCTAGAGAAATGAGTTAGCAATTGAAATCACTTTGGATAAATTGAAACCTTATAACAATAATTGCATTAGTTCCTTTAAAATTATAAAATGAAACAAAGAGAATAGCATGAGAGCAATAATACTCATCAAATAATTGATAAAGTGACCTTTAGAAGAATAGGGTATGGATTACCTTTTACCAGGCAACAAGCAGAACCAATTGCATACATGTCAAATGCTCTGAGGGAGAAACCATACCATCAAAACTAGAACAACATCCTTGTAAGTTAAAAACCCTAAGGAATAACAAATAATTCAAGCAATAAGGAAAAAATAACAAATGATGGCTAGGAAGGGTAACCAATCTTAGGGTTTTACCCTCATATCCATCTAACCATTCATCCTAAGGAAGGATCTAGGTTGTCCATCTGTGACTTGATCAGGCGGGTGCATCCCTCTTAACTAATGTAACATGTAAGAAGAGTGGGGGCCCATAGACCCTTGAACTTTAGTGAGTGTTGGCTTCATGAGCCCTACCCCAAGTTCAACATTAGTTAGCCAAGCAAACACCTACACTACTAGCCCTTTCAGCATCAATCTGTGGAGTGCGGACTGAAGTCTCACCCAAAGCAATATGGGGGGATACATGAACCAAGTTTCCACACTCTAAGATGGTTGTGATGTCGGTTTTATACCTCAACTCTCCCTTTGCGGAGATCGATAAGCCTTTAGTGCTTATCGATGTACTTCTCTATTAGTCTTCGAGAACCTTCATGAAGGTATGTGATCGTCCTTCACGTAACTGATGCCAACCTAAGATGATAATACCCTCATTACACAAATAAAATTTGATGTCACTAGTCCTAGGCCTTAATCACCTAATCCATGGTGAAAACCTTCACAAATAAAGGTTTAAGTTTTCTTAATTTAAATCTCATGCAGAAACATTATATTTGACTATCCAATAGTCTAAACCTTCATTAACCATTCCAACGGAACTTTGTTCAACCCTCCTTTACCTTGGTTAATTCTTAACATCCCCTCGTCTTAGCCATACCATGGTTAGACTTTGTTACACCCGACATAAACCATAATTCATTAACCCAATTTATTTCTATTATAACTGATATAATAGAAATACATGTAAAACACATTTAATCTTACCTTTATGCCACCTTGCACATGCACCGATGCTCACCTTTATCAGTTCAATCCTCCACCATTGATTTCACTCCACTAGATCAATGGCTATCACGTGATCTCCATTCATCCTCCGGAAATCATATAACTTAACTCACGTCTGTAACCATATCAGTTCTGCTGAGCGAGTTAACCTGCGTGCACCTTCTCCGCGCGATATCCTTCTGATCAGTCCAACAACGGACGGTCCTGATCACCAGATCTCAATGAGATCTAACTCTGCTGCATAAAATCTCATCGGGTCCATTTTTCAAAGATTACTCCATATTTTCTTAGCACGTGATATCCGCCCAATCACAGATTCAATGGATGGTCCGATCTCCTTTAGATGTCAACTCAACTAAGATATGGTTTATACCTTGACCATTTTTTGGAAACCACTTATGGTTTTTATGTCGCGCGAAAACCACTTACGCCTAATGAAACCACTCTCCTCTTCTTCTAACTCTTAGGTTAAATTTCCACCATTCATTTCTTCTACTTTATGCTGCGCAACTTAATCATGATCACCCATCACCTTCGACCTCACTCATTGATCTCCTAAATCCAATGACCCCTATCAATCGTCACCTCATTTCTTCGTCCTTCCCTCTACTTCGTTTTTATGCCATTTGTCAATGTTTCTATGGTTTCAGGTTTCTTCAAGGTTTCAGTATTTCATTTACATGCAACACAACTCCCTCTTGATTTAACTTTGCATGCTCTTAACACAGTCACTCCTGAATCTTGGTTGTGGTCCTTTGAATGGATTCAACCAATCCAATACAATCCTTCATATTACTTCTTCTAAGTGTTCTGCATGAACTCCACCTGCAACCTCTGTTACACAGAACTTGCTCTACTTCACACACACATTATAACTAAATTACTCCATACACACACATAAACTCAGAATCGAGTTGTTTGTATTGATAAACATGTATTTACATAGGAACTCTCTCCTTGGCCTGATCTTTTGTATGAATGGCCTTTCTTTCCTAACTCCCCTTAGGCTTACAAACAAACCTCTAACTAGATAACCAGCTAACTATCTAACTTGACTCCCCCTTCCTCTGCCTTTTTGGCTTACATTTATCCAAAAGGATTCTATAACCAATTCATGGTTTAGATCCATAAAATTCTTGACAAAATCCTAAAATCTCATCTTTATCCATAAGGATCCTCTTTAATCAAAAAATCATGAAACCAAATCCTAATCTAATATTTACAACTAATTCCCAACCTTCAACTATCTTAAATCTCTCATGTTCTCCAACAGTTTAGAACATTTACAAATATGCCTCACAATACTTAATTAATTCCTATTTTCATTAAAATCACTCAAAAGCCTAAATAATTACATTAATTTAACACTTAGGAAACCAACTTCCTTAGAACACAAGATCCCCTATGTCTACTAAAATACAATGATTTTTCTGGAGTTGAATGCTCCTGCATCAAACTTCCAAGGTAAAAGACATTCATGATCTCTTGATCATGTGTCTTCATATGTTGATAGAAAACCTCCAGGATCTGAAACATTAGTTTTTAGTTGTCTGAAAACTTTGCACCTTTGCTGCTGCTGTATGTCTGATGTCTTTTGTTTCATCTTCCTATTCTTTTCAATGAGGTTTAAGTTATGATTGATCATCCTTCCTGCTGTCATTTCCCTCATCTTGTATTGTTTCATCATGAACTGCCATAATTATTCAATCTCTGTTTCCAGGAAATCCTTGGATTGGTCCATACTTTGCCACTTACTGCTTCTTCTTTCTATTTGTTTCAGGTTGTTCCTGCTATCTACTAACTCTTCAAACTATTGCTCTACTCTTTGATGTTGTCAGATTCTATCACTTTCTCTTTTTTCGCTTATTCTTACTGCCTCCCTTTTATCCTTACCCTCTTTCATGTTTGTATCTTTCTACATTGAATCCTGACTTTCCAACATTCTTTCCAGCAATTGAACATCTATGTTCCATGGATTAAACTTTTCCACATAATCCTTTTCTTCCATATTTACTTGGCTGCTTATCTGTGCCAAATTTTCTCTAGCATCTGCAACTAAACCTGCACTCACAAAACATTTGTTAAAATAAAAATCATAAGGCTTATGTGCCTTTTCTTCCTTTGGCAACACATCAATATGATGCCCTGCTTTCTCCTCCTCTATTAACACATCAGTTTGCTGATTTAAATTCTCAAAAGAATTCAAGAGACTATCAGCTAGTCTCTCTTCCATGCCATCTGCTTCAATGATGTATTTCTACTCTTGTCCACTATAGTGAACTCCTTCCTCTGCAATCACCCTATCATACTCTGAATTTCCCAGCAAATACTGCAGCAATTCAGGTTCCCTGTGACACTTCATAAGTACTTCATTATTACTTATGACTCCTGCATCTATACTTAAATTATCAATTTGAAAATTACAGAGTTCAATAATCTCAACTGTTGCTTCACATATCAGTTCTTCATACTGAATTTCAACTCCTCGATCCACAAGAAATTGTTTTAGTCTTATAACAGCTTCAAACATCAATGTTTTACTAAAGTATTTATGTTGTTCCAAGTCCTCTACATGACTCAGAAATATTTCGATGGTTTGCTCTTCAACCTCTTCAAGCCCTCCACTTGGTTGCTTGATATCCTTCTCCACTTCTTCTTTCATAACAGAATTTAGATTTTTCCTGTCTTCTTCCTCCTTTATGACAATATCAGCAAATTGTCCTTCTTCACATGTTTCACCTACAAACATACACAAATCATAAGATTTAAAATCATGTGGCCTTTTCGTCTCACTTGAAGTTTTAGTCTTCAAGTCTTCATCTTCACCTTCACCCAAAACCTCACCTTGTTCTGGTTCACAAACGAACACTTCCATTTCCAACTCAGCTTCTTTGAGTTTTTCCATTAGCCACTTCACTTGCCTCTGTTGTAGCCTTCTCTATAACTTAGACCACTTCACTGGCTTTTTCTTCAAGACCCAACCTAGTCTTTGGTTTTCCTCAAGTATCATCCTAATATATTGATTTTTTCTTTTATCTCATCAGTCTCTTTGTCAATTTCCTCTTGACTCATTCTCTTGCCATTTGCCTTGGCATTCTCTTTCTTCACTTTTCTCTCGCTATTGTCTTCCTCAGAGCCTCTATTATGACTATTAGTAGTCATATTTTTCTCCATCTGTATGAGTTCCTCACTCAGTCACTATGAGCTATATAAGTCTCTGCAAGAACAAGTCCTCCCTGCTGCATGATACCTCACTGAGCTTTTGTCCTTTCTGCTCATTCTTTTGGCATCTCTGTAGTTCTCACTTCTGGAACCATATGAGCACTCCAGGCTCTAGAGTTCAACTCGTCTACACTTTTGAGAACACAATTGTCCTCTGGTATTTCAAACACAATTGAAATACTAGGTTTTACCACTCTCTCTCATAAAATTTTACTGACTTCCCTCATCACTCCTCTTCATGTTGTGATATTTTTTCTGAGATGCTTCATTAATTAAAATTACCTGCATATCAATGATAATTAAACCAAATATCATTTCTAGCTTTCAAAAGCTTATTGTTCAGCTTCCTTCTGAGAACACTCTTACCCTCTCTGTCCAACCTTCAGTCGGATTATTCAGGTTAACTACAACTTGTTCTTCTAGTCTTTCATTCACTTTGTTCCTTATAACATATATGGCTTTCCTTTTCTATCTGCTTCTATCAATATTTACTCTGTCTTTAAACTCAAACTAGAGTTAAATAAAACAATACTTGTATGACTTCACAAGCAGTCTCCATCCACTCTTCACACTGAGTGAATCTCCATTTTCCTTAGGAAAAGAAACATCCCTTCCTAACAGTATCATTTACTCTCATCTTATGTTATACCTTTTAATTATTAGATTCAAATAACATGATCTTCCCTTTCCTTCATATACATCTTTAAAACATAATGCAAAATTTCCTTATTCTATTCTCATATCAATTGTTTCAACCACAAGTCAGCTCTAATACCAAATGATGCCAGCCCAAGCTGGCAATACCCTCATTATGCAAATAAAATTTTATGTCACTCGTCCCATGCCTTAATCACCTGATCAATGGTGAAAACCTTCACAAATAAAGGTTTAAGGCTTCTTAATTTAAATCTCATGTGAAAACATTATATTTGATTATCCAATAGTCTAAACCTTCATTAACCTTTCCAGCAGAACTTTATTCAACCCTCCTTAACCTTGGTTAATTATTAGCATCCCCTCATCTAAACCATACCAAGGTTAGAATTTGTTACACACGACTTAAACCATAATTCATTAACCTACTTTATTTCTATTATAACCCATATAATACAAATAAACATAAAACCCATTTAATCTTACCTTTCTTCCACCTTGCACATATACCGACGCTCACCTTTATCAATTCAATCCTCCACCATTGATTTCAGTCCACCATATCAATGGCTATTGTGTGATCTCCATTGATCCTCTAGAGCTCAAATAACTTAACTCACATCCATAACCATATCAGTTCTGCTCATTGAGTTAACTTGCGTGCACCTTCTTCACGCGATATCCGTCTGCTTAGTCCATAAATGGATGATCCTGATCACCGGATCTTAATGAGATCTAACTCTGCTGCATAAAATCTCATTGGGTCTGTTTTTCAAAGATTACTCCGTACTTTCTTAGCACATGACATCTGTCTGATCATGGATTCAATGGACAGTTCGATCTCCTCTAGGTTTCAACTCAATTAAGATATGGTTTATACTTTCAGCGTGTCCATTTTCTGTAAACCACTTATGGTTTCGATGCCATGTGAAAACCACTTCAACTAACTCTTAGGTTAAATCTCCGTCGTTCATTTATTTTACTTTATGCTGCATGACTTAATCTTGGTCGTCCATCACCTTTGACGTCGCTTGTTGATCTCTTAAACCCAACGACCCCTGTGCACCATCACCTCATTTCTTCGTCCTTCCCTCTACTTCGTTTTTATGCTATTTCTCAATGTTTCTGTGGTTTCGAGTTTCTTCAAGGTTTCAGTAATTAGTTGCCCTACAACACAACTCCATCTTGATTTAACTCTGCATGCTCTTATCACAGTCACTCCTGAATCTCATTTGTGATCCTTCTAATGGATTCAAGCAATCCAATATGATCCTTCATATTGCTTCATCTATGTGTTCTGCTCGAACTCCACCCACAACCTCTATTACACAGAACCTACTCTAGTTCACACACAGATTATAATTGAATTACTCCATACACACATAAACTCGTAATCGAGTTGTTTGTATTAATAAATAGGTATTTACACAGGAACTCTCTCCTTGGCCTGATCTTCCATATTAGTGGCCTATGTTTCCTAACTCCCCATAGGCTTATAATCAAACCTCTAACTAGCTAACCAACTAACTATGTAACTTGACTCTCCCTTCCTCTACCTTTTTTGGCTTATATTTATCCGAAAGGATCCTATAACCAATTCCTGGTTTAGATCCATAAAATTCTCAACAAACTCCTAAAATCACATCTTTATCGCGAAGGATCCTCTTAAATCCAAAAATCATGAATCCAACTCCTAATCTAATATTTACAACCGATTCCCAACCTTTCAACTATCCTAAACCTCTCATGTTCTCCAACATTTGAGAACATTTACAAATATGCCTCACAATACTTAATTGATTCCTATTTTCATTAAAATCACCCAAAAGCCTAAATAATTACATTAATTTAGCACTTAGGAAACCAACTTCCTTAAAACACAAGACCCCCTATGTTTACTAAAATACAATGATTTTTCTAGAGCTAAATGCACGTGTATCAGTAACCCTAACAAGCGATCTTGGGACTTACGTGCTTTTGTAACTACTTTGTTGTATAGTTCTCTGAATTCTCTTAAGTGTTCACCAATTCTATCATGCAATTTAGATTATCTTTGCGTAAATATATATCTCTACTTGCATTCATATAGCAGAGGAAAACATATAGATTCGTTCATCAATTTAGCAATAAAATGTAAACCCAATGCTTAACATAACATAATCACATGTAATTGATAGAAGTAAAATAATTTCATAATACTCTTCTTTATTGATGATCTAGATGTTTAGTACAGACTCTGACTACCAGGCGCACACAGCTATAGGGGTCTGCGCACTCAGCTACAAACTTCTAGCCTAGGACTCTATGCACTCAGCTGCGGAGCCTTCTCCCTATTTGAAGACTCTCACTCTTAGCTCCTTATAGACTCATCAATGACTCTATCCCATCAACTCTACCGAACTTAACTAAAAACTGACTTAAACTCCTCTAAGACCTCCTTTTTATACAATCCCATGGTCCACAGACCAAAGGCAAATCTCATCAAGCTGAAACAACCTATTAAACTAAGTGAGGAAACCCTTTTTGAATCTTAATATCTTCACGCTCCGCAGTCACAAAATGCAAAGAATTTACATTTCTTTATTCAAAATTTGGGATTTCTGCCCCAAAACTTGGGTTTTTAACCCCAAAATTGACCCGAGGGGACCTATCCCCACCAGGCCCCAAACATAAACATGGTGACTCACCCTCGAATGACTCAACAAGCATGGATATCTTCCCACAAAGACCTCCTAGCTCTACTTGGACTACTGCAACTTCAATGACGCACTGAGTTGCCCCCTACATCTTCTCCTCAACCAGATGCTCTGTCCCTGGCCCTGTACTATCTCACTGTATCTTCTGTTGAGTCACCTACACACCAGCCACCTTTCCTTCAGTGGTGGCCGTGAGTGCATAGGCTTCATCAAGCCAGGGCCCGATTCTGGTCTTAAGGATGCTCTCTTTGCATTGCGCTACATCCACATGATCCTTTAATACCTTTTCCTCTTGCATTTTTGCTAGCCTCTTTGTAAGGGCGACGGTGCGTATCGTCACTTTAATTTCGTCATATCATTGCTACAACCCCCTGGCCTTTATTTCCAACCTTTGGAAGGTGGGATCCTCCTACAAATTGGTAACCACTTCGAGCACCTACTCAAAGAACATGGTACACTCCATTACGGTGTTGTTTACTGCTGCCACAACACCCTTCATAGAGGTCTCCCACTGCTCTCTAACTTCTGGTGGGGTTGAGGCCTGGGCCTTTAACTACAGTTCTCTAATCTTGAGGTTCAGGTCAAACTGAAACTTCACCAACTCTGTTCTAGCGTCATGCACTCTAGCAGCAAGCTTCTCAATCTGCACATATATTGGCTCAACATCGGGAATGGCTAGCTCTACGATAGAATTGCATGCCTTAGCCACCACCTTGGTTGTGCACTCATTTTGGTTTGTGACGGCTTTGACGAGGTTAAAAAACGAATCTATTTGTACCATCATTTGAGCATTGTTAACTTTCTACTCGCTAATTACCTGTAACGCACACTGTTCTCGGGCCTAAAGTTCTATGATCATGCCATCCTGTAAATTGTGAAGCACCTCACTTGGAAGCGCTGCCAAATTGATCCCAACTCCTTTGAGGGTGCTGACAATGGGCCTATAAGCTTTAACCTCTGTGGTTAGCACACCCTGCAGCAATATTATTTCCTGGTGATCCAGTGTGTGCACCATCCCTGTTGCTTCTGATATGTCGGATGCCAAACTAGTTGACCCCACGTTGCTTTGTCCCACGCTGGTCTCGACCTATGATGCCTGGATCTACAGTTCGGGCAAACCTTTTGAATGGCCCCTAAGGCCTGCTTCTTTTGTAGCTCAAACTGCTGCATCAGCTCCGCAGTGGCGTGTCTAGCCATATCCCTGATATCATTTAAACCACCTTCTCTTAAGGTGATCAGATCGAGAGAAGTCTTTCTGGCCTTAAAATTCTTTCACAGCCCTACCTTCACTGGATCTCTGTTGCACTTAACGCAGAACATAGTGGTCTCTAGGTTCGCTCCTCCATGGTCTAACTGCTGGTCCTCCTCTGTCTCCGGAGAAGGTGAATTCTGACGCCTATCAGAGTCTCGCTCCTCTTCTTCCATCTGTCCTCCCGTATGCTTCGTGGTGGCATGATCTACCTTGGCCTTGTCCTCAGCCTCTTTTTTTCTCTTTGTGGCCAACTACTCCATGTTCAGCTTGGCCTCTTCCTTCTTTTGCTGCGGTGCAGTCTTGCTAGACCCAGTTGTCAAGTCTGGGGCAGTGCAACAATCTGTCGGTAAGTGGTCAAGGACCTCTGTAATTACATCATATTTGGCCAGGTATGGTAGGTCATACCATTTCTGCTCAGCATCCTTTCATGCGCATATTGAGATCCAGTGGAAGTTGGCCTTGAACTCCACATACTCTTGCAGCTTCTCAAACAGAGTTAGCGACAACCATGGTTTGCGGTTGATGGCCATATGGATCCTCATGTGCATCAAGATCAAAAAGATTTTGCTTTCCTTGACCCTTTGAGGGTCCTTCATAGCCCATAGTGAAGCAAACTTTGCTACTTCTGGTAGGTCAAGCGTGACCAGAGGAAACTAGCTATCCTCTGGTAACTCCCATGTGACCAACACTATGGACAGCAATAGCCAGGCATAGTGGAATGATTTTTTGTGATCCTGCGCCTCTTTGCAATTTTTGAGGAACTCCCCACAAAGGTAGTGTGCCCAGTTAAACTATACGCCATCCGCACACTGGGCTACTAAGGCTACTACTAGTGGTGGCACTTCATCTGCACAACACTTTCGCATAATCTTTCCTACCAAGATTTGCATTGCTACTTTAACCATAGGGTCAACTATACTTGTGATGGCATAGTTGCGTGGATTCTTATCGAGTTTAAAGTTTTCCTTCATGGCTTCATCGAGGTTGCACTTGCGTATCTTTCTGCCAAACACCATGGCCGGATTTTCTCCCAAGTGCAGCAGCCAAGTGATCCTATGGATTAGCATGTTAGTGATTGGTATCAACTCTTCTATCCGCAAACACCCATCGTGCACCAGGCATAGTAGCTGCTTGATCACTACAACGGTTATGGGTGTGCGGTTGTAATGCGCCACCCACATCATATTTAATATACCCGCCTTATCCACCCCTTTCACCCACTTTTTTGGCTCCAGCATGGTCATGCCAGAGACGTTGTAGAAGACGTGATGCATGAGTTGGTCCATCACTAGGTGGGGAAAATATTCCACATTAGCCAAATCCTAGTCCTCTAATTTTAAAAGGGGGATACACCCTAGGAGCAGTCCTTCAAAGACGATTTGGTCCAGTAGTAGGGTGTGTGCAGTGTGACCTTACTTCATCAATATCCTTTGGAACCTTTGTCTTGCCTCTACGCGGAGGAATGTACTTAGGTAGTGTAGAAATGGGGTCGGACCCCTCCACATCAATGTCCTTCACCCCCTCCATATCAATTTCATCCACACCCATATGGATTTCTTCAACCTCGGCTTCAGGCTCTAGGTCAAGCACCTTACCCTTTTCCTGTGCGGTGGGCTTTCCTATCTGTGGGTGTTTTCTGGGTGATGCACATACTGGCTATTGTGCTTTCTGCTTTTCCTTCTTTGATTTTGGACCCTCCTTGGTCGGTGTAGGCCTCAGCCTAGGTGTCCTGGGGGATTTAGGCACTTCTGCCAGTACTTCTACACTTTCAACCTCTAGGGCAACCCCCTCAACTACTATTACGGCCTCCGGTGCCATTCCTTTAGCTGTCATTGCTGCCCCTGCAATCATGGTTTCTACGGGCACCAACGCTATGCTAGACAATAACACCTACGTCTCTCTTGGGAACTTCTCAAATATTGAACTCACTATGAGGGCTTCAAAGGTCTCATGGTTCATATGTGCCTGAGAGCTTAGGACCTCAATTCTCAAAATGCCAAGTGGTTTTCACGGGGCAGCCACCTATAGTTTATAGGCATTTTCGAATTAAAATCCGATCATTCCCCACATAACTTGTTCATAAATGCTGGATTAGCAGAAGATTTTCATAGATCTTGCCCTTAAATTCTGACTTAAATTCCACCCCCTCACTTCATTTGGCCATTTTCTGAATGTCAAGTCATGAGAGTGACCATAATGGTCACTTTCTGGCTACCCTACACAGTCCCTCATTGGATAGCACAAATCCTTGTAGATGTATGATGATACTATGACATTCCTTCATTCCACGCAGTTCCCCAATCACACAACTCCCCAACCCGGGCAGTGTGGTTTATATTGCTACTCTTCCTTTTGGATGCCTAGAGTGCTAAGACTATGCTTCCATCATGTAGCCATCTAGCTGGATTGCTGGTGTATGGCTTCAATCAACTGCCATTCAATCGTCCTCAGAATGGTTCTCCATTAAATTTTACCAACTGAACTACTCCAGCATCGATAATCTCCTTGATGACATAGGGCCCTAGTCAAGACATCCTAAATTTCCCTCGAAATTTATCAAACTTGTTGTCATATAACAAAACCGGATCATTTACCTTGAAGGTGCGTAGTTTGATTTGTTGATCGTGCCAGGCCTTTTTGTGCTCCTTTTGAACTTATTGATGCAATCCATCTAGAAATCTATCTTCTTCAAGCTATGTTAGCTACGTGAGCCTCTCCTTGAGAGCTCCAGGATCTGTGATTCTGTGAATGCCACAATCCACATACTAGGTACAATATACTCCATTGGAATCACAAGTTCCACGCCATAAACCAATCTGAATAGTGTTTGTCAAGTGAACTTCTTGCAAGTCATTCTATAAGCCCATAGCACCGCGAGTACGCGAACATCCCAGTCATTTCTTTGAGCATTTCAAACCTTCATGAGCACACTCTCCAATATTTTATTAAATGCATCCACTGCCCCATTGGCCTGCAGATTATTGAGTGTCCTCCTCTAATGGTACACCTGAAACTCCTTCGTCACCGGGTTGATCGTCTTATTGAGAAAGTGTGTATCATGATCACTCATTAGAATTTTTTGATAACCAAACCTTGTTAGTATGTACTCAAAGATAAATTATTCTTCTGTTATGCTCGTAAAGCCCTTCACAGGCTGTGCCTCTACCCATTTGGTTAAATATCCAGTCGCGGTGATGATGTACCATGCACTTGTCTTCTTTCCTGGCGGCTGAATTGGTCCTACAAATTCAATCACCCTCTTCTCAAAGGGTTGTAGTGATACCTGTGGATTCAGTGGCAGATCATCCCTGTGCGAGGATCTTCCCATCCTTTGCCAAGCGTCGCATGCCCTACAATGTGCATTTGAATCCTTATGCAAGGTTGGCCACCATAACCTAATGCGTAGAATCTTCTGTGCTGTTGCTTTTCCTACATAATGACATCCCATGGCTCTGTCATGAGCCTCAACAAGGATGTTGTTTCATTCAAACTTTTGCACATAATGTCGTAATATTTCATCTGACCCCATTTTGCACATTTGACCTATAATGATAGAAAAGTATGTAGCGTGCACCACCAGTTCCTTCTTCTGTTGGATTGTATATGCTTCTGGAGTCATACGTATCAATAGGAAGTGTATAATATCTTCAAAGTGTCTGTCCAAGATGTGCACTGTAAAGGGCTACTGTTAAGGACTCTGGACACCACATATCTCCACAATGGTATGATATTGTCCACTTTGGGCCTAAGCCCTCATGGATTTGTTTTTGGGCTTTACCCCAAAAGGCCTCATACCAATGGAGATATTTGTCCATCCTTATATACCCATGATCCTTCCCACTTCTAATCAATGTGGGACTTTGTTCGTATACCCAACAATCCTCCCCCCAAACAAAGAACCATCGAGCCTCCCCTCGAACGATTATCCATCCGCAGGATTCTCCCCTCTCTACCAACCAGGATTCTTCGCTCCAATGCGTTGGAAGCACCCGCCTTACATGGTAGCACCACCTGTCTCGAGAGCTTGCTCTATCCCAGGTCAACTCCTCTTCACCGTGTTGGGACCAGGACACGTCCATGAAGAATCCGGAGCACACCGCCTGTTTAACCGAGCTCATCCACGGGCTTACCGGGGCTCACCATCTTTGTTCAGCATTCCGAGGATTCATCTACTTGGGTAACTTCGAATTTGGCTCTGATACCAGTTGTTAGAAAATTATATATTACGGAGCAATGGAACACATAAAATATTGCAGAAATATAAACACAGAAAACGCACAAAACAAGAGAGACACAGATATACGTGGTTCACCCAGTTTGGGCTACGTCCACCCCGAACAGCCAGTCCTTCCTTTCTATTATCCAGCAAAACAAAGAGACACAACCTACGGCAAATCCGCTGTAATATCCTCTGTTTTCCCTCACAGTCTCACCTCTCTATTCCTCGCTCACACAATACTTGTTAAGGACTCTGGACACCACATATCTCCACAATGGTATGATATTGTCCACTTTGGGCCTAAGCCCTCATGGATTTGTTTTTGGGCTTTACCCCAAAAGGCCTCATACCAATGGAGATATTTGTCCATCCTTATATACCCATGATCCTTCCCACTTCTAATCAATGTGGGACTTTGTTCGTATACCCAACAATCCTCCCCTCAAACAAAGGACCATCGAGCCTCCCCTCGAACGATTATCCATCCACAGGATTCTCCCCTCTCTACCAACCAGGATTCTCCGCTCCAATGCGTTGGAAGCACCCGCCTTACATGGTAGCACCACCTATCTCGAGAGCTTGCTCTATCCCAGGTCAACTCCTCTCCACCGTGTTGGGACCAGGACACGTCCATGAAGAATCCGGAGCACACCGCCTGTTTAACCGAGCTCATCCATGGGCTTACCGGGGCTCACCATCTTTGTTCAGCATTCCGAGGATTCATCTACTTGCGTAACTTCGAATTTGGCTTTGATACCACTTGTTAAGGACTCTGGACACCACATATCTCCACAATGGTATGATATTGTCCACTTTGGGCCTAAGCCCTCATGGATTTGTTTTTGGGCTTTACCCCAAAAGGCCTCATACCAATGGAGATATTTGTCCATCCTTATATACCCATGATCCTTCCCACTTCTAATCAATGTGGGACTTTGTTCGTATACCCAACAGCTACATGTTAGATTAGCTCTCCTCCAAATTAGTAGGTTCCTCTCCCATTTTAATGTGTGACAGATGATCCGGTCAAGCATTCAAACGTCCTAGTTTCACAATAATTTCAAAATCATACTCCTCGAACAACAATAGCCACCTGCATCTCTTTTGCGCCAACACAGGCTTGTTGACCAAGTATTTCAATGCGAAATGGTCCATATACATCTGAAAATGTCCACCCAATAAATAGTGTCGGAACTTCTGGCGCGCGTACACCATAGTTAAGCCTTCACACTCTGTTGTGGAATAATTTTTATCTTCTTTGGATAGCTTCCTACTTGCAAACGCAATAGGATGATCCAAGTCCCATTCACTGACATGTCTTAGTACTTCTCCCAGTGCAATACATGATGTGTCCACATGCACATGAAATTCATTCTTCCAATCCAAGAAGACTAGGATTGGTGTTATGAAACCAACTCACAACAAGATAGAAAAGATAGATAAACACCTTTAAAATAAGCCTCTTCAAGGGGGCAACCTCCTTTACATTACAAAAATGAACAATTCTTGGATGATACAAATGACAAGACCTTTCTATATGTAGGAGTCTAAAGGGTCATAATATAATCAAATACGACATAACAATAATAATATAGGGGCACAATAATGACAATGTCGGGCTTCTATGGGGCACAACAATATAATAAGGGGGTTGCGCTAATAACAACAAGGGGTTACACTAGTAGTATAGGGACCTAACATGCCCCTCTCCTTCAAAAAGTGTTGTGCTCAATGCTTGAGTAGCTCTTGATGCTTCTGTATAAAATTCTTGTCCTCCCATGTGGAATCTTTAGCGGGTAAGTTCTTCCACTTAATGATATACTCTGAAATTGATTGATTTCATAGTTGTTGGGCTCTTGTTTCTGTGACTGCTCGAGGCTCCAATATGATTTTTCCTTCCTCATCAAGTTCTAGCAATATTGTTTGAACTGGGATCTTCTGCAACTTTGGAATGAGTGACCATAATTCTTTGTCCTTCTTGCACTCATCCCTTGCTTCGTTTATCCAGTCTAGTTGGATAATAGAAATAGCACAAAACAATGCTTCTATATCCTCATCCTTTCTTGAGAGTGCATCTGCAACAACATTTTGCTTCCCTTTTTTGTAGATAATTTCAAAGTCATCACCCAACATATTTGTGACCCATTTTTCTTGTTCTTCAAAAGATAATATTTGTTCTAAATGGTATTTAAGACTATCATGATCCATTTTTACCTTGAAGTGTCTTCCCATTAGGTAAAGTCACCATTTCTTAAGTGCGTGTAGTATTTCCAACATTTCTTCTCATAAATAGCTTGCTTGAGATGTAGCCATAAAAATACCTAATCGCCTACATCAAAACTTCTTTCACTGCGATGTTGATTTGTTTTTTGTTTCATTTGATCCTCCACCAAAGTGGAATTATCCTTTAAAAGTTGGAGAACTTGTTGTTGATGTTTGATCTGATCTTTCACTGCTTTAATGTTTTTCTTCTTGATATGTCCTTCTATCTTGAGAGTTTTTGGAGTAGTAATTTCTTCGAATGCATTACAAGATATGGTCGAATTCATTTCTTGATGCTCGATGTGATCATTCACTTCTTGAACATTTTTCTTCATTTTTAGGTCCTAATAGTACTAGTGATTCCCCCATTACTATTGTCATTGTGTCCCTTATTGTTATTGTTGTGCCCCTATTATCCCCATATTGTTATTATTGTGCCCCATAGAATCCCACTATTGTTATTTTTGTGCCTTTATATTATTATTGTTAGGTCGCCTTGGTTATATTGTGTCCCCTTAGACTCCTATATATAGAAAGGAGGTTTTGTCATTTGAATCATCCAAGAATTGTTAATTTGTGTAATGTAAAGGAGGTTTCCCACTCGAAGAGGCTGAATTCTAAGGTGTTGATCTATCTTTTTATCTTTTTGTGAGCTGGTTTCCTAACATTTGGTATCAGAGCTTTCGATTCTAGGGTTTCACTGCTCCTAATAGGTCATCATGGAATTTTCGCTATAACTTTTTTTGTGCGATGTTTCAGAAGAAAAGAAAACAACACATTTGAGATGAAATTGCGTTGAACCTTGAATCCAAATTTCGGCACTTGTCCCACTATAGTTTCAGAGATATGGTCTGAGGAAGTTAGGGTTTTTGCAAGCTCCAAGATTTAAGCTAAAACAGCCCATCGTGGTTTTTTTTCCATAACTATTTTGCTATGAAGTTTTAGAAGATAAAACGGAAACCCATTTGAGAAGAAATCGGTCTAAACCTCAGCTCCTAATTTTAGATCCTGTCTTGCTATATTTTCAAATATATAGTCTGAGGAAGTTAGGGTTTTTGAAGACCGTTGAATTACATTCCAAATAGGTCACCGTGGGAAAATCGTCATAACTGTCTCTTTGAGCATCCGATTGAAATTTCGTAATAATTTAGAAATATGATGGACTGTAGTTTCTTTTATATATTTATCAGTTCCAAAGTTCAAAACAGTGATATGTGGCACTTCATACAAGTTCACTCTTCTGAAAAAGGTATATAATAAGGTCACCTTAGGAGATTGTGCATAAATATTTATTAGAGAATCAAATTTTGATTAGATTGGTGGCATTGGAAAGAGGACATCGAGGGCTATGTCAAGCCATAATTTCAAAACTAGAAGAGTTGAAATTACAAAAATATATCAGATTCAATAATAGGCTCCTACAAAGTGAAAAAAAAGGTGTGTAGTTTTTTTTTTTCAATTTTGCATAAGATTTGTTTGAAAAATTAGTTTGAAGGAATTCAAAGGGCATAGTGAAGCATTATTATCGTTAATTGATGCCCCAAAGAAAGAAAATGGAAACACCTAGTAAGAAACCTAGTAAGCAGTTGTGATAGAAAATACACTAAAGGTCATAAGTGTGCTGAGAAGAAATTATTTTACATAGATTGTGAAGAGGAGGAAGAAAAGGAACAAGAAACGTCAAAAGAAGAGGATATACACCAGGAACAAGCCCTAGAAAAAGAAGAAATGAATCTGACCATATCTTGTAATCCATTGGCTGGAATTACCACTCCTCAAACTATCAAGATAGAAGGGCATATCAAGAAGAAAAAAGTAATAGAGTTGATTGATTCGGGAAGTACCCATAATTTTCTTCATTATAAGATAGCCAAAGAATTGAATTGCTTCCAATATCCAACACCAGAGTTTCAAGTGATGGTTTCAAGTAGAGAAACCATAAATTGCTTAGGAAAGTGGCATAATATCAAGCTATCCATGGGAGAATATGTATTGAATAGCCCAATGCTTTCCATTCCAATGGGTGGTGCTGATGTTCTACTAGGAGTCCAATGACTACAATCCTTGGATACAATAGCTTTTAATTTTCAAGAACTTTTCATGAAATTCTCTTCAGAAGGAAAGGAAATTGAATTAAGGGGTATCCCAGGGAAACCAGGAAAGATAATTAGCTCTAATGGAATGACAAATCTTCTAAAGAAAGAACAACGAGGCATAATTGCACAATTATGTTCACTATAGGTTCCCACATCGAAATCATCCATTTCTCCAAATCTCCAAAAATTCTTGGACGATTATTCCAAGGTATTTGAGACTCCAAAAGGCCTCCCACCTATTTGTGATCATGATCATGCTATCAATTTGATTCCAGGAAGTGTTCCTCCAAATGTCAGGCCGTACAAATATCCCTATGTCCAAAAGAGTGAAATTGAATGTATGGTTGTATAAATGCTAGAGGCTGGGATAATTCAACCTAGTCAAAGTTCTTTCTCTACTCCAGCAGTATTGGTTCACAAGAAGGATGGATCATGGGGCATGTTTCTAAATTATAGGGAGCTCGAAAAGCTCACTATTAAAGATAAATTTCCCATTCCTCTCATTGATGAATTATTGGATGAATTGCATGGATCAATTTACTTCACCAAGTTGGATCTTCACTTAGGATATCATCAAATCATAATGAATATTGAAGACATTCCAAAAACAAGAGGTGGAATATCTAGGTCATATTGTACCTCATGAAGGTGTTAAGGTAGACCCTAGCAAAATTAAAACCATTAAGGAATGGAAAAGCCCCACATCCATAAAGCATCTACGGGGATTTATCAAGTTGAAAGGGTATTATCACAAGTTTGTTAAGAATTACGAGATAATAGCAGCACCTCTAACAACATTATTGAAGAAAGATGCATTCTCATGGACTCCAGAAGCAATGAAGGCCTTTGAACATCTTAAAGAGGCAATGTGCCAAGCACTAGTCTTAGCTGCACCAGACATCACAAAAACCTTTATTTTGGAATGTGATGCCTCAAGAAATGGAATTGGTGCTATTTTAAGGCAAGAACAAAGACCCATTGCTTTCGAAAGTCATCCAATCAAAGGAAAGTTTTTACACAGAGCTATTTATGAGAAGGAAATGTTGTCAATACTACATGCACTTAAGAAATGATGACCCTACCTAATGGGAAGACACTTCAAGGTAAAAATAGATCATGATAGTCTTAAATACCTTTTGGAACAAATATTATCTTTAGAAGAGCAACAAAAATGCATCACAAAGATGTTGGCCTATGACTTTGAAATAATCTACAAAAAGGGGAAGTAAAATGTTGTGGCAGATGCACTCTCAAGAAAGGATGATGATGTGGAAACATTTTTTTGCGCCATTTCTATTGTCCAACCAGATTGGATAAACAAAGCAAGGGATGAATGGAAGAATGACGAGAAAGTGTGGGCACTCATCCAAAGGATACAATAATATCCCAGTACATCTGATGCATATAGCTGGAAAAATGATTCGTTATGGTACAAGGATCAGTGATACCTATGTAATAATTCCCAACTCAAACAAAATATTCTTAGGGAATTGCACACCTCTCCCTCAGGAGGGAGATCAAGATTTCTAAAAACCTACCACAGGGTTAAGAAGGATTTTTTTTGGGATGGCCTTAAATCAGATATTCAAAAGTTTGTGGCGGAATGTTTGGTTTTCCAAAAAAATAAATTTGAAACAATTAAGACCCCGGGACTATTACAACCCTTATCCATTCCAAGACAATGTTGGGAGGAGGTTTCAATGGATTTTATCATAGGTTTACCCAAGTCAGAAGGAGAGAGCGTTATCATGCTGGTAGTTGATAGAATTACCAAGTATGAACACTTTTGTTCATTATCTCATCCATTTAAAGCGAGCACAATTTCTACAGCATTTTTGGAAACAATTCAAAAGCTATGTGGAAACCCAAAGATTATTGTAAGCGATAGAGATCCCATTTTCACTGGAAATTTTTGGACAAAATTATTTTCTTGTATTGGGACTTGTTACCGAGAAATCTAGTGTCTATGCAGAGCTGCTAGTCCCACTAAGACGGGTAGCTATGTTAGAAACAAACATATTAAAGTTACTTTCATTTTCCTTTACAATAAGTAGATAGGAGAGGATCAAAGAATACCAACCTCGATCTTTCGCTCGGTTCTTTGCTTCTTCCTTCTCCTCACCGACAGGTCTTTGCCGCTTCTCCCTTGACCACTCCGCTTCAAAGAGTACCTGTAAAGTCAAAGCAGCATAATACCTTCAAAGTGCAGAGATCTACAATCATAAACAATATAGGACCAAATATATATTGACCACACAAATGCATATACTATCAGACATACAAGAATGTGGATGAAAACTTGAATAGCTTTATTGATGTAAAGATTAGAAGAGAGGATTGCAACCCATTGATCTGACCCAACATCATCCTCCCAGCATGAAAGCCCTTCTTCACCTCATGAAAAGCTTAGATCACCCAACACTATGATATTCCACCAGGAAACCAACAACACTTCCTTACAAGATACAAAATTCCAGCCTCTGGATCTCTGGGATGAGGGATCCATATATAGATGATTGCAGGGAGGTGAGTCAGCTTGTGGAATTTTGATTAGTTTCTTCTCTCTGATAGTTCTTGATTCCACTTGGATATTGATGATTTCTTACTCATCCTTGGGTGAATTCAGAGAGGCAAGTGTCAAAGAAGAAGTTTCTGGAAGATTCCATGATCATCCACCTCACAAACTGTGTCTGCCATTTTTCCATTCTCGCCCATCGCGTCCTATAGAAGAGCTTTCCAGTATGCATCACACCTTTTACACTAGGCAGGTGAGATGCATCACACCCTTAGCACTGAGAAACCTGTATGGTCCAGTTTTGACCAGTTCTGAGCAATTTTCTGTGGAGAACTTCTAGGAGATGATGTAATCAGCTAACCTTGTTCCTTTAGGGCATGAAACAAAACTTTTAGGGACTTAGAAGCCCTTGGTTTATCGACATATGTGATTGGGGTTGCAGTGCCCAAAAATGTCTATAATAGTTGCCCCCTAAAGCATGAGGTCGTTAATCTTTTGATGTTGGGTGAAATGCTTTATCATGAGGATCCGAGGTTTTTCGAACTGGAAGGCGACCTATAATAAGATATAATACAATACATTATCTTCATAACATTTTCATGATCTAGCTGAGATGGGCATTCCCTTGCTCAACTTCATAAATTCATTTTCATGTACATAGGACAGACAACCGTCTGTGTGTCAGACTGATGATTCTGATAGAGCCATCATCCTTTGATTTGGATGATCATCTGTGCAGCAATGATGTACATTTGATGTCTTTATTTTCCTGAATATATAGTAGCCCGGATGGATGAAACTAGATCTGGAGTCTTCAAACTCGTCCAATCTTCACCTGAAGTACAAGTCAATCCATGTGAAAAATGCTCTGGAGTCGAACATGGAAAGACATCGCCTGATTACCAGCCAATGATGTAAGCTGTTAACAGGCATGAGAGGAATCTCTCATAATGATGATGACCCTCAAGGTACGATAGTACAATTCGCATGGTGTGAAAATGGGACTTGGCGTCAAACACCACGCAAAATATTTCGGTCGAAGGCCATTGATGTAAACCCGTTGTCGAAAGTGAGAAACTTGCCATTGAGGCATGCAAGCTTCAAAGTACTGAAAGGTTTGTTCCTAGGTCGACTTCTTGGATAATGAGCTGATGTCGACAAGAAGTGACCCATCGTAGGCAGGCCTTAATGAATCCCACTTCTACGACACGGAATGGAGCAAATGAATTTTGGAGGTGAAAACGATCTGATGGTATAGGGTTCAGGGTGGCAGTCATGAAAGAATGAAGCGTAAAGGTATTGCAACGGATGAGACACAAGATGGGTTGGTGAATTCTCTGATCGACTTCTGTTGAACATATCAGCAACACTGAAATGGATTGGTAGCGTTAACCCCAAAGATGGATGGTATGGTGGACCAATGGTAATATGACCGGTGAACAAGATAACCCAACCCGACTCAATCATGGTGATGGAGGGAAAGTTTGATGTTCAAGAGCGACTCACTACCAATAAAGTTTCTTCAAGTTTTCTTCCTAATTTTCCCTAGTCACTGCTGACCAGTACCTCTTTATTTTTATCAAGCTTGACGAGGATAACATATGCTTGTTGTATAAGTTGCCCTTCGGGCAAACTCGTCGCTATGTTTTAACGAGTCTAGCGACAATGAAACTCGTTCTTGTCTGCATGGACAAGTTTTTCACTATTGGTTTTAACGAGTTTAACGACAAAGAAAACTAGATCCTTTTTCAATTTTACAGAGTCTGAAAAGGGACGGAAAGGAAACTCCAGTGATCCTTTTTCGTCATGTAACCCCTTAAGTCCGAAAAAGTATAAAATAATACGAAAGGGATGAATTTCGATAGTTTTAACGAGCCGAACAAGACAAGCGCTCAATTTTTTTGTGTAATAATCCCTTAGGTCCAAAAAGATTAAAATCTAGAGGAGGGATAGCACTCCTGGTAGCTTTAACGAGTTGGAGAGGCCAACTGCTCTGTAATCTTTTCATATTTTATGAGTCAGACAAAAAGATCTTAAAGGAGACTCACCTCTTGAGGAATGAGTGATATTTTCAGGCAGCAGTTGATTCCAGGTAAGGTTTGGAATTTTCCAATCACGGCAGTGTCATAAGGATGGCTAACAGAATCACTCTTCGCAATTGTTCCTCAAAAGGGGTAAACAATCAAATGGAGGCAAATGATCGGCTAAAACAGAGTGGAGGTGATGGTAAGAACACAACCAAGGCTCAAAAGCTGATGATAATGCATTTGCAATGGTTATTTACTAAAGGTGGGTTCATTTTTTAATGAGCTTAAACTTTGGTGGAACATATGCTCATTGTTAGGTTTATTTTTTAATGAGCTTGAACTTTGCGTAAAACTGCTCATGGCAGGTTTATTTTTTAACGAGCTTGAACCCTGCGGTAACATTACTCGTGGCTTGGTTTATTTTTTAATGAGCATGAACCATGCGACAACATATGATCAGATTCAGTTTCATGTTTACACAATCTTGAAATGAAAAACTATGCTTGTCATAAGTTCGCATGCCCCCAGCATAATGATGCAAATCAAGGTGCATGTCCCCCAAGCTTTATTGCATTCAACGCGGTGGTTGGAATGAAGGTTTACCTTCAAGATCTTTGAAAGACTCGACTTGGATTTTACGAGATCGTAATCAAAGACTCGATTTGGAAAGGGAGTTGTTTCATTTTTTAATGAGGTTGACACAGTAAAAGAACTATCCTCATGGTGACCTTTGATCACAACTCATAAGGGGTCATGAAGGAAAGATCTGGTTCCAATGCCCCCAGTACATAATGTACAACATCACTGAATTGATCATCAGATGATGTAGCTATGGTAGGGCTTGGAGGCAATGCTTCGCGATGATCCACACTATCAAAATGTTTAGAGTTCTTCTTCATCTTTGTTGATGTAGAAGATATCAAGTGACAGGTTTCCACTGTGGCCACTTCTGCCAGATTACTTGGAGGCGGAAGGGAAAAAGTCCCCATTAAGGAAGGGTCTTTTAGGAGACCTACTCCGATATTTTGAAGCGATTGAGAGCTTTCATGGATCAATGCAATGCTTCTAGTAACTTGAGAACTGTTGGGGAGAAAGGTTTGTTGATCAATGATTGTAATTCCTCCTTGAAAGGGAAATGCAATCTTTCTAAAGTAAGTTGACACAACAACAACCATAGCATAAATCCAGGGCCTTCCTAGTAGGATATTATAATCGAGGTTTCCATCAATAATTTCGACATCAATTTCTACTATCTTGCCCCCAAGTTCAAATTTCAAGTTACTTAATATCCCATAGGGAATGTATGTTCTTCCATCAAACATTTTTAACATCGTTGACGATTGCGACCAGGGGGGTGAGCCTAAAGTTTTCCAGCAACTCATTGACATAATACATGTAGATGCCCCCTCATCAATAATTGTTTGATGAATAGTTTTGTTGAGGGATTTCACTTGAATGAGGAAAGCGAGCTGAGCTGGTAACTGCGGGTCATATCCTTTGTGATTAAAGGCCACAACATTGGAATCTGATGGGTCAATCCCACCTATTTCTGATAATAGAGCCTGCTTCTGGGAGGGGAAAATTTTCAGTACCTAAAGTGTCGATATAGTGGATGGAGATTGGGCTAGGTCCTCTACTATATTATAATTCTATGCTTCTCTAGCATGAGGATTAAATGTCAATTTGTGTACTACTCCCTTTGGCGGTTTTATTGTTAACTCGAGAATCATGGGTGGTACAACTTCGGTCGAAGTTGTTCTCGAACTACTAGGTTGATCATTAGCCTTGTTGTTCGACAACTGTGGATTCCTGTAATCTTTATTCCTTGTCAATATCAAAGCATCATTTTTCTATCTTGAAATGGAAAACATAAGCGCTTGGGATGGGGAAGCATGATCACTAGTAACCAGGTTTATTTCTTGGCTTGGAAATGGATTAGTCAACACCGCCGGGATATTTGAAGTCTTTAAAAATTTCATGACCTTAGCTTTATGTGGACAATCTTTCTTGAAATGCTCATCGTCGCATATGTAACATGGATAACGAGGTGTCTTTTGCCAAGTAGGGTTTCAAGAAGATTTTTCAAGAGGTGAATTTTCCTGTTTTTTCTTATTATTTTTCCCTTTCTTCTTGCCCCCTAGTTGCTTTCGATTTTTTCCCTTGTCATTCGACACGGCATTGACCTCTAAGGTGAGAGGTTCTTCATTTGCATTTTGACTAGAAACTGTACGGGCTTTCTTAGATGTAGCCTTTGCTGTTTTTGTGCTTGTCGTACCTATCATGCCATCGCCGGCATGAGAGTCTTTGTTTGATTTAGGAGGAGGAGGAACGAAAAACTCTGGTCTGGGAGCATCAGGAATTTTGTCATAGAGCATGCCAGACTGAGTATAGATCAAGTCTACATATTGCGCACAAGCAATGACTTGCTCTTCAATGACAACTCCCCCCTTAGCCACATCTTTTGTAATAGAAGGTAACAATGACTTAATAAACCATTCAACTAGTAGCTGATCAGGAACATATGTTTTTACCATTTGACGACGATGTCGCCACTCATGAATATGATCAGATATGTGAGTGACTGTCGTCTTCCTAAAATTGGTAAGAAGCTTCGTTCCTATTTTGTACCTTATTGGTTACTGAAAATGGGTTAAAAAGGTGGTGGAAAGGGTGCTAAATTTATCAAACGAAGCTCTAGGAAATTCTATATACCATTTAGCTACCAGACCTATTAACGTTCCCTGAAAAAGGCAAAGCCTGATTGAATCATCATTCGGGGTCTTGGATGAACACCACAAATGGAATGTCATCACATGATTCGACGGATCTTCACCTGGATTTCCATTGAATTTAGGAATATTAGAGGGAATTTTATGAGGAATCGCAGGCCACCAAGGGGCGTAAGCAATTGGATCATTCATCAGTCAGTTTAGATCTGGTAATTCTAGAGTTGCTACAAAGGGCAACTGTTGATTTAGGTTAGGCGAAGCATACCCAGGATAAGATGGAATTGCCTGAGAAGTGGGTCTTTGCATACCAGCATAACATATTTGATGCTGGTAACTTTGATAAGGTTGATGGGCATAACCATTATAGTATGGTTGTTGATAACTGCTTTGGAAATGCGGTTTCCCATTACTTGCAAAGACTTGCTGCTCAGGTCCATGATATGATTGCTAGAATTGCGGTTGCTGATATTGAACTAGCCATGGTTGTTGGACCATTTTCTGTTGTCCAGTACTGGATGATTGAACAAGATGAGGAGTCATAGTACTTGTTTGAGCCTGATTTGCTCTAGATAAGGAGGCACTAAACTGAGGTTGTGATTGAATCGCTGAGACGAGAGGTTGTTGTATTGCAACCTGACAAACTTGGAGTTGACATACAATAGGTAGCACTTTTACTTGCGATGCAATCACCATAGCAGGTATAGTGGGAATATTTGACACAGGGTGGAATGGTTGCATTGAATATACAACCCTTGGTTGCTGAGGTAGTATCGGTACCCAACCGCTGGATGTAATTCTAGTTTGACCTGAACTTTGTTGTAAACTCCCATATGGTTGTTCTCCATGAGGGAAAAATGAAAAGGCATACTGCCCCCCATATGGTGGCAATCCAGTACTTAAAGGGTAGATTGGCCTTTGAAGACACATCAGATCAATTTGTTGAGTTTCAACATAAAAAATACTAGATGATAATTCAGATGAAGAAATAGGAACGGACCATGTCATCGAAACAGTCCCTAATTGGACTTTGGCTTGTTGTTGATAACTTTCTGGGATAGATGGTACACCAGCGAACATTGTTGGAGTAGCAGCAATAGGTTCTGGTACTGCTACATCAGTTGACACAGTCCTGGATGTCAACGGTTGTTCAAACATATCTAGTCTATCCAAAAGATTTCCTAGCAATTCTACAAGAACTTGCGATGGAGGGAAATTAACTTCTAAGACCAACGAGGGAACAATGACATTATTCCGATTAAAATAAATTTTAGATGCTTTGACACAACCTGCTTTTTCAATTTTTAAGAGTTGAGAAAAATCAAAAGATGACTCTAGTCACCTTCGATTTTTAATGAGCCTGAAGTGACAAGTGCTCAGATGAACCTTTCCTTTAAGGAGTCTGAAAAGGAATGAAAGAGACTACTCTGGAAATCTAGAAAGAGGGATTACCAAAGCAATCGCAAAATTGCAGAATACTTTTTACAGTACGATAGTCAATCTTCCCGAATGTTCTGTTTAGTGCATTACGATTGATAGGGCAGCAGACACGACTTCCTAAGGATAAAGGATATAGCCTATTATGGTCTCGCAATATATACTCAATGGTACATGGGGGCACAAGTCCGTACTGGTACTTGTCATCTCAAAGAGGAGGAATCACCTAACCAACAATGAAAGCGATAGTTACCACGCTTTACAACGCTAGAATACGTCTTTAGCCTAGACTTCTAAATGTTGTGTGTTAGGTTCCAAAGCATTTTTATGTTCATTGAATTTATTTTACAGTTGATCTTCCTTAAGAAATTTTCCTTTCAGCTTCACCACGTTATGTAGAAATACAATTCCTAAAATGCAATCTAAGATGATAAACAATCATTTAATCTTCTTTTTGCAATGAAAATCCTAGCTACTAAAGAAAGAGAGATGATATTCTTTCAACATAGAGCAGAGAGCACACACTAGATGCACTGTCCTAAATCAAACCAACAAGCAGTCTAAATGCAAATGCACATGCATGTATTTGTTTTCCTCTTTCTTAATGTGTGAATGACATAAAGAATGCTGAGTGCAAATCTGAATTATCTTTTCAAAGCGACAGTACTAACAATTTTTCTTCAAAACACAAAAGGAAGATAATGACGACACTTTGCAATTTTGAGTTGAAAATTGCTTTTGACACTTGAAAAAACCACTAATTCAAATCAAATATAAGAGTAATTGTATAATAGACCATCGAGAACAATATGATTCGTTTCTTTGACTGAAAATGACACTTGCGACACTTCCAAATCAAAAGACGACAATTTGATTACGCTACCTTTTTGTAAAAGAGAACTATAAATGGCACACAATACATAAAAACATTCACAATTCTTTGTACTATGGAGGCGGAATCATGCAAAGGAAGGGAGTTTCCACAGTGGTATACTAATCACAAACAACAAAACTCCTGAATAAAGCTAAAGAGAGTGAACAAAGAAACCAAAATCTGGAAGCAGAAGAGGTCTTATCTGATTAGCGCACTTGCAACAGAGGGAAAGTGCGATGCATCGCACCTACTACACAGAGGAGGTGCGATGCATCCAGATTCCCAAGATGGGAAAGTGCGATGGTCTAGGGATGAAACTTTAACTTGGTTCTTGGTCAAACTTTGCAACTTAGTTCAGGGATTTAGGTTGAGCTAATGATAGTCAGTAAATAGAAATCACATGGGCTGATCTAATGAGGTTACTAGAGCCAGCACTAGGGCAATTAGGATGTTTTCAAATCGATTGCTTAGTTTATAAACAAAACCCAGAGATAGACTGAAGCATCATTGATCTACTTTGCACTTGCATAGAAAATGCAGTTCGAAGGCTAGCTGGCTTAACTTCAGGCTCCGTTTGTAAGTTTATAAAGAAAACAAGTATAAACAAGCAAACAATCTATTCACTCTCCAGTGGAGTTACCATTTTGTTATCCGGAAATCTAGTGTCTATGCAGAGCTGCTAGTCCCACTAAGACGGGTAGCTATCTTAGAAACAAACAGATTAAAGTTACTTTCGTTTTCCTTTATGAGAAGTAGATATGAGAGGATCGAAGAATACCAACGTCAATCTTTCACTCGGTTCTTTGCTTGTTCCTTCTCCTCACCGACAAGTCTTTGTCGCTTCTCCCTTGACCACTCCACTTCAAAGAGTACCTCTAAAGTCAAACCAGCATAATACCTTCAAAGTGCAGAGATCTAAAATCATAAACAATGTAGGACCAGATATATATTGACCACACAAATGCATATACTATCAGACATACAAGAATGTGGAGGAAAACTTGAATAGCTTTATTGATGTAAATATTAGAAGAGAGGATTACAACCCATTGATCTAACCCAGCGTCATCCTCCCGGCATGAAAGCCCTTCTTCACCTCATGAAAAGCTTAGATCACCCAACACTATGATATTTCACCAGGAAACCAACAGCATTTCCTCACAAGATACAAAATTCCAGCCTCTGGATCTCTGGGATGAGGGATCCATATATAGATGATTGTAGGGAGGTGAGTCAGCTTCTAGGATTTTGATTAGTGTCTTCTCTCTCATAGTTCTTGATTCCACTTGGAGATAGATGATCTCTTACTCAACCTTGGGCGAATTCATAGAGGCAAGTGCCACAAGACAAGTTTTTGGAAGATTCCATGATCATCCACCTCGCAATCTGTCTCTTCCATTTGTCCATTCTCACCCAGTGCACCCTACAGAAGGGCTTTCCAGTATGCATCGCACCTTTTACACTGGGCCGGTGAGATGCATCGCACCCTTAGCACTGAGCAACCTGTATGGTCCAGTTTTGACCAGTTCTGAGCAGTTTTCTATGGAGAACGTCTGGGAGATGATATAATCTGCTGACCTTGTTCCTTTAGGGCATGAAACAACACTTTTAGGGGCTCAGAAGCCCTTGGTTTATGGACATATATGATTGGGGTTGTAGTGCCCAAAAATGTCTATAACAGGACTCAATTAGCTCATAGCTCATCTTATCATCCTCAATTTGATGGGAAAACGGAGATAGTAAACAAATGTTTGGAAGGATATCTTTGTTTCTTTGTATCTGATAAACAGACACAATGGGTCAAATGGTTGCCTCTCACTAAATGGTGGTATAACACTTTCTTCCATACTGCAACAAAAATGACCCCATTTATGGCACTTTATGGATATCGTCCAACATTCATCACATCATATTGAAGAAAAAATTCTAAGGTTCAAGCAATGGAAGATCACATCGAGCATCAACAACAAGTTCTCCAACTCTTAAAGGATAACATTACCTTGGCACAAAATAGAGTGAAACAATAGGCAAATCAACATCAGAGTGAAAGATGATTTGATGCAGGTGATTGGGTATTCCTATGACTACAACCATATAAACAAATGTCCCTCAAGCAAGCTAAGAAGGATAATAAACTATGACCAAAGTATTATGGTCCATACAAGGTGTTGCAAAAGATAGGTACTATGGCATACAAATTGGAACTTCCTGCAGCTTCCCGAGTGCACCCAGTTTTTCATGTTTCATGCTTAAAGAACGTTATAGGTGATAAGATTCTAGTTCAAACAATATTGCCAGAACTTGATGAGGAAGGAAAAATCATATTGGAACCTGAAACAATCAAAGAAACAAGAAATCGACAACTATGAAATTGATCAATTTCAGAGTATCTCATCAAGTGGAAGAACTTACCCATTGAAGATTCCACATGGGAGGATGAGAATTTTATACAGAAGCACCCAGAACTACTCAAGCATTGAGGACAACACGTTTTTGAAGGAGAGGGGCATGTTAGGTCCCTACAATACTAGTGATTCCCCCATTACTATTGTCATTATATCCCTTATTGTTATTGTTGTGCCCCTATTTTCCCCATATTGTTATTATTGTGCCCTATAGAATCCCATTATTGTTATTTTTGTGCCTTTATATTATTATTGTTAGGTCAGCTTGGTTATATTGTGTCCCCTTAGGCTCCTATATATACAAGGGAGGTTTTCTCATTTGAATCATCCAAGAATTGTTCATCTATGCAATGTAAAGGAGGTTTCCCCCTCGAAGAGGCTGAATTCTAAGGCATTGATCTATTTTTTTATATTCTTGTGAGTTGGTTTCCTAACATTCTTGATATGTACTTTTATCTTGATAGTTTTAGGAGTGGTAATTCCTGCCAATGCATTACAATATATGGTCGGATTCATTTCTTCTTTCTCGATGTGATCTTTCACTTCTTGAACCTTTTTCTTCTTGATGTGTCCTTCTATCTGGAGAGTTTGAGGAGTGGTAATTCTTGCCAATTTTTTACAAGATATGGGAAGATTCATTTCTTCTTTCTCTGGGGTTGGTTCAAAGTGTATATCCTCTTCTTTTGACATTTCTTGATCATTTTCTTCCTCCTCTTCACAATCAATGTAAAATGATTTCTTCTCGGCACACTTATAACCTTTAATGTATTTGTTATCACAATTGTAACAAAGTCCTTTTGTTGTTTATTCTACGAATTGTTGTGGTGCCAACCTTGTAGGTTGTGGAAGGCTATGAGAAACAACACTTCCATATTTATACTTTTGAGGGGTAGAATTCCCTGTTGCCATAATTTTTCTTTCCACTTTTCTTGCTAACTTGAATGCATTCTCCAATGAATCAGGTTTCCAAAGATGAACCTCATCTTGAATGTTATCCTTTAAAGTCCTTATGGAGACATCAATCCTCCGCTTCTCTGGAATATAATTTTCACTTATATTCAATTTTTGAAAGTCTTCAGTGTGATATTCCATTGAACCCTTCTATTTGAGATTTATCAATTGGCTACAGAAGGTGTTTCTCTTTGTATCATCATAATGTGCTATCATTTCCTCCATGAAAATTGACCATGTGATACGTGATTTACGAGATGAAAGCCCTTTATACCATAAAAATTGATTCGTTTCTAAATATAATGATGAAATATGTACCTTTTGTAATAGTTTCACCTCATGTAGATCAAAATATTGCTCCATCTGTAGTATCCAATTGACTGGATCCTTGCCATCAAACTTCCTCATATCGTTTTTTCTTGATTTTAGGAGCTCAATCTTGAAACAATTGTAACTATGTAATTTTGGATCTTTAAGTTTTGAAATTTCATCTTGTGATACCCCTATGAGACTTCTTTCTAATGCTATAAGTCTGATTGTGATTGAATTCATGAAGAAAGAGTTATGCCCAATCTCTCAAGATGACCTAATTATAGACTCATTCAGTAGAGCGAACTTGTACGATGCGCCATGTGTCACTATTTCGACCTTAGATTATGAAACTTAAATCCAAAAAAATAATGTTTGTCTCCCTTCTGTGACTTTTGATGGAATTTGAATAATATGCACAGAGAGAGAGTTATCATGATTTTACCAAGGTCACTTGTTTACGATGTAATTCAGGATTCTGCCAAAACCCTAACTTCCTCAGATTATATATCTGAAAATATGGCTATACAAGATCTGAAATTCATACTCGAGCTTCACCTAGATTTTGACTCAAATGGATTTTAATTTCAGAGTCTAAACCTTCGTAGAAACAAACTTATAGCGAAAATTCCACGATGACCTGTTTGTGATGAAATTCTGGAGCTTGCAAAAACCCTAACTTCGTCAGATCGTATCTCCAAAAATATAGCGATATAATATCTGAACTTCAGACCCAAGGTTTAGAACAATTTCTTCTAAAATTGATTTTTTTTTAGATTCTGAAACTTCATAGCAAAAATGTTATAGCGAAAATTCCACGATGACCTGTTTGGAGCTGCGAAACCCTAGAATCCAAAGCTTTGATCCCTAATGTTATGAAAGCATCTCACAAAAATATTGAAAAGATAGATAAATGCCTCCAAAATAAGCCTCTTCGAGGGGGAAACCTCCTTTACATTACACAAATGAGCAATTCTCGGATGATACAAATTACAAGACCTCCTTTCTATATATAGGAGTCTAAAGGGTCATAATATAATTAGAGCCAACATAACAATAATAATGTAGGGGCACAATAATAACAATAGTGGGCTTCTATGGATTACAATAATAACAATATGGGGACTACATAGGCAGAACAATATAATAAGGGGAAAGATAGATAAACGCCTTCAAAATAAGCCTCTTCGAGGGGGAAACCTCCTTTACATTACAAAAATGAGCAATTCTCGGATGATACAAATTACAAGACCTCCTTTCTATATATAGGAGTCTAAAGGGTCATAATATAATCAGAGCCAACATAACAATAATAATGTAGGGGCACAATAATAACAATAGTGGGCTTCTATGGATTACAATAATAACAATATGGGGACTACATAGGCACAAAAATATAATAAGGGGGTTGTACTAATAATAATAAGGGGTTACCCTAGTAGTATAGGGACCTAACAATCGATGCGGTGACCATCTTCTCCTTCAGTACATCCGAGCTATTCTAGCATTCTTCGTTTGAACAGAACGTAACATCCTGTTTTAACAATTTTTCCATTGATGTAGTAATCTGGGTATAGCCTTTGATGAATTTCCTATAGTATCCTGTATGCCCCAGTGTTGCGCGCAACTATTTCGGACTCCTTGGTGCTTCCAAGTTGATTATGACCACGCAATCATAGTTGGGTCCACCATCAAGCCTTGTCTGCACACCACACGGCCTAGCAAGATCCCAAAAGGGACACAAAACAAACGTTTCTTCAGATTGAGTGGGATCTGGTATCTCTGGCATGTATCTAGCATCAAGCATGAACTTGCCACATGGTGCTTCAATAGTTCGAACATTGTCTAATCATTAAAGTATACTTCCATAAATTTATGAATAAAATCCTTCAGCGGCATGATGACTACGCGTGAAAATATTGTCAGTGTGTTCTTCAGCCCAAAAGGCATCACCTTATACTGGAAGCATCCCCATTCAGTCACAAAGGTCATCTTACTTCTGTCCTTCGGCACGATCTTGATTTAATGGTACCTAGAGAACCCATCAGTGAACAAATACGCTTCTTGGCCACCAACATTATCCAAGACCTCAGCATTGAATGGGGTTGGGAAGGGATCATGCACACAGACATCACTCAACTTCCTGATATCTATGCATATCCTTATTTCTCCCCTCTGCTTATTTAAAAACTATTGGGCTTACCCAATCAGATTCCTCCATTGGTTCAATAATACCCACCGCAAGCATCTTATCTAACTCAACGCAGACCCTTTCCTTATACTTCGGATTGAAGTAGTAAGGTCTTAGTTTAAGAGGTTTTGTGTCTAGTTTTAGGGGTGATCTTCATGAAACCTAGGTCTCCTATTATTACTTTCAGATTGAAAAACTTCGTGGGAAACAAGTCCTGATATTTACAGAGCAGCTCAGCGACCTTATCTACTGTCGAATCATCCTCATAGTCCCCAATCTTTGCAAACTTTAGTTCTGCCTCCATGCCAATGTTCACCTGCCTGGTCTTGAGCGACACAACTATGTCTGGGCTCCCTAATTGCGGTCCTTCAACTCCATGGTGACGTTCAGTCCTGGGGATATTAATCTTTCTCAGTTCTTCATCTTCTTCTTCCTTCATTACATTGTAACAGTCCAGCGCGTGGCTCAGCTAGGTAGTCCAATCAGGTTGAATAAGACCTAGAGGATCCCGTGGTATCCTAAATATGGTTGTCCTCACCTCCTACAATGCTTCATCGATAGACTCAATTCCATCCTCAAAACTGAACGTCATCAAAAATCGTTGGTGCAAAACATCCCATTCTTCAGTGACATGACAGAGTTTTGTCTCCAACTACCAACTCATCGGTATAACATCCATGGTGTGACATAAAAAATGGACCCAATATAGCTGAGGCTTTGCTCCATATATTTAAGTCCATTTGGCCAAATGTTCACACGGATCATTCCTCTGGTCATACTTTTCTGTTAGTTGTACCTTCGGGTGGCCAAAACGTATCCTCATCATCCTTCTATATTCGTGCCAATCCTAAAAAATATCCGTGTGTGTACCCGACCATATTGTGGGTGTAGCACGTAGCGCCCAACCTAATGCCTCAAAGTGATGCTTCTTGGGTAGTTCCCTTTCGAATGCATCCAAAAAGAAATCAACATTAGTTAACCCATCATAGTGAGGTATATTTCTTACCTCTGATGATACACAACGCAACAACTTGGTCATCATATTATAGCACAATGTAGATACTTCATGTAACTGGTTATACCAGTGCTCCAGTTCTTCATCTGAATCTAATGTGTAAGAGCTCTCATAGTCCCATGCACTACGTTTGTCTAATGTCAGATTCACCCAATCCTAGTCTCGCGATGTTATCTTGTAAATCAGGTCCAAATCATCATCACTTTCATAAGCACGAACTGGTTTTGTATAGCGCAGTCCCTTTGTAGGATCCAGTGGCACCACTACACGAAGTGATTTCATCTCAAATATCATCTTTCGCTTCTTCAGGTTGATTACCCCATTCATGTCAATGGACCAATAAATCCCAAGGAGTGCAGGGTATGGATTGCTATCATCTGCAATTTTTATTACTTAAAAATTCGCCAGCGTGCTCACACCTTCAATGTCAACCTTTACCCCATGCAACCTTCCCATTCAGATGATTTTTTGTTGATTTTCCATCCTTAACTGTATCAGAGACCACTGGAGCACAGGTCTCCCCAATTTCTCCCATGTTTGTTTCAGAAAAATGTTTGCGTTGGACCCTAGATCTAAGATAACTTGGTCCATTTTGTATTCCCCTATCTATGCGATGAGCCTCATCTCACGTCCAGTCCTCGCCTTATGCTTACCAAACTTTTAACTACGCATAGTTTGCTAGTAGCATTGTCCTTTCTAGTGCATTGATTGATCAGTTCCTGCAGTCCCTTCACAACCTTACTATCACAGAGCAGTTTCATGCAGGTCTCCAAGAACGTGGTAATCATGGATGGGTCCATTTCTTCAACCAGTTTCTCCTGACTTCCGGAATTAGAAGCCTCATCGAAATTTTTCTTCGCTTCCATAATTGTTTCTTTTGAATGTTCAAGATCAAACCCAGTCTCCTTTTCCTGGGATTTGCAGACCCACTCAACCTCTGTAGGCTACTTCCCCTAATCCTCACCAGTCATTGATCCACTCCATAGCATAGTGTTTACCTTAGGTTATTACTAATGAGGCTTAACCCTCATCATCTACAGGTTCTAAGCCATCTGTGGAGGTTGCGTCCCCTTTTCGCAAACCTTAGCCAACAATATAGGGCAATCCGCAGTTGTATGGTCAAACTGAATACAATAATGGCATGACAGTTGCATCAGGTTTGGGTAGTCTCTCGCTTAGCATCTGGGTCCTCCACAATTGTAAAAAATAAGCTTCTCCTAGCCTTTACTGGGCCCTCCTCCACCTTGGCCTCAGCTACAGCCCTAATCCTCATGCTGCCCCAATGCCTTAGTCCCGAGGCCGTGTTTTTGCCTTCACCCTGTATGCAGTGTCCTTTCCATCATTAATTCATAACTACAAAAATTGCGATCATCATGACATACTGATTGACAGAAATTGTAGAAGAGTTGTTGTGGTGCATGGAAGAATTTATGTAGCAAATGGGAATTGTTGGTCGCATGTCTGCCAGATACCTAGCATATAGCACACCATAGTGTGGGCCCTGTACTTGGTCCTACTATAGCCTCCAGCCTTAGAGGCATTGGTCCCCTTGCTACAACATAATTCATGAAGACTAGACAGTGATCCTTATCATGCCCCTAACCTTTGCATTTCAGGAATTAGACTTCTTCATGTTCCTCTAGCCGAGTTGTTTTGTATTTCTTCAAGATTTGCATTTCGAGGCAAAGTTTCTGCAACTGTGCGCGAATATGCTGAAACCCTAAATTAGCATATTGCATTCATGTCTCATGTAGTCTTATCATGATTTCTAGAGCTTCTGCATGGGTCCAATCTTTTGTTGTGATAGTGCAACCCTTACGTGGGGTAGGAGCAAGGCTACAAACCATTCGTGGTGCTTCCCATCAGTTAGGTTCATTTTGGCTTCACAGATCGTAGACTTCAATCTTTGATCGAAATCCCAGGGTGTCTCCCCAAGCTTTATCATGATCTCCTTGAATCCCACAATGGATTGCACTTAAGACTTATGTCTACTGAATTCCTTATTCAGCACAGCCTGGATATCTGCCAACGCAGACATTGGGTTATCAACGCTGTACTTAATGTACCACATTAGTACGTAGTCTTGTGAATCACTATTCAATTTTTCTTTCTTCATTTGATCATCTATGATACCTTGAGCTTCCCATATAGCCTTTATGATGAACCAAAAATAGTCTATATCTTCATTTCCTACGCCCTTGAATACAGGTAGCTATACGGTGTTCACCATGTTGAATAGTGGTGGAGGTGGCAGTGGTGTGGGTGATGGGGTAAGTGGTGGAGGTGAGGATGGAGGCAGTGTGGATTGATGGGTTGGGGATGGGGGTGGTGTAGGTATTCGTGGGAACCCTTGTCTTATCAATTGAACATCGCTCTACAGAGAAGCCTATGCTTCTCCTTCGTCGTCACTCAAAGGAGGCTCAATCAACAAGCTATACTTAAGACCTTTTCTTCCTCTATCCCTGAAAGACCCTCCACTTCGTGTAGCTCCAAACGTCAAGGTAACTGCATGACCCGATTTTCACACAAGATAATCTTAATCCAAGTGTTTAATGATTTTAAATACTTACCTCGCAGCCCCTTGAAGAAGTAGCATTCTGATTCATTGTAGGTGACTAAAGTATCAACCACGAACTCTGTCACAAACCCTCCTATTATACGATCAAGCCAATGATCAACAACATGCACGATCTTATCTTCAAAGGCTTCCAATCTCCACACTAACTCCGGGGTATAGACAATCAGATTGTCAAGCTTCCAATTTCCATGGCCATCTGCCAACTTCGCAATCCACTCATATAATAAAACCAAGAAAAAACAGAGGAAGATTTTGTATATATTTTTGTAAATATATCTATCCAGCCACTATTCTTTCATCAATCACGGATTCCTATTTTCTTGCACTGTGAATTCGTGGATATTTCTATCCAACCAGTCTTCAATCAATTTCTTAGTTGGATTTTAATGACGCGACATCACACGTCTCATTATGTAGATCTCGGTCCGTGCAACAGAACCATTTTTTGGCTTGATGGGCCCTAAGCCAGGTTCATCGTTAGTCAGCCAAGAAAATCCCTACACTATTGGAACTTTTCGCATCAATCGTGGAGTGCAGACTTAAGTCTCACCCGAAGTAGTATGGAGGGATGCAAGAACCAAGTTTCCACACTATGAGATGGTTATGATGCTGGTTTTATAGCTCAATTTTTCCTTCGCGTAGATTGATAAGTCGTTAGGGCTTATCAGTGTACTTCTCTATTAGTCTTCTAGAACCTCCACGAAGGTATGTGATCCTCCTTTGCTTAACCCTAACAAATAATCTCGGCACTTACACACCTCTGTAACTACTTTGTTGTATAGTTATCTGAATTAGCTTAAGTGTTCACCAATTCTATCATGCAATTTAGATTATCTTTGTGTAAACATACATCTCTACTTCGTTCATATAATAGAGGAAAACATATAGATTCGCACGTCAATTTAGCAATAAAGCATAAACCCAGTGCTTAACATAACCTAATCGCATGTAATTGACAGAAGTAAAATACACAGTAAATTCATAATACTCTTCTTTATTGATGATCCAGATGTTCAGTACAGACTCTAACTACCTTGCGCACACAGCTGCAGTGGTCTGCACACTCAGTTGTGGACTTCTACGTTAGGCCTCTGCGCACTCAGTTGCAGAGCCTTCTCCCTATGCTAAGGCTCTGTCTCTTAGCTGCTTATAGACTCATCAATGACTCTATCCCATCAACTCAACTGAACTTAACAAAAAACTGACTTAGACTCCTCTAAGACGTCCTTTCTATACAATCCCATGGTCTGTGGACCAAGGGAGGATCTCATCAAGCCGACACAACCTATCTAAACTAAGGGTGAAAACCCTTTTTGACTCTTGATATATTCGCACTTCGCTGTCACAAAATGCGGAGACTTTACATTTCTTTATACAAAATTTGAGTTTTCTGTCCAAAAAAATTGGATTTTAATGCTAAAATTGAGACGAAGGGACCCGTCCCCAACAGTGAGTCAAGGGTCAAAAAATCTCAAGCATACATGGGTTAGCCTTATAGCTAAGGCATGAAGGAAGCTGATAAGGAATAGTATGTTCTATGTTAAATCCCCTTAATTTTATGTGTTGACCAAGGTATACTAAGGTAATAAATATATCGTGTTGAGAAACACCTTGTTGGTATTATACTCCTAAGTCCAAGGTTCAAAAATCCATTTTCATAATCATCTCTATATTTATATATAGATTACCTCAATTAGATGATCGAAAAGAAAACATGGAAAGTATTTAATTATGTGGTAATGAGATCAAATGAATATTGGTATTGATTTTTAAAGTGAAGCATGTATGTCCATAATTATCAAATGTTTCTCATAGAAAATATTAGGAAGACAAAGTGGGTAATTTATAAAGGTAATTGATTGATCTAATAGATACTCTCATTCCAGTACACAATGACCATGTATCACCATTTGACTAAGTAAGAGTATAGAACAAATAATTTTATTTATTTTATTTTATTTGGATGTATGTTACAAGTAGTATCAAACATGTAGGTTAGAACATCAAGTCCTATGAGCCAAGCCAAAACTAGAATTTAACAATGTAAATTGTTTTATCTTACGTAGTAAGGAGAAAAGAAAAGAATAGTGATGTCAAAACCATCTGTAATATCCCTTGACGCAGAAGAATAAATTTGGGTGCATTTAGGAGGCAAAGCATCACCTCATATATTGGAACTATTAGACATTGTGAAAGGTATGAAACTGGAATTAGATAATATTAAAACAGATAATGATTTCTTTTAAAGATAATGATGAGAGAGAAAGGCTCATAAAAAGTTTAACTGAGAAGAGAAATGTAGAAATAGTATTACCAACTACAAATGAGGAAGATATCCCAATGCATACAAAAGGTAAAATCCAAAGAACATGGACGAGAGTGAGGCCATTATACCTTAACATGAAGAGGAAAATTGACATAACTTAGTGAAATTACCTAATGGTACATAGTCAAGTGAAGAAACAAAAGGTAGAACTATAGGGGGAGTTTAAAAACATTATACCTTCCTCCTTCAATGGTGAGTTAGAGAAAGCAGTGTTGGCGTGGGTATTAAATATGAACAATTACCTTCAGGTGTACAAGTATCATAGCAATATAACATCATTGTGGTGGGAGGAGATTAGAACGGTGAATAATATAGAGGATAATACAGTGAGCTGGGAAGAGTTTAAAAAATATTTCAAATAAAATTACCTAATAAAAAGGTATTATGATGATAGAGATAAGGAGTTTCGTGAGTTGAAGCTTGTTCAAATGACCATGGATGAATTATCTACTAATTCACCCATCTACTACAACATGTACCCTACATTTGTGAGGAGAAAGAAAAAAATCAATGATTTATGAATTGTCTCCCCCTTTCATTCAAAGAGAAAATTGAGCATTAAAACCTTAAAACCATGGATGAAGTTATTAGGAAGGCCAAAATATGTTACCAAAAATCTAAAGAGAGGAGTGAAAATTCAAAATCACAACAAAACAAGAAAAAATATAGATTTATGTAGGGAAGCAAAGGATCTAAAATTTACTCTAAGAATTAGGGTAAGAATGACAAAAACAATTTTTTTTTATCAAAAATAATAATCAACAACAGAAGACCCAATCTCAAATAGGATTTAGATAAATTGATTTAGATGCTAATGGAGTTAATGGAAAAGAAAGAGAACCATTGAAGTTTTGGGGATATAGAGAGCCTCATCTAGTTCAAATTTCCCTTATAATATTGGATCAAATTAAGATTTACACGATGTATAAGTGTCCTCCACAATAAATGACATGTATAGAAACATTCCCATGATTAACACATCCCTAGAGGGTCGCCATGTTGAGCATTTGTATATTATGATTGAAATAGAAGCTAATATCCTTAACCAGCCTATTTCCATTATAATAGACCAAGGTTCTATTTTAAGCTATGTTAGTCAACATATAGTGGACCAATGTAAGTTAAAGATAGAAAAACATAAAATTGCTTCGTTGGTACAACTAGAAACCAATATAAAAAGGAAATTTACTAGCTGGATTAAGGATTGTCCTATTAATTTGAATGGATGTAAAACAAAAATTAACTTGAATGTTTTACCCCTAGATATTATGATGTTTTAGTAGGTATGAACTAGTTAGAAAAACAAAAATCAATCATTAATTGCTTATACAAGACTATTACTTGTACCCTAGATGAGGGAGATGTAAAAGTGATTAAAGATATATGTAGACCAATTTCCACCAAGAAAATATTATCATTACAAGTAAAACTATGTGCAAGAAAATGTTCTAAATTCTATACAGTGTAGATTGAAGACTTATCATATAAAACTAAAGCAAAGACCTTGGATCACTCGACAATGGTGCAGGAATTCAAGGATGTTTTTCTAGATGAAATTCATGGGTTACCAACAAGAATATATATTTATTTTACCATTGGACTAATACATGGGATCACACCATTGTCAAGAGAACCCTATTTAATGAGTTATCAGAGTTGATGGAATTGAAAATGCAACTTCAAGAAATGGTGGATAAGGGGTATATTAGACCAAGTGTCTCACCTTGCGGAGCATAAATACTTTTTCTAATGAAGAAACATGATAATTTTATATTATGTATTAACTATAGAGAACTAAATAAGTTGAAAATAAAAAACAAAAACCCATCATCTAGAATTGATGATTTGTTTGATCAAGTAGTGAGAGTTGCTGTCTTTTCCAAGATAGATTTAAGATCTCGTTGTGATCAACTCATAATTAAATATGAGGACATACATAAGACTTATTTTCAAACTAGATATCACCATTATGAGTTTTCTTAGTGCTTTTAGACTCACAAATGCCCCAACCACTTTTATGTGTTTAATGAATTGTGTTTTCAACAATATTTGGATTATTTTTTACTGATTAATTTTCTTGATGATATGTTCATTTATTATAAGACACCAGTAGAGCATGATCAAGACTTAAGAATAATGTTTTAATCACTTAGAGAACATAATATTTATGAAAAATTTATTAAGTGTGAATTTTATCATAATCAGATTTAGTGTTTGGGACATGTAATTTCCAAAGAAGGAATTGTAGTAGACCTTGAAAAGGTCAAAGAAATGCTTAAGTGGCCCAACCCTAAAAATGTAGAAGGCATTATATCCTTTATGAGGATCATAGAATATTATCATAGGCTAATAGAAGGCTTCTCTAAGATGACTTATCTTATAACATCTTTTAAAAAAATAGGAGTCAATTTTTTCTAGGCTAGAAAGTGCGAAAAATGTTTTGAGTGCCTGAAATATCTATTAACGTAGAGAAATCGATCACTAATTTTTTTAATTATAATCTCAATATTTTTGTGCATTCATATCATGTTTTGGTGATTATATATATTGATAGATTCAATGGTTTCGAATTGGGGCCAACCATATAACTTCTCCATATAACTATAATGTATTTCTCACACTATGACCCATAGAAACTTGGAGTTTACCCTTTGTGCCATATGACCTAGACTTTAGGGGTCGCCAGTAAACAATGTGATGATGTTAGCATGACATCATCACGACATGTGGTGCATAGTGAGTGGTGCCATGTGTCACCTAAAGACGCACTGATTATTCACCCAACCTTCCATTTGTGGTTACCATATTGTAGTCATTTGTACTAACATGTCACCCTACTAACATCATAATTTTGACATGTCATGTTATTACTGGGCCACATTTGTCTTATTGACATCATCGTTGAGATCATGTGTCATTCCCTTGTTGGCGCACACATATTTTTAAATAGTGCACAAGTTCACTTCTTGTCCACCATAGATATTCATCCATTTATTCATCACCATTAGAGATTCCAAAATATGTGTGATGTTTAACCTACTAAACAATGTGTAATTCTAATGTTGGGTAATACTGGTTGTGCCAATATGCTCGCTTAAAATCCCCATAAGGCGCAAATTAGGAATAAAACATTGCTTCCTTCATACCCAATTTAATGGAGATAATCCCTTATAAATACTCGTTTAAAACGAAGTGGTAGGAACCATAAGGGTATGGTTCAAACCTTTTCAAAAAATGAAAATTTCAACATGTTCATGGGTGATTTGACTCATCTCAAACCTTTTATGGGTTCAGGTTTCCCACCGAATCTTTCATTAAGAACCACTGTAGTCGAATCTCTTTATAACATACACACAACCCATATAAATATTTGCAATTCATGACTATGGAGCAGAAGTTTTATGTTATGGGTTCTTACTTTTCTATGTGTAGTCCTAAATCATGACTTGTATCCTTTATTTTATTTACCAAGTACCTACAACTTCTCTAACATCCAAGGGTTATGACCTTGGTCCCAACTCTATATCTATTATGTGAAACCTCCAATCACTTGGGACACACAAGCTTCATTATTTTCCAATGAAACAACTCCTCATCCTTGTCCTTTATATGTCATCCTTACCTGATGTCATCCTGGCTCTTCCAAACCATGCACCAAGGATTTTCCTTCCTAGAGATGGACCCCAAAAAAGTATTATTCCCTATTAACTCCAACACTTGAAATCCATCAAATTCAACCACACCTTTTAAAAGTTCACTGCACTGACTTCCAAGTGGAGTCAGTAATCCTCGTGGCCCACTTTTTAGTTGCATCCTCCAATAAATGTGCTTTGTGTAACCTTGACACTATACATGTTAACCAATCTCCATGTCAACTCATTCTGCATCATCTGTGCTACATTCTTGTGCACTCATCTTCAATCACTTGGGAAAGGACCTTCGGGACACATTAGTGTCACTTCATATGTTCATGAAAATTTTAACTAGAAATTTGAATTTTGTTTCCCTGCCACTGTCAATTGATGTACTCTTGTGAGGACCAACCAAACTAAGTATAATTTTTCTACAATGGTCCCATGGATTAAGTTTAGGGTCCACTACACCTGTCCTTTGCCATAGGTTTGGTCTCATTAATTCATTTTTCTATGCATTTTCTCTACAAAATTCTAGTTAAGTTGGATCATTGATTTGCATTTTTTATCAGTGATTAACAATTCACTTCTCTATACACTCCTCTCTATGATTTATTTTCATCTTTCTACAGCCTCCATACTTCCTTTATGCTACCTTGATGTGTGTTCGAATAAGAATTAATTATTCCCAGCTTCTGTGATATTTGTATACCCTTTTGGGTTCCTTCCATGCTTGAATCCCTCTTAAGCATAATTGCATTCAACCTGAATCATGTGTGGCTAGCAACAATTATATGAAATATGCATAGTAACACATAGAGCCTCAATATAACACATTCAACACTCACAATAAAATGCTTCCTCTATTGATGAATATATATGTAAATAATTTACAAAAGTCTGTCCTCTGACCAAATTTACATTTTAGTGGTTGTTATTGGCCTTTTGGCCACACTCATCCTCTAATCCTCTCAATTCTCTCTTCTCTATGTGATCACTCCCAAATGTATTTTGGATTACAAAATATACAAAAGGATAACGAACAAGAATTATTTCAGATATGCAATTCACTCAACTAATGAACCTATCTATAGAATCTCTAGATCCACAAAATAATCTCAAGAAATCTATCTTATCCCAACATGTCTCTAACTCACTAAATATATTGAGGCTTCTTCTTAGAAGAAACTATGATTATACACCAAATAACATCAATATTACAATCTTTATAAAATTCCTAAGAACATAGAAAAAACCAACTTCCTCAATAAATGAATAACCCCTATGTATAGTCAAATGTATTTGACTTGGAGGTTGGATTCTCCTGCATCATAATCACAAGGTGGAAATGATTCATATTCTCCTCACAATGTGCTCCCATAGGCTAATTAAAATTCTCCTAGATCCCAGACTTTATGTTATAATTTCTCTACTTCCTTGTTGTAATATGTCCTCTCATTTCCAAATTGTTGCATTATTTACTACACATTCTCCTTTCTAGGATCCGATTTCTTATTTTGTAGCCTGTTCACAATCCTACTAATGAAATCCTTTTTGGTCCATGATAACTTGTTGTTGACTATGCTATGGAAACTCGATCTGGTTTCCTCCTTCATCAATCACCATACTCCATCAAGTCCACATCCAGTATTTGTGTTCTACCGGTATATATGATATTTGTAATTTGTTTTCTATTGAATCTCACAGGGAATTTGTACTCTTATTTTCATTTCTAGCTCTTTGTAGTTCTGCTCAACAAACATATGCATCCACCACTGCATAACCTTAAGTTGGAAGCTCAATTTGTATGCTTGTTCCAACAAATTCACATTTCACTTCTTGATAAAGTGACATATTTTCCATAAATAACCAATACATTTTTACAATATTTCTTACATGGTTTTACTACATTCTCCTTCGGTCATTCCTTCCTTTGCAATTTCTATTGTTGCTCCTCTACAGTCCTATATAGCTTCTTATAATTCATTAGTCAAAGTATCTCCAAGCTAGCTCACCATTCCCTATACATCCTCATGCCAATGACTATTTCCTCTACTCCCACTCATTGTATTTTCATATCTTACCTCTTTACTTATTAAATGAGACATATTTCCTCCTCCACTTAAATGATAGAATTTTGAGTTTGTCTATACTTGCATTCCATGAATCCTGCAAATAAAAACCACTCATTAGTTTCAGAAACATGATACTTTAAAGTCTCTTAGACGCTTCCGAGATATTTTCCTCGTGTAGCACTAGAACCTTTAAGCCATTCATCAGATCTTCATTGGCTTATTCAACTATAATATTTCCTTCCTCAAAGTCTTTAATATATATATTCTCATACTCAATTTAATACTTCTCAACTTCGTCAAAAAACATAAACTTCTCTATCTTTGGCATCTCATCTAGAAATAAAAACCTTTCTACCTCGATATTTTCTTCCATATCTTCATTTACCCACTGCGTACAATCTCCACCTTGATTTACTTTATAGGAAAATTTTGTCTTCCTTCCAATTCCAATATAATTTAAATTCTATTACCTTTCCATCTCTATAATAGTGCTAACTGATTGTTCTTCATCCCTGCATTGAACAAAATCAATTTTTTGTCCATCATTTGTAACAAGTCCTACATCCACACACCAATTCTCAAATTTAAAATCAATAGGCCCTTTAACCTCAATAAATGATTATGTCATCATATGCTAACCCTCCAAACAATTTGTGAGACTCTCAAAAGGTTCTTCTCAACATCTTCATCAATTTTATCTTCTCCAAGGATTGATCAATGCTCTGGTTCACAATAGTCAACTTGCACCTCACACTCAGATCCTCTAAGTTCTTCCTTCAATCTGGCACCCATCCTCTATCTCAACTTCAATTGCAATCAATATTATCTCAACTTATTCTTCTTAATTATGTTATGTTCCTATACTAATAGGAGTCATAATTTTTGAATGGCTGAGATTAAATCTGTAATATGTACATACCTTTGGTTTCTGCAAATGCTTTCCATATTCAACAAATAAAAAATTAAAAGATGTAAAGAGGGTATGTCCTAAAAAAAAAAAAAAGGACAAAAACAATAAAAAAAGGTCAAAAAGGATAAAAAAATGGACCCTAAGAAAGAAAAAAGACCATGAAAGTGTGCAAGTCACAATGCCACTACTATTTACTTTTGATGCAGAATAAAAGATTGTGTGTAGCTTGTTACCTTTGCCACAATCCATGAATGGTCAAAATGTTTAAACTTGGCTATTTCATGTTTCAATTTTATGTTTAGAGATAGAGAATAAAAACTGACCAAACTGTTTAATCTTAGCAGATAAGTAGATAGGCAGAGTAAATAAAAGGAGCTCAACTGTTTAAGCTGATCCCTTGGATGTAATAAGCTTAAACTTAGATAAATTACTTTTGTAAAAGAAAAGAAAAGTTTTGATAAAGGGTTTGCCAGTTTAAGTTCACGCTAACAAAGAGAAGTAAAAATGGTAGGATGAGTATATGGGTAAGTAGATGAATGGTTGCAGAAGTGTGATGATTGATTAGAAAATATCATATTATTCTCCCTTACCATCAAAGTTCCAAGTATGGATGAAAATTCAGAATTTATCAAAGTACACAAAGTCAATTGATTAACCTCCCTTATTCGTTACATTTTCCACTTAACTAATTCCCAAGGACAGTCTTAAAGTACCTAAAATTTTAAGTTAAATGGGCTTAGAGGATTTCTTTGACTTCTAGATGGACCGAACCCTCGGCCCTATAACTTATAGGTACTAAGTACTAAAAGTCCCCTCATAAGCATTCACCCTTTTCAAATTCACTCATATTCCCAAATAAATCTCTTCCCTTATGAAAAACATCAATTTCCAAGGGAAACTCACTTTCCCCTAATAAAACCCTTTCTCTAAGGGTAAAACCTTAGAAAAGTGATCATTACCCCATTAAAAAACCCCCTTTTCACAAAAACCCACAAATATACACTTAGCTTAAGTTTTTATGTTTTATATGTGAAAAGTGAAAACAAATTATCAAGAATTGATTTTACACTTAGTGCTAAAACATTCTCCACCCTTGTTTATATTAACTTTTAACTTTATTTATATATTAAATCCTAACAAAGAAATAAAACCCTTCCTTTATAGTTATATATAAAAAACCCTTATATTAATATCCCACCCCAAAAGTTTGAAATATAAACGTTATGAAGAAAACCCGACATGGTTAATTAATCCGTGGCTAATTATAAGTCAAACCATCCGCCAATTAAATCACCCCCAATGCCCTTAATCCACCATAGTCCATTGATTAACTTAATCCCTCCACCCTTAGACCTCTGTAGGGCCCCTCCATTAAACCTTATGACAAGGCCTCACCTTGATCACCATGTGATCTACCTTGTCTCGATCTGACGGTTAACAATCATATCAGACGACCTCCGAAGGCCGACCTTTACCCGCCCAATATGGGTGGTTTCACTATTTTCCCTACTGCTACATGTCACCCGATAAATGGCATCGGGCAACCTCCCCCTGAAACCACCTTAGGCCCAAAAGCAGTGTGACCAAAACCCACTTACCGCCTCCTACTATACGACAAAATGTCTCATCTCCTGCTTAACGCCAAACATTCTTCTCCCTGTGTACCCACCAAATTCAGTTGACTTTGCAAATAAAACTAAAAAACTCATTGTTTTTAGTTTTATCGTAAAAAATATGCTCAGACCTCCATGCAAGCACCAGAGTATGTGCAAATATCAACTCACATCCAACTACCAACCTGCTGAAGTTGTTGAACTTCCAGACCACTCTTCAGTCACATACACTTCCTGGAAACTGTGGACAGTTGCCCATTAACCCGTTCAGAGCCAAAACTAGGTATTTACCCAAAATAATTGAGAAACCCCTTTTAATTCCTAAACCTGTTACTCAATTTCTTTAAGTTATTAAGTAATTAAGTAAAACAATTTCCCAACAATCCTAAACTACTTTGAATTGAACCAATTTTCCCCCAATTTGACTAAAAACCCTTCACCCCCTTCCTTGAATCCACAAGAGCAAAGGATGGCTGCTCCAGTTGCACTGAATGTCTTACCAATTTCTACTCCCCACTAGGACTTAGACCATCTCCCTCTGGCAGACAAAGACTTTGAAATCAAAGACAACTCTGTCCAAAAATCCCCACTAAAGCTATACTACAGGAACATAGACCAGTGCTTAAGCCAGGTAGGAAAAATACGTCTTTGGGAATCAGTGTTTCCCAAGTACCAATTCCCTAGAGTTCATATCTTCCCTGAAATTGTCCACTATTGCCATATGAACTACAGTCCCAACCAAAGAGTAGTGATGACTCCTGACCATAGTGTATTATTCACCATCACTGCTGAATCCATCAATGAAATACTGCAGTTGCAACCAGGCCAAAACCTGACCCCCCTTTTTGTTGGAGACCTGCTTAACAGATTGCCTACAATCAACTCCATCAAACTTTCTAAGTTATTCCAGACCTTCATTAGGGAAGAGCAATACATTCCAAAGGACCCTCCCCCATACATGTGGACAATATTCTCTAAACTTGGCTGAGACATCACAGAAATGATATCTAGTGTGTTAGGCCAGAGTATGAGTGTGTTTGTCGATGAAATTGTTATAGCCTTCATGACCGTTTACCCTCTTGGACAACCCCCTACCATCATGTTTGATTATGCCAAGTTCATTGCAGATAAAATACATGATAAATTCATAAGAATGGACAATGAAAGAGTATTCAAATACTCATCAGTTTATATCATCCTTTCCTATACTATCAAGCTAATAAATTCCCATTTACACATCAAAAGCTTGATACCAAAGGCAACTCTAGATCAGTAGTATTCTGGACCTCATTAATCCAAAAGTATGACTCTCTATATACTTATACATATTTCATATATCTTTTTGTTCACCCGGCGGCAACTATGTTGTTCGGAAGTCCTCCCCCCAGAATCAGTGCAGATATCAGGAGGGTCCTACAGTTGTCCAAACAATATAGAGTGGGAGATTGGTACTTGTACCAAAATCACACTGAAATCAGAATATATGGCTGTGAGTTAGCACCCTACAAACTACAAAGATACCTCCCCATGAGATTGTTTGCTTTGGAGTACTATAGGAAAATGATTAATTCAAATAAGGTACATTTTGTAAAGGCTAAGAAGAGATCCCAACTTAGAATAAAAGACCATCTTGGCCCCTTTATATGCAACAGTAGGAAAGCTAGAAAGGAAGCAGAAGAAATCCTTCGAAGGCTAAAACTAAAACAAAGATTTATATGGAGATATGACCATTTTGATTTCATCTGCAATAGAAGAAGAAAGAACAAATTGTCTCCGTATATCCACCACAGAATTCCTGAGATAGAACAATATGAAAATCAACTAGGATGGGTGGAAAACACTTTAGTACACTGAGATAGCAAAAACGTTATTGTCAATAATGTGTTGATTGATCTAGAAAGAAGACTTGATGAAGATTCATTTGTACAGGTGCCAGGAGAATCCCAATCCCAAAAGGAAACACAGGAACATAGTGGGAAACAATCAGAAGAAGGACCTCAAGATCAAGAAGAATCAGAGCAACCAGACATATCATAAGAGCTGGCTGAGCCATAACAAATCATGATTAATCCTCCTATTGTATAGACTCCTTTAAAATGACGATAAAAATCCCAAAAGAGATAGAGAAGAGGCTACTCCTTCCAGCAGACATGTTGCACAAAATTATGTCAAGAGGCAAAGGTTAAATCCTCTTTTAGAACAAGAGTTTACAGAAGAAACAGCTAGAACCATGGGTACAGAAAGAGTAGAGAGAAGAGAGGCCACTCCCTCCGGAGGTACACAAGAACCTTCCACTACACAAGCTCAAATGCTAGAATGACAACAGAGCGTGGCAGTATCCTCATTCAGGGCTCCAACTAGCTAGGACCAGGACATTAGAGAGAAATATAAAGAGATAAAGGCCACAAATGAATGGTTGAAGGCCCAGAGCTATGCACAATACCTTGAAATGGCTCCCACAAATCAAACAAGGCTAATGTTAGCTTTTGATGTAAAAGAAGGTAAGGTGCAAATGACTTTCATGAATCCTAGCACACAATAGCCCAGGTCTATAGCAGATTACTTAAAGACAAATTTTGAGGTGCTAGTGAAGGATATACATCCTATAGACCAAATAGAATTACACAAACAAACTGGGGAAATGGTTTATTCCACATTGACCAGCAAGGCCATTGCAGCACATCAGCTACAAAATTTTCCGAATAATATATCAACGTAATTCCAACTAGAGAAGGCCTCTTCACAGGCTAAGGATACCAGGATAAAGTCCTTAGAGGACTTAATCATTGAGTTGGGCCATGACCCCAAGGATGTAGATGTTGCAGAACAACTAATCAAAAAGAAAAATAATGACATAACTGCCTTGAAAAAGCAGCTCAAAAGCAGCTTATGGACTTAGTCGTCAAGTTAGATGATCAATTAAAGGAAACAGAGAAAGAGTTAGGTAACATGATTCAGTCTAAATAGAGTGAGTTGGCCACCATTCCATATAATTTCATTCCTATAGTCTCTAAAATAGTTCCCTCTACATTGGATGCTTCTTTAGCACCAACTGTTCCACCAGCTATAGCCATAACAGTCACAGGTACATCTACAAGTGCAGGTATTTCCACAGAGAAAACAACTGAATTAGTAAAAGCCATGGAGGAAATGACCATCGAAGCTACTGAACTTAAGAAGCTTAGAGAAAAAGTTTCAAGTTTGGAAACTAACTGCAAACTTGCACATATACAACTAAAAGAAGAAACTCATAAGTGTCAAAGAATGGGTGAAAGGATAAAAATCCTTGAAAAGGACTTGACATTGCAATAGCCACTAGGAGATTTAAGAGATGATCTAGACCAAGATCATTGACGCTTCGAATGATGTTTGGACATCAATTCAAGAAATTTTTGAATACACTGAACTGGTGAAAGTGGGCACCAAAGCAATTCAAAAGATAAGAGAAGAGTTGGGAGACAAACCTAAAGAGGCCAACCAGCTGATAACACTCTTGAACAACAGAAACAGGTATCAGTTGGATGAACTGGGCATAGAAGATAGGACAGGGACCATCATAGAAATCAAGAAGGTTCTTACTAAAAGAAACCTTATGCTCAACCTTGAGAAGAAATGCCAAAGTATCCAAGTTGATATTGATAGATTCATGACAAAATTTGGTATTTTGAGGGAAAAGGGCCTTCCCAGTCCTATGGTTATTAATGACAAGCTTATGACTCGGGATGACTACACTCAAAGACTGAACAAGTTGGCTAGTAACCAAGCTAGTACTTCAGGGGTAAAAGCTCTGCCCACAGGAAAGTTATTGTATGATAATTTGGAAAATTTGTTTTTCCGAGAACACGAGGTAAAGCACTTGTTTGTCAACAAGCCAAATTTTTCCAATTACACCGAAGCTGATGAGATATATAGAAAGGTGTTAAAGATGAAATTACTTGAAGGTGAATGTTCGACAAACTTGACAGATTTACTATAAAGTTATTGTAGTAAATCCATATGATAGTCAGATAAAACAGATGAAACAGGGTCAAAATATAGCAGGTAAAAAGTATTAGTAAGTTGAAGACATAAAGTGATTCTAGCACATATATATTAAGAAACTGAAAGAACCAAATCTGAACTACAACAGCCAGCACAATCACAATAAGAGGGACATCAAGAAGGTAGTTTCCCATCTGTCTATATCTTCATGCCTGAAGATATTTTTGATTTCCTAGAATAATTCTCATATTGTTATGAGATATTTTGTAACATTCTTTGTATAAATACTTCATATTTCGAAGTAATTAGGGTTGATTAAAAAACATTTTTGTAGACATTTCATATCAAGCTAAGGAGCTTTTGTAATCAAGAGTAGACTAGCCTGCTGGGTGATGAAATAAAGCTAAATACATTTCATAGGATTCTTGTGCACAATGGAAACCAAATAATTATTATTTCTTAATGTTTATTACTATTTTCTCCTCATGTTATAAATATTCACATGTTTTCTCTATGACATCTGAATAGTAAACAAGGAATTATATTTCAGAATTAGCTTTAATGCTCTCTGTTTTGACTGTCTACTTTCTCATTGTTTTATACTAAAGTATCTTGGTATCAGAATTCTTAATTGCTCCCTTACTTTCGTAGTTTCCCCCCTTTGGGTCCATAATAAAGGATTCTTAGTTGCCCTTTGCTATTGATCTCCTTATGTTCTTCATCTTGATCCTAGTTTAAGGATTCTTTAGTTCCCTTTTACCCTGGTTAGGACTACCTCATCCATTTGAACGTGTAGATTTTCTTTTTGTTGTGCTAGCCTACCCTGTGAACTCTTCCTTTAGTAATTGATCTGTTCGAGTTAAGCAACTCTTTGATTGACTCCATAGCCCAATGGCCTAAATAATTGCTCTGCCCATCTGTTTCCTTAAGTCCACCACCCAATCAAAACCAGAACATCAGGAGAAGTAAGAACTAACCTGAAATCCCACCCAAAACAAAGTTAAATTATAAAGAGAGAGCCCTCTCTGGACTTAGGTTGGCTAGAACCTGAGTCTAAAAGATTAGTTTTGTGGTTACCTCGAATTATTCCTTCCTTTTATAACTTCTAGGGAAGACTTCTGAGTGATAACATAGTGGCGACCATACTGGGGACTCAAAACCCTCAGTCTTAATAAACCTTTAAGAAATTCAAATTTTTATTTTCAAGCCTTTTAAAGGGTTTATTAGAATTTATTTCAAAAAATTCATAAAAAAGAAAATAATTAAAAAGAGCTTGAAATCTGTCTTCAAGGAGAACTCACTATACAAGGGCCAATCCTGATCTAAACCCTCCCCATGTATTTGACAATCCCAACCTTATTTTAAGAATAATGAGAAGACAATAAAGTTCAGTAATCCCAAGAGCTTTATTTGGATCCAACTCCTACCCTCATGGGTGTTTGTTTATAAAAGACCTCCCTTTTGATGAGTATTTTGACCTTTCCCTATTTAGAACCAAGTCTGGGAGTGCACTTGAGGACACAGTTCTAGATCCAGAATTACAGCAAAACTTGAAGTCTGAAGGGAAAACTTGTCAATTGATTAGTACCTTCTGAATTCCCCTCAGTCATCCCTTACCACTGATAGGATCCCTGAACTTTGCGACACAACTTCAACTTCCTTTCGTTCTCCATCATTTCCTCACATTTCCGAAGTTCATTCCTCATCTCCATTTATACCTTCGCTCCCCCATCAGCCTATCACTACCCATCAAACACCCATAACCGTTGTTACCCCAAATCCCCCTGTTATCCAAAATCCCCCTATTACCCCATCTCGTATTCTCAATCCTGCCCAACTCAAAGCTAGTTTATATGTTTTTTACTAGCAATTTTTAGATAGGTGGGAGAAGCAAAATAACCCTCTTCAAATTCTTTTTGAATATGAAAACCTCAAGAGGGGACCAAATGAAACCGTTCAGGACTACTGTACTAGATTTAACAATGTATATAACACAATACCACTTGACCTTAGACCTCCCCCTGGCTTAGCCCTAATAAAGATTCCAGATGGGTTTGACACTGACATGGGATTTCAACTTAAAGAAAGGAATCCCCCAACCCTAGAAGATATGCAAAGTGTAGCAGTTATTGTAGAAGCTAATCTTCTATCCAAAAGAGCTAAGGTTAGAAACGAAAGGAGAGCACCCTTGAAAGATGAGACTACACCCTTTGATCAAAAAATGTATGCTTTAGCCAAAGGAATGGAAAAATTGATCGATAGAATAGAAATCATTGAAATAAAACCTCACTGGGATAGCCAACAGGCACCTCCAGTAAGGAATCCAAGCTTAGGAAGAACTGGAACCAAAATATTGGTAAAAATGGGTCTAATAAGAGCATTAGACCTCCTTTCCAAGAGAACTATGCCGAAACTTCCCATCAAGAAGACCCTAATCTAGACACTCAAATTAACTTAATGGGGCTTGCTGATGAGGAAACCATCTTTCTTACTCAGGATGAACAAGAATTATACATGCTTCAGCAGTTACAGAACCAAACTAGAGAATCTTTCGACTACAATCAAGGGTATGATTCTACTATTTTTGAAGTGCATAAATAGTACAATTTGAGGAGCAAAAAGAACATTGATGTTTTGGACCAAAACAAGAAAGTAGTACCCAATCAACCCAAGAAAGTTAAAGAAGCTCTAGTCACAAAGACTCTCTAAATCATTTCTAGATCAAATCAGAACCCTCCTAGTCCCACCATCGAATATGTAACCAATGACCAACCTTCTAATGAGAAGACTTCCACTTTGGTTCCCCTCAAGGTAATAGTGGAACAGTCTCCAGAAATTATATTAGAAAATCTAATAAAAATGACCCCAAACAATGAAAAAGAAGAAAAAACTACTCCAAACCCTGTTGTTAAGGTTTCAAATGTTCAATTAGACAAAATCCCTTTGCCTTTCAATTTGGGAGCAGAGGTGGCCAAACATAAAATCTCAGTTCCTTTAACAGAACTGATTAAAAATGAAACTTACAAATCTCAAATAAGCAAAACTTTAAACTTCGTTGAGAATGAAGACTCTGTTCACTTATTTGGTGATTAGCCTAAGTTAATTTTCGGTTCTAATGTTAGTGGAAAACTAGTGGAAGGAGGGATACCACCCTTCTACATTAGCCTTAACATCCACGATAAAATCCTACATAATGCCATGCTAGATTCTGGGGCTTCACACAATCTTATGCCTAAATCTGTTATGGAGAAGCTAAACTTGGATATCACTAGGCCTTACAAGGACTTGTTTCCATTTGATTCAAGGCAAGTTAAGTGTCTAGGACTTATAAAAGACCTATGTGTTTCCCTAGTGCAGTACCCTGCTAAGACTATTCTCATGGACATAGTTGTTTTTGATATACCACCTAAATATGGCATGTTGTTGTCTAGATTGTGGGGTGCCAAACTCCAAGGATCTCTGCAAATTTACATGTCGTATGCTACCATATTAGTCTTTGGATATCCTAAAAAACTATATAGAGAGACTCTGATGAAGTATGTAGTGAGTACCCAGGACAGACCTCAAAACTTTCCTATATATTCAATACATTATGACATTGATTCTTTCATTCTTTACAATGTTGAATCAAACCCAGAAGACACTTCAAACAACATTATATCAGAACCAAAAGAAATTACAGTAGCAAAAGAAGATCAAAGTGTCAAAATTCAAGAAATTTCACATAATAAATATGACCAAGATACCTTAGTCAAAGAAGATTTTGTTCCTCCAGACAGTAAGAATTATGAACATTAAATTCTATGGCATCTTGAGTTGAATTGGTCAGTAAACAAACTAAGTGCAGGAGCAGGAGCATGGATTTATAGCTTAGAAAATTATCATTTGGAGGGTCATGCCTATGGATTTAACTTTAAACGTACAAACAACATGGCCAAGTATGAAACACATCTGTTAGGTCTCAAATTGGTCTATTATGGGAGATTACGAGCTGGTAATAAAACAAATTAACGTTGTTTATATCACTAGGGATCCTAGGTTAGGATTTTATAGAGGAACAATTGTAGAAATACTAAATACTTTTTTAGAAACCAAGCTTGTTGTTATTCCAAGAAAACACAATATGCAAGCTCATAGTCTAGCTATGTTTGCCAATACTTGTAGGTTACCTTTTCATCCTAACCATCAGTGCATTGCTGAGATTAGGGACAGACCTGCTATTCCTGACAACTTAAAGAACTGGCAAGTATTCAATAACGATCAACAAATTAACAATTTAATCACTTTAGATGATGAATTTGTAAATAGCAACATAGATGCAGACATAACATCAGTTTTTTATTACACTGATAAAGTAGAAAGTAACAAAGTAGAAGATGAAAGGATAGATAGATTCCATCTCACAAAGTTTGCAAAATCAGATATTCAAAACCTAAAACAAATAGAAATTGATGAAGTAATCGATGAAGAATCTGAGCTCATCAATCTTAAGGATAATTTTTTTCCCAAAGGATTAACTCCTTTGGAGGAATTGTTTGATTCAAATGATCTCCCTAGAAATCCGCAAATGGCACCCTTAAAATCAGACATAGAGGAGTGTAACATAGGCTCTGTAGAAGATTCCAAACTGGTAAAACTTTTAATGTCTTTACCTCCTAATGAAAAGGTGAAATACATAGAACTGTTGAAGGAATTCCAAGATGTTTTTGTTTGGAATTTTGAGGACGTTAAGTCCTATGATACTAGCATAATACAACACACCATTCCCTTAAAAGAAAAACAGAAGCCCTTTAGGTAGAAGCTTAGAATGATTGAACCCATTCTATTGCCTTCTATTGAAAAGGAAATCAAAAGAATGTACGAAGCTAAGATCATTGTACCAATGAGATTCTCAGATTGGGTTTCTAATTTGGTACCTACAAGAAAGAAGACTAGTGAAATTAGGCTATGTGTTGACCTTAGGAATCTAAATAAAGTTTCACTCAAGGATAACTACCCTCTTCCTAAAATCGATCACATATTATGGAGTGATCCGGATTTAAACAGGAACGCAACAAATTACAGAGATAACCATATACACAAAGATGCAACGGAAATAATACTTCATTTCATTAATGGAAAATACTGAAATATGCTTACAACCAGAAATGGAAATAAAACCAGCTAGGGCGATGGTAGCTTATCTCTGAGAAGAGATGTGATGGCTACATGCCTCTGAACTGTGTTACAATGTGGCTCGAAGGCCTATTTATTGTTGAGAAACAATGGTAAACCCTTAACATTCCAAAACCTAACCCTAGGAGATGAAACGCCAAACTGTGGGCCCCGTTTGGGGTAAATTGGTACATCAACTTCCCGGGGTCGTAACTTTGGCATATGATCTCCATTTGACGCATACAATAGCTCGTTAGAAAGATCTATCCGAGCACTACCATTGTTGGAACAGGCAACATCGGTCCATGCCATGGACCCATGTTGCCCCCGGATTCCCCAAAAAACGTCGTTTAGGGCCTCAAAACGGCTCCGGAAGTCCAGGACCCGAAAAACTGCTAAAAATAGTAAGTTGTGCTACAATTAAGGAAACTGAAAATGCTAAGAAGGACAATGGTGGGGGTCCAGGTGGACTTGGCAGGTGGCCACCAATATCCACCTGGATCATTCCTCCCCCTTAGGAAGGAATGGTCCCCATTGCGTTGAGCTCCTCCATGAGATGAGGAAACTTTTGCTGAACTTGTTCCCTGGTGAGCCACTTGCCTTGCTGAAGGATTTGGCCTGCTTTGACAACTCGATACAGTTGGATATTCTGTTGGCGAGTGTTCTTGATCTGTGTGTCCATGATCCGATCAATTGCAGCTTGTTCCATGCAATCTGGATTTAATTCTGTGGGTTTGAGCTGTTCTGCAATGTCGGATGTGTCTAGCAATGGTGGAAAGTATGGCCGAAGGCGGTCCACATTGAACACTAGGTGCAGGCCAAGGAATGGGGGAATGCTGAGCTCAAATGCATTGTCTCCCATAGCCTTAGTAATGGTGTAAGGACCATATCGGAGTGGTCTCAATTTCCGATAGGCTCCAGTAAGGCGTTCCTTTTGCAAATGCAACCAAACTTTGTCGCCCTCCTGAAGCTTGTGTGGCACCCGATGTTGATCATGTCGTTGCTTGTACTTGGCATTTGATTTCTCAAGAATGTCATGGACCTGCTGGCGAATATGTTGGATGCGCTCAATGAAGCTGGTGGCCTTATCTGTTTCGAACTGGACATGAGCTGAATTCATGTGAGTAGCTGCAAGTGGCATGGCCACATCAATGGGGCATAGTGGCTGGAATCCCAAACCCACCTGAAAAGGGCTATGGCCAGTGGAGCTGTGAAGAGCTCGGTTGTAGCTGTGCTGAACATAGGGGAGGCTCTCGTCCCATGTGCGTGGATGCTTTGAGTTATACATGCGTAGAATGTGCACAATCATCTTATTGAAAACCTCTGTCTGGCCATCAGTTTGAGGATGGAAGGCTGTGGACTTCGTGAGTTTGGTGTCCAGCATTGACCAGAGACTGGACCAAAATGTGCTGAGAAACCGACTGTCCCGATCTGAGATGATAGACTGTGGGATCCCAAAGTGCACCCACACTCATTCAAAGAAGAGTTTAGCAGTGGCTTCTGCTGTGATATTCTTCCTGCAGGCCACCATAATAGCCATCTTCGAGAACCTGTCGACGACCACAAAAACATAGTCATTTCCATGCTTAGTGGAAGGAAGGTCTGACATGTAATCCATGGAGATGGATTCCCAAGGTCGACTAGGGGTAAGCAACGGGGTATAGAGGCCGTGCTTCTTAATGGTCGGTTTGGCAATGAGACAGGCAGTACATGATCTGATGTACTTCCCAACATCCTGTCGAAGATTCGGCCAATAGAAATAATTTTGCAGTACTGCCACTGTCTTCCCGACCCCGAAATGCCCAGCAGCCCGACTGTAGTGTGCTTCCCAAATCATCTTGGCACGCTCACTTGAAGGAACACAAAGGTGACCGAGGTGGCATAATAGGGCATCCTGGAGGTGAAAATCTGCAACACGCCGACCCTCCAAGAGTGTCTGGTATGTGTGGCCGAATTCTGGGTTGCTCTTGTAGAGAAGTGGCCAATCAGAAGTCTCGTGCCCACAAGAGTTGAGCACGGTAGTTAACGCCATGATCGGTGGTCGACTGAGGCAATCTACAACATTATTGGTGCTGCCCTTCTTATACTTGATATTCAAGTGGAACTGTTGCAGGTATGTAGACCACTTCTGATGGCAATCATTCTGCAATTTCCCTTGGGTCTGTATGAACTGCAGGGGTCGGTGGTCTGTGTGGATGACCCTTTCCTTCCCCAAAATGTAATGCTTCCATTGTCGGCAGGCCTGTACAATGGAATACATCTCTTTATCATAAGTGGGGTACTTCCGGACTGTGTCTGAAAGTGTTTCACTGTGATATGCCACTGGATGTCCATGTTGAGTAAGGACTGCCCCAATAGCATAGTCAGAGGCATTTGTCTCGACCTCAAATGGTTGTTATAAATCTGGTAACGCGACCACTGGTGCTGTGTAGAGGCGATCCTTCAACTCCATGAATGCCTTCTGTTGAGATTTAGACCAAAAGAATCTTGCTTTCACCCCTCCCTTGGTGACCTGACTCAAGGGCCAAGAAATATGAGAAAACCCCAACACAAACCTGCGGTAGAAGTTGGCAAGACCTAGAAAGCTGCGGAGCTCTGTTAGAGTGGTTGGAGAGGGCCAATCCTGAATGACTTGGACCTTGGCTGGATCGACATGCACCCCCTGTTCATCAATGATGTATCCCAGATACTGAACCTGGGTCATGCCAAAAGTGCATTTCTCCAAATTTGCACATAGCTTGTGTTGCCGCAGTGTTTGGAGAACCTGTCGAATGTGGTGGAGGTGCTCTTCCCAACTCTGGCTGAAGATCAGAATGTCATCCAAGTATACTACTACAATGGAGTTGGTGAATGGCCGCAAGATGTCATCCATTAGCCTCATAAAGGTTGCAGGAGCACTCATCAATCCGAAAGGCATGACCAACCATTCGAAGGGGCCCTCCTTGGATTTGAAGGCAGTCTTCCACACATCAGAGGGTTCGATTGGCACCTGGTGATATCCTGACTTCAGATCGATCTTGCTGAAATATTTCGCCCCCTTTAGTTGGTCTAGGAGGTCATCAATCCGCGGGATCGGGTACCTATTACGGACAGTGATCTTGTTCAGCGCCCGATAGTCAATATAGAGTCTCCACGTCCCATCCTTCTTTTGTACCAACACGATCGGGCTCCCACAGGGCGATGAACTCGGATGGATGTGACCTTTCTGCAGGAGCTCCTGAATCTGCCTCTTGATTTCATTGTTCTCAAGAACGGAGAGCCAATAAATTGGTCCATTGGGTAGCGGCGCACCTGGGGTCAGATCGATGGAGTGCTTGACTTGACAGTGCAGAGGAACCCCTGCCGGGGAGGTGAAGATGTCCTCGTACTCCTCCACAATCTTGTCCATCTGTAGTTGTCGTGCAGAGGGACCCCGTCTGGAGGCCGCGGCCACTGTCTTCTTCTTTCCTTGAGGGCGTATCATCAGGAAAACAAATTTCCTGGTTTTGGAAATGATCTTACTGCATTGTTTTGCAGTAATCAAAGAGATGGCGGCAGGTGGTGCTACCTCTCTATCCTGAACAACTTATTTCCCAATGTAATAATAACAGCACGGGGTATTGATTCATACACAGCATGTCGCTCCCACAAGTATGGTTGTCCTAGTAATACATCACAAACTTCAAGGGGAGCAATGTCACACAATACCTCATCCGTGAAGGGCTTGATGTTGTATGGAAGGCGACACTGTTGGCTCACGCGAAGATCTCGTCCTTGGTGCAGCCACCCAATGGTGTATGGTTGTGGATGTGCTGTGGTCGGTAAGCCCAACCGCTTCACGACCTCTGCCGAAATGAGGTTCTTTTGACTCCCGCTATCAACAATGAGCTGTATCGGGGAGCCCTTTACCCACATCTGAGAGTGGAAGAGACGCTCCTCCTCCTCTGGATCTTCGGGTTCATTTTTCTGGATCTTTGCGGTAGCAACAGTTGCGCTAGGATCTGCATCAATGATCTGCTTCCCTTTTTCATACCCCTTATCGAGTTCTGACTCAGAGTCGGAACATGCATCTGATTCTGAAACCTTTAGCTCAGCCACCAGTGACTGCTTGGCCCGACACTCGCTTGTGTTGTGAGTGGAGCTCTTATGGAACTCGCCTCATTTTCCAGTGTCCTTTCTCGGCTTCGCGGCGCTGTTCTTTGCTTGCAGCTTCGGCTGGTTGTCTTGGGATGTCCTGCCTTGGCTTTGTCCTTTGTTCTGTGGTTTCGGGGCACCTTTCCCCTGCTTTGGATTGGCAGATCCAAAATATCGCTTCTTTTGTTTCAACTTCTGCTCGACCTTGACGACATATCGGTATGCTGCGCCGAGCGAGGGGATGTTTAGGAATTGTATTTCTTCCTGGATGTACTTGTACAGGCAGCCACGGTATTTGAGTATCAAATGTTGCTCCGAATCCTTGATACCCAACTTTGTGCGAAGGGTATGGAAAAGATTGGTGAACTCCGGCACATCTTGGTCCCTTCCCTGCCGCGGCGTGGTCCACTTTATGTATTCATCCTCATAGCTTCCAACAGGGTAGTACTGCTCCTTGACGGCATCCCGGAACGAATCCCAGGTGGGTGCGGCTGAAAATAGTGAGCCAGTACTTTCATCCTTCTGCTCGCAGTAGGTTTCCCACCAGTCCTTGACGTGGGGGGCTGCTTTGAGAAGAGCAAAATCAATCTTTTCCCGACTCGAAAAATCATGAACAGAAAAATAATCCTCCAGCAGATTTAACCATTTATCTACGACATCTGCGTCTATCTGACCCTCGAATATGGGGATTTCAAAATTAACTTGTACCTTAAAGGGTGTGGCGTTTCCAGAGTAGCTACTGGAAGCCGATGCGTCGCTTCTGGGTAGCCGCTGAAGGATCTGGGCAAAGCTGTCCATCATCGCATTCTGTTGTCGCTCGAGGGCTTCTTCGAGCAAGATTTTGATGGGATCTCCTGCCCCCTCGTCTTTCTTCTCGTCTACCATGGGAGGCCGTCGGGATTTGCGAGGCTGGACTTGCAAAGGTTCAACCAGTTCAAGCCCTAACTCCTTATATCCCGACCTTGTTGGGGACATGCAAAGAAAAATAGAGAAAAAGCAGACCGCTCTGATACCACTGATCCGGATTTAAACAGGAACACAACAAATTACAGAGATAACCATATACACAAAGATGCAACGGAAATAATACTTCATTTCATTAATGGAAAATACTGAAATATGCTTACAACCAGAAATGGAAATAAAACCAGCTAGGGCGATGGTAGCTTATCTCTGAGAAGAGATGTGATGGCTACATGCCTCTGAACTGTGTTACAATGAGGCTCGAAGGCCTATTTATTGTTGAGAAACAATGGTAAACCCTTAACATTCCAAAACCTAACCCTAGGAGATGAAACGCCAAACTGTGGGCCCCATTTGGGGTAAATTGGTACATCAACTTCCCGGGGTCGTAACTTTGGCATATGATCTCCGTTTGACGCATACAATAGCTCGTTAGAAAGATCTATTCGAGCACTACCATTGTTTGGAACGGGCAACATCGGTCCATTCCATGGACCCATGTTGCCCCCGGATTCCCCAAAAAACATCGTTTAGGGCCTCAAAACGGCTCCGGAAGTTCAGGACCTGAAAAACTGCTAAAAATAGTAAGTTGTGCTACAATTAAGGAAACTGAAAATGCTGAGAAGGGAACTAAAAATGCTGAGAAGGACAATGGTGGGGGTCCAGGTGGACTTGGTAGGTGGCCACCAATATCCACCTGGATCATGGAGGGTAGTAGGTTCAACCACAATCTCACTGCTAGATGGGTTTCTGGTTATAAGCAGATTTTAGTCCACCCAGATGACCAGGAAAAAAATACATTCACTACTCCATGGGGCACTTTCATGTATGTGAAGATGCCTTTTGGATTAAAAAATACAGGGGCCACCTTTCAAAGAGCAATGGACATAGCCTTTGCTAAGGAAATCCATGATTTCCTAGTAATATACCTAAATGATATCACGGTATTCTTTAAATCATATCAGCAACACCTAGATCACCTCAGGCAGGTCTTCACAAAGTGTAGGAAGTATGGAATTTCTCTGAATCCTAAGAAATCGTTATTTGGGTTGGAAGAGGGAAAATTACTAGGCCACATAATCTCCAGAGATGGTATCCAAATCGACCCAACAAGAATTGAAGCCATTTTACAAATACCACATCCTAGGAACATCAGAGAACTACAAGCCTTTTTAGGTAAAATAAACATTTTGAGAAGAATTATCTCTAACTTAGCTGAACGATTTAGATTATTAAAAAGCATGTTAAATAAAGATTCGACTATTAAATGGACACCTGTGTTGGCATTTTGGCACAGGTGTGGCGCTATGGTACAGGTGTTGTCCTTTATGGCAACTCACTTTGGTGACAGATCTCAGTTCAGGTGCTCAGAATGAAGAAAATCTTGTATACGTAGGTACACCTTGCCAAAGATGCGTATACACGCGGGTTATTTGTTCAGAAGTTGCGTATGCGTATACACGCACTTTTATGGACATAAAAGCGCGTACATGGTGGAAAACTTATTTCTGGTCCGTGGTCGTTAGTCCTTGGAACTTGAACCTATGGTTGTGGACCATCGTATCTCGTCAGATGAGTTGACCCCAGGTTTTGGGCCTGTGGTATCATTTATTATGGTTTTGGACCATGGTATTGTGGAAGGCCTAAAACTATATAAGAGGAAGGAGATCATGTGGCAAGGAATTATCTGAATTATTATTGAATATCTGATAATTTACGAGATCTAAAATATTGGTAATTAGCATTTTGGAGCAGATCTGGATCTGAATGAAGGAGGAACCTTAGCGAAAAGAAGGATAAGTTCTATTGATGGGTCATAATCTCTTGGCTTGAATGATAATATCTTTGCATGATTTTGATCTGTTATATCTGGCACATGCGTGATCTATAAATCTGATAATTTGGGTTAATCAGTGCCTGAATTCTTGAAAGAGCGAATTATGTTTCTAGATCTGTACGCAGGTTCAGTTCAGCAAAGGCACATATGTACGCAGGTTCAGTGACGGAAAACAACGTATACGTAGGTTGTTCCATACGCAGAAGCGTATGCACGCAGGTTTCAAGCCATTAAAGTAGCGTATACATTTTGAGTTGTGTTTTTGCTGCTTCTTTTTATTGCTGCAGTGTTCTAGGTTCATTTTTGGTGTGTGGTACTGTTACTGTGATCTGGGTACAGTCGTCAGGGAGGTGTTTATGTTGATTTAGTTTTTGGTGAAAAGGTGATTGGTTGATGCATAAATTCTTGATGGTTGATTAATGTTATTTGTGGATCCAGTCTGAAAATTTATGAAACGTGGTCCTTGAAAGAAAGAGAAGGTTGTAGCCTTCTGTAGGCCAACACCTACATTCTAGTATCTTGGCTAGTGCAAGAGCTAAGGGGGTTGTAGCTCCCTTCCATGAGAAGCTGGAAAATGAGAGAGAGTTGTAGCTCTTTGCAGGTTTCAGCCTACATACTGGTAAAAGGACTGCACCAGTACATTTGTAAAAATAAGTTTCTAATTAAAGAAAAGATAGAGACAAATTGCAGCAGGTGGTTTTCACCCACATTGGGTTTCCACCTTATATCTTGTGTTCTTGTGTGCAATTGTCTTTCTGCTTTGCTTTACTGTTTCTGGTTACTGGTTATTTGCTTCTAAATCACAGATTAACAATCAACATCAGTAAGATAAAGTAAATTAAAAGTTTGCATTGTATACGTGGGTTTTCTTCTGCATTATTGCGTATATACATGGGTTTAATTAATTGAAGTAGCGTATAGCAGTTGATTTTAAAAAAAGATTATTTGACGTAATAATACTGATTCACCCCCTCCTCGCAGTATTATTTCCAACAATTGGTATCAGAGCAAGTCCTTCTGAAGAAGCTTGATCGCTTGAAGGAAGATCCTTCATCATGAGCAACTATGAGAGGGAAGCATCAATCAGGCCACCGGTTTTTGATGGGACAAACTTCGTATATTGGAAGGTAAGAGTTACTGCCTATCTTCAATCATTGGGTACAGAAGTCTGGGATATCATAGATACAAGATATACTTTTCCAGCAGCAACTCCTACAGATCCGGCTGAGAAGAATAAATATGAAACAAATGCAAAGGTGGTCAATACTCTATTGGGATGTCTATCTCAATCAGAATTCGTGAAAGTTATGCAGTTAAAATTAGCAAAAGAAATATGGGACAAGATTTTCCTAAGCTATGAAGGAGATGATGAGGTAAAACGAGCAAAACCTAAAACCCTCAGGATTCAGTATGAAAATATCAAGATGTATAATGATGAAAGTGTGGCTAACTATTTTCTTCGTGTAGATGAGATTGTTAATTGTATGAAAAATTTGGGTGAAGAAATAAAAGAGGCTGTTGTGGTTGAAAAAGTTCTAAGATCTTTGTCCCCTAGGTTTGAATCTAAAGTTTCTGCAATAGAAGAAAAGGAGAATCTACAAAGCCTTAAAATGTCACAGCTGCACGGTATTCTAACTGCTTATGAAATGAGGAAAGGAGGACCATCAGACAGGAGAGAAGCTGCCTTCAAGGCTTAAGGCAAAGGCAAGTACTATGAGTCAGGACACGTGTCAGAAGAAGAAGAAGAATCAATTTTTTTCAGAAATCTTCAACGGGGTACTGGACTGTTCCGAGGTAAGTTACCTTTCAAATGCTTTGCTTGTGGAAGAGTTGGTCACTATGCTGCCAAATGTCCTCACAAGGATAAGATTGACAAAGGGAAGGAACCTGTTAGATGGAACAAGAAATAGAATGCAAATAAGAAAAGCTATTACACTCATGAAGATAGTGATGGACTTTCAAATAGTGACGAAGATGAACGAGGTAATAAATATAAACTTTTAATGGCTTTTGAAGATGATGACTACATGGATGTTATAGATGTAGAAGGTTTTTCTGAAGAGATGACTAATCTCAAAATCTGCTTAGAAGAGAAAAGTGCAATTATTGATTCTCTACAATATCAACTTGCTGAAAGGGAAAAACATCTTGAAAAATTGGAATGTGAAATTGTTTGTCTTAGAAAGGAGATTGAGAAAACAAAAGCTATTAATCTTAAATTTGTTAAAGGATCTGAAACTTTGGATGAGATTATCAATGTTCAGTGTTCTCCACTAATCAAGACAGGTCTGGGATATAATGGAGAAACATCTCAAGCTTCTACCTCCAAAAGTTATCTTGATGCAGCAAAGAAGAGCGAGAAAAGACCTAATAGAAATCATCAGGTAAATCAGGGATAGTTTACCTCAAGAACGAATAAAGACTATCAAGAAAATCGGGGACAAGCTACCTTAAGGACAAACAGAAGCTACAATCAGCCACAGGTAAAATCTTCCCAATTTGCCTCAAGAATGGATGTCAGTAGAAACTACAATTGATTGGATGATAGATTTGATAATCGCAGGAGTTTCTTCAATGGCCAATGTTTCTCTTGCCATAATTTTGGTCACAAAGCAGCTCAATGTGTTGCCTATAAGACAATCATGACTAGAGAAGCTCAAAAACAAAGGATTATGAATGGAATCATGAAAAGGACTTATAACAACTTTTCAGCCCTTGAAAATGAAGTTGAATGTTCTATTTGTAATAACTTTGGTCCTGAAGATTCTGAATGCAGGAGAAGTTTTGGAAGACAACTCAGAAGGAACATACCTCAAGTGCCAGAACATGGAGAATGAAGGAACCACAACCAGAAAGATGTGGGATAGCCTTCTATGCAGAAGGACAGAAAAATATATGGTATATTGACAGCGGATGTTCAAAGCATATGACAGGGGATAAACAAAATCTTGAATCATACACTGCAGTAGAAAAGGGAAAGAAGGTGTCTTTAGGAAATGATACCCCTGCAGCCATAAAAGGAAAAGGCACTGCTCAGTTGAAAGAGCAGGTCAAAGCTAGAAATGTTTTGATAATCTACTAAGTGTTAGTCAGATTTGCAATCAATGAACCGAGGTAATATTTCGATCAAATGGATGTAGTGTTCATGATCTTGATACAGGAGAAACAATGATCAAAGGTAGAAGAAATCCAAATAATCTATACATATTTGAAGAAGGACAACAACAATGCTATTTAAGCAAGGATGATGAACACTGGTTATGGCACTGGAGGTTGGGGCATCTGAGCTTTTCACAAATAAGGAAAGCATGCAAATACCAGGCAGTTCGTGGTCTTCCAGATATCAAAATTCCAGACAACACCATATGCAAATCATGTTAGTTTGGTAAGCAAACCAGAACTAACTTTCCTGAGAAGGAAGGATTAGCTAGCAGGCCTCTTGAGCTAGTCCATACAGATGTATGTGGTCCATTTAGGACAAGGTCACCTCGAGGAGAAGAATACCTTATACTATTCATTGACGACTTCTCTAGGATTGTTTGGAGAGGACTTATGAAGCACAAAGACGAAGCATTCGAAAAATTCAAATCCTTCAAAGCCTTGGCTGAAAATGAATCAAATTACAAAATTAAGTGCCTCAGGTCCGACAGAGGTGGGGAATTTACCTCAAATGAATTTTTTGATTGCTGTGAAGAACATGGAATAAGAAGGGAATTCTCTACAGCTAGGACCCCTCAGCAAAATGGAGTGGCGGAAAGGATGAACAGAAAAATCCAACAAATGGCTCGTGCTATGCTTGATGAGTCTAGAACTCCCACAACCTTCTGGGGTGAAGCTACATACGCAGCGGTTGTTATTCTCAACAAAACAAATGTCCGAGTGAAAAGCACTCAAACTCCTCATGAGCTCTGGTATGGTGAAACTCCTTCGGTAAAGCATTTCAAAATTTTTGGGAGCAAGTGCTATATTAAGAATACTAATGAGCAGCTTGGAAAACTTGAACCTAGAGTAGATGAAGGCATTCTCCTTGGTTATTCTCCCTACAGCAAAGCATATAAGTGTTACAATAAAAGGCTTGGAAGAATTGTTGACAGCATTGATGTAGTGGTTGATGAAAAAGGATACATCCCTAGGGAAGTGAATCATGAAAATATCAATGAGGATGAAGACTACTCTCTAAATCAAACAGATGATGAAGAAGAACCCCAAGAGGCACTAGAGGAACAAATAAGGATAGAAGAAAAGACTCCATCCAGGTACGTTCAGAAGAATCATCCAGAATCTCAAATTTTTGGGTAGAAAGAAGCAGGTATACAAACAAGAAGAACAATAGCAGAAGCTTCAAGCTATTTGGCATTGCTCTCTTCCACTGAGCCGCAAAATGTAAAAGAAGCATGCAAAGATGAGTGTTGGGTTAAGGCAATGGATGAAGAGCTTGAGTAGATCGAAAAGGATAACACTTGGGAGTTGGTTCCTAGACCAAAAGACAAAAGTGTCATAGGAGCAAAATGGATCTTCAAAAATAAGTTCAATGAAAATGGGGAAGTGATTAGAAACAAGGCTAGACTTGTTTGTAAAGGGTATGCTCAACAGGAAGGAATAGACTTTGAAGAAACTTTTGCTCCCGTTGCTAGACTTGAGGCCATAAGAATGTTCCTTGCTCTCTCTAGCTTCTAGAAGTTCAAAGTATTTCAAATGGACGTAAAATCAACCTTTCTGAATGGAGACTTAGAAGAAGAAGTGTACATAGAGAAACCAGATGGCTTTATCCTTGGGAATGATCCAAATCTTGTATGCAGACTTAAAAAGGCTCTCTATGGGCTTAAACAAGCTCCAAGGGCTTGGTACTATCGTTTGGATAAATATCTTCATCAACAAGGTTTTTCAAAAGGATCAGCAGATAGCAATCTCTATATAAAAATTGAAAATAACAAATTGCTAATACTCGTTGTGTATGTAGATGATATTATCTTTGGAAGCAATGAAGAAGCTATGAGTCAAAGCTTTGCCTTGGTGATGCAGAAAGAATTCGAAATGTCCTTGCTTGGAGAACTGACATACTTTCTTGGATTGCAAATCCAACAAAATGAAGGCGGTATCTTCTTGTCTCAAACCAAGTACCTCAAGCAAATTCTGAAGAAGTATGACATGGAAGATTCAAAACCAGTATGTAACCCCATGGTTACAGGATGTAGCCTCAGTGCAAATGATGAATCGACAGCAGTGCATCAACCAACCTATAGATCTATGATTGGAAGTCTTCTTTATTTGACAGGTACCCGACCAGACATCATGCATGCAGTGGGAATAGTTGGAAGATTTTAGGCAAATCCAAAGGAAACTCATCTTCAGGCAGTCAAGAGAATCTTCAAATACCTTCAAGGAACTCAAAACTATGGTTTATGGTACCCTAGAGATACAGATCTCACACTTCATGCTTACACAGATGCAGATTGGGCCGGAAGCGTGGATGATAGGAAGAGCACAAGTGGTGGTGCATTCTTTATGGGTTCCAAATTAGTATCTTGGTTCAGCAAGAAATAGAGTTTGATTGCTTTATCTACAGCTGAAGCGGAATATGTTGCTGCTGCATCTTGTTGCACTCAACTTCTTTGGATGATGCAAACCTTGTAGGATTTTCAAATCACATGTACTCCACCTGTCTCTATCTTATGTGATAATACAAGTGCAATAAGCATTTCAAAGAATCCTGTCATGCATTCAAAGACCAAGCACATACCTATCAAATATCACTTTCTTCGGGAACAAGTGCTTGAGCAAAAAGTCAAGTTGGAGTATGTTCCTTCTAAGGAACAAATCGCTGATATACTCACCAAACCACTGCCCAGGAAAACTTATCTCAGACAGAAGCTGGGAGTAGTTGATGCTTCATCCTATCGTTGAAGCTTGTCTGTATCAAAGAAAAGTTGGTGTACGCGAGCTGGATGAGGGGAATCCGCGTACATACGCCGATTTATGCAGGTGCAGTCGTGTATATGGAGTTCTGAAGAAAATCAGCAAGGACAGACTCTGGTTGAAGAGAGTCTGATATGGTTCTATCAGAGACCATTAGGCATGAGTTCAGGGGGAGCAGATAATCTTCTAATAATGCATTGTTGGCATTTCCTTAGAAGCTCTTGGTTCTAGTACTCAAGCTGTTTTTGGTTCAGGTGGATCAGCTGCAGAAAGGAGAACAGAAGGAGAACATGGTTGCTAATATATACAGTGATTGTCAGAAGCTGTTGATAGTAGTTATTGGTCATTTGCATAAGTCTTGATATTCCGTCTCTATGTCATGTACATTATTTTATCAAGGTCATGCAACGGCCTATTTTGGTTTCCCCACTATGCCTGGGATGATTGATGTGATTGGTTGTCATATGTAAATTTCTGATTTATCCCCACTTGGTTGGGTGATGATTGTATGTATTGAGTCTTTTGGTGATAGGAAGGTCTTTTATGATGTATATGGTTCTTCTTGAAGAACATCTTTTTGCAGATCTTGCCTATAGTCAAGGGGAGCATGTTCAACACAGCAGAGTAGAAATATCAGCATGTACTCAGGGGGAGCACAGCCCTTTGCCCTTGATGACAAAGGGGGAGAATGACTTTGAGGATCGTGGGGTTGCCATCAAGTCCAAAGGGGGAGATTGTTGGCATTTTGGCACAGGTGTGGCGCTATGGTATAGGTGTTGTCCTTGATGGCAACTCACGTTGGTGACAGATCTCAGTTCAGGTGCTCAGAATGAAGAAAATCTTGTATATGTAGGTACACCTTGCCAACGATGCGTATACACGCGGGTTATTCGTTCAGAAGTCGCGTATGCGTATACACACACTTTTATGCACATAAAAGCGCGTACATGGTGGAAAACTTATTTTTGTTCTATGGTTGTTAGTCCTTGGAACATGAACCTATGGTTGTGGACCATGGTATCTCGTCAGATGAGTTGACCCAAGGTTTCGGGCCCGTGGTATCGTTTATTATGGTTTTGGACCGTGGTATTGTGGAAGGCCTAAAACTATATAAGAGGAAGGAGATCATGTGGCAAGGAATTATCTGAATTATTATTCAATATCTGATAATGTACGAGATCTGAAATATTGGTAATTATCATTGTGGAGCAGATCTAGATCTGAATGAAGGAGGAACCTTAGCGAAAAGAAGGATAAGTTCTATTGATGGGTCATAATCTCTTGGCTTGAATGATAATATCTTTGCATGATTTTGATCTGTTATATCTGGCACATGCGTGATCTATAAATCTGATAATCTGGGTTAATCAGTGCCTGAATACTTGAAAGAGCGAATTATGTTTGTAGATCTGTACGCAGGTTCAGTTCAGCAAAGGCGCGTATGTACACAGGTTCAGTGAAGGAAAACAGCGTATACGTAGGTTGTTCCATACGCAGAAGCATATGCACGCAGGTTTCAGGCCATTAAAGTAGCGTATACATTTTGATTTGTGTTTTTGCTGCTTCTGTTTATTGCTGCAGTGTTCTGGGTTTAGTTTTGGTGTGTGGTACTGTTACTGTGATCTGGGTACAATCGTCAGGGAGGTGTTTATGTTGATTTAGTTTTTGGTGAAAAGGTGATTGGTTGATGCAAAAATTCTTGATGGTTGATTAATGTTATTTGTGGATCTAGTCTGAAAATTTATGAAACGTGGTCCTTGAAAGAAAGAGAAGGTTGTAGCCTTCTGTAGGCCAACACCTACGTACTAGTATCTTGGCTAGTGCAAGAGCTAAGGGGGTTGTAGCTCCCTTCCACGAGAAGCTGGCAAATGAGAGAGAGTTGTAGCTCTTTGTAGGTTTCAGCCTGCGTACTGGTAAAAGGACTGCACCAGTACATTTGTAAAAAAGAAGTTTCTAATTAAAGAAAAGATAGAGACGAATTGCAGCAGGTGGTTTTCACCCAGATTGGGTTTCCACCTTATATCTTGTGTTGTTGTGTGCAATTGTATTTCTGCTCTGCTTTACTATTTCTAGTTACTGATTATTTGCTTCTGAATCACAGATTAACAATCAACATTAGCAAGATAAAGTAAATTAAAAGTTTGCATTGTATACGCGGGTTTTCTTCTGCATTATTGCGTATATATGCGGGTTTAATTAACTGAAGTAGCTATAGTCGTTGATTTTGAAAAAAGATTATTTGACATAATAATACTGATTCACCCCCCCCTCTCAGTATTACTTCCAACAACTTGAGGCTAAAAGGTCTTTCGAAGATATAAATCTAGCCTTAACGCAAACACCAGTTCTCATTAGCCCAATCTTCAATATGGATTTCATCATATTTTCTTTTGCCTCAAAGCATACCATTGCTGCAGTCCTACTATAGAAAAATGATCAGGGTTTTGAACAACCAGTAGCCTTATTTAGCAAAGCCCTGAGAGATGCACCTTTAAAGTATAATATAATGGAAAAGTAAGCTTTTTCTCTAGTCAAATCCATTAAATATTTTAGAGTTTATATTCTATATTCTCATATAGTAGCTTATGTCCCTAATGTTGTAGTCAAAGACATCCTAACACAATATGGACTAGATGGAAAGAGAGGGAAGTGGATAGTTACCATATTAGAATATGACCTAGAAATTAAACCTACAAAATTGATCAAAGGCCAAGGTTTAGGCAAGCTCATGGCTGAATCGAACGGTTAGGCCCTAGACATAAATTTCATTGCAGAATTAGATAACAAAGAGGAGATGGTGACTCCATAGATCAGCCAGGCCTTTACTAACTCACCATGGTGCGCTGACATTATATACATTTTAAAAAAGCATCAAGCTCCTCCCGAGTTAGCGACGACTAAAAGTAGGTTCTTGAAAATTAAATCTTTGAAGTTTTGCATAATTGACAATGCTTTATTTTAGAAAAATCATGAAGGCATCCTTCTTAATTGTTTGTTAAAGGAAGAATCTGACAAAATATTACAAGAATTTCATGCAGGTGACTGTGGGGGACATATTTACCGAAAGACCACAACTGACAAGATCTTAAGAGCTAGTTTTTACTCGCCCACTCTATTTTCCGATGTAAAGAAATTTGTAACCTCATGTCACAAATGTCAGATTTTTAAAATGAAAACTATTACCATTACCTTTGAAACCAATATCTACAGAAGAACCATTTCAATAGTGGGGTCTTGACTTCATTGGTGAAATTCATCCCCCTTCCTCTACCCAACATAGATGGATATTGACTACCACATATTATTTTGCAAAGTGGATAGAAGCCAGACCCTCAAGACAAGCCACTGATACTGTCATAATAGGTTTCCTTGAGGCCAACATTCTATCCAGATTCGGTTTCCCAACCAAAATCATCACAAACAATGCATTAGCTTTCAAATCAAAGAGGATGATTGATTTCTGCAACAAATATCATATAACCATGGGTCACTCCACAGCCTACTATCCCCAAGAAAAAAGAATATCAGAGACTTCCAACAAGATCTTAGTGAATATCATCAAAAAAAAGTTGGAAGATAACAAGAAAACCTAGAACAAGAAACTAGTAAATGCATTGTGGGCAGATAGGTTGACCACAAAGAAATCCATTGGTACCAGTCCTTATCAACTAGTCTATGGAATGGAGGCTGTCTTCCCATCTTCCTTGGGAACACCAGTGATGAAGTTGCTCCAAGAAGTTGAGCCAAATGGTATTCAAAGGGAGATCAACCAAAAAATTCACTTACAGCAGACCAGGAAGAAGTGTATATCAGATCCCAAGTTGCGTAGGAGAGAATCAAGAAAGCTATTGACAAAAGGACTAAGGCAGAAGATTTCTACCTAGGAGATAAAGTTTTGAAATGGGACTCAAGAATGGAGGATAAAGGTAAACATGGGAAGTTCGATTTCTTATGGAAATGCCATTACATCATTTCTTTCAGGGGTAATAATGTTTTTTTCATCAAAGAATTGGATGGTGCAGAGGTATAAGAAGGACCAGTTAATGGTCAAATGCTTAAGCATTACATAGATCCGAGTCACTGATTTCACTAATTACTTGTATATATTTCATTCTTCAAAAGTTTAGTGTGGATTGGATGGTAGTTTTGGATTTGAGGCTCGAAGAGAAGGCCCTAAGCTTCAAAAGTTTCACTGTCGTAAATATCAGTAATGCAGCAAAGCAAAAGGGAAAAGTTGCAGAGTAAGATCACAACAATTCAGAAGGCCATTGATCTACTAGTCCATGACATTTCACCAGGAAATGCCATCCCCAAGTGGAGCCACTGTTATGTTCCTATACCAATAGGAGTCATACTTTTTGAATGGCTGAGATTAAATTTGTAATATGTACATACCTTTGCTTTTTGCAAATGTTTTCCATATTCAAAAATCAAAAAATTAAAAAATGTAAATAGGGTATGTCCTAAAAGAAAAATCAAAGGACAAAAAGAATAAAAAAGGTCAAAAAAAAAATGAACCCCAAGAAAGAAAAAAGACCATCAAAGTGTGCAACTCAAAATGCCACTACTATAAAAGATTGTGTGCAACTTGTTACCTTTTCCACAATCCAAGGATGGTCAAAATGTTTAAACTTGGCTATTTCATGTTTCAATTTTATGTTTAGAGATAGAGAATAAAATTTGACCAAACTATTTAATTTTGGCATATAAGTAGATAGGTAGAGTAAATAAAAGGATCTCAACTATTTAATCTAAGCCCTTGGATGTAATAAGGTTAGACTTAGATAGATTACTTTTGTAAAATAAAAGAAAAGTTTTGATAAAGGGTTTTCTAGTTTAAGTGCACCCTAATAAGGAGAAGTGAAAAAGGTAGGATGAGTAGATGGGTAAGTAGATGAATGGTTGTAGAATTGTGATGATTGATTAAGCAAGATCATATTATTCACCCTTATCATCAAAGTTCTAAGTATGGATGAAAATTGAGCATTTATCAAGGTACACAAATTCAATTGATTAACCTCCCTCATTCATTACATTTTCCACTTAATTAGTTCCCAATGAAAGTCTTAAAGTACCTAAAATCTTAAGTTAAAGGGGCTTAGAGCATTTCTCTGACTTCTGGAGGGACTGTACCCTCAGCCCAATAACTTATAGGTTTTAAGTATTAAAAGTCCCCCCCTAAGCATTCATACTTTTCAAATTCACCCATATTCCCAAATAAATCCCTTCCCTTATGAGAAACATCAATTTCCTAGGGAAGCTCACTTTCCCCTAATAAACCCATTTCTCTAATGGTAAAACCTTAGAAAAGTGATCATTCCCCCATTAAAAAACCCCTTTTTCACAAAAACCCACAAATATACACTTAGCCTAAGTTTTTATGTTTTCTATGTGAAAAGAAAAAACAAATTATCAAGAATTCATTTACACTTAGCGCTAAAACATTCTCAAACCTCGTTTATATTAACTTTTCACTTTATTTATATATTAAATCCCGATAAAGAAATAAAACCCTTCCTTTATAGTTATATATAAAAATACCCTTATATTAATATCCTGCCCCGAAAGTTTGAAATATAAACTTTATGAATAAAACCCGACATAGTTAATCAATCCTTGGTTAATTATAAGTCAAACCATCCACCAATCAAATTACCCCTATCACCCTTAATCCACCATAATCCATTGATTAACTTAATCCCTCCACCCTTAAACCTCCACCAGGCCCCTCCAGTAAACCTTGTGACAAGACCCCTCCCTGATCACTGTGTGATCTCCCTTCTCTTGATCTGATGGTTGACAATCATATCGGGCAGCCTCCGAAGGCCAACCTTTACCGCCCGATATGGGTGGTTCAAGGAAAATTTTAGGGGTGAATTTTTGCCCTTGGGCTAAATTAAGGGGTTTTATATTTTTATTGGGCGAATATTTTGTATCATAATACATTGTTACAAATCACCTGAAATTTATTTTATAAAAAAAATAGGTATGGAGGTTAGCCCACCTTATTTTAAGGGAGAGGGTAAAAAAAGTAAATTTAGCCCTTGAAATTCGGGGTTACAATCTTCCATTCACCCTCATTTTCAAGAAAATGTATTAATGAAAATTATAAATATAAATATAAATATAGTGGAGGTATGGTAAATAATTAAAACCACTTTTTATATTTAGTCCATAACCCTCTTTCTATTTAAGAAGGCTAAAAAAAGAGTTTTTATTTAATTAAACCCTATGGGCCAAATACCATATTTATAAAAGAGGTATGGTAAATTAATAAAAATATAAATCAACGAGACGTATGGTAAATAAATAAAACATTTTTTATATTTACTCCATAAGCCACCTTATATTTACGAACACTAAAAAAGTGTTTTATATTTAGGTGAAGCTTATGGGCCAAATACCATGGGCCAAATTATTATTAATACCATGAAAAAAAACATTATTAAGCTTAATATTAGTATTAATAAAAATAAATATGGCACATAGTATTGACCCATGGTATTCACATGGAATGCAGCATATTTAAAGAGGGGAATTAAACTATTTGATCCCTCTTAGGGCTTGGTATATCAAGAGTAAAAAAGGATCTTGTAATTTAATGTCAATTAAACATTTTAACTTGGTTAAAATAAAAAAGTAAAATAAAAATCAATTATTAATTCTATTAATTTTTATAAATTACTAATAGTAGTTTTTAAGCTCCAGGTTTATGATAACCCATGGTATTGACCCATGGTAATACCATGGTATTCATGTGAGCATAGACTATTTAAAGGGAAAATTATATTAGCTTAGATCCATCTTAATTCTGGGTCTACCAAGTGCTGGGAGGGATAAATAGATTTCATCCCTCTAAGAGTGGTAGATGTGGAGTTAAGATGGATATAGGTTGGTTTTTATGATAATGAATATATTAAATAGACTTAGGAAATTATATTGTAAAAAAAATCTTAAGATGAATGGTTAAAGCTACATTTAGTCACTTCACAAAATTTAGTAAAAAATACTGATATCTCCATTAATATTGGTTTTCCTGATTTAACAAACAAACTCAAAACAATGAAATCTTAACTCTCTCTGCATCACCCTCAGAGAAGAGATATAGTTGCTACCGAGATTTCCCACCATTTTTCAAACATTCTGAATATGATATCTTCATGAAAAATTTAAGTTATTGATCTTGGATTAGTTGTTTGAAAAATATGCTAGTTTGTACAACCTTTCATCTTCTCTGCTATTCTTAGTTTGTCGTAATGATCTATAGGGGTTGGGTCACTGCACCATATTGTCCTAAAAGGCAGAGATTGTGTACCAAAAAGGAAATTAATCCACATGTTACAACGCTGTTAAAAATGGTATGAAGGTAGTGAATTATGCTAATAAGAAATTTAGATTGTGAGAGTTGTAATTAAATTTTATTATTTAATTGAAGATTTCTAATTAAAATAATAATAAATCTACATTTATATATTTATATATTGATTGGAAGGCTTCTGAAAATAGTCACTTCTTTCCATTAGATCCCCTTCAGGCCTTTGGGATACCTACTACTTCATTATATTATATAGTTGGGGCTTTCTACTTGTTGGCGTGTTCGGGTAAACAAACTTGATGTGTTTTTTTTTTATCTCACAGTTGGAGTCTATAGAATAAGAAAGAAATTTGATAGCTTGGCAAAAGTGGTAGCTTGACAAAAGTGGTAGAGAAAACATTAATCTCTCCTACCATGACAAACATGGCCACTAAAACTTGCAACATTGTTTGTAGGAAGCAAAAATTATGTTTCTTTTTTTCCAAACATGCATGTTAGTATATTACAGTTTAATGAATATGTTTTATTATTATCATATATGGCTTCATACTTTAACAAAACATTCACCAAGACTTCACAATGTTTTATTATTCAGTGAAATATTTTCCAAGATCTTACAAGATTTTATAATTCAATGAAAGATTCACTATGACTTTAAAAGATAATATAATCTAGTGAGAGATTCACCAAAAAAATTATATATACATATCATATTAGTGATAAAATCGCCTCCCATTTTTCCTATGTATCATGGGGATTCACCCATTTATTATACATATAAATTTAGGGTGGTTCTTAAAATTTTCCCTGGGGTGGTTTCATTGTTTGCCCCACTGCTATGTGTCACCCGATAAATGGCATCGGGCGACCTCCCCCCGAAACCACCTTAGGCCCAAAAGCAGTGCGACCCAAACCCACTTACTACCTCCCACTAGACGACAAAACGTCTCATCTCCCACTTAATGCCAAACATACTTCTCCTCACGTACCCGCCAAATTTAGTTGACTTTGTAATTAAAACTAAAAAACTCATTATTTTTAGTTTTTTCGTGAAAAGGACGCTTAGACCTCCATGCAAGCACTAGAGTACATGCAACTGTCAACACACGTCCAACTGCCAACCTGCTGAAGCTGATGAACTTCCAGACCACTCTTCAGTCATGTACGCCTCCTGCAAACCATGCACAATCGCCCATTAACCCGTTCAGATCCAAAACTAGGTATTTACCAAAAATCACTGAGAAACCCTATTTAATTCCTAAACCTGTTACTCAATTGCTTTATGTTATTCAGTAATTAATGATCAGGAGCTCAAGTCCAAGTGTTGAAAATGCTTAAATTTGAAAGTACTCAGATTGGGTTGGAACTTGAACAACTGGATAGGTCTCTTTTTCCTGATTCTGGTGCCATGAACGATTTGAAAAATGGACTACATATGGAGAAGTTATTTCGATTTAAAAATTGCCCAATGACCTTCATTTTTGAATTTAAAAAAAAAAACAAACAAATTAAAATACATTATTCTGAGGAATATTTTGAAGAAATTCCCCATAATATTAGGGGAATATCCTGTTTGAATGGTCCAATAGCGCACTGACACGTGGCCCCAGGAATGCAATGCGGTGTTGGGTAAAATTTTTATGGAGCTCACGGGACTCAGCCCCGGGTTGTGTGGCCGTCAGCCCACAGTTCGTACCGGCCCGCCTACACATTAGGACATAATGTATGTTGGGCGCCATATATATTTAACCTTGGTATGCCTTTGATTTGCGTGGAAAAGGGGCCAACCCCCTTACCACATGACTGAGCGCTCAGAACCAGGACCTAACACTCGGCAGTTAACAGTTCCGGGATTGTCGGTCACATGCCCACGGTTCCGCTCGGTGGTCACGGTCAACTGACCATTCAACTGGCAGTTAGGTTGGTGTTGGTGCCATTTTTTGTGGTCCCAGCATATTTTGTGGGCTTAATTGCAGTCTATCTAGGCTTGGCTAGGAGAGGCCTTTTGAGGCAATATTTTTTTTTTATTTTTGGTCTCTTCAACATTCTGAATCCATTGGCATAGGTTTCACAGCCAACTGATGTCATTTGTAGCTGATTTTTCTTTAGGGACGTTCCAGGAGGCACTAGGGCCATATCCGTTTGGGAGCTACATTGGGATGTGTGCAGCAATTGAATGTGAAATGAAGGTATTTTTGACTGCATTCTATGCTCTGAGCCCATTTCTATATCTATTTTTTCCTGTTGAGGCATTCTTCACCTCAAATTTCTTTAGGGAAGCTTTCAGAGCCACCATGGCCATTTGCGTGCTTGAGCTATTTGGGGGTTGTATTCATCTGTTTTCGGTGATTCAAAAGCCTACTTTTGTTTTCTTCGACCTTTTGAGTCCATTGGTAGAGGTTTTAGAGCCGTTGGAGGTCATCTTCACCTTAAATTTCTTCATATAATTTTAAAGGGCCACAAGGGCCATCTGGAAAAAGTATTGTTTAAGGTACAATTTAACTGTTTCATGCTTGGGGAAGAGCATTCTTAGCTGTTTCCTATGTTGGCATTATGATACAAGTGTTGTCCTTGATGGCAACTCACTCAGAGACAGGTACAAGTGATGGCAACTTGATTAGAGGACAGATCTCAGTACAGCAGGACAAGAAAGAGATATACGCAGGTTCATTAAGGAAAACTAGCGTGTACACGCAGGTTGGCTTCAGGAAAAGCGCGTACATGTGAAAAGTACCTTTGGTCCGTGGCGGTTAGTCCTTGGAAGTTGTGCCTATGGTTTTGGACCATGGTGTCTCGACGGGCGTGTCGATCCCTAGTTTTGAAGTTGATGGTATTGTGTTACTATGGTTTTGGTCCGTGGTATTGTGAAGTGCCTAAGGCTATATAAGGAGAAGATCATTAGGCGAAGTAGAGTAAGCAATGTGTGTCTGATGAAGTGAGAAGATCTGGTATTGCTGGTTATCTATTCGAGACGCTTGGCAAGGGGCAGATCTGACAACGAAGGTATAAGTAATTATTTCTAGATCTGCACGTGGGTTGCCTCTGGAGAAAGTGAATATACACGCGGTTTTGGTATATCGAAGTAGCGTATGCATAATAAGATTTGATATTTTAGGTTGCTGTTGATTCTGGTGGTTTTTGCAGAGTTTTGGGCTCTGGTTTGTCTTTTGTGTTCTTGATGACAGGGTTTCAGTGATTCAGTATTGGGTGATCTAGAGAATTGTGATGCAAGTATAAGTTGATGATTGTATTGCAGCAGTGTTTGTTTTATACTCATGGATCCAGTCTGAAAATTGATGAAACGTGGTCCCTGTAGGAAAGAAGGTTGTAGCCTCCTGTAGGGTCAGCACCTACGTACTAGTAAATGGATCGGCTAGTACAAGAGCTGAGGGGGTTGTAGCTCCCTTCCAAAAGTAGTTGGAAAACGAGAGAGGGTTGTAGCCCTCTGCAGGTTGTAGCCTGCGTACTGGTATAAGGCTGCACCAGTACAAAAGATTGTAAACTGAAGATTCTTATTAAAGAAAGAAAGAGATGACTTGCAGCAGGTGGTTTTCACCCACATTGGGTTTCCACCTTATATCATGGTGTTCATGTGTGTGGCTTTTATGTGATGATCTGTTCTGTTATACTGCACCTGTTTACTGTCAATGTGGTTAATAATGTTCTGATGCATTTACTGAAGATAAACTAACTGAATCATAAGATTTCTTGATATACGCTAGTTGCTTTAGACACAGTAGCGTGTACACGCTGGTTCACTTAACTGAAGTAGCGTATATGTTTCTGAGCATGAAATTTGAAAGGTTTTATTGATCTGATAATACTGATTCACCCCCCCCCTCTCAGTATTATTTCCAACAATTGGTATCAGAGCAGGTCCTTCAGAGGAAGCTTGATCGCTTGAAGGAAAAGATCCATCAGAATGGCTAATCCAGAAAGAGAGGCACACATCAGGCCACCAGTCTTTGACGGGAACAATTTTACCCACTGGAAGATAAGAACCACTGCATATCTACAATCTCTTGGAGCAGAAGTTTGGGGAATCGTAGAAGGAGGATACAAATTCCCATCAGCAACTCTTACAGATCCAGCAGAGAAAAAGCAATATGAGCTCAATGCCAAAGCTGTTACTGTCCTATTGAGTAGTTTGACACAATCAGAATTTATGAAGATCATGCATTTCAAATCAGCCAAGGAAATATGGGACAAAATCGTTACAAGCTACGAAGGAGATGATCAGGTAAAAAGAGCAAAGCTTCAAACTCTCAGAATCCGGTATGAAACTCTTAAGATGCATAGTAATGAAAGCATAGCTAATTATTTCCTACGTATGGATGAGATTGTAAATTGTATGAGGGATCTGGGTGAAGAATTTGAGGAAGTTGTCTTAGTTGAAAAGGTTTTGAGATCTCTGTCTGCTAAATTTGATTCTAAAGTATCTGCCATAGAAGAAAAGGAGAATGTGCAGAAAATCACCATGTCACAGCTTCACGGGATCTTAACTACTTTTGAAATGCGATAAGAGGTACCATCAGAAGCCGCATTCGAAGTGTCAGAGGAAGAAGATGAAGTAAATTTTGTTAAGAATCTTGAACGGGGAACTGGATGGTTCAAAGGTAAGCTACCTTTCAAATGTTTTCTATGTGGTAAAGTTGATCACTATGCTGCTAGATGCCCTCATAACAAAGGAAAGATATCCGAAGAAGATGGTAGAAGCTATTATACCCATATTAAAAGTTCATTCAATGATAGTGAAGATATTAGAAGTCTCATGGCACATGAAAAGAAGAATGCTTCATCCAATAATAGTGAAGATATTAGAAGTCTCATGGCACATGAATATAAGAATGCAGAAACTGAAGAAGTTACCAAATTAAACGAACAATTGGAGACACAAACCAGGGTAAGGGAGCAATTGCAGGATATAGTAAAGGATCAAAGCATAACTATTCAGAGACTTGAATCAAAGATCCTCTCTCTAAAAGAAGATCTTAAAAAATCAAGAGAACAGAACAGAGAAGCTCTTGAAGATCAAGAACATGAAGTGATCAAACTAAAGCAACAAGTGGAAGAAGGAAGAAAAGCTGAAAAAGACCTAATGAATCAATATCTGAAAAAGGAAGAACAACATCAAGTTGAGGTAAATATCTTGAAAGGTAAATTAGAAGAAAAGGATAAGCTTTTACGATTTCAAGATAGTACTAAAGTCTTGGACGATATTCTTAATAGTCAAAGGTCTCCTGCTATCAAAACTGGTCTTGGTTTTCATGAATAAGTTGAAGGTGAATCTAGTTCACAAGGTGAGGCAAGAAACTCTAATGAGAAATCTGAAATGCTCAACAAGGAACAACCAAGGAAAGAAATTCCTCAAGGAAGATCCTTTACTCCTAACTATGGACGTGATAGACGATTATTTCCTCCACTGAATAATGTTGAATGTTATGTATGTCATAATCTTGGACATGTTGTAGCCAGATGTAGAAGTAGAATGGTTCAAGACCATTACAAAAGATCATCGCATCCCAGGTATTTCATAGGATATTGCTTTGCCTGCAATGCATATGGACACAAAGCAATTGATTGCGATAGAAGGAACATGAAATATGTAAGATGTTATACATGCAACAACTATGGGCATAAAGCAAGGGAATGCAGGAGCAGATTTCAAAATTCAAAACAAGAGGACCATACATCATCACAGTTCCAGGAATTGAAGAAGATAGAGACAGAAAGGTGTGGCATAATTCAGACAGCTGACACAACAGACACAGGGGAATCAGAAAGTGATGAATTTCAGTATTCCATCTTGCATACGCTGATATAATGAAGACAAGTCGCATATATACGCGAGTTACAGGCTGCAAAGTCGCGTATATGTAGAAAGGGCAGCAGAACAAACCCAGGAAAAGGTTCAGTCATGGTTGTCTTAGGATCAGGGGGAGCATAAAGGGCAGCACAACAGACTCAGGAAATGGTTCAGTCATGGTTGGCTCACGCTCAGGGGGAGCATACACTTCAAATTATTCATTGTTGGCATTATGGTTGGAAGTTGCTGATGAAACTAAATGATACATCTTGTTGTTTGATCAAAGGAATGGTATTGCAGGCTTATGCGTATGGTACAGATCATATATGATAAATGTTAGTTATTGTTGGTCTTAGAACCTGCATCTGCTCACGGGGAGCATGGATAGATTGGTACACTTTGGCATACACAAAGGGGGAGCACATTTGGAGATTTCAGCAGGTACTCAGGGGGAGTATGGATAGTAGAACGTATACCAAAGAAGAGAATATCTTGGTCCACCCTTTGCCCTTGATGTCAAAGGGGGAGAGTGACTTGGTGTGGTGGTTGCCATCAAGTCCAAAGGGGGAGATTGTTGGCATTATGATACAAGTGTTGTCCTTGATGGCAACTCACTCAGAGACAGGTACAAGTGATGGCAACTTGATCAGAGGACAAATCTCAGTACAACAGGACAAGAAAGAGATATATGCAGGTTCATTAAGGAAAACTAGCGTGTACACGCAGGTTGGCTTCAGGAAAAGCGTGTACATGTGAAAAGTACCTTTGGTCTGTGGCGGTTAGTCCTTGGAAGTTGTGCCTATGGTTTTGGACCATGGTGTCTCGACGGGCGTGTCGATCCCTAGTTTTGAAGTTGATGGTATTGTGTTACTATGGTTTTGGTCTGTGGTATTGTGAAGTGCCTAAGGCTATATAAGGAGAAGATCATTAGGCAAAGTAGAGTAAGCAATGTGTGTCTGATGGAGTGAGAAGATCTGGTATTGCTGGTTATCTGTTCGGGACGCTTGGCAAGGGTCGGATCTGACAGCGAAGGTATAAGTAATTATTTCTAGATCTACACGCGGGTTGCCTTTGGAGAAAGTGCGTATACACGCGGTTTTGGTATATCGAAGTAGCGTATGCATAATAAGATTTGATATTTCAGGTTGCTGTTGATTCTGGTGGTTTTTGCAGAGTTTTGGGCTCTGGTTTGTGTTCTGTGTTCTTGATGACAGGGTTTCAGTGATTCAGTATTGGGTGATCTAGAGAATTGTGATGCAAGTATAAGTTGATGATTGTATTGCAGCAGTGTTTGTTTTATACTCATGGATCCAGTCTGAAAATTGATGAAACGTGGTCCCTGTAGGAAAGAAGGTTGTAGCCTCCTGTAGGGTCAGCACCTACGTACTAGTAAATGGATTGGCTAGTACAAGAGCTGAGGGGGTTGTAGCTCCCTTCCAAAAGTAGTTGGAAAATGAGAGAGGGTTGTAGCCCTCTGCAGGATGTAGCTTGCGTACTGGTATAAGGCTGCACCAGTACAAAAGATTGTAAACTGAAGATTCTTATTAAATAAAGAAAGAGACGACTTGCAGCAGGTGGTTTTCACCCACATTGGGTTTCCACCTTATATCATGGTGTTCATGTGTGTGGCTTTTATGTGATGATCTGTTCTGTTATACTGCACCTGTTTGCTGTCAATGTGGTTAATAATGTTCTGATGCATTTACTGAAGATAAGCTAATTGAATCATAAGATTTCTTGATATACGCTAGTTGCTTTAGACACAGTAGCGTGTACACGCTGGTTCACTTAACTGAAGTAGCGTATATGTTTCTGAGCATGAAATTTAAAAAGTTTTATTGATCTGATAATACTGATTCACCCCCCCTCTTAGTATTATTTCCAACATCCTATCTTCTGATTCTATTTTTACAGTCAGATTTTCCTTTAGAGGCACTTATTTACTTGTATTAGCCTTTGCAGCTTTCTTAATACAAGAGTACAAGCCCATTTTGGGAGGCTTGGTCTAGTGGATGTAGCCCAGGAGGGGTGAACTGCTTGATCATCTTTGTGTCATTATTTGCTAAAGGTTTCATGCTAAACAAATCAGATGTAATGTGTTAAATAGAAAATTTAAATAATTTTCCTTCACACATAAACACATAAACAGCTGCTCAAACTTATTTGTTTTATTTCGCAAGACATCAAGCTTCAAGCATGAGTATTTTAATGACATCTGAGTGTTTACTTCTATTATTTCTTTAGGGAGAGCCTGTAGAGGGCCAGGTAGCCTCTAGAACTCATCCTCTCCTTAGAGGTGACATATCGTATAACTGCCCCTACAGACTATCTTTGTATTAGAAATAAGAAGTTCTCACATTTTTAGAGTTATCCTTGGAGTTGTTGCACATTTAAAATTATTGGAAATGGATCCCTTGCACCCTTTGTTCAAGTACATTCCATTTTCGAATCAATTGTGAAAAAAAATTGCCCAACAATCCTAAACTACTTTGAATTGAACCAATTTGCCCCCAATTTGACTGAAAACCTTTCACCCCCATCCTTGAATCCAAAAGAACCAAGGATGGTTGCTCCAGTTGATCTGAAATTGGTCTAAGACAAACAATTAAGGTATTATAGACTCATGTGCATGGATTTGACTATGTTATTTTATGCAACAGATCGATAATATTACGAAATACACAAGCACTGAAGCAGTTAGAGAAAACATAACAGTCCAAGATATAAACACAAGTTTAATAAGGTGTTCACCCAATACTCTTGGGCTACATCTCTCGGTCCAGCCTTCAGTGGTGGCCTCTCTATTATGTTTTCAAAGCAGAGTTTTTACAACAATGATCTCAATTTGAGTCTCACACAGCAGACATAAATCAACAAGACTGTACTTGGATCTCCCAAGTCTCTAGAGTACACAAAATCTCCTTATTGAAACTCGACCTTTATTGGTCACATTAGTATGAGCCCAATCTGAGACTAATACATGACAGGCATATGCAGAGGAGTTTGCTTGAACCTCTCAAGCCTTCTCTGGAGTACACAAACTCTCTGACTGTCTCTGGCTCTGTCTAGGTCGATGTTGCCTTTTGCCTCTATAGGTGAGCTCGGCTTCTTCTTTCTGCTCTTAGCTTTCCGCTTCTAACTTAATTTCTCCTAGCTTGCCTCTCTCTCTATCAGTTCATGGCTTTAAAGCCAATCTACTTTCTGACTGTTCATTTTCCCTTCCCGGCTTTCTGGTTTCCCTGCCTCTATTCGTCTGATTCCCTCTGCTCTATGTAATCATCACTGTATAACGCCTCACATGGATGTGGCCACCTATTTCGTAACAAACTGAGTGTCAGTTCTCTGGGACGTCTTTGAAACATCTGTTTTTATCATTAACTCCAAGAATGCCCACAAAACATGATTTTCTACCCTCGCATAGTTCACATTGGACTTCAAATATTATACAACTCTGCTTGTTTACCTCGTCGAATCTAGTCATCCATCGAATTGCATCTCCACCATCGATATGAAGCCTCCAGATCCTATGGTCATTTTCCATATCGGGCAAGTAAGTAACATGACGTTTACCCATCCGATGTGAGCAATTTTCTCTCTCTTCTGCTAGACACATAGCACCCATTGTGTGGCATCGGGTGGGACTCTGTTGAAACCACTTACCAGTTGAAGCCCTTCTAATATTCTGCTGGTTTTTGTGGTATCATTCCTCTGATGAAATTGGTGCGATATCCATTACATTTTATAGCTTTTCGGGTCCAGTTGCTCAAGGCTTTTCCTTCTTTGGGGGGTTTGCCCGATGATAATCACATATCAGAAACTATCTCTATTTCTTGAATTGACCTCTGGTTTTGCCAATTTGCGTCAGCCAGTGTTACCATGGGCCGATGGTTTGCGCACTTGACTGAGGGTCCTCGTTTCTCCGTGCTAATCACAAATTGAAACTGTCATGAGGATATCTCTAATAGCTTTGATCTTTATAAGAATTTGAAACTTTGGCATGATTTTAAATAGTTCATGAAAAAATAGAGAGTGTTCTAGGATCCAATTCGGATCACGGCCTTCCCACTGAAAAAACTTTTGGACCACCAAATTTGGTTTCTAAGCATCAATCAAGTGAGGGTATAGATTCCTCAGTTACCCAATTTCTATCCATTTTGCACTGCTTGGTTTTGAACCTTTGAGCCCAATCTTGAGGTACTTAACATCCCCTCTACGCGTAGTTCTCACCTTCCTATCTAGAACTATATCTTCCTACAATTCATTGAGATATTCATGCAACAAATCATCAATAGAAGGAAATTGACTCTGCTCTTCAGGATCTTCAATAAATGAAGGTTCAAATAGTCTCAAGCTTTCTGCATTAACAACTATGTAGATGTGCATGTAAGCTGGTAAATCAAGGCGAAAAGCATTCTCACCAATTTTCTCAAGTATCTTGAAAGGTCCACACCTTATTAGCTTCATCTTCTTACCTTCACCTTGCATTATATCTTTGCTGATATAAAGCCAAACTTGATCACCAACTTGGAAAATATGCTCAATCCAATGCTTATCATGCCTTGCCTTGCACTTAGCTTGGATCTTTTCCAGCTGTTCCTATACTACCTGGGGAATCTCTCGAATTTGTTCAATGAAATTTGTTGCCTTGTCCACATCATTGTGTCCATCAACTGCTATGCCTTTATCAAAGACAAAATCCAGGGGAAACCTTGGTCTGAAACCAAAACATGTCTCAAAAGGAGATCTTTGTATAGAAGAATGTTTAGCTCGATTGTAAGCATGCTGCACATAACATAGGTGTTCATCCCAAAGCTTGGGATGCTTGTTGCAATAGCCTCTGAGCAACTGGATCACTATCCTATTGACCACTTCTATTTGGCCATCTATTTTTGAAGGAAAAGCTATGCTCTTCTTCAGTCTGGTGTCCATCGATTCCCACAGGCGTGACCAAAATTTCCCAACAAATCAGGTATCTCGATCAGATAAAATGGAAGTGGGTAATCCAAAATGAACCCATACATGTGGAAATAACAATTTTGTTGTTTGTTCAGCTATAATCTGTTTGTTACAAGGTATAAAAATACACATTTTGATGAACCTATCCACAACAACATATAAATAGTCATGACCTTTTCTAGATTTAGGCAGTTCCCCAACAAAGTCCATGGAAACACTTTCCCAAGGGTGAGAAGGAACTGGTAGTGGAGTGTACAAGCCTAGTTCTCTATTGTTGGGCTTTCTTTTAGCACATATGGTAGACCCTCTTACATATCTAGAAACGGTTTCATTCATTTTTGGCCAATAACAAAATCTTTGCAGTTGCACAACTGCTTTACTTACACAAAAAAGACCTGATATTAGAGAAGTATGTGCTTCTTGAACTATCTTTACTCTTTCAGTTTGTGGAATGCATAACTTTCCAAAATGATTCAAGATTTTGTCCTTAACATGATAATCCAATTCTTCTACTTGTTTGCCATGACTTAAAGTTGCATATACATCTTTAAAATCTATATCTTGAGCATATTGTTCAATGTAGATTTCATGCAATACTGAATTATGCTTAAATATAGTTGATGCACTTATGATTGGTCTGGACAAAGTATCTGCAACTTTATTGTGTATGCCCTTTTTATATCTGATGACAAGATGAAATTGTTGTAGAAAACCCATCTACCTATAGTGTCTTGATTGCTGCAACTTAGTTTGTGAGTGTAAATATTGAAGTGGTTGATGATCAGTATGTATAACTATCTCTTTACCCATTAAATAATGTTTCCAATTTTCCACACTCTGTACTAATGCATATAATTCCTTATCATATGTGGGATAATTAACTATTGCAGAATTAAATGTCTCAGAATGATAACATATGGGTTTACCATGCTGCATCAACACTGCTCCCATGGCATAGTCACTAGCATTCGTTTCAATTTCAAATGGTCTTTGAAGATCGGGTAGTGCTAGTACTGGTGTTGTACTAATCTTTTTTTTTAAGGTGTCGAAGGCTTTCTACTGTTTTCCTCCCCACTGAAACACCTTGTTCAATCATGTTAAAGCATGTAAGGGAGCTGCAATCAAGGAAAAGTTAGAAATAAACTTTCTCCAATACTGTGCTACTCCTAGGAAGCTTCTAACTTCTGTAGCAGATTTGTGTTTAGGCCAGTTTGCAATGACTACAACCTTAGAGGGATCTATCTTCAATTCACCACCCCCTACAATATGACCCAAATAATTCAAAGACGTTTTGCCAAATTTACATGTCGAGAGCTTAACATAAAGATTTTTTCTTTTCAAAACATCTAGAGTCTGCTTTACATGCTTCAAGTGTTCTTCCTATGTTTTACTAAATATAAGAGTGTCATCTAAATATACAATGACAAAATCATCAATAAAAGGTCTGAGTACATCATTCATCACTCTCATGAAAATAGCAGGAGCATTAGTCAAGCCAAAAGGCATAACTAACCACTCATACAATCTCTGCTTTGTTTTGAAAGTAGTATTCCATGCATCTTGCTCTGCAACTCTGACCTAATGGTAGCCACTATGCAATTCCAACTTGGAAAAATAAATAGCTTCTTTCAACTCATCTAGTAGATCATCTATGTGAGGAAAGGGATAATGATTTTTTATTGTTATCTTATTTAGTGCTCGGTAATCAATGCACATTCTCCATGAGCCATCTTTCTTTCTCACGAAGACAATTGGAGACCCACATGGTGATGTGCTAGATCTTATGAACCGTTTCTCGAGCAACTCCTGTACCTGCTTCTTGATTTCTGCATTCAACAATGTAAACTTTGAAATGGGAACTATAAACTCAAAATGGGAACTCTGGCAAAAAAAACCCCGAAAAAACATCAAAAACAGTGCTAAAAAAGAAAAGTGTGTATACTGGAACGATGATTTTTTTTTTAGGGGTCAATTTTGAACATGTTTTAAAAATGGCAGTGACTACGAAATTTTCGTGAAAAATATAGCTTCAAAACGAAAAAGTGTATACTCGAACGATGATTTTTTTTTTTAGGGTCAATTTTCAATCTTTTTAAAAAATGCTAGTAAAATCAAATTTTTATGTGCCAAACAAAGTTGTTTATGAGGAAAAAAACACATTAATGTTCTTGGTAGAATATCATTTTTCTTTGCTAAGTATAAATTCAACATGTTTTCAACTATTACATGCCATGGTTATTACACCTAAACATAGATGGACAAATTTACCACATCACATCAAGCACATTTTCCTGATTTTCCTTATTTTAATTTTGAGCATGACAAATTCATAGGAGGCCTAGATTTCGCTAAAAAGAGGAAATCGAGTTAGATTACAGTGAATCTCCTCTAATGACCCTCACTAAACTGATCACCCTCTCCATAAAATATGTTCACAAAAATTTCACAAGGAATCCCAAAAGCAAGTTTCATTTGTTCTAAAGCAACTCAGTTACACCTCAAGAACCTTGTGACACCCTCATAAATGTGTTCCCAAGAAATGAAGGTAGCATAACTTCATTTGCTATCAATAAATCCCAAACCTAGATGCCAGAGGATTTTCTCTCAAGAATGAAATAATTGGAAAAAACAAGCATGTTCCCAGAAGATAACTCTAGTGTCAATCACAAACCTATTAATGCATCATCAGTGAAATCAAACCCCACATGTAGGGAGAATACGATGAGCTACCTACCACCACTCGATTTACTTTGATTATAGTATCTATGGACATAGTAATAATCTATTTTAATTTCTTCAAAGGAAGGTCACTGTCACTGTCATCTTATGAACCACTATAATAACTTTGATGGTGTTTTAAATATAGTTACATGGTATTTTGTGTTTTTCTTATTTTATTGCAGGTGACTCATGAGGAGCACATGGATGCTAATACCACAATGGGAAACACAACCAAATGAGCAAACTAAGTTTTGACCTCCATTAACATCAATTACCACTCAGAAATTATTACATTTACAAATTCACTGCGAATATCTTAACAACAGCATAAAAAAATCTCACTTGGAAACAATTCTAAAAAGTCAATTAGGTCAAGAATTTACACCCAATATAAGGAGACACCCCTATTAATATGGTTATTCAATGCGTTGCTTCCCCCGCTATTATCAATTAGATGTTACCCATCCTCATATCTAAATAAAAGAAAAGGGAGAAATAAAATAAATGAAAAGCACCCCGATGGGGAAAGTAACGAGGGATATAAAAACCTTTTATGGGGGTATGAACATCTAGTTGGTAGTAAATGCTTATTATTTCATTGTGGTGATTACATTGTAGACATAGAAACTCATTAATATTGGAAGAATACTTTTAGAAATCCTTGAGTCATATTTAAGGAGTCTATTACCTCGAGATCTATACAAACCCATTGGATCAAAATCCAAACCTAAAGTGAAAGTAACAAATTTATATTTTAAAAAGTAAATGACCTTTATGGATAAATTAATATAATAAAGAAGTATTTCTTAATGCTCGAAATAAAAAGCTTTCAATGTTAAATGAATATATCTAATCTCTTTTGAATTCCTAATAAAATTAACTAAAAATATATTATTGTACCATAACTATAACCTTATTGTTAAAGCATTTCAAATATTTTAGACTCATCTATTGTCTTTCCATGAATTCACTAGAAAGCACACTTGGATTTTTCTTTTAAAAACAACTCCTATTTCCATTACTTTATGCTTAACATGGTCATTTTAAAAGTCTTCTTCATCAAGGTGAAACCATAATCACAATCAATTTTCGTGTAAATATCTTAGATAAAGATGAATTGACTAGAAAACACACTTGGATTTTGCTTTTAAAAACTACCCCTATTTCCATTCCCTTATACTTAATCATTTTAAAAATCTTCTTAATCAAGGTAAAAACCTAATCTCGATCAATTTTCATCTAAATATCTTATACACGGATAACACAAAACTTAATGGCCCCTTGTTTGAATGATAATGAACTAAAATAATGTTGTTGATAGACCATATGAAAGCCCAAAATTTCTATATTATCTTCACCATAGTAACTTAAATCTTGAGCTCATGATTTTATCAATGTTACCTCCAAATAATGTCTAATGTCTAATATTATTTGACAGGGACAGTGAATTTTAGTTACAACTTACATTGAAAGTCCATGTAACCCCATGGGGACACTTAATATAAATAAGACAAAAAAAATCGCCGAGAATATGCATCAGCTTATATATTGGTCTTGAAAATGCCTGAGGGATATAAAAAACGTACCTCATTGATATATTATAGAAGATCAACTCGGGACATTGTTCTAAAAAAAATAAATTGCCACTTGAGACACGTTATACATCTCGAAACATAAATCTAGTAATTATGGACGTGTAGTGGCAGGTATTAGTTATCTCTTCGACAATTGCGATAGCACTCTTCGCAATAGCGTTACTCATCTACTTAATTAAAGAAGTTTGTTGTGATCTTTTTTCGCCGCCTTGGAGGATCGTCTTCGTCCATGAATTGAACGATGATGACCGGTGAAGTCTCGGCCTCTCTGATGAACAAATAGTCGCATTGCAATCTTTCAAGTACTCGGCAGAAGGGAGATCGAAAGAGGCGGAGGAGGAGTGTTGCAGCATTTGTTTGTGTAGAATGCAAGAAAATGAAGAAAATTAATCGAATTAGAATCGACATGAAATTGAGAGCCATGGATTCGTGGCATCCTCGCCAGCCAAGCTGGCAGATAGTATGAACGCACCTTGACGTTGGTCCGGAACCTCTCAACTGTTGCTGCAACAAGACGAATACATCACGCGTTCGAATCTCAGAACAATCTACCCACAGGTAGAGCAGAGGTGCTGGGCAGAGTGCAAAAGAAGAGCATACCATAATATTTAACCATAATCATGGAGCCTTAGTCCTCTTTTAGCACTCACTGGTTTATTTTAGGGTGGGCAGAATTATTCCATACTGCACACACTAGTTTATTTAAGGGTTGGTAGAAAGGTTTTACTCGAAAAAGTTTTGAAAACTTTATTTTCAGGAGAATCTTGAACTTGAAAGAAATAGAAATTGAAAATGAGTAATAACTGTAGTTTGAGGAAATACAGTGCTTTACATAGATGTCATATTAAAGATATTGAAATTTTATATATAGCTAGTGCTACAAAGGTTACTAAAATTGATAAGGGTTTGGCATATGTCAACGTTTTCCATCTTCAATGAGAAACACTTTTACAGAAATACTACTTTTTTAAAACTAAAAATATCATATACCTAATCTCCAAATGATTGCCTTTGTAGTAATGGCAAGAATATCTCTATAAAACATTGTCAAGATTATCTATGTAAAATATCTTCAGGTTGGAATGTTTAATGCAAGTCATGGATGAGGTGGAGGAGCTAGAGGATGATTGAAAATCCTATGTTGCACTGGTTTCTTGACTAGCCAGCCTGAACTAGGTGGGGGATCAGAGATCCCATAATCACATTTCACATAATCTTCAACAACTAAAGAGTCATCTTTGTTTTCACTGTGCTGGTCCTCCAAGTTTGTCCTACTGCTACTTCTTTTCATACTACTACTTGCATCCCTACTCATGTCAAAATTATCTTTCTGTGGTACATGTTCAAGAACAAAAAGTTTATAATTTGCACAAAAGAGGTAGCGACATAATCACATGATTTCCATGAACATAGCTGAAACAAAACATTTCAATTACATAAAGAAAGCTGCATGCAAAAAGAACCCATTGAGAGTGCTGAAACTTACCATTACTGCTTCTCCTCCACTGTCCAAACCAATCCAGTAAAGAGTTTCTTCATGACCCACACAAATAATAAGAATTTTACATCATAGCAAACCAAACTCACCAGTGAAACTTCATAAATTAAGTTATATTAAAAAAAAAATTACTCTAAATTAAGCAATCCATGACAGGCTGCAAGAATGGGCTGAGAAAAATAAGTAGAAATAAAACACAAACCATGAGGATGGGTTCTGGATAATGTCCAAATAATGTTATACGTACATAAGATCAGCAATAATGGCAATACATAGGCCCACTTCATTATGTGTTTAGTCCTCCTTGTGCTCACTCTATATGCAAAACTGATTGGATTAGAATAGTTGGGCTATTATTGATGTCATTAGCAGCCACTGATGTGATATTTTCTCCAGTGAAGGCTCCATGGAGAGGAGAGTCTACTGAGAGTTGGTTACATGGCCATGTTGTTGTTGTTGTGTGAGGATTGGAAAGAAAAGAGAGCGATGGTGGGGGGCATGAAATATCATTCAATTGCATTAATAAGGTGGCAGTATTTGTGTTTAATGCTTTTTGGGTTTTTCAGCCCATTCATCACCTCCCTTTTAATGCTCACAGACTCAGATCTCATAATGATATGTTATGATCTCCCTATGAGCTATTATAAGTTTATTGGCATTATCAAATTATTCCAGATAGGTCGACCTGGATGTGCCGAGGGTATTTTGGAAACCAATATTTGGGTAGCGTAAGAGAAGCCATGGTCAACAACCTTTTTGACCATGCCAAATATCTCCAGCATGTCCCATAATCAAATGGCTCATTCGGATGCTGGTAAGTGGATAAGACATGCACGTACACACATTCAATGTTATTCAAATGCCAAGTATTTCAAATGCTTCACCACTTCCTGGATTTCAAATTGAAAAGTTGTGTGGGAAATTTCTGCAACAATGTGTTAAAAAGGGTTGCAATGGCTAGATTTCATTTTCGTCACGGTATTGATGGGCTTAGCCACTCCGGCACTAGCACTGACATCACCCCCTATTGCAATAACACCCAAGGCGACCCCAGTTCAATTCCCAGCAGTGCCATCGTCGTAGATCTTTCGCAGGGCTAGGATTTCTCCACTTAATATCATATGGGAAGCCCAGTAAGCATTGTTTGGGGTGATTCGTAGCAGATGGAGTGATTCTAAGAATCGCTGAGTGGTGGGGCGATTCTCAAAATCACCGCGCCACCGGCCCGCCACCGGTGGTGGTCTCGGGGCGATGGCGGGGTGATTTTGATAATCACCCCATCTACTACGAATCACCCCAAACAATGCTTATTGGGCATCCAATACGATATTAAGCGGATTTCAGAGGGAATTTTGATGTTAATTAATTTTGGCAAGAACAAACAAAATAGTTTTTCAGTAAAATTTCAGTTTTGATCTATTTTAATGAACTAAACATTTTAAAGCGTAGTACATAACATATGCATATGTCTACACCAAACAGCTATGAGTATTCATATTGTCAAAATCATGATTTCATAGTTCTAGTGTAGGTAAAAATAAAATAACAAAAGACGCAAATATTCTAGGAGAAAAAAGTTAAATTTCCATCACATCTTCCTGTGAAGGAAAAATATTCTCACAAATCAACAGCTTCGTCAAAAATAGGCCTCTCATATTGAAACAAAACTAAAATATGAAACATCTAAGAGTTTGTAGGCCAAGTAGTGACAACAACCTCATATGCTGCTGGGGTACATAAATACTCTCACTCTCCCTCTCATGGACTTTGTTGGCAAATTTGTTTTAAATTTTGACCTAACAAAACCACTGTTACCATGCGGCCTTGTTACTTTGCCCCAAATACACCTGTAATTAGTTCTCCCCTTCTTGGTTTTCGCCTTGTAAATATAGGCCATCCTTTTCCCAGATACCAATCCACTTCCTCTCGTGTATTGACTACTTCAATTTCAATCAGAGAAGTATTTGGGTACTGGTTTGATTTTGACGTTTCGTAGCTGAGGATGATCCCTCGAACATACTACCTGATATGCTCTCCTTGGTGTCCCTTCACCATGTTGATCAAAATGGCTCGGAACACCTCAACTATCTATACGCCCCAAGGTGAACAGGGGGATTGTTGCGAAACTCTCCTTCTAGTTGTTGTTGCTCCTCTTCCTCCACCTCGCCCCAGAAAAACCAATGTTAAAATGCATGGAACAAACAAAATAGTTATTAGTGCATGGGTGCATGTATCAAATATGGCAGAAGAAAAAGTGAAGAATCCAACTTAACCGTTTCTTCTCAATGAACATGTAGGTCCCTCTTTCTTTTTTTCTTTTGTTTTTTTGGAATAATTAACTCCGACTAAGATATAAATGAATAATCAATCCATAAACGTCTTTCTTTCTTTCTTTTGTTTTTTTAAATAATTAACTCTGACTAAGATATAAATGAATAATCAATCCATAAACATTGATTAGATTACATTGTTTTATTATTTCTAACAATCTTCATGGTATTCCTTGTCAACAAAAACCATAGTATTCCTTCTCAACAAAATCCAAACTAAGGTTAACCAATAAGGTTTCATATCAAATTTGGTTTGATATGTGATCTATCTCCTCTCCTAATAATTATAACCTATCCAAATCTCTTATTCATGATGCATAGATTAGGCATCTATGCCAGGTTTGCAAGCAATTATAAAAATCTACAATATGTTTAATATTTATGACTTTTCTTTTTCGCGCATGGATCTGCCACATCTATTAGTTTTCTTCCCATCCTTTTTTTCATTGGGTATGACACAATATTTTCCAATCATTTTGTATGAAACAATATTTTCCAATCTTCCATTGTCAGATATTTTTTGATGCTAAATAATCTTGGCAAGCGAAAAAGAGTGGTTATTAGTGTGTATTGTGAAAGAATAAGAGACAATCCAACACGGTTTACCTCTTCTCCATGTTTTAGATGAACACATAGGTTTCTTTCTTTTTTTCCAAAATAATGAACTTCAAATAAGATAGAAATGTAGGTGTCTTTTTCTTTTGCTAAAATAATTAACGTATGATGAGATAGAAATAAATAAAGAATTATGAATTGGGATCACAAATTTCAAGATTTGAGTATACTCAAATGTTCATTTTTACATTCTCTTGTATGTTTGTTTTGATTAGCTCTATTGAATCAAATTGGTTTTCAATAGGTTTGTTTTGAGTATGTGAGGTTTCTAGTGTCTTATTAATTCAAGATGAAGAGATCTTTCTTACATATCATTAGATTATGAAGTGACATTGGACATAATTAAGCTTTGGGTCATACACTTTTAGAAACAATAAACCAAACTAAATGATTAGTTATTATACCTTTTTATTTAGTCGATCTAAACTAGAAGATTATAAAAAAAAATCCTTTCATTGCTCCTCATAAACCAAGATAGATTGATTCATCCCTCCTTTTTAGTGTACAAAGAGGTGCCTGATTTTTACTCAAAAAGATGGGGTGTTGGTGTATCTATATATGGATGCTCAGGTTTTTATATTAAAAATTTTCTCTAGTGCTTGATTTGTAGTCAAAGAGATGCGGTGATAATGTATCTAGATATGGGTGTTGAGTTTTCTATATTGAAATTTTCTATTTGTTTCAATTAGAATTAGAAGGGTTTGTTCTTTTTGTTTTCCTTATAATAAATTATTGTTCTCAATTGAAATTGGATCATTTGTATTAATGTTTCTTTTCAATGTAATTTTTAGGTGCAAGTTACTTATTTTATTTTTAGACTATGATATTTAACACATAGTGACCTATGCTTAATAAACTAAATTAGGAAGGTTTAATAACCTGCTTAGTTTTTTTTATGGTTTTGGTGTAGCTTGTTTGTAGAGAGACTAGAGATTTGTCCCCTAGGAAACAACATTATCTTGCATCTTTGAAATCTTATTTATTGGTTCTATGTGCTTGCATTACCATCTTTGCTTAAATGGTATTTGAAATAGTTACTCAAGAAAATTTCTAAACATTTCAGCCTTTCATGATAAAATGTTCATTTTTACATTCTCTTGTATGTTTGTTTTGATTAGGTCTATTGACTCAAATTGGTTTTCTATAGGTTTGTTTTGAGTATGTGAGGTTTCTATTATCTTATTAATTCAAGTGTAAGAGATGTTTCTTACATATCATTGGATTATGAAGTGACATTGGACATAATTAAGCTTTGGGTCATACCCTTTTAGAAACAACAACCCAAAATAAATGATTAGCTATAAAGAATTAGAAATCTCACAAATATAGTAAACCAATATTAAGTGTGATTTATGGCCTTAAATGAGTTTTGGAGGGTAAACTTTGAAATGCCATAGAACTGAAATTAGAGGTCAATAGAGTGTGTGAGGTCCAATTATTGGATAGAGTTCTTGAGAAAATGCTCCTATAACATTAGAGTTAAACATGAGGCATCTCAGGTCAAGTGCCTAATGGTTAAGAGCATGTTTTTCCTCCTAAGAGGTAATAGGTTCAAAAACCAAAAGGGGTTACAGCAGGTATGCCTTCGTAGACAATAATCAAATTGTTGCGTGGAGGTGGGTCTCTTGTCCCACAAACAAGGGGGTTTCATACACCAATTTGGTGTCTGGATTGGCTATGACCTTAAAATTTGATAATAATAATAATTAGGATATAGATTGTTAGAAATTCATAATCTATAAGGGTGAAAACATGGAGCTGGGTTACACTTTTTGGCAAGAGATGGCACATTTGGGTGGAAAAAAAGATTGCTCAATTGAGCGATTTTTAAGTGCTCGATCGAGCTGTTTGAGCACTTAAACAATGTAACCCAATGTTATTTAGGATCTCTATTTAGCCATGTCTTTGCAGCAGTCAAATGAAGGAGATTGGGTTTTGGATTTATTTTCCGGCTCAGGTATGTTTTATTATATGGAATTGAATTTCAATATGTTATTTATTAATTTATATGTCATTTTACTAATTTATTTCATTATTTCTTTTGTGCTTGATAATTAGGTACAACACTAGCATGTTGCCTTCAAAAAGGAAGAAATTGCATTACAATTGAAAAAGATCCAATACAGTGCAATTTCATTCGGCAAAGAAGTAATGCTCTTCAATTTATTCCAGATGCAATGCAAGAAATTGGGTTAAAGAAAGGGGACTTTAGTGAATCACCTGTGGAAAAAAAGGCAAAGTAACCCCAACCACCATTACATGGAATGTTTGGAAACACATACATTGGGAGATTCACAGACATCAAAGATCCATTAGAAGCGGAAAATGAGCAAAAGGAAGCAGAAAATATTGTGGAAGAAGACAATGATGAAACCCTAGAGGACGAAGAGTTTGGATTATGTGACATTGTTGATTAAATTTAAGTTATGCTTGGAAATCAAGCTTTGCAATGTTTTGACTTTGACATTTTATGAGAAGAATAAACACTCAATTGAGGTTGTTACGTGTTCAATATTTCTAAGATGTGATTTTCGCATTAATTTTTAAGTTAATCATTATTTTTTGAAAAAAAAAGTGATTACTATTATTTTTTTGACATGAAATTCATAAAAAAGAACTATTATTTAACCATTTTTAGTTAAAATTTTCGTATAAAAATTGTGATTTTGACATGTCAATTCTAGCAAAAAATTATCAAAACGTGTAGTTTTTTAGTTATATTTATGTTAAAAATGGTTATTTTTATATCCATTGTTAAAAAATATTCTTTTTTAGAAACAATTATTTCATGTGGATTGAAAAATTAATTAAGGATGTATAAATATGTAGAATATCGAAAATTCAAAATATTGACCTTCTAATTTAAAAATGCAAAACAATAAAAACCTCACTTCAAAAAAATTAAAATTAAAATAAAAAACAAGAAAATATTAAGAAAACGACCACTTCAAAAATTATTAAATTTACAAAATAATTATTTACATTTCATACATTAGAAAATTTAAAGTCAAAAAATAGGTCTTTTAAAAAAAGGGTCTGATGTAGAATACCCACTTTTGAAAATCGACATGAAAATCACTACCATTCTAAAACGTAATGTACATAAAAAAAATTAAACTGCCAAAACCTATGCTCTAAAAAAAACATTTGTGTTCTGCATCACCCCTTTTCAAGATTAGGTCACCGTTTTGTTATCTCTACGAAATAGGTAACAATATCAGTTCCTGTTTCAAAGTTTACATTGTTATTCTCTAAAGCAGACAACATGTACATTTCAATGTTAGGCACTGGAGCATCTTGGTGAAAATTAATATCATGTACTATTTCCATTTTGGGTGGAAGACCTTTAGCTTCTTGAAATAGTATATCATATTCCGAAACAACCTTTTCTAAATCAGCTTGTTGTTTAGCATTACAACCCTCAAATACAATGGTTTTATCATGTTTCTTTTCCTTTACAACCATCAGTGAAAATTGTTTGCATGAATTTACAATTCTTTTCATCTGCCCTGAGTTTATGAGAGTATAATTATTCTTGAGTTTATGAGCTCTTACAATATATTTAATTCCATCTTCAATGAGTTGATACTTGCTTTCAGCTCTATAGAAAATATATTTTCTATCATAAAAGTAAGGAATTCCTAAAATAATTCCACATATATCTAAGGGAACAATATCTAACTCAACCTCATCTACAAATGCTGACCCAAAAGAAAACCTAAGTTTACATTGTCTAGTCACTTGTAGCTTTGCTTTATCACATAACCAAACTAATGGATATGGCTTCTTGTGAGGTGTGGTTAGTAATCCCAACTTATTTATAATTGCTTTAGAAATTAAATTTACTTGTGCGCCACTATCAAACAGAGTGTCAATATTTTGATTTTTGGAAATAACTCTAATATGGAAAAGCTCATGTATTTTCCTCTCATTTTCTTCATTATCAGTAGATTGTGAAGAGTTACTAGAAGAGGCTTCAGAATTTTTACCTTTTATACTTGTGGCTATGGTTGTTGTTTCATCACCTGAGTGTGACCCAAAATCTTTCTGAATAGTTGTAGCAGTCTTCTTATTTTTTCCATCGTACTTCTTGGGCCTCAAGTCTGGATGCAGAATCCAGTAGTGTTCATCACCATGAACATCCTTTCTGCAGGGAGTGCATGAAGATTTGGTATTTTGTACAACATTTGTCTTCCTCTCTTTCCATTTTTGTTTTCTCTTTTCCTTATTCTTACTTGCAGTGGGTTTTAATGATCCCCCAACTTCTGTGTTCACATTCTTGCCTCTAGCCTCTAGATGGGTAGCCTAAACAAATACCTCGTCCATGCTAGTAGGATTAAACATGAGAATAGTGTGCTTTAAATAGTTGTGTAGACCACCTATATACTTCAGAAGAGTTTCAGGTGAGTCTAAAGAAATTCCTAGAATCAAAGCTCTTTTTCTAAATTTTTGAGTGTAGCCTTGTACACTTTGCCCTTTTAATTGTCAAAGAGTTTGCCAACTCATCATGGCTTGCTGCATATAAGCCAACGGATAGAACTATTTTTTAATTATAGAAACAAATTCACTATAGACATAGAGAATTTTACCATGCTTCTTCATGTTAGCTTGTGTCCTGCCCTCCTACCGTACCAAGGCAGTGCCTCCAAGGTGTAGGCTGACCAGCTAAATCTTACTTTTGTCTGAATCAATGCTCTGCACTTTGTAATACACATCAATCTGTCTAATCCAATTATCCAAATTCTCTGCATTCAACTCTCCATCATATATCAACGAATCAAATTTAACATCTAATTTAATCAAAGTTGTTTTCTTTTTATTTTCAGGGATATTAGGAGGTGTTGAAGCTTTTCTTCCTTCCCTTTACCTTTACAATGGTCATGGAGGAGAGATTCTTCTGGTCCTTTATCTTGTTTAGAGTTTGATGAATCTTCATCTCTACCTTTCCTAAATTCTTTATGCATTTCCTCTACCATGGCTCTCATGGTCATGAAATTGTCCATGAACTGGGAGTCTAATTCCAAGGGACTTTTTTCTGCCATTTTCCTCTTAAGATAGATTCTTCCAATTTCTGGGTTAGCTTCAACCAATTCTCCTTCTCCTGAATTGGGCTTTGTCCCAGTTAGCATTCAAAAACAAAATCCAGCACAAGCTTGTCTAACCTTAGTAGATGTAGCCACCTAGAGCTCTGATACCACTTGATCTAAAATTGATCTAAGAAAAGCAATTAACGTATTACAGACTCGTGTGCATGGATGTGCCTATGTTATTTTATGCAACGGATCGATAAGGTTCTGAAATACATAGGCACTGAAGTAGTTAGAGAAAGCATAACAATACAAAATATAAACACAACAAGTTTAATAAGGAGTTCACCCAATACTCCTAGGCTACATCTCCCAGTAGACATAAATTAGCAAGACTGTACTTGGATCTCCCAAGTCTCTGAAGTACACAGACTCTCCCTACTGAAACTCGACCTTTATTGGTCACAGGAGTATGAGCCCAATCTGAGACTCATACAAGACAGGCATATACAGAGGAGTTCGCTTGAACCTCTCAAGCCTTATTTGGAGTACATAGACTCTCTGACTCTCTCTGGCTCTGTCTAGCTTGATGCTGCCTTTGCTTCTGCAGGTCAGATTAGCTTCTTCTTTCTGCTCTCAGCTTTCCACTTCTAACTTACTTGCTCCTAACTTACTTTCTTCTCTCTCTGTTTGTTCGTGGCTTTAAAGCCAATCTACTTTCTCACTATTCGTTTCTACTTCCCGACATTCCAGTTTCCCTGCCTATGTCCATCTGATTCCCTCTGTTCTGCATAATCAACATTGTATAATGCCTCACAGGGAGGTGGCCATCTATTTTGTAACAAACTGAGTGTAAATTATCTAGGACGTCTTTGAAACGTCTATTTCTACCATTAACTCCAAGAATGCCCGTGAAACATGATCTTCTGGCAACGCATCGTCCACGTCAGACTTCAAATCTTATACAACTCTGCTTGTTTACCCTGTCAAATCTAGTCATCCATCGGATTGTGTCTCTGCTATCGATCTGGAGCCTCCAGATCCTACGGTCGTCATCCATATCGGGTGGGTAAGTAACATGACATTTACCCATTCGATGTGAGTCGTTTTCTCTCTCTTCCGCTAGACACATGGCACGCATTGTGTGGCATCAGGCAAGACTCTTTCAAAACTTCTTACCACTCGAAGCCCTTCTGATATTCTGCTAGTTTTTATGGGACGCCACCTCTAATGGAATTGGCGTGATATCCATTACATTTTATAAATTTTCGGGTCTGGGCGCTTGGGGCTTTTCTTTCCTTGAGGTTTTTTCCCGAAAACATGCGAATGTTGCTAATCACATATCAGAAAATACCCCTTTTCTTGAATTGACCTCTGGTTTTGCCAATTTACGCCAGCGCGTATTACCATGGGCCGATGGTCTACGTGCTTGACCGAGGGTCCTCGTTTCTCCGCACTGATAAAAAATTGTAACTGTCACAAGGATATCTCTGATATCTTTGATCTTTATAAGACTTTGAAACTTTGGCATGATTTTAAAGAGTTCGTGAAATGTTAGAGAGTGTTCTAAGATCCAATTCAGATCACTAGTTGAACTAAATGTCTTACCAATTTCTACTCCCCACCGGGACTTAGACCATCTCCCTCTGGTAGACAAAGACTTTCAAATCAAAGACACCTCTGTCCAAGAATCCCCACTGAAGCTATAGTGTAGATACAAAGACTAGTACTTAAACCAGGTAGACAAAATATGTCTTTGGGAATCAGGTTTCCCAAGTACCAATTCCTTAGAGTTCATATATTCCCTGAAATTGTCCACTATTTCCATATGAACTACAGTCCCAACCAAAGAGCAATGATGATTCCTGACCATACTATATTATTCACCATCACTGTTGAATCCATCAATGAAATATTGTAGCTACAACCAGGCCAAAACCTAACCCCCCTTTCTGTTGGAGACCTGCTTAATAGATTCCTGATAATCACCTCCATCAAACTTTCTCAATTATTCCAGATCTTCATTAAGGAAGAACAATACATTATAAAGGAACCTCCCCATACATGTGGACCATATTCTCTGAACTTGACTGAGACATCATAGCAATGATATCTAGTGTGTTAGGCCAAACTACAAGTGAGTTTTTTGATGAAATATTATAGCCTTCATGTTCGTTTACACTCCTAGACAATCCCCTGCCATCATGTTTGATTATGCCAAGTTAATTACAGATAAAATGCATGATCAATTCATGAGAATGGACAATGAAAGAGCATTCAAATACTCATCAGTTTTATATCATATTTTCCTATATATCAAGCTAATAAATTCTCATTTACACTTCAAAAGCTTGATACCAGAGGCAACCCTATATCAGTAGTCTTCTGGACCCCGCTAATCCACCAGTATGACTCTCCATATACTTATATAGATTTCATAGATCTTTTTTTCCACCCAGTGCCAACTATGTTGTTAGGAAGTCCTCCCCCCAGAATCAGTGCAGATATCAGGAGGGTCCTATAGCTATCCAAACAATATAGAGTGGGAGATTGGTAGTTTTACCAAAATCGCACTGAAATCAAAATATATTCTTGTGAGTGAGCACCCTACGAACTACCAAGATACGTCCCCATGAGATTGTTTTCTTTGGAGTACTACAGGCAAATGATTAATTCAGAAGAGGTACATTTTTAAAGGCCAAGAAGAAATCTCAACTCAGAATAAAAGACTAGCTTCGCCCCTTTATATGCAATAGCAGGGAAGCTGGAAAGGAAGTAGAAGAAATCCTTCAAAGGTTGACACTGAAACAAAGCTTTATATGGTGATATGACCCCTTTGATTTCATCTACAAGAGAAGACAAAAGAACAAATTGTCTCCCTATATCCACCATAGAATTCCTGAGATAGAACAATATGAAAATCAACTAGAATGGGTGGAGAACACTTTAGTAGACTGAGATAGCACAAAAGTTGTTGTTAATAATGTGTTGATTGATCTAGAAAGAAGACTTGATGAAGATTCCTTTGTACAGGTGCCAGGAGAATCCCAATCCCAAAGGGAAACACAGGAACACAGTGGCAACAAGCAGAAGAAGGACCTCAAGAGTAAGAAGAATGAGAGAAACCAGACATATCAGAAGGTTTGGCTGAGCCAGAACACATCATCAGTACCTCTTATTATACAAAATCTTCTAAATAAGGAGAAAAATCCCAAAAGAGGTAGAGAGGATGCTACTCCTTCCAGCAGAGCTATTGCACAGACTTATGTCAACAGGAAAAGGTTAAATCATTTTTCAAAACAATAGTTTACAGAAGAAACAGCTGGAACCATAGGTATAGAAAGAGCAGAGAGAAGACAGGCCACTCCCTCCAAATGTACACAAGAACATTCCACTACACAGGCTCAAATGCTGGAAACACAACAAAGCATGCAAGTATCGTCATTCAGGGCTCCAATTGGCCAGGACTGGCACATTAGAGATAAATACAAATAGATAAAGGCTAGAAATGAAAGTTTGAAGGCCCAAAGCTATGCACAATACCATAAAATGGCTCCCACCAATAATACAAGGCTAATGTCAACCTTTGATGTAAAAGAAGGTAAGATGCAAATGAATTTCATGAAGCCTACCACACAACAGCCCAAGTCCATAGAAGATTACTTAAAGACATATTTTGAGGTGCTAGTGAAGGATATACATCCTATATACCAAATAGAATTGCACAAGCAGACCGAGGAAATGGTCTATTCCACATTAGCCAGCAAGGCCATTGCAACACATCAGTTACAAAATTCACTGAATAATATATCAGCGCAATTCCAACTAGAGAAGGCCTCTTCACAGACCAGGGATACTAGGATAAAGTCCTTAGAGGAGTTAATCATAGAATTAGGCCATGATCGCAAGGATGTAGAGGCTACAGAATAGCTAATCAAAAAGAAAAATGATGACATAGTTTCCTTGAAAAAGTAGCTCAAAATCCCTTATTTACATCATCCACAAATAGCTGAAGTGCTAGAAACCCAAAAGGAATACGAGCAACTTATGGAATTAGTCCTAAAGTTAAATGATCAATTGAAGGAAACAGAGAAAGAGTTAGGTAAATTGATTCCGTCTAAACAGAGTGAGTTGACCACCACTCCACACACTGTCATTCCTACAGTTTCGACATTAGTGCCCTCTACATCAGCAACTTCTTTATAATTGTTCCACAAGCTACATCCATACCAGTCACAGGTACATATACAAGTGTAGGTACTTCCAAAGAGAAAAAAAATGAATTAGTAAAAGCCATGGAGGAAATGACCATCCAGGCTACTGAACTTAAAAAGCTTAGAGAAAAAGTGTCAAGTTTGGAGACTGACTGCAAACTTGCACAGATACAGCAGAAAGAAGAAGCCCAAAAGAGTCAAAGAATGGGTGAAAGGATAAAAATCCTTGAAAAGGACTTGACATTGCAATAGCCACTAGGATATTTAAAGGAGATACTCTAAGCCAACATCATTGACTCTGTCAATGATGTTTGAACATTAATTCAAGTAATTTTTAATAGAATAAACTGGTGAAAGTGGGCACTGGAGTAATTCAAAATATAAGAGTTGGGAGACAAGCCTAAAGAGGCCAACCAACTGATAACACTCTTAAACAAAAAAAAATAGGTATCAGTTGGATGAACTGGGCATAGAAGATAGGATAGGGACCATCATAGAAATCAAGAAGGTTCTTACTAAAAGGAACCTTATGCTCAACCTTGAGAAGAAATGCCAAAGTATCCAAGCTGATATTGATAGATTCGTGACAAAATTTGGTATTTTGAGGGAAAAATGCCTTCCCAGTTCTATGGTTATTAAAGACAAGCTTATGACTCCGGACGACTACATTGAAAGCTTGAAAAGGTTTGCTAGTAACCAAGCTAGTACTTCAGGGGTAAATGCTCTACCCATAGGAAGGTGTTAAAGATGAAATTACCTAAAGGTGAATGGTGGACAAACTTGACAGATTTACTATAAAGTTACTGTAGTAAATCCGTATGACAGTGAGATAAAATAGATGAAATAGGGTCAAAGTACAGCAAGTAAAGAGTATCAGTAGGTTGAAGACATCAAATGATTCCACCACATAGATATCAAGCAACTGAAAGAGCCAAATCCAAATTACAACAACCAGCACAATCACAATAAGAGGGACAACAAGAAGGAAGTTTTCCATTTATCTCTATCTTGATTCCTGAAGATATTTTTGATTTCCTAGAATAATTCTCATATTGTTATGAGATATTTTGTAACACATTTTGTATAAATACTTCATATTTTGAAGTAATTAGGGTGGATTAAAAAATATTTTTGTAGAAATTTCATATCAAGCTAAGGAGCTTTTGTAATGAGTCGACTGGCCTACCGGGTCATGAAATAAAGCGAAAGGCATTTCGCAGGATTCTTGTGCACAGTGGAAACCAAATAAGTATTATTTATTCATGTTTATTATTTTCTTCTCGTCATGTTATAAATATTCACATGTTTTCTCTATGAAATTTGAATAGTAAACAAGGAATGATATTTCAGAATTAGCTTTAATGCTCTCTGTTTTGACTGTTTACTTTCTCACTATTTTCTACTAAACTATCTTGGTCTGTGAATTCTTAATTTCTCCCTTACTTCTGTAGTTTCGCCCCTTCAGGTCCATAGTAAAGGATTCTTAGTTGCCATTTGCTACTAATCTCCTTCTGTTCTTCATCTTGATCTGAGTTTAAGGATTCTTCAATGCCATTTTACCCTGGTTAGGACTACCTCATCCATTTGAACCTGTAGATTTTCTTTTTGCTGTGCTAGCCTGCCCTGTGAACTCCTCCTTTAGTAATTGATTTGTTCCAGTTTAGACACTATTTGATTGACTCCATATCACAATGGCCTAAATACTTGCTTTGTGCATCTGTTTCCTTAATTTCACCACCCAATCAAAACCAAAACATCATGAGCACTAAGAGCTAGCCTGAAATCCCACCCAAAACAAAGTTAAATTATAAAGAGAGAACCCTCTCTAGACTTAGGTTGGCTAGAGCCTAAGTCTAAAAGATTAGGTTTGTGGTTACCTTAGATTATTCCTTGTTTTTGTAACTTTTAGGGAAGACTTCTCAGTGATAAAAATTGGCATGTTGGCATTTCTAATGATGTCACATGTTGTAAGTATGTAATCATGAATCTTATGTGTGTGTTATTAAGGTTGTTATGGTGTTGTTGTGAGTTTCCTTAGTCTTAGGAAATCTGTAGAGAATCATGATGTATTCTACTGAAGTTGAGCACAAGATTGATGACCATGGTGGTTCTTTTTCCTATACTAATAGTCTTGTTCAGGTACTCATAAGGCTATGCTTTGTTCTGAGTTTTGCACATGATGCCATCAATTCAGAATTTCTAAAGTGAATTGATTTGATTTCCCTTATCCTCTACCCAACTCCATGGAGATAAGCTTAAGCGTGTGGTTGGAAGGCTCCAACCAAAATTTGGTAGGCTTATGCATGTGACTTCAACCAAAACTTGGTAGTTCTGTGGGTGTTGTTTTGGCTTTGAAATAGAAATTGTTCTGGATTCCTCATGCATCTTAGTAATTCTAGGTGATCGACACCAAGGTAATTTATCGTGGTTTTGTTTATAATTTTCTATTGACTTAATATATATATTGGTAAGTTTTTTTGTGTGTGCATTGATGGAGTGAGTAGTGGAAATGATGGTTTGAACTAGAAACATTCAATGTTAGATAATGCACCCAAGGACTAGAAGAGGTTAATGTATATCCTATAGGTCAAGTTTCTATAGCATATGAATAAACATAGATTAAAAGATGATTATGTTGTGATGAGGAAGGAGCATAGAGAGGAGGATTTTGTTTTACATGCTTGTGAGAGAATATGGAGTCCTTGTAGTAGAGATTGATGAGTTTCAAAAATCCTTGGGTCAAAGTTTAGTGAAAAGATTTATGCATGTGCTTTTACAAATGTTCATGCTGATCATGAACCAAAATCACAGAGGACATTACTGCTATTGTGGTGACTATATGTTAGCATGGTATCTATGGAACTGTTGTTATGCTAAGATGGTGTTTACAAGATATAATAGTTGAGGAGATAGTGATTATATTGCAAAATTTTGATTTGCATCGTTGTAGCATTGCATTGTATATATACTCCTTTCCTTTCTTGTTTGATCTTGTGCTTTCATAGTTGTTACGCTATTGATGGAGGAGTTTTGGAGTGTGTGTATGCAAGAGTTTGGATGTATGGTTGTGTTTTACAAATTTTATGGGTGTTGGTTAGTCAATGGCCTTAGTTCCATTTGAGGATTGTTGCATGTATTTGCAAATCATATATTAGTGTCGTGTAGGGTTTGTATGTTCTAGTGAGACCTTTTTTTCATATGTTTTATTTCTTGAGATATCCATAGATTATATATGTTGTTAGTTGAGTTGTTGAGAGTTCATATGCTACTGATGTATTGGAGTTTATTTTTTGAGTTGGTGTTGATGTTTTCAGAGTTCATTAGAGAAAGAAAGATGTTGTTGTTTTATGTAGGGGTCTAGTTTGCAACATTTTGAAGTTTGTCCCTAGAGGATCAACAGATCGTGATAGCATGGTGAAGAAGGTTTTGATGCTTCTTGTTGATGGTGTTTGGTAGATTCAGTACAAGAAGTGATCATCTCATAGTCCAATTGTAGTTGGGAGAGTCTTTTTGGGGGTAGGGGCCTCTAGTGGATCGATGTTTAGAAAGTCAAATTAGTGAGAAAGAATTCCTTTCTGATCATAGTGAGATATGATGATGTAAAATATAATTTTTTTATTAATGAAATTTGAAGCAGAGAAAAAGCAACAACAAAAGGTATTTTTTGATCAAGAGGGGGTTTTGCTGGAAACCTTGAGCACTACTTGGGGGGTGGGGTGGGGGGTGGGTGAATTCGTGCTGTGTCTTATTATCAATTTTTGTCTTTTATTACTTCCCAGCTGAGTCACACATTTTTTATTGCAGAAACTCATAATATGTTAGGAACACATGAATGAATAATAAACATATAACCAAATAAGCAACTAAACCAAAACAACCATGAGAGCAACAAAACCATCAAACACAACCACAAAATCCATCACACAAGAGGCACTAGATGTATGGTGGAAAAGATTTCACTAGGAGAATGACCACCCTCGGTACTATTGTGCTACTCTGAATATCCTATTAAGAAAAATGATGTCTTTTATATAGATCACTGATTCCCATAAGTTTGGAGACTCGACCTCACTACAATCAGTTAATGTTGATTAGTTAGGAGACTTGATTCTATTGTTCAGCTTGGAATACTATGTTCTTGCATATATCTATGGACTACCATTCACTAAAGGTCACCAAAATCAATGATCCTTTCCCAACTCTGATTGGACTATCCAACTCCAATTGGATAGAGAAACAGTTCCTTTCATTGAAGCTTCGATATCCCTAGTTCACCCTCACAAAGTCACTGCTCCTATACTTCTATGTGGACCTCATTTCATGTGTTTCTAGACTAGATCCTAGACTCTCTTCTCAACTCTGATTCAACCTTACATTCATACTCTCAGAAGCAATAATCTATGCAAAAATCAATATAAAACACCACAAGTAACATGTTCTCAACTCTAGCAAGTAGTGGCACAAATGCAACCATCAAATATACAAAGAAAATATCACCCATTAGCATAAATTGTCCTCTGTCAGCTCTTCTCTGCAAACTAATAATTTAGTTATAGCAATTCTGCAATAGCTTCACATCTACTAAGCTCTCTGCCATCTACAACAACTCCACACACTAAAGTTTCTCACAATAAGGTATAAAACATTGCGCATCTCCTCTAATTATCACACTCACTATCTGTATTAATATATGCAATAGAATCTTGACACCCTCTATTTGAATTCACATCTACTCACCCTATACTCAACAATCAAACCTCTGGATGATGGATTTGCTTCTCTACTTAAGAAGATTTCTCCACCACCTCCACTAATAAAATCATAAATGTATTCACACTCTAAACACATATATTAATTGTATATTAAGTAAACTCAAACTTTCCAACCATTACCATGGGATATTACCATTGTTTCATACTCTAGAAAACACTAGATGCATGAGGAATGTAGGAAAAAAGAGTCTGGACAGGGTAACTCTCCTTCTTCCCACTGGAAAATTGTTCATATTAGCACTAACGCCTTTCAAAATAAGGCAACCCAAGTTATAATGCCCCTAATTCTCTGCTAGAATGCATTACCCAAGTTTGACCCCCAAAATTCCAGAATCATCCTCTCAGTGCCTGCAGTCACCTCCTAAGCCAATAGAATGAATAAATCATTTATCATGCTCATATGAAGGATCTAATTCATCATGTCAATGCCTCCAACTCTGTCTAATTGATTAGCATGTCAGGGCATCCAAACAAGTTGACACCATGCCAACAACTCACCTCTAACAACTGCACAAGTTGTAACACATTTCCATAACTCTGTAGAACCTCTCCAACATCATCATGGGCCCAAAACACAACTGCAACAAGTCATGAGTAGAGGCCCAACATGAATACCTCACCTTCCAAGATCCTCAACATAGGTCAACACTTGTCCAAGCATCAATCCATGTGAATGTTATCATCCTACATCAATTCCATCATAAAAATCATCATGAGGCCAACATAAGGTCTAGGTCAATGACAATTACAACTAGTTGCAACCGATCAAACATATATATGAATTAGCACCAACAAGACATGCTACAAGGCTTGCATCAATGCCAACACAAACCAACTGCAACTACAAAATCCATAATGCCAACATTCTCCCCCTTGGGAATTGATGGCAACCACAAAATCTCCAAGTAAACATCTCTTTTATCACTCGCCCTTTGATATCAATGGAAATGTGTCAACTCCACATGATGAGATAGTAAGGACTGGGATATAAACATTGAAGCATATGTCATCTACATGTTTGAATAGTAATGCAAATCAACCAACATCCATGTCTCTCATACCAATAGCAAAGAGCAACATATATAACCAATCAACATTCAAAGAAACATGTCACCAAACATCTCTAGTAGTAGCAACAATATGCACACAAAATTGTAAGCAACATCAATCACATAGTATGTGCATATACATAAAGAAACCAATAACTCACTCATGGCAACAACATCCACATGAGGCAACCACACACAATATTTGCCACAACTACATAGCAATAACACATGCATATCTCCAATCAACAACATTAATGGCAAATCACAACCTCTCTACTGATATGATGAGATCAATAGCCCAAACATAAATACAATGGCATGAGGTACACCATTAACACCTCAAGTGGACCATAATGTCAATAATGCATGGTTGAAGTAATAGGGACATAAAATTGTCCCCTTGAACATGTCTCATATTAAAAAACAACTCCATCGTACAATGAATCGCTTTTGCTACAAACAATGCTTCCTTTCACAAGATAGAAGCATAAAGTGGACCAAGACTCCACATTACCATGACTCAAATAACATGTACATTAATAAATACATGGCCGTAGGAAAGACATAAGACCTCATACGTGACCATTTCATGACCTCATGAGTCATGACTAGATGACCAATGAAAAATATAATAAATGTGCATAGTGTCATGAGCATTTTACATGGATTTTACAACATATAACATTGTTTCTTTCATCATATCCTATGGACTAATGACTCAAAAACATCATTGTTACATCAACATCAATCCATACATGTGGTTGTAAAGATAAATCATTGAAGCTTCTCCATAACATGCATGATACCATGATGTGAGCATATTATTTATTGGACTCTTTACCGTTAATATGATGAATCAATAAAGGGTACATGGTTGTAACAACCTACATATAACAACCTACATATGGTTGGCCCCAAGTTTCAAGTCACATATGAATGTCATTTCCACATCTTTTCATTCTAGGGTAGCTGAAAATGATCGACAAAAATTGTAACAAGGCCGATATAGATATTTTTCACTCATGAAAAGTAAGTAAACCAGTTACAAAGAAAATGAGTGAAAAAGAATAATAATATAAAGAACAAGCCTCGATATCCTTGAATTAGTACCTGAAATGCATGTATAATTTGGAGAAAATCAATAAAAATAGAGTAATGCTCTTCTCCAAACCCTAAACAACATTATAAATCACCCCTCCAGGCCATGGCTAGTGTTACTAATTCTCTCTAGTCCACTGACAACATACACTAGTCATTATTTTCTCTTCATCCTCATGGAATCTGCAAACTTCCCTTTCATGAACTTATCCAGGTGCCAAACACCCCCTAAGGCCATACCTCATGAGTATTGATCATGCTTATCTCAAAATGGATGGTTAAGCTATATCATGAACTCATTGTTGCTAATAATTTTCATGTTACCAATACTCCCCTGAGACCATTCTAGTCTTATAAATGTTTCACAATCAATTAGTTCTATCAAGAAAGAATCGATTACAGTAGGGGATGATCTCTCTTACTTTGAATCTAATGAGGGAGAGTACTCCGTTGTTATCTTCTTACTATTCAATCTTACCTTGAATGCATACACATTATTCAGTGTCTTGACTCCTTTTGTTGTAGTGTCTTCTTCTCAATGATATAAAGAAAGAACCAACTTAAGATTGTGGATGACAAATGATCTCAACAATAGAAATGACTGCTAAACATTGTAGATATAGATCTATTGATAGAAACAAAACCTGCCAAAATCTTGATCTATGCTGCAATCATAGTTAAATACTAAAATGAAGAGTAGTAACCCCAAAACATCCAATGGAAACCAGGTTTGTAAAGAATGATTTTATTATAACACCTGTGAAGGGAACAAATATATGTTATAAGTCCCCCTCTATGGGATGGGTTCTTGGCAGTCCTCAAACTCTTTCAGCTTCTACAGAGCCTCTCACCTCTATAATGCACAAGCCCAACAAAAATATGGTGCATGACAATGAAAATAATCAGAGCTACAACAGTGAGTGCAACAATGAAAATAATCAAAAGCTAATAATGAATGGAAAACCCTCCTATTTATAACAAAATATTTAGTTATCCTTGAATAATGAGCAACAATAAAATATTATTGATCCCATTCTTGGAATTACCACTAGGAATATTTTATTATATTTGTTTAGGAGGAAAAAAGTTTTAAACTTTTATTTAGAAATAATAAATAAATAAATGATTTATTTATTATCTCAATGAATTAGTTAAGGAATAATAAACAAATAAGGAGTTATTTATTAATTCCTAAGACATTTAGTCAAATTTAACAAAGAATAATAATTGATTAGTAATTAATTAATTACTCTTAGAGAAAAATAAGATAAATAATGATTTATTTGATTATTCTTCATGGGTTTAACTATAAATTACTTAATAAAGGTGGTTTATTACGTAATTTCACGTAGTAAAAGCAACTTTACTGTGGTAAAATTGGCTTTACATGGTGTAGTTCAATTCATCTAGTAAATTAGGATAGACGATCAACTTTTTGGTGATAACAGATTGCCCCCCTAACATATGATTGTTATCAGAAAAATGTATGATCGAAGTACATTGTAAATACACAATCACTTAGGCAACAGAGGGGGGTCAAGGGGAGAGAGAGAGACTAACGAAGCTGAAGCTAAGAGAGGATAATGATAGAGGGGGTGAAACTAATGCAAGTACCCTTTTATGTTTGTGGTACCAGACATCAATGAGGTGGGGGAGGCATACCCATACCCACCAAGATAACTTAGTACAAAAATAATGGTTCGTCGAGTAATATGAAACTGAGAAATAAAGTACATGCTGAATGATACATGACACACTAGTGTAACAGAGTCAGAAAATATTACAATGTGTCCCATATACGTAATGCACCTAGTAGAAACATGAGCCATGACTGAATACAATAATATATGAGCACATGAGATACAAAGTCCCTTCCCTCAAAAAATGGGTGGGAGGGATGGTAGAAAAACCAAAGAAGCCATGTTAAACAAGGAAGGGCTCTAGAAAACTGAATGGATCATCTAGACGAGACGTGCATACTATGAACACTATGATCAGTAGGAACTGAACCCATCAACTTTTTGGAACTGCATATGAGGCTAGAGCATAGTAGGTATGCATCTGGGCATGTTGGGGTCTACTTGAAGGGCCAACCCCTCATGAGGTCTCAAACATCTCACACATACCTGGGAATCACTGTTACAATCTGCTACATTACTCGATCATCAAGTGTATGGATCCCGAACATGAAACGAACAAGTCAAAGGGAAATAATGAGACCCTCTACTCGATCCAAGGCGTCGAACAAGAATGGAAGCTGGAATCTGTTATCACTTAGATTTTCCTTTGAAGTTATTTAAAAGAAGGAAAGTGTCCAAGGTAACTACAAACCAATCTTTTAAGTACAAATCCTAGTCAACCTATACTCAGAGAGGGCTCTCTCTTTATAATTTAGCATTTTTTTGATATGATATTAGGCTAGTTATTAATGCTTAATGAGTTTGTTTTGATTTGTTTGGTGGAATTAAGGAAAAAAATGGGTAGAGCAGGTATTTAGGCCATTGGGCTATTGAGTCAAGTAGGAAAATTTTATCAGGTCTTGATTAATTACTGAGGTAAGAGTTCACAAGGCAAGCTAGCATAGCAAGGACAAATCTAAAGGTTTCAATGGATGAAAATATTAACTAGGGCCAAGGGCAATGAATAATCCTTAACAGGGATTAAGATGAAGAAGGGATGTTTGGAAAATAGCAAGGGAAATTAAGAATGTTGTACTAAGGGCCAATAGAGGGAAAAAATTATAGAAGTAAGAGAGCAACTAGGAATTGCCAAACTTAAGCAATTCGTAGAAAACAATAAATAACAAAATAGTTAAAATAGAGAGCACTTAAGCTAATTCTGATGATATTACTCCTTCTTTGCTTTTAAGAATTATAAGAAACACATATGATATTTCATAACATAAAGGAAAACAATAATCAAACTCAGAGAAGTGATACTTATTTGTTTCCTACAGTGCACATGAAGTGAGTGAAATGTCCTCAGTTTTATTTAATCCATTAAACTAGTCCAACATTGATTACAATAGCTCCTTCAGCTCAAAACAAGAAGTCTACAGAAATGCTTTTTAATCCACCCTAATTACATCAATTTGTGAAGTATTTATGAAAAAATTAATACAAAATATCTCATAACTATATGAAATTTATTCTAGGAAATAGAAGTTATCTTCCACACGAAGATAGAGACAGATGGAAAATAGATTATTTGTTGTCCCTTTATTTGTGAATGTGCTCGATACCAGAACTCAGATTTGGCTGTTCTAGTTGCCTGGGTATTTAGGTGTTGGACTTTAATCTTGTCTTCACCTACTGATACTCTTTACCTGTGCTAATACTCTTTACCTGTGTTGTTTCATCCTTTCATCCTGTATTACTAGATTCACCATGGTAAACATCTTTTACTCCATAGATTTTGTTAGGTCCCTATAATACTAGTGATTACCCCATTACTATTATAGTCGTATCCCTTATTAATATTGTTGTGCCCCTACTTGTCACCATATTGTTATTACTGTGCCCCATAGAATCCCTCTATTGTTATTTTTGTGGCTTTATTTATTATTGTTAGGTCGGCTGGGTTATATTATGACTCCTTAGACTCCTATATATAGAAAGGAGGTTTTGTCATTTGAATCATCAAAGAATCATTCGTTTGTGTAATTTAAAGGAGGTTACCCCCTTGAAGAGGCCTTAGTTCATAACATTTGGTATTAGAGGTTTGGATTCTAGGGTTTCGCTCCTCCAAATAGGTCATCGTGGCATTTTCGCTATAACTTTTTTCTATGATGTTTTAGATGAAAAAAAAACCCATTTGAGAAGAAATCGCACTAAACGTTGGGTCCAAATTTCAGAGCATTTCGTGGTATATTTGCGAAGATATGATGTGAGGAAGTTGGTCTTTTTGCAGACCCCTGAACTACATTCCAAAAAGCTGACCTAGAGAAAATCATCATAACTTTGTCTTTGTGCATCAGATTGAAATTTCGTAAGAAGGTACAGAAAGAGGACTGACTGTAGTTTCTTGTATATATTTTTCAGTGCCAAAGGTTCAAAATAAGAACACATGGCACGTCGTAAAATTTCTCTCTATTGAACTATTCTATAATCAGGTCACTGTGGGATATTTGGCATAAATCTTCCTTGGAGAATCCAATTTGGATCAGACTGGTGGCATTGGAAAGAGGACACAGAGGGCTACTATAGATCACAATTTCAGAACTGGATGATCTGAAATTACAAAGATACATCAGAGACAATATCGAGCTCCTACAAAGTGAAAAAAGGTGTGTAGATTTTTTTAAATTTTTGCTTAAGCTTGGTTTGAAAAATTATTTTGAAGGAATTCAAAGGGCATAGTAGAGCACTATTATTGCTAACTGAGGCCCCGAGGAAATAAAATTCAAACACCTAGTAAGTAACCTGAAAGCTCTAGCATGACTCATGAAGAAGAGGAAGAAATGCTACATGATATATCAAAATTACAAGACCAAGTGCAACAAATGTCACCCTCACAAAAGCTAACAGAACCCAAGATAAATGGTGTGGAATCTAAGATAAAGGGCATGGAAGCTAAGATGAATGGTATGGAAGCTAAGATCGAAGATTTGAAGATAGATTTGAAGACAAACTTGACGACAGGCATATTATATTTGAAGACAAATTTGACAAATTTTCTACAAGAAATACTTACTAATGGTGAAAGGGTAGTAAAGGAAACTCATGATGCGAACAAAAGAAATGTTAATCATGATTTCATATACTCTAATGTTGGATCGAAGACCCACCATATCCCAAAAATCGATATGAGGAAGTTTGGTGGCAAGGATCCCGCAACATGGATATTACAGATGGAGCAATTTTTCGATCTCAATAATTTGCAAAACACACAAAAGGTATGTATTGTAACTTTATATTTGGAGCCAAATCAGTTTGTATGGTATCAATGGCTTTGCTCTTGTAAACAAATTATCACTTGTGCAATTTTTATGGAAGAATTGGAAGCACATTATGAGGATACAAAAAGCAACACTTTTTTTAGCCAATTGATAAGTCTCAAACAAAAGGGTCCAATAATGGAGCACATTGAGGAGTTCCAAAAATTGAACATAAGGGTAAAAAATATTCTAGAGGACCATAGGATTGATGTGTTGATAGAGACTTTAAAGGATAATATCCAACATGATGTTTGCCTTTGGGAACCTGATTCATTAGAGAAGGCATTCAGGTTAGTAAGAAAAATGGAAAGCAAAATTATGGAAACCAGGAAGCATACCACTCGCAACTATAAAGATGGAAGTGTTGTTGCTCCTAGTCTTCCACAACCTATATGGTTGACACGACAACAATTGGAAGAAAAAAGAGAAAAAGGGCTTTGTTATAGTTTTGATAGCAAATACACTAAAGGTCATAAGTGTGCTGAGAAGAAATTATTCTACATAGATTGTGAAGAGGAATAAGAAAAGGAGCAAGAAAGGTCAAAAGAAGAGGATATACTCTAGGAACAGAGCCTAGATAAAGAAGAAATGAATCTAACCATATCTTTTAATGCATTGGCTGGAATTACCACTCCTCAAACCATCAAGATAAAAGGACAAATCAAGAAGAAAACGGTAATGGTGTTGATTGATTTAGGAAGTACCCACAATTTTATTCATTGTAAGGTAGCAAAACAATTGAATTTCTTCCTATATCCAGCACCAAAGTGTCAAGTGATGGTTGGAAATGGAGGAACAATAAATTTCTCTAGAAAGTGCCATAATATCAAGCTATCCATGGGAGAATATGTATTGACTAGCCCAATGATTTCCATTCCAATGGGAGGTGTTGATGTTGTACTAGGAGTCCAATGGCTACAGTCCTTGGGTACAATAGCTTTTAATTTTCGAGAACTTTTCATGAAATTTTCTACGGAAGGAAAGGAAGTTGAATTAAGGGGTATTGTAGGGAAACCAAGAAAGATAATCAGCTCTAACGGTATGACCAAGCTTCTTAAAAAGGAACAAAGAGGTGTAATTGCATAATTATGTTCACTAGATGTTTCCACATCGGAATCATCTATTTCTCCAGACCTCCAAAAATTCTTGGATAATCATTCCAAGGTATTTGAGACTCCCAAAGTGTTATAGACAATTTTGTGCCTTGCAGCATCAGGCATGAATTGTCAATAATCCAAGGGATCCAAAGTCCCTAAACATGATGTTCCTACCCCTAGAGGAACAAGGTCAGCAAACCAACAGCTCTCAGATCAGTTCTCCACCTGAAAACACTCAAAAACAAGAAATCCTGAAATCAAAGCAGGTGCTCCACTAGGCTTCTGTGCTGAAACTCAACTCCTCCATGGTGTACCTGCGTTGCAAAGCAGGTAGAACAAAGGCCACCTGCGCTGAGCGAGATGGGACAAGTGGCACACTGAGTCATTGCTCTGGAATCTTCCAAAAATGACACTTGGATCAGGGATTTCGCCTTGTGATGAGTCAGAGGCTCTGTTTCTCCAAGTGGAAGCAAGGTTCTCCAAGTGGACTCAAGAACTGAAGATCAACTGAAGAGAGAGAGGACACAAGGCAGCTACACATCAGTTGCAAGCTGACTCATCCTTTCTCAATTCTTCTATATATTGAGCTCTCTCCTATGAGCTCAGGAGGCTGGAATTTTGTGCAAAGTAATGATATGCTGTTGGTTTCACTATAGAACTATTGGGTGATTGCTTGAAAGGAGGTGAAGAGGAGAAATTCTTTCTGCTGGGAGGTGTTGCTGGATTGGGGCCTTCAATGGTTGTAACACTCTCAGAACTTTACTTCTTCCATTAATAAAAGCTATTGAGGTTCTTCTATATGCACTTGTTTCAATGATGTATTGCGATAATTGTATATTTGATTTATGCTAATCCTTGAATCAGTTATGATTGCATGCTTCTTGTAGTTTCCTTCTTTGTTATTTTGCAGGATCTCATTGTAGCTGGGCCAGCAAAAGAGCAAGGAGCTGGGAGCAAGCAACAAAGAGAAGAGTTTGGATTCGACATTAAGCGCAAGGCAACGGTTAGTGCATTTCTTCATTCTCTCTTGCTTTCATAAAGAAGTAAACCTTAAGTAGTTTTGTTTACAGTTGTTTCTGAGGTACTATCACCCTTAGAGTGGGATAGGGTCATCCGAATCGGATACTTTTCCCTACAACACAAAGGTCTCCCACCTATTTATGATCATGATCATGTTATTCATCTGATTCCAGGAAGTGTTCCTCCAAACATCAGGCCGTACAGATATCCCTATGCCCAAAAGAGTGAAATTGAATGTATGGTTGCAGAAATGCTAAACGCTGGTATAATTCAACCTAGTCAAAGTTTTTTCTCTACTCCAGAAGTATTGGTGCATAAGAAGGATGGATCATGGTGCATGCGTCCGGATTATAGGGAGCTCAACAAGCTCACTATTAGAGATAAGTTTCCCACTCTTGTCATTGATGAATTACTGGATGAATTGGATGGATCAATTTACTTCACCAAGTTGGATCTCCATTCAGGATATCATCAAATAAGAATGAAGACTGAAGACATTCTGAAAACAACATTTAGAACACATGAGGGTCATTATGAACTTTTGGTCATGCCTTCTGGCCTTACCAATGCACCTTCTACATTTCAAGGTTTGATGAATTCCATTTTCAAACCCTTCCTTAGAAAATTTTTGTTTGTATTTTTTGATGATATACTAATCTACAACAAGTCCTGGAAGGATGATGTTGAACATGTTGACAGGGTGCTACAACTATTGGAGGAGAAACAATTATATGCAAAAAGATCCAAATGTTTCTTTGGAGTAAAAGAGGTGGAATATCTGGGTCATATTGTATCTCATGAAGGAGTTAAGGTAGACCCTAGCAAAATTAAAGCCATTAAGGAATGGAAAATCCCCACATCCATAAAGCATCTGCGAGGATTTCTCGGGTTGACAGGGTATTATCACAAGCTTGTTAACGATTATGGGATAATAGTAGCACCTCTAACAACATTATTGAAGAAAGATGCATTTTCATGACTCTAGAAGCAACAAAGGCCTTCAAACATCTTAAAGAGGCAATGTGCCAAGCACCGGTCATAGCTACACCGGACTTCACAAAAACCTTTATTGTGGAATGTGATGCTTCAGGAAATGGAATTGGTGCCGTTTTAATGCAAGATGAAAGACCCATTGCTTTTGAAAGTTGTCCAATCAAGGGAAAGTTTTACACAAAGCTATTTATGAGAAGGAAATGTTGGCAATACTACATGCACTTAAGAAATGGCGATCCTACCTAATGGGAAGACACTTCAAGGTAAAAACAGATCATGATAGGCTTAAATACTTTTTAGAACAAATATTATCCTCTGAAGAGCAACAAAAGTGGGTCACAAAGATGTTGGGTTATGACTTTGAAATCATCTACAAAAAAGGGAAGCAAAATGCGGTGGCAGATGCACTCTCAAGAAAGGATGAGGATGTGGAAGCATTGTTGTGTGTCATTTCTATTATCCAACCAGATTGGATAAACGAAGCAATGGAGGGATGGAAGAATGATGAAGAAGTGTGGGAACTTATTCGAAAGTTACAACAAGATTCGAGTACATCTGATACATTTAGCTGGCAAAATGATTCATTATGGTACAAAGATCACTTATACCTCTGTAAGAATTCCCAACTCAAACAAAATATTCTTATGGAATTGCACTCTTCTCCCTTAGGAGGGCACTCAGGATTTTTAAAAACTTACCACATGGTTAAGAAAGATTTTTTTTGGGATGGCCTTAAATCGGATATTCAAAATTTTGTGGCAGAAGGTTTGGTTTGCCAGCAAAATAAAGTTGAAGCAATTAAAACCCCAGGTCTATTACAACCTTTATCCATTCCAAGCCAACATGGGAAAAGGTTTCAATGGATTTTATCACAGGTTTACCCAAGTCTGAGGGAAAGAGTGTCATCATGGGGGTAGTTGACAGAGTTACCAAGTATGCACAATTTTGTGCATTATCACATCCATTTAAAGCCAGTAAAGTTTCTACTGCATTTATGGAAACAATTCAAAAGCTACATGGAAACCCAAAGATTATTGTAAGTCATAGAGATCCCATTTTCACTGGAAATTTTTGGACAGAACTATTTTCTTGTCTTGGTACTCAGTTAGCTCACAACTCACCTTATCATCCTCAATCTAATGGGCAAACTGAGATAGTAAAAAAATGTTTGGAAGGATATCTTCATTGCTTTGTATCTGATAAACAGACACAATGGGTCAAATGGTTGCCTTTGGCTGAATGGTGGTATAACACTTCCCTCCATACATCAACAAAAATGACCCCATTTATGGCACTTTATGGATATCAGCCACCATCCATCACATCATATTTACGAGAAAATTCGAAGGTTCAAGCAGTGGAACATCACATCGACCATTAACAACAAGTCTTCCAACTCTTAAAGGATAACCTCATGTTGGCACAGAATAGAATGAAACAATAGGTAGATAAACATCGCAACGAAAGAAGTTTTGATGTAGGTGATTGGGTATTCCTACGACTACAACCATATAAACAAATGCCCCTCAAGCAAGCTAAGAAGGATAATAAATTATCACCAAAGTATTATGGTCTATACAAGGTGCTGCAAAAGATTGGTACTATGGCATACAAATTGGAGCTTCCTGCAGCTTCTTAGGTGCACACAGTTTTCCATGTTTCATGTTTAAGGAAGGTTATAGGCGACAAGCTCCCTGTTCAAACAATATTGCCAAAACTTGACGAGGAAGGAAAAATTATATTGGAACCGGAAGTAGTCACAGAAACAAGAACTGGACAGCTACAAAATCGATCAATTTCGGAGTATCTCATCAAGTGGGAGAACTTATACGCTAAAGATTCCACATGGGAGGATGAGAATTTTATACAGAAGCATCCAAAACTACTCATGCATTGAGGAAAACACTTTTTTGAAGGAGAGGAGCATGTTAGGTCCCTATAATACTAGTGATTACCCCATTACTATTGTAGTTGTATCCCTTATTAATATTGTTGTGCCCCTATTTGTCCCCATATTGTTATTACTATGCCCCATAGAATCCCCCTATTGTTATTCTTGTGGCTTTATATTATTATTATTAGGTCGCCTGGGTTATATTGTGACTCCTTAGACTCCTATATATATAAAGGAGGTTTTGTCATTTGAATCATCAAAGAATGATCATTCATTTGTGTAATGTAAAGGAGGTTTCCCCCTCGAAGAGGCTGAATTCTAAGGTGTTGATCTATCTTTTCTATCTTTTTGTGAGCTGGTTTCATAACAGATTTACTATCATAATTTTATAGTAAATAAGTCAAACTAGTCCACCATTCGTTATCTAGTAATTTCATCCTGAGCATGTTCCTGTAAACTTCATTAGCTTCTCTGTACTTAGCAAACTTGGGGTTCCTAGTGAATATATGTTTTACTTCATGTTCTATGTAAAATAGATTCTCCAAGCCATCATAAAGTACCTTTCTTGTAGGTAATTCTTTCACTCCTAAAGAACTTGCTTGGCTCTTGGACAATCTGTGCAATCTGTCAATGTAGTCTTCCCGTGTCATTAACCTGTCATGGATAACCAATGGGCTAGGAAGGCCTTTTTCTCTCAAAATTCCATATTTCAACATGAAGCTATCTATGTCTTCCTGAATACTCTGACACCTTTTCTCTAGATTAAGCATTAAGTTCCTTTTAGTAAGAACTTTATTTATTTCAATAATAGTAGTTGTTCTATCCTCAATCTCTAACTCATCTAGATGATACCTATTCCTATTGTTCAAGAAATCAATCAATTTATTTGCCTCTTCAGGCTTATCTCCAAGTTCTTCTTTAGTTTTATGTATAGCTTCCACGGCTACTTTTATTAATTCAGTATGTTCAAAAATTACCTGGATAGAAGGTCAAATATCATTGATGGAATCAATGATATTGGCCCACAATATATTTCTCATGTCTCCCAATGGTTTTTCTAATGTCAAATCCTTCCCCAGGACTTTGATTCTTTCTTCCATCCTTCAGTTTTCTCTTTCTTCTTCTTTATTCTGAATTTGGGCAAGCTCACAGTTTGTTTCCAAACTTCTCATTTATTCTTTGAGATTTTTCAATTATGTGGCCTGGTTACTCATTTGTTCCATGGCTTTAATCATCTCATCTATTTTTTTTGCTGATGTCCTTGCAATGGTTGATATACCTGTGGTTCAAATAGTCGCTGCTACTAGCAATGCTATCACTGGTGGAAGTGTCGGCGCCAAGAAAGTTGCCAGAGTGGAGCGTACTGCTGTAGAAGTTGTGGGTATGACAGTCTGAGGAGCGGTGGCTAGCTCACTCTACTTAGACTGTGTTGCTTTCTCCAATTATTTTTTAGTTTCTTTTAACTAATCATTTAACTTAAGGATTAAGTCCCTAAGTTCTTCCTCCTTTTGCTTCTATATAACTTTTGTAGTTTTAGGGTTGTTGAGAGGAGGTATCTTAAACTACTTCTTCAGTGCAGCTATATCATCATTCTTCATTTTAATTAACTATTCTGCTGCTTTGACATCTTTGGGATCATGTCCCAACTCTATCACCAAGTCTTCTAAAGCTTTTATCCTGGTCACTTTAGCTTGAGAGGAGGCCTTTTCTAGTTGAAGTTGTGCAGTGGTATTGGTCAACGAGTTCTGCAATTGATGTGCTGTGATAGAATTATTAATAAATGTGGAATACACCATCTCACCAGTTCATTTGTGCAGTTCTGTTTGGTCAATAGGATGAATATCCTTTGCCAAAACCTCAAAATCAATCTTTAAATAATCAGCCATGGATCTTGGCTATTGCACAGTTGGTTTGAGGAAGCTCATCTACATCTTTCCTTCCTTTATGTCAAAGCATAACATCAGCCTTGTCTAGTTGGTTGGAGCCATTCTGAAATAGTGAGCATAGGTCTGAGCTTTCAGTTTCTCATTCCTTACTTTAATTTCTTTATATTTTTCTTTTATGTCTTGGCTTTGTCCCAAAGGAGCTCTAAATGAAGACACCTCTATGCTATGTTGTCTTTCCTATGATTACATTTGTGAAGTAGATGGTGTCTCTCATGTTGGAATGGGTGGCCTGCTATCACTCCTTTCGGCTGTTGTGTTGCCTGTTGTTTCCTCACTATACTCTTCTTCTACATATGGGTTTAACTTTTGCCATTTAACAAAAGTTTGATCAATAGGCATAGTGGGAGGAGTGGTCTCATCTCAGCTTCTCTTTGGATTCTTATCCTCATTTAGAGGAGTCTACAAAATGGGAGGGTTGCTCATGTTTAGTTTTGTTTGGTTTAGCTCCTTCAAAATTTCTGGTTGCTCTGAATCTTCTGCCTGTTATGATCACTTTTGTTTCTTTGATCACTGTGTTCTGTCTTCTTGTGACTACTGTTGTGATGAAGTTCCTCCAGGCACCTGTATAAATGAATCTTCATCAAGCCTTCTTTCAAAATCAACCAATACATTATCAATTGCAACTTGTGTGCTATCTTGATCTACCAAAGTGCCTTCCACCCATTCAGATTGGTTGGCATATTGTTCAATTTCTGGAATCCTATGGTGAATATAGGGAGATAGCTTATTTTTCTACCTTTTGTTACAAATGAAGCTGTAGGCCCAGATGAAACTCTGTTTTAATCTCAGTCTTTGGAGAATTTCATCTGCCTTCTTTTCTACTTCTCTATTATTGCAAATAAATGGGCCTAGATGATCTTTTATTCTTAGGTGGGCCTTCTTCTTGGTTTTGACAAAGTGATTCTCATCAAAGTTGATCATTTTCTTGTAGTACTCCAGCGCAAATAATCACATGGGTAGATATCTAGGTAATTTGTAAGGAGTCAGCTCACACCAATAAATCTTGATTTCAGTATACTTTTGATACAATTACCAATCCCCTACATTGTATTGTTTGGATAGCTGGAGAACCCTCTTAATGTCTACATTGATTTTGGAAGGGGGACTTCCTAATAACATTGCAGTCACTGGATATACAAATAGGTCAATAAAACATGTGTATGGATAGTGAGAAGAACTAGTCCTGTGGAATAGAGAGGTCCAGAACATGAAAGATCTAGGATTCCCTCTAGTATCAATCTTTTGGACTGAGAAGGGAAACTTATAAGTTTGGTAGTAGAGAAAAAAATGATACAAGACTGATGAATACTTGAACACTCTCATTTTCTAATCTCATAAACTGATCATGCATTTTATTTGCAATGAATTTTGCATAATCAAACTTGATTGCAGGAGGTTGGCCAGGGGTAAAAATAGACATGTAGGCAAAAATGATCTCATCTACATATTCGTTAGTGGTAAAACTTAAAATGCGTGATATCATTGTTGTGATATCTTTGCCCAGATCAGAAAATATGACTGACACGTAAGGAGGGGGTCTTTTGGCATGTACTTCTCTTCAACAATGAAAGTTTGGAGGAATTGGGTACTTCTAGAACTAGATAGCTTAGAGAATCTTTCAAGAAAATTAGCAATGGTAAGGGGGGTGAGGTCTTGACTTGGTTGTAACTGTAACATTTCATTTATGGATTCAGTAGTGATAGTGAACAGAACTTTCTGGTCTAGGGACATTACAGCTCTCGTGAGAGGGTCATAGTTTGCACGACAACAGTGAATAATCTCTGGGAAGACATGAACACTGGGAAATTGATGCTTGGGCAGGTTTGATTCCCAGAGGCCTATCTTATCTGCGTGGTTCAAATAGTTGTCTTGGTGTCTGCAATGCAATTTTAGAGGGGATTCTTCAAACGTTAGGTCTTTTATCTGAAAATGTTTGTCAGCCAGGGGAAGATGGTCTAAATATCTGTAGGGAGTGGCAAATGGCATGTCATTTAAGGAAACTAGGGCATCCTTGGTTCTTGTGGATTCAAGGAGGATAGCAAAGGGTTTTAGGGAATTATGGAAAATCTGGTTGTCTTAGAGAGTCTCAACACTGTCAAACAGCTTAATTCCACTAAATTACTTGATTTATAAAGCAATTCAACTTAGGTTCGTATGAAAACAGGGTTTCTCGGTTGAAAATGAGGTAAATACGTGGTGCTGGTTGTAAAAATGGACAAATGGCATTGGTGCAATGTTCGCAGGAAGAGCACGGTTTCGCACTTGTAATCTGGAGTTCATCGGCTTCTAGAGGTTGATAGTTCAAACGTACTCTGCGTGTGCATGGGAAACAGGAGGTTCTTTTCTTGGTAAAACAAAAATAATGAGTAGTTTTGGTTTTATTTTGCAAATTCAATGGATTTGGCGGGTATAATGGGAAAGAAACAGTTGGCGCCAACTAACGAAGGTGATGTTTTTTTGTTTAGGGAGGGTGGTAAGCAAAGGTGGTAAGCAAAATCTATCGCACTCCTTTTGAGGGCTTGGTGGTATTGGGAGAGGTTCGCCTGATGCCATTCATCAGGTGACACGTAGCAGCGAGGTGAACAAAAAAACCACTCACATCGAGCAAGTAAAGTTTGGCATCGGAGGCTGCCTGATATGAGCATCAGTTGTTAGATCTAAAGGGGTCAGATCATACAGTGATCGGATCAATGATTTGATCGAGAGTTAGTGGAGGGGCCCGATGGGATAATAATTGCGGATTAATAGTATTTAACGATGTCGGGGATGATTTGATTGGAGGACGGTTATTAATTAATCACAATTTGACTAATTAATCCCCTTTTAACATGGTGGAGGGTTATGGTTCTTAATTAATCGTAGATTGATTAATTAATCCATGAAATTATTTTATTATGGTTTATATTTCAAACCGGGGTGGGATATTAACATACAGAAATTTAATAATATATATGAGAAAGGGGTGTATTTTCAAGATTTAAATATATAAATAAAATTAGATGTTAATATGAAAATGAAAATAGAAAGTTCTAAGTAAAATGTTTTAGAAATATATTTATATTTCTGCATTCGAACATCACAACTTAGGTTTAAGTATATTTGTGGGTTTTTATATGGGCGTAATTACTTTTCCTAGGCAATTAGTGATTTTACCTTAAGAAAAGGGGGTTCTTAAGGAAATTGAATGAATGATGGAGGGGATGAATGTTGATGAGAGTTTTTAGTACTTAAACATTATAAGTTATTGGGCCGAGGGTCTGGTCCCTCTAGAAGTCAGAGAAATGCTCTGAGCCCCTTTAACTTAATGTTTTAGGTACTTTGATCATTCTTTTTGGGAAATTAGTGAAATAAGGGTTAAAATGAATGAGGGAATTAAACACTTGACTTTGTAACTGTTTCCTTATTATCCATACTTTAGCAACTTGATGATGAAGCATATGAAATGATTTTTTACCAACCATTCGTCAAAATTCTGGAACCATCCAACTACTTACCCATCTACACATCCTACATTTTTTTCTACTCTTTATTAGGGTGCACTTAAGCTAGCAAACAATTATCAAACATTTTCTTTTCTTTTACAATAAAATATATCTAAGTCTATCGTTATTACATCCAAGGGCTCATATTAAACTGTTGAGCTCCTTTTATTCACTTTACCTATCTATTTATTTTCCAATATTAAACTGTTTGGTCAGATTTTATTCTCTATCTATGAACATAAAAATGGAAAACATGAAATAGCTAAGTTTACACTATTTGACCATTCATGAATTGTGGCATAAGTGACAAGCTGCACACAACCTTTTATTTTTCATAAAAGTAAATGGTAGTGGCATTTAGACTTGCACACTTTCATGGTCTTTTCCTTTTTTTCTTGGGGTTCATTTTCATTCATTTCCTTTTTGACCTTTCCTTTATTCTTTTTGTCCTTTGATTTTTCTTTTAGGACATACCCTCTTTACATTTTTTAATTTTTTAATTTTTTGAATATGGAAAACATTTGTAGAAAGCAAAGGTATGTAAATATTAGAGAGATAACCTAAGTCATTCATAAATTATGACACCTATTGGTATAGGAGCATAATAGTGGCTCCACTTGGGGATGGCTTTCCCTGGTGGAAAGTCAAGAACTGTAGATCAATGTCCTTCTAAAATACTGTAATTTTATTTTACAATTTTCCCTTTATTCTCCTGCTTTATTGATATTTATGACAGTGACATTTTTGAAACTTAGGGCCTTCTCTTTGGGCTTCAAATCCAAAATGTTACCATTGAATCAAAACTAAACTTTCTGAAGGATATAGTATGTATAACTAAAATTGTTAAAATTAGTAACTTGGATCAATATAGTGCTTCAACATTCAACCATTTACTGGTCCTCCTTCTACCTATGCACCATCCAATTCTTTGAGAAAGTAAGAATTATTACCTTTGAAGGCATATATAATGCATGGACCTTTCCACAGGAAATTAAACTTCTCATGTTTCCCTTTGTCTTTCCTCCTGGAATACCACTTCAAAACATTATCACAAAGATAGAAGTCTTCTGCCTTGGTTCTTTTATCAAAACAATTCTTGAGTTTTTCCTGTAGTACTTAGGCTCTGATATATACTTCCTACCTGGTTTTCTACAAATGAATGGTCTGATTGATTCTCCTCTGAATATCATTTCGCTCAACTTGGGATTCCTAGAGTAGTTTCATTACTGGAATTCCCAATGATGAAGGTAAAACCGCTTCCATCCCATAGACTAGCTGATAGGGACTAGTTCTAATGGATTTCTTAGTTGTCAGCTTATCTTCCCACAAAGCATTTATTAATTTCTTGTTCCATGTTTTCTTATTATCTTCCAAAAATTTTCTTAATAATATTCATCAGGCTTTTGTTGGAGGACTATGCAAGTCCATTTCCTTGGGGATAGTAAGTTGTAGAGTGGCCAAGGGTTATATGGTATTTATGGCAGAAATCAATCATCCTCTTTGATTTGAGGGCTGCATCATTTTCTGTGATAATTTTGTTGGGACAACCAAATCTCAACAGAATATTGGCCTCTAGAAAACCAATTATGACAATATCAGTGGCTTGTCTAGAGGGAATGGCTTCTATCCACTTTGTAAAGTAATCTATGGCAGTCAAGATCCACCTCCGTTGAGCAGAATAACGGGGGTGAATTTCACCAATGAATTCTAGACCCCATTGTTGAAAAGGTTTTTCGGTAGAAATGGGTTTCAAAGGTAAAGGGAGAAGTTTTATTTTTCCTTCAAAGATCTGACACTTGTGGCAGGAGGTTACAAATTTCTTTACATCAGAAAACAAAGTTGGCCAGCAAAATCCATCTCTCAAGATTTTATCTGATGTTGTCTTCTAGTAGAGATATCACCCACAATCAGCTGCATGAAATTGTTGGAGTACTTTGTCATATTCTTCCTTTAATAAACAATTTAACAGAATGCCTTCATGGTTTTTCCAAAATAAAGTATCATCAACTATGTAAAATTTCAAAGATTTCATTTCAAAAACCTACTTTTAGTTTTGGACAACCCTTGAGGAGCTTGTAGATTTTGTAGAACAACGTATCATGGTGAATCTGTAAAGGCCTGGCTGATCTGTGGAGTCACCATCTCCTCTTCGTTATCTACTTTTGCAATGAAGTTTACATCTAGGGCTTGGCACATTGTTTCAGCCATAAATTTGGCCAGCCCTTGACCTTTGAAAATATTGTAGTTTTAATCTCTATGCCATACTCTAATATGGTAGCTATCCACTTCCCCTTTTGCCATCAACTGCATTATTTGTTAGAATGTCTTTGAATACAACATTGGGAACATAAGCTACTATGTGAGAGTACAAGATATAGACTTTGAAATCTTTGATAGCTTTTACAAAAGAAAAAGCCTGTTTTTCCATTATGTTATACTTTAAAGGTGTATCCCTTAGATATTTACTAAAGAAGGCTATTGGTTTTTCAAATCCCCGGTCATTCTTCTGTAGTAAAACTGTAGCAATGGTATGTTCTGATGCAAAGGAAAAAATGATAAATTGTCTATCAAACAATGGACTTATGAGGACTGGTGTTTGAGTCAAGGCTAGTTTTATATCTTCAACTGAATTTTTAGCCTCTACTATCTATTTAATTGCCGAATCTTTTTTCAACATGTTATTTAGCAATCTAACTAGTTTAGCTAGGTTGGGGATAAATCTTCTTAAAAAGTTTATTTCTCCTAAAAATGCCCGAAGTTCTTTGATTCTTCTGGGGTGGGGTATTTTCAAAATAGCTTCAATCCTAGTTGGGTCAATCTGGATTCCATCTTTAGAGATAATGTGGCTTAATAATTTACCTTCTTCCAAACCAAATAAAGACTTTTTTGGATTCAGGGAGATGCCATATTTCTTGCATTTAATAAAGACCTGCCTAAGATGATCTAGGTGTTGTTGATTTGATCTGGAAAACACTGTGATATCACCAAGGTATATGACCAAGAAATCGTGGATTTCCTTAGCAAAGGCAATATCCATTGCTCTTTGAAAGGTGGCCCCTGCATTTTTCAACCCAAAAGGCATTTTAACATACATAAAGGTACCCCATGGGGTAGTGAAAGCAATCTTTGCTTGATCATATGGATGGACTAGGATTTTTTTGTAACTAGAGAACCCATCTAACAGTGATATCCTTGTGGAACCTACTACCCTTTGCAATATGTGATCCATTTTAGGTAGGGGATAGTTATCTTTGAGTGAAAATTTGTTTAAATTCCTAAGGTCTACACACAATCTTATTTCGCCAGTTATTTAGATAGGGGATAGTTATCTTATTTCGAAAGTTTTCTTTCTTGTAGGGAAAAGATTAGATACCCAATTTGAAAACTTGATTGGTGCAATAATTTTAGCTTCATACGTTCGTTTGATTTCCTTTTCGATAGAAGGTAGTACAACAGGGTTAATTCTTCTAAGCTTCTATCTAAAGGGTTTCTGATCTTCTTTTAAAGGGATAGTGTGTTGTATAATGCTAGTATCATAGGATTTTAGGTCCTCATAACTCCAGGAAAGAACATCATGGAATTCCTTCATAAGTTCCATATATTTTAGTTTTTCATTGGGAGGTAATGATTTAGACAATTTTATTAGTTTTGGATTCTCTTTAGATCCTATATTACATTCCTCAATGTCTAATTTCAAGCGTTCCATTTTTTGATTTTTAGGAATATCATTTGAGACGAATAAGTCCTCCAAAGGAGTTAATCCCTTGGGTAATAAATTATCTTTAAGATTTATAAGTTCAGTTTCATCATCAATTACTTCATCAATTTCTATCTATTTTAAATTTTGAATATCTGATTTTGTGAATTCTATAGGATGAAGTCTGTTTATTTGATCTTCTTCTAGTTGGTTAATTTATATTTCAGTACTGTGATCAAAATCTGAAGCTTTTTCTGTATCTATATTAATATTAGCAAATCCTTCATCTAATGTTAAAAAATTGTTAATTTTCTTATCATTTTCAAATACTTGCCAGTTCTTTAAGTTGTCAAGAATAGCTGGTCTGTGCCTAACCTCGGTATTGAACTGATCATTGGGCTAGAAGGGCAACTTACAAGTACTAGCAAACATGGCCAAATTGTGAGCTTGTATGTTATGTTTTCTGGGGATAGCAGCAAGTTTGGTTTCTAAAAAAGTGTTAAGGATTTCTACAACTATACCTCTATAAAATCCTAGTCTAGGGTCTCTAGTCAGGTAAACACCATTAATTTGTTTAACTATCAATTTAGAATCTCCCATAATTGATACCCTTATAGCTCCTAACCCTTTAACTAGTTTAATACCTAACAGGAGTGCTTCGTATTCTGCCATATTGTTTGTACATTTGAAGTTTAACCTATAGGCATGACCTTCTGCATGATCATTCTCTAAGTTATAAATCCATACACATGCTCCACCTAGCCTGTTTACTGAACCATGAAATTCTAGATGCCATAAGATTTCATGTTCATGATTTGTATATGGAGTGGTGATTTCTTTCTTGACTAGGGCATCTAGGTTTTCTTTGTCATTTGATATCTCATGAATTTGAACATTTGAATGTTCTTTTAATACCACAATTTCTTTTGGTTCTATTATAATGTTATTTGAATCAGCTTCATGTTTTGTTTCAACATTATAAAGAATAAAATAATCCATGTCAGAATGTACTGAATATATAGGGAAGTTTTGAGGCCTCTCCTAACTACTCACTACATACTTCATTAAAGGTTCTCCATACAGTTTCTTGGGATGTCCAAAGATTGAAATGGTAGCATAAGACATATCAAGTTGCAGGGATCCCTAGAGTTTGGTCCCCCAAGATCTGGACAATAACATTCCATACTTGGGAGGTATATCAACAACAACAATGTCCATGAGTATAGTTTTGGCAGGGTACTAAACCAGAGAAACACACAAATATTTTATAAGCCCTAAGCACCTAACTTGACTTGAATCAAAGGAAAATAAATCCCTACAAGGCGTAGTGATGTCTAAGTTAAGTTTCTCCATAACAGACTTGGGCATGAGGTTATGTGAAGCACCACAACCAAGCATGGCATTATGTAGGATTTTGTTGTGAATGTTGAGGCTGATATAGAAGGGTGGTACCTCTCCTTCCATTGGTTTCCCATTTACATTAGGGACAAAAATTAACTGACGTTGATCATAAAAAAAGGTTTACAAAATCTTCATTTTCAATGAAATTTAATGATTTGCTTATCTAAGACCTGTAAGTATCATGTTTAACACGTTCTGTTAAAGGAACTGAGATTTTGAGCTTGGCCACCTCTGCCCCCAGATTGAAAGACAAAGGGGCTTTATCTATTTGAACATTTGAAACTATGGGAGCAGTGTTTTCTTCTTTTTCAAGGTTTGGAGCATTGTTTGTTGGGTTTTCTAATATAATATTTGAAGACTTTTCCACCATTTCCTTAGGGGAAGATGAAGCGGAAGGTTGTTCATTAGAAGGATGCTTATCATTTACATTTTCAATGGTGGGGCTGGGGGGACTTTGATTTGATCTAGAAAGAATTTAAAGAGTTTTTGTCATTGGAGTTGTTTTGATTTTCTTAGACTGATTAGGAGCTGTTTTTTGGTTTTGTCCTGGGGCATCAATATTTCTTCTGATTCTTAAATTGTACTGTTTATGTACCTCAAAAATAGCAGAGTCATACCTCTGCTTGAAATCAAATGATTCTCCTTTTTGGGTTTGGAATTGTAGGAGCATGTGTGATTCTTGGTCATCGTGAGTTAAGAAAATGTTTTCCTCATCATCTAGACCCATCAAATTAATTTGAGTGTCTTTTTCAGGGTCTTCTAAGTGGGAGGCCTCTGCATAGTTTTCTTGGAAAGGTGGTATGACATTCTGGTTCTGGTTTTTCCTAAAGTTCGCATTTCTTGCTGGGGGGGGCTGCTGGTTATCCTAGTGAGGTTTTCTTTCGATGTTTTCGATTTTTCCATCAACCTTTCCATTCCTTTGGTCAAAGCATCCATTTTTTGGTCAAATGGTGAAGTTTCCTCTTTCAAGGGTAGTCTTCTCTCATTTTTAGCCCTGGCTCTTTTTGCAAGTAGGTTAGCTTCAACGCTTACTGCTACACTTTGCATTTCTTCCAGAGTGGGGGGATTTCTTTCCCTTAATTGAAAAGCCATATCTGTATCAAATCCATCTGGAAATTTGATCAGGGCTAAGCCAGGTGGAGGTCTAAGGTCAAGTGGAATGGCATTATATACATTATTAAACCTGGTGCAATAGTCATGAACAATTTCATTTGGCCCCCTTTTAAGATTTTCATATCCAGATAAAGTTTGAAGGGGGTTCTTCTTCTTCTCCCACCTATTCAAGAATTGTTGTTAAAGGACTTCTAGACTATCTATACTCTGAGGGGGAAAATATCTAAACCATGTTCTCACTTCTCTAGCTAGGCTTTGGACAAAGATTCTCATTTGGACATCTGCTATGTCAATCTCATGAAGTTCAAAGTAGTTTGTCATTTTCCTAGTGTGTTGTTGTGTTGTGTATGTTCCAGTGCCATCGAAGGTAACAATTTTACTCTGATAGTCCTATGGCATAGCACCTTGGGGAGTGGGCATCATAAGGGGAGCATATCTATTAGCTATTATTCTAGGTTGGGTAGGAGTGGGAACTAGAGTTGGGGTAACAGGGGGTTGTTGGGATGTGGAGGAAGAACTAGAGATAGTGGTAGGGTGTTGAGTAGTGATTGGCTGAAGAGGAAGTGAAGGAATGAATGGAGGGGTCGATTGGACTTCAGAAAGGTGAGGGAATATTGATGAACTAAAAGAAAGTGAAGCTATTTCAGAAAGCTCAGGGGCTCTATCAGTGGTAAGGGATGAGTGAGGGGAGTTCAGTAGATTTTGATCAATTGACAAGTTGGCTTGTTGGATTTCAAGTTCTCTGGTCAATTATGGATCTAGGACCAAATCCAACAGTTCACTATCAGATGTGGTTCTAAACAGAGAAGTTTCAAAATATTCTCAAAAGGAAGGTCTTCTACGAAAAGCCACTTAGTAGGGCATGAATATGATCTAAACAAAGGTCTAGGGCTGACTGAACTCTCCTGTCTTCTGATGATTCTCAGAATCAGGTTGGGATTTTCAAAGACAAGGGGAGGATTTGGATGGGTTAGCCCTAGTACAATGAGTTCTTCCTGAAGCTAGATTTTGAGCTTTTTAAATGCTATTATTTTATGGATGTGCAAAATAAATTCTAATAATCCTTTAAGATGCTTCAAAATTAAACTTTATATTTCTCAAAGATTTATTTCAACTAAGGATTTGTTCATTCCCCAGTATGGTCGCCACTATGTTATCACTTAGATTTTCCTTAGAAGTTATTTAAAAGAAGGAAAGTGTTCAAGGTAACTACAAACCAATCCTTTAAGTATAGATCCTAGCCAACCTATACTTAGAGAGGGCTCTCTCTTTATAATTTAGCGTTGTTTTGATATGATATTAGGCTAGTTGTTAATGCTTAAGGAGTTTGTTTTGATTTGTTTGGTGGAATTAAGGAAACAGATGGGCAGAGAAGGTATTTAGGCCATTGGGCTATGCAGTCAGGTAGGAAATGTTTATCAGGACTTGATTAATCACTGAGGTAAGAGTTCACAAGGCAGGTTAGCATAGCAAGGACAAATCTAAAGGTTTTGATGGATGAAAATAATAACGAGGGAAGGGCAATGAAGAATCCTTAACAGGGATTAAGATGAAGAAGGGAGGTTTGGAAAATAGCAAGGGCAATTAAGAATCTTGTGCTAAGGGCCAATAGAGGGAATTAATTACAGAAGTAAGAGAGAAACTAACAATTCCAAAACTTAAGCAATTTAGTAGAAAACATTAAATAAGGAAACAATTAAAATAGAGAGCACTTAAGCTAACTCTAATGATATTACTTCTTGTTTTCTTTTAAGAATTATAAGAAACACATATGATATTTCATAACATAAAGGAAAACAATACTAAAACTTAGAGAAGTGATACTTATTTTTTTCCCATAGTGCACATGAATCGAGTAAAATGTCCTCAGCCTGATTTAATCCTGTAAATCAGTCCAGCCTTGATTACAATAGCTCCTTTAGCTCAAAACAAGAAGTCTACATAAATGTTTTTTAATCCACCCTAATTACTTCAATTTTTGAAGTATTTATACAAAAATTAATACAAAATATCTCATAACTATACGAGATTTATTCTAGGAAACAAAATTTATCTACCACACGAAGATAGATACATATGGAAAATAGATTTTTTGTTGTCCCTTTATTTGTGAATGTGATGGATACTAGAACTCGGATTTGGATCTTGCAGTTGCCTCGGTATTTATGTGCTGGACTTCACTCTTGTCTTCACCTACTAATACTCTTTACTTGTGCTGATACTCTTTACCTTTGTTGTTTCATCCTTTCATCCTGTATTACCAGATTTACCATGGTAAACATCTTTTACTCCATAGATTTACTATCATAATTTTATAGTAAACTAGTCAAACTAGTCCACCATTCGTTATCCAGTAATTTCATCATGATCATGTTCCTGCAAACTCCATCAGCTTCTGTGTACTTAGAAAAATTGGGTTTGCAGGTGAATAGATGTTTTACTTCATGTTCTATGTAAAATAAATTCTCCAAGCCATCATAAAGTACCTTTCCTGTAGGTAATTCTTTCAGTCTTGAAGAACTTGCTCGGCTCTTGGACTGTTTGTGCAATCTGTCAATATAGTCTTCCTATGTCATTAACTTTTCATGGATAACTAGTGGGCTAGGAAGCCCTTTTTCTCTCAAAATGTCATATTTCAACATGAAGCTATCTATGTCTGCCTAAATACTCTAACACCCCTTCTCGAGATTAAGGATTAAGTTCCTTTTAGTAAGAACTTTCTTTATTTCAATAATAGTAGCTGTTGTATCCTAAATCTCTAAATCATCTAGCTGATACCTGTTCCTACTATTCAAGAAATCAATCAACTGATTTTCCTCTTCAGGCTTATCTCCAAGTTCTTCTTTAGTTTTCTGTATAGCTTCCACAACTACTTTTATTAATTCGTCCTGTTCAAAAATTACCTTGATAGAAGGCAAAATATCATTGATGGAATCAATGATATTGGCCCACAATTATATTTCTCATGTCTCCCAATGGTTTTTCTAATGTCAAATCATTCTCCAGGACTTTGATTCTTTCTTCCATCCTTCGATTTTTTCTTTCTTCTTCTTTATTTTGAATTTGGGCAAGCTCATAGTTTGTTTCCAAACTTGTCATTTGTTCTCTGATATTTTTCAATTCTGTGGCCTCGATACTGATTTGTTCCATGGCTTTAGTCATCTCATCTATTTTTTCTGTTGATGTCCCTGCACTGGTTGATGTACTTGTGGTTGAAATAGTCTCTGCTACTAGCAATGTTGTCATTGGTGGAAGTGTTGGTGCCAAGGAAGTTGCTAGAGTGGAGGGTACCACTTTAGAAACTGTGGTATGACAGTCTAAGGAGCAGTGGCGAGCTCACTCTGCTTAGACTATATTGCTTTCTCCAATTCCTTTTTAGTTTATTTTAACCGATCATTTAACTTAAGGATTAAGTCCATAAGTTCTTCCTCCTTTTGTTTCTCTATAACATCTGCAGTTTGAGGGTGGTGGAGAGGAGGGATCTTAAGCTACTTCTTGAGTGTAGCAATATCATCGTTCTTCTTTTTAATTAACTATTCTCCTGCTTTTACATCTTTGGGATCATGTCCCAACTCTATCACCGAGTCTTATAAAGCTTTTATCCTGGTGTCTTTAGCCTAAGAGGAGGCCTTTTCTAGTTAAAGATGTGCAGAGTTATTGGTCAATGAGTTTTGTAATTAATGTGCTATGATGACTTTATTAGTCAAAGTGGCACACACCGTCTCACGAGTTTGTTTGTGTAGTTCTATTTTGTCAATAGGATGAATATCCTTTGCCAAAACTTCAAAATCAGTCTTTAAATAATCAGCCATGGATCTTGGCTGTTGCACAGTTGGCTTGAGGAAGCTCATCTGCATATTTCCTTCCTTTACATAAAAGGTTGAAATCAGCCTTGTATGGTTGGTTGGAGCCATTCGGAGATAGTGAGCATAGGTCTGAGCTTTCAGTTTCTTTATATATTTCTTTTATGTCCTGGCTTTGTCCTGATGGAGCTCTGAATGAAGACACCTATGTGCTTTGTTGTCTTTCCAATGATTGTATCTGTGAAGTAGATGGTGTCCCTCCTGTTGGAATGGTTGGTCTGCTATCACTCCTTTCGGCTGCTATTTTGCCTGATGTTTTCTCACTGTACTCTTCTTCTGCATATGGGTTTAACCTTTGCTTTTCAACAAAAGTTTGATCAATAGGCATAGTAGAAGGAGTGACCTCATTTCGGTTTATCTTTGGATTATTCTCCTCATTCAGAGGAGTCTGCAAAATGGGAGAGTTGCTCATGTTTAGTTTTGTTTGGTCTAGCTCCTCTGAAATTTCTATTTGCTCTAAATCTTCTGCCTATTCTGATGACTATTGTTGCTTTGATGGTAGTGTGCTGTGCTCCTATGATTGCTCTTGTGATGAAGTTTCTCCAGGAACCTGTACAAATTAATCTTCATTAAGCCTTCTTTATAAATCCACCAATACATTATCAACTACAACTTGTACGCTATCTTGACATACCAAAGTGCTTTCCACCCATTTAGATTGGTTGGCATATATTGTTGAATTTCTGGAATCCTATGGTGGATATAGGGAGATAGCTTATTTTTCTGCGTTCTGTTACAAATGAAGCTATGTGGGTCATAGGCCCAAATGAAACTCTTTTTTAGTCCTAGTTTTTGGATATTTTCATTTGCCTCCTTTCCTTCTTCTCTATTATTGAAAATAAATCAGCCTAGATGATATTTCATTCTTAGCTGGGCCTTCTTCTTGGTTTTGACAAAGTCAATCTCATCAGAATTGATCATTTGCATGTATTCCTTGAGAGAAAATAAAGATATCTAGGTAATTTGTAAGGAGGCAGCTCACACCCATAAATCCTAATTTTAGTATGGTTTTGGTACAAGTACCAATCCCCTACTTTGTATTGATTTGATAGCTAGAGAACCCTCTTAATGTCTGCATTGTTTCTGGGAGGGTAACTTCCTAATAACATTGTAGTCACTAGATATACAAATAGGTCAATAAAATCTATATATGGATAGTGAGAAGAACTAGACCTGTGGAATAGAGAGGTCCAGAAGATGACAGATCTAGGATTCCCAGTAGTATCAAGCTTTTGGATAGGGAAGCGAAAATTATCAGTTTGGTAATAGAGAAACAAATGATACAGGACTGATGAATACTTGAACACTCTCATTTTCTAATCTCATAAACTAATCATGCATTTTATCTGTAATGAATTTTCCATAATCAAACTTGACTGCAGGAGGTTTACCAGGGGTAAAAATAGACATGTAGGAAAAATGATCTCATCTACATATTCATTAGTGGTGAAACCTAAAATGCATGATGTCATTATTGTGATATCTTTGCCCAGATCAGGAAAGATGATTGACACGTAAGGAGGGGGGTCTTTTGGCATGTACTTTTCTTCAACAATGAAAGTCTAGAGGATTTGGGTACTTCTAGAACTAGATAGCTTAGAGAATATTTCAAGCAAATCATCAATGGTAAGGCGGGTGAGGTCTTGACCAGGTCGTAATTGTAACATTTCATTTATGGATTCAGTAGTGATAGTGAATAGGACTTTCTGGTCTGCGGACATCACATCTTTCATGATAGGGTCATAATTTGCATGACAGTAGTGAATAATCTTTGGGAAGACATGAACACTGGGAAATTGATACTTGGGAAGGTTTGATTCCCAGAGGCCTATCTTATCTGCATGGTTCGAATAGTTGTCTCGGTGTCTACAATGCAATTTCAAAGGGGAATCTTCAAAGGTGAGGTCTTTTATCTAAAAAGCTTTGTCAGCCAGGGGAACATGGTCTAAATCTCCATGGGGAGTGGTAACTGGCATGACATTTAAGGAAACTTTGGCGTCCATCCTTGGTTCTTGTGAATTCAAGGAGGATAGCAGAGGGTTTTAGGGAATTATGGAAAATTGGGTTGTCTTAGAGAGTCTCAAGACTGTCAAATAGCTTAATTCCACCAAATTACTTGACTTATAAAGTAATTCAGCTCAGGTTCAGTATGAAAACAGGGTTTCTTAATTGAAAACAGGGTAAATACCTAGTGCTAGTTTTAAAAATGGACTAATGTCACTGGTGCAATGTTCGTAGGGAGAGCATGGTTTTGCACTCGTAATCTGGAGTTTAGTGGCTTCTAGAGGTTGACGGTTGGAAACAGATTGACAGTTCAAACGTACTCTACATGTGCATGGGAAACAGGAGGTTCTTTTCTTGGTAAAACAAAAATAATGAGCATTTTTGGTTTTATTTGCAAAGTCAATGGATTTGGAGGGTATAATGGGAAAGCGACAGTTGGCGCCAACTAATGGAGGTGACATTTTGTCACTTAGCGAGGGTGGTAAGCGGAGGTGGTAAGCGGAATCTATCACACCACTTTGAAGGGCTTGGCAGTATTGAGAGAGGTTCACCCGATGCCATTCATCGAGTGACATATAGCAGTGGGGTGAATAGTAAAATTTCTCACATTGGGCGGGTAAAGTTTAGCATTGGAGGCTGCTCGGTATGAGCATCAGCTTTTAGATCTGAAGGGGTCAAATCGTACGGTGATTGGATCAATGATTTGATCGGAACTTAGTGGAGGGGCCCGATGGGATAATAATTGCGGATTAAGGATATTTAATGATGTCTAGGATGATTTGATTAGAGGACGGTTATTAATTAATCAAAATTTGACTAATTAATCCCGTTTTAACATGGTGGAGGGTTATGGTTCTTAATTAATCACAGATCGATTAATTAATCCATGCAATTATTTTATTATGGTTTATATTTCAAACCGGGGTGGGATATTAACATATAGAAATTTAATAATATATATGGGAAAGGGGTGTATTTTTAGGATTTAAATATATAAATAAAGTTAGATGTTAATATGAAAATGAAAATAGAAAGCGATAAGTAAAATGTTTTTGAAATATATTCACATTTCTGCATTTGAACATCACAACTTAGGCTTAAGTATATTTGTGGGTTTTTATATGGAGGTAATTACTTTTCCTAGGCAAATAGTGATTTTACCTTAAGAAGAGGGGGTTTTTAAGGAAAATGAATGAATGATAGAGGGGGTGAACGTTGATGAGGGGGTTTTAGTACTTAGACCTTATAAGTTATTGGGCCGAGGGTTTGGTCCCTCTAGAAGTCAGAGAAATGCTCTAAGCCCCTTTAACTTAAGGTTTTAGGTACTTTGATAATTATTTTGGGGAAATTATTGAAATAAGGGGTAAAATGAATGAGGGAATTAAACACTTGACTTTGTAACTGTTTCCTTGTTATCCATACTTTAGCAACTTGATGAGAAGCATATGATATGATATTATTACCAACCATTCATCAAAATTATAGAACCATTCAACTACTTACCCATCTACACATCGTACCATTTTTCTACTCTTTATTAGGGTGCACTTAAGCTGGCAAACCCTTATAAAACATTTTCTCTTCTTTTACAATAAAATCTATCTAAGCCTAGCCTTATTACATCCAAGGGCTCAATTAAACTGTTGATCTCCTTTTATTCACTCTACCTATCTATTTATCTGCCAAGATTAAACATTTTGGTGAGATTTTGTTCTATATCTATGAACATAAAAATTGAAAACATGAAATAGCCAAGCTTACACTATTTGACCATTCATCAATTGTGGCATAAGTGACAAGCTGCACACAACCTTTTCTTTTTCATCAAAGTAAATGGTAGTGGCATTTAGACTTGCACACTTTCATGGTCTTCTCCTTTTTTTCTTGGGGTTCATTTTCTTTCATTTCTTTTTTGACCTTTTCTTTATTCTTTTTGTCCTTTGATTTTTCTTTTAGAACATACCCTGTTTACATTTTTTTAATTTATTTATTTTTTGAATATGGAAAACATTTGCAGAAAGGAAAGGTATGTAAATATTACGGAGATATGCTAAGTCAATCATAAACTATGACACCTATTGGTATAGGAACATAACATAATCAATATACACTGCCATCTAGGCCATTCTTTTCGAATAAATGAGCTAATGTCGACATAATAGGGCCTGCGATAGATGAGGCAATGAGAAACCTCAACTAAAGCACGAGGGAAAATAGTAATGTGACTCATGAACTGAGACCAGGGATAATGGGGAAAATGGGACTGAGGGACAAATGGATGACTACCCTTGTCAGAGCATAAAGTGTATGGTTGACCTGGTAGAGACTCAACTCCAGAGGGGGTCAGGACAGTATGACTGGAGGCCAAAATGGGAAACACACTATGGATGGTATGCAAATATGGATGGAATACTTCGACATGAGATGATGGGACATCAAATAGACTCCAAGAATGTTCCAATTTTGAGGTAGAAGTGGTTGTCCATTTTTGTCTACCAACTTCTTGTGGTATGTTGTTCCTGATAAGAGCTTTTGGAATTTTTAAAATGGTGGGATATTTTTTGCATCTGAACTCAATTATAAATCAGGATCCTCAAAATTTTGAAACATTTTTATTAAAATTTACATGGATAAAAAAAATCAATTAAACAATCGAAATATAAATAAAATCTAAACTTACTGGAGATGGAAAGGAAGAACTCTGCAAAGGAATTTGAGCAATATGGAACAAACTGGAATTTAAATAATTTTCCATTTGATATTATGAGATTTTCTCCATGCATTTGAGCAAAAATAGGAATAAATTTTTTTATACATACCTAAAATTAACTTTGAGAACCATATAACCACAATCTAAATTTCAATATAGTTTTCCAACAATTTTTTAAAAATAAAGAAACTTTAAGTGGAAATTATATAATATAAAGTAGTATAGCTCATGTGGATGCATACTGAAAGATGATTTGAGATGAATATGCCATTATATATGAAAATAAAAAATCAAATAAATTTTAAACGATATCGGTGTTCTTGTAAAATCAAACACGCTGATGTGTTTAAATCATAAACGCACCGATGCATTAACATAATAACTGCACCAGTTTCCAAGATTTAAAAAAATAAAAAGAAATTCTATTATTTTATTCTTCTTCTGAAACTAATCACACTGATGTGTTTCACTACTAATAAAAACAGTGCATTAAAATAATAATTGCACCAGTTTCTAGGATTTCAAAAATTAAAAAAGAATTATATCATATTGGTGTGTTAGAACAATTTAGCGCATCAATAAGTTTTTCCAAGATTTCAAAACTAAAAAATAAATTCTATCTGCTCTCCTAAAACTAATCGCACCAATGTGTTTCACTAATAACCTTGGAAGTGCATTAGAATATTAATCACACTGGTTTCTTGGATTTCAAAAATAAAATAAAAAAGAATTTTGTCATATCAATGCATTAGAAAAATTTAGCACCCCAATGAGTTATCTTAATCAGTGTGGGTTACTCATAAACACACTGTTGCGGTTTACTATGACACACACTGATATTTGGAAAAGGTTAAAAGAAAACATGTGTTTGTTTAGTTTTCAAATTGAAATTAAGTGGTAATTGATTTTCTAAAATCTAATTTCATAGATTCTTTTAAATAGTAAGAAGTTATTCACTATTTCACTATTTTTTCCAAAATTTCAAGGCAGAGATTTGTAAGAGAGACATTCTGGGAGCATTATGGAGTAGCATAATACTTTGGAACAACAAAACTATTCAGAATATTAGAAGTGGAAAAGTAAGGTGATTCAATCAAAACCACGGAGAGTAAAACTTTTAAATTTTACTGGTCATTTTACTAATAATTTTTTTTACAATTTTTGTTAGATTTAATTAAAAGAGATAATTGCAAAAAAGACATTTTGGGAGAACTGTGGACCAAGAGAATACTTTGGAACAATAGATCAAGCATTCATAATATCACAATTCGAAAGGTATGGTGATTCAATCAAAACCTTCCATAGTAAAAAATTTAAATTTTACTGTTGATTTTACTAAAAGAGATGATAATTTCTATTAGATTTAATTAAAACTTAGAAAAAAATAAAAACCCTGCATCATATAAATTTTACCATTGGTTTTATTAATAAAATTTTTTACATTCTTTGTTCCTATTTAGATCAAACTAAAATTCAGGAAAAATAAAAGAAATGAACACTTACCCTAAAACCTTGCTTCTTCTTGCTTGTGTGGCTTCAAAAATTCACCTTAGGGTTTAACTCCCTCTACCACTTCTCAATTATGGATTTTCATTTTAGGAATTTTAGATTTAATAGGTTTGTGTATTACTATATATAAGGAATTTCACATGGAAAGCTTGACGCTAGTTGTTGAATGGCATACAAACCCTATCAGCCCTGTCTGTTTTTTTTTAAAACAAATTTTGTTTATTAGTGCACAATGTTTTATATAGCACACCATTGTACCATGTAATATATAACACATCAATGTACCATGTAATATTAATACACCAGGTTTCCTATGAAAAATAGAAGTGTTAATTCAAACAACTTGTGTTAAAGTTTTTATGTTTTCGTTATTTATTGTGATGGCAGTGCCTTCATCATTACCTATCACATCATCATAATTTAAATTAATTTAAGTAAAATAAATCGTATTGTTATTGATCAATAATTAAATGGTCAGTGTATTTTTTTACATATGCACACCAATTTCGATAATTGTTTTTGGCTGAAAACTATGTGGTTTATTTATATAATATATTTAATGGCCTCTGTATTGAATGGTAAAGGTTGTATATTGATTAAAAAAAAATGTCTAAGAGGTGGTTAAATAACTAAAATATTGATCGACACAATGATAACGCATCCAAAAAGTAGAAAAGGCAAGTTCTTTGTAAATTCTTTACAAAATTAATATGTTTGAACTATATATAAGTCTAACCAATATGTATTGGTTATTATGTGTCATGGAAAGTCACAGAACGAGGAATTTTGATAAGATTATTTTTTATCTAAGTGTAGAAGAGCGTAAAATCATGATGGAAAAATTGCAGAAGGATGAATCAGGTGAATGAAAAAATATCATTCAATATGAGTTTTCCTTTTAAATGTTCATTAATAATATATTTAATAATATTATATAACATGTTTCAAACAATTTATTAATTCACGTATGCTTAATGTTCTACAGGGACCAACAATGAAGGAAAAGAATTCCATTCTAAGAAAAGAATTATAGAACATGTAAATGATGTTGAATTCGTCCTTAGCTCATCTAGAGGCTAATGAAACATGTTTTTTTTTTACAAAACTATGAGTGATATAGTAGAATGAACGTATACACATACTTTCCACTTACAATACAGAAACAAATCCAATTATTTCAAGATCCAAGTTATATGAAAAGTAAATGAAACATTTCTAGTGCAATGGTCAATGAGACACTTGCAATAGCAAAGGCATACAACAACAAAATAATAATCACTCAAAAAATAATATTCCTAATTAAAATATTTTTCTAGAATTATATATATATATCACTACAAAGAATTCATTTATTAACATCAATTTCGATATATTTAATTTCCATATATCAATATAATAATATTTTATTACTTTTGAAGGAAGATTATGAAAGTCTCAAAGTACCAATGATATGATATTTGAAACATGACAATAAGAATGTCCAAAAAAGTGTAGAAGTAGATGCTCAAAGAAATTGACATAATTGCATCAAAGATGGAACTATCTCAATAACAACGTACTTCAATTGTATGTAACCATAGAATTTTTCTATTAGGTACATAAAAACAAACAATTTAGCATTACCTATTATTTTTCAAGTATTTTCTTGTAGAAAAGGAAAAAAAAATTAACTCATTCATCACATAAAAGAATACAACAAGGAAGAAGAGGATTGATAACAAAGTCTATAGAGCAATTGTTAACATTTCATTATAGCAACTTAATATTTATTTTTTGTATATTTTAAGTTGTTTTACAACAACCATCCTTGAATTTCTTCAAATAGGTGCTAACATACAAAGAAGAGATGTCGGAAGAATTGATTGACCTTGGGTTAAATATGTATTGTGAGGATATGTTGGCATATCAAAAATTAATTGTGGAATTTCTAAGTATCTATGTTGTTTTACTTCTCTAAGTTTATAATTAACAGAACCAAAAAATCCTTTATATTAAACCTATGATTTATTATTGGTTATAAAATTTGCACGAAACAAAGTATGGAATTGTGCCAATAGAAGAGTTGTTGCAACAAGGCATGAGACTTGGTTTTGAAACCATGTGTACGATTCGTGACTCATTTCTTGCGATGGTACATTGCTATTCGATTCACATTGATGTATATTATTTATTTCAATTTTAATTATTCTCACCAATGTAGTGTAGGAATTTACAGGGTAAGTTCCTCAGAAAGAATACCAAAAGGACACCGCTCACAACCAGATCTCAAATCAATACACCAGTATTTTTGACGTGGTTAAAACCCTCAGAGTGCAAGGAGGGAAACAGTCCACGGCCTATCCCAACGTGGGTACAGACAATTTATTAATCAAAGAATGAAAATTTACATAAGCTTCTCTCATGCACGGATTACCCGAACAATGACCCTCCATGCGCTTTAAATAGAACTCATGGACCAATCGGGTGTCAAGCCACGGATCAAGTGTCGGTAATACCGAGGTGAGAGTGAACCGTCGGATCACTACATATCGTGACCGTCGGATTGTAAGTTACAAAATGTACAACGGTAAAGAAACACACTTTACCTAACTCTAACCTAACTCTATACTAGACCAAGTTGAACTTAACTATATCCTATGTGTCAGAATATCCTAACATCCCCCCTTAAGAACAACTTGGGATAGGATTGAAGGATTTACAAATATGACACAATAGGAGAAGGAAGGAGGCACTAGAGCCTATCCCCCCTTAGTGACAACTTCCTGAACTCCAAGCATATATCGAAGTTTAGTGAACTTCGCCTCTGTGAGAGCCTTTGTGAAGATGTCTGCAACCTGATCATCCGTTGGACAATATTGCACTTCAAGAACATGGTCATGAATGAGCTTTCTGATGAAGTGCATGTGTAGTTCAATGTGTTTGCTGCGCTGATGCTGGACTGGATCTTTGCATAGCTGAATGGCACTTTGATTATCACACCAAAGTGTGGTTGGATGCTGCTGCTCAAAGCCAAATTCTGATAGGATCTGACGAAGCCACAAGGCTTCCTTACTAGCTTCCACGGCACCACGATACTCTGCTTCTGCTGACGAAAGAGAAATGGCAGCCTGTTTCTTACAAGCCCATGTAATAGGTCCTGAACCAAGAGTGAAGACATAACCGGCAGTAGACTTCCGATCATCAAGGTCACCAGCCCAATCAGAATCAGTGAAACCAACTAACAGAGGAGCTGCTTTGGCACTGTAATGAATCCCAAACTGTACTGTACCTCGAACATAACGAAGTATTCTTTTAGCTGCTTTCCAATGACTTTCACGGGGGTTTTGCATAAAACGAGCAACAAGGCCAACAACAAAGGAAAGATCAGGACGAGTATGGGTTAAATACAAGAGTTTTCCGACAAGTTGACGGTATAAGGTAGCATCAACTTCAGGAGAAGTACAAGAGACTGAAAGTTTGACTCCAGACTGAAAGGGAGAAGGGGCTGGCTTACAGTCTTCCATGTGAAAATGACGAAGAATATCACAAGCATACTTGGACTGGGAAAGGAAAATACCTTCTTGGGATTGCAAGACTTGAAGACCGAGAAAATAGTGTAAGTGTCCTAAGTCTGTCATTTCAAATTTCTTTTTAAGGCTGGACTTCACATGGTTTATAAGGTTGGGATCACTACCAGTAAGAATAAGATCATCAACATAAAGAACAAGGATGATAAGAGAGTTGCCCACTTTCTTGGTGTAGACAGTATTGTCAGAATGACACCTAGAAAAGCCAGATTCTAAAAGAAAGCTATCCATTTTGGCATACCAAGCCCGAGGAGCTTGTTTGAGGCCATAAAGGGATTTCTTAAGTCGACAAACGAGGCTGGAGTCTGTTTGTATGAAGCCAATGGGTTGTTCCATATAGATTTCTTCCTGCAAGTCCCCATGCAAGAAGGCGGATTTGACATCCATTTGATGGACTTCCCATTTTAAAGAGGCAGCAAGGGAAAGAACAAGGCGGATAGAGTTCATTTTGGCAACTGGAGAGAAGGTTTCAGTGTAGTCAATGCCTTCAACCTGTGAAAAGCCCTTAGCAACTAGACGAGCCTTATGTTTATCAACTTTCCCATCTGGTCCATACTTGGTTCTGTAAACCCATTTGCATCTAACAAGTTTGCGTCCCTTTGGTAGAGGAACAAGATCCCATGTATCATTTGTCATCAATGAATGATATTCTTCATTCATAGCTGCTTCCCAATGGGGATGGCCTGAAGCTTCTGCAAAAGTGTCAGGATCATGATTTACTGGAGCTTGAGCCAGTAAAGAAGAGGCTCTTTCAAACTGAGAACGTGTACGTCGCTGATCTGTAGGATCACCGGCAAGATCACCTGCTGCATCCCGAGTAGCACGGACCCATCTTGGAAGTTGAGGATCCTGAGAAGGTGGGGGAGGATTATCATCCTCGCTTTCATCATCAGAGGAAGAAATGTTTTCAAAGATAGAAGAGATAGGAAGAGGTGGCACATCCGCCGGACTAGGCTCGCAGGCCGATTTATTTTCATCAAATTTTACATCTCTTCTAATGATAACATTTTTGGACTTAAATGGAATAAGTCTATAACCTTTTACATCTTCAGAATATCCAACAAAAGTACATTTCTCACTCTTAGGTTCTAAAGCTTTATGCTTTTCATCTGGAATATGGGCCCATGCTTCACTTCCAAACACACGAAAGTGACTTACATCTGGTTTAATGGAACTCCAAGCTTCTTCTGGAGTGATATTCTCTAGAACCTTAGTAGGAGTGTGATTGATTATATAATTTGCACAATTAATTGCTTCGGCCCAAAAACTAAGACTGAGTCCTTTAGATTGTAGCATACAATTAGCCATTTCCTTTAAGGTGCGATTTTTCCTTTCAGCTACACCATTTTGTTGTGGAGTGTATGGAACAGTATGTTGCATTTGAATTCCATTTTCGGTGCAAAAGTTGATGAATGCGTTTTTAACATATTCTCCACCATTATCAGTTCTTAGCTTAAGAATTTGATGTCCAGATTGTTTTTCAACAAATGCTTTGAAGGCCAAAAAAGTGCTAAATACTTCGCTCTTGAGTTTTAAGAAGTATACCCAAGTGCGTCTAGAGAAATCATCAATGAAAGTTAAGAAGTACTTGCAGCCAGAGAATGAAGCAACAGGAAGAGGACCACATAAATCACTGTGCACAAGCTGTAAAGGGGCTGAGGCGTGCCAAGAGGCACGTTTGTCAAAACTGTCCCGATGATGTTTTCCGAGTACACATCCGGAACAAACACCATCTTTGCAAGATACCATAGGAAGACCTGTCACCATATTTTCTTTACATAGATGCTGAAGGGAGCGATAGTTTAAGTGACCAAACCGCTCATGCCAAAGTTTGCTCACTTCATCATTATGAGCAACAAACACTGAGGGAAGATGGGATGACCCAAAGTTGTGAAACTTATACAACCTTTTGGAATCATCAGCAAGACCAGTAGCTAGAATCTGTTTAGGATCTTTTAGATCCTTGATTACAACATCATGAGGTGAAAATTCAACAATTTTACCTTCACCTGAATGAGTTATCTGATAGACAGATAGAAGGTTGCAGGATAAGTTTGGAACACATAATACATCATTGAACTGACCATTGTCTAGATGAACAGTTCCAGTCCCTACAACATTAAGAGATCTATCATCACCAACATATATATTTTTGGTGTTACAATCATTTAAAGAAGAAAACATGGCTTGGTTTTTGGCCATGTGACAAGAGGCTCCAGAATCAATGAGCCACTCATGAGAATGAGAAGAAGAAGAAGATACATTTAATGCATAACCAGACTGAGATGATTGACGATGACATGCAGAAAGTGCCGTTCCGGAAGTTGAAGTTGAAGTAGGCTCCAGATGGATGTTATGTTTCTTCATTGCGGCTTCCAAGGCTTCCATCTTCTTAAAGCATTTAGATTCTAAGTGGCCATCTCGATTACAAAAGTTACAATGTCTGTCAGTCCTCTTCCATTTGTTTTTATTGGTCTTGTCATTTTGCTGAAATGATCTTTCATCTTGAGGCTGAGTTGGTTTAGGACCATTCCTTTGAGGATAAGACTTCTTAGGATTCTTTGAATTTGGTTGCTGCTGGGCGGCTAACGCTTTCGAGGAAGAGTTTCCAAGATTAAGAAGACCAAGGTGTAAGAGTTTTTCTTGTTCTCTTATTAAGGAATCACAAAAGGATTCAAAGGAAGGGGGTTTGTAGTCTTTGCCTTGACAAATGAAAGCTTCCCTTGTAGAGTGTAAAGTGGAAACAAATACAGAGTAGGCTGGTCCCAACTTAGTAAGGATGGAATAAATAAGGTTACCATCTTCTTTCTTAACTTTAACACCTTCCAAGAGATATCTAAGGGTCTTGAATTTGGACAAGAAATCTTCAATGCAAGAAAAATTATTAGGATCCAAAGTAAGCAACTCATTCTCAAGTTGATGGGCTCTAATTTCATTTTTAATCCCAAAAACTTTAGCAAGTTTTTCTAATGCTTCATGAGGAGTTTCAATTTCTGCAATGTGGAATCTAAGATCAGGAGAAACAGACATTCCTATCAAACCACGTGCTTGATCTTGTCTATTTTCCCATTTTTCGGCCTTGTCTTCATCTTTGGGTTTCTTCTCTTGGTCTGTGGCTATTCTGAAGAGACCTTTACTTCTAAGTAAATCTCCCATGTAAGCTACCCATTGGAAGTAGTTAGTGCTGTCAAGAATGACTTGGCATGGACTTTCCATTTTTTTAAAAAAACCTGAAGCTGAAGATGCTGAAAGTAAGTGGTCCAATGGATAGATCTCGAAAAAATAGGAGGTTTTAAAAAAAACGGCTCTGAAAAAGGCTTCCGGATGAAGAAGTTATGGCTTTTTGAAAAAAAAATTGTTGACGTTGCCGGCAAAGTGCGCGAATGTGCGGGAATGAAAAAATCCGCCCCCACAAAATGGAGACTTGAACCCAAGACCTCTACTCTCTTAAAAAGTCTTTGAACCAATTGATCTATACAAAATATTTGAGAGAGAGAGAGAGAGAGAGAGAGGGGGGGGGCCTCGATTTGCGTGCTTGCCTTGGGAAGGCTCTTTTCCCCTACAAAACACAAAACACAAAACCCAACACGAATATGCAAAGAAAAACGAACCTTACGGCTCAAAGTTAGCTTTAGCAAAAAAACTAGAATTTTAAAAAAAATCTCAAAGTTAGCTTTTAACCGAAAAACTAAATATTTTTCTCAATGTTTCTGATTTTCCAAGATCACACTAAGGTGCAGGGAAAAGAGCATACACATGAGAAAAATCCTTTCTTTCTGTTTCTGATTTGCCCAGATCGCACAGAGTCGCAGGGCAAAGAGCATACGCAGAAATGAAAGGTATAGATCCGGGAAAAAAAAAAAGGCTAAATAAACCGAAACCGAAATAAGCAGAGAGAAAATGACAGTAAACTGCAAAAAAAAACACTGTATACCTCCCGATCTGAAAAATGACGCAGCTAGGGCTACCGGAAACCTTTTCGCGTGAAACGAAAGGGGTTCCTCACTGAAATAGATGCTCCGAACGCAACAGAGCAGTCCTCTCGGCCCGAAAGTAGTCAGAAACAGCAGATCTAGGAAACGACAGCCGCATGCAGTTCTACCGGCTTCAGATTTGGATCACCAACGGACGCGGCCCTCAAATAGCTCTGATACCATGTAGGAATTTACAGGGTAAGTTCCTCAGAAAGAATACCAAAAGGACACCGCTCACAACCAGATCTCAAATCAATACACCAGTATTTTTGACGTGGTTAAAACCCTCAGAGTGCAAGGAGGGAAACAGTCCACGGCCTGTCCCAACGTGGGTACAGACAATTTATTAATCAAAGAATGAAAATTTACATAAGCTTCTCTCATGCACGGATTACCCGAACAATGACCCTCCATGCGCTTTAAATAGAACTCATGGACCAATCGGGTGTCAAGCCACGGATCAAGTGTCGGTAATACCGAGGTGAGAGTGAACCGTCGGATCACTACATATCGTGACCGTCGGATTGTAAGTTACAAAATGTACAACGGTAAAGAAACACACTTTACCTAACTCTAACCTAACTCTATACTAGACCAAGTTGAACTTAACTATATCCTATGTGTCGGAATATCCTAACATGTAGATACACTCATTACAATTTATTTTTATGTTTGTAGATGGAACATGAAGAAGACAAAAATAATTGATGCAATCAACAAAACATTCATCCAAATAACCCAAGTCATGGAAGCAACTCGAGCACTGATAACAATTCTAGAATATAATGGTGATCTATTTGGATATCAATGCAAGTTGTTGTATTTTTGAAATAATTGTCTATGAAAATGAGACATTTTGTTTAATGTAATGGACATAGTGTCCCAATTGAAAGACAAGGTGTTACCAATAACTATCTCATTTTTTGTGTCAAAGAACCTCTTCCTCATATATAATAAAATATATTTTAATTTATTATATTGCATTTTCCAATGTCATTGTGAAATGTTATACGATTGATAAAATATATCGATGATTAAATATTATAATGAAGAGATGCAAAATAGTATGATATAACAAAATGATTAAAACATCGTATACAAATGCATTAATAAAAAATTATTTATATGAATATTGTTATAAGATATATGTCAAATTTCAATGAATAACGAATTTAAAAAATAACAATATTTGCTCTGTCATAGGTTGACGTTTAAAAATAAGAGAAAATAGATATTGGGACATCGTATATTAATGCACACCAATCCGAATACTAATTTTTTAGCAACGATATTCATAATAATAAAATATGGTATCAAGGTGAATCTGTAAAAAAAATATGCATCAGTGTGTTATTTTACGAAAAAAAATCGGTGGGGAAAGGTTTTGTTTTGCATGGACCATGCATTTTCTGAAATGTACAACATTGGGGCATTTAGAAAAAAATAAGCATCAATGTGTTATACTCTTTAAGCACTAGTAATGTTTTCTCTTAATCCCGTGATGCATTTTTAATTCTTAAATCACTGGTGCTTTCATAGAACCAATGCCTCGGTGCTCCAAAATATTGTTTCCAACCCCAATGCATTATTCAAATTAACAACACTAGTTCTTTTATATTAGTATTTCACCAGTGATTTTGTGCAACTCATAGGCACAAGTTCTATAAATTTAAATAAAATATTATGAATAAATAATTCATAAAATATGAAGAAATATAATAATAAATAATTATTTATTTATAGAAACATTTTTAATATTATTAATTAATGTAAACTCATTGTCAAAAGACATCACTAATTAACCTCATGACCAGTTAATGCCTATTTAGGCATACCATCCGAGGGAATGTAAGAATCAATCAGTTATTCATTCATGAATAAATATATTACATTGAAAATGTCTATCTACAAGTGATTTCAACTTTCAAGTTGGATCTTACTTGTAACAGCAGTATCAGATCAATTTTCCTCTCACCTTTGCTTCATTGTGTCACCCATCACTCTTTCCCTATGTCATTCACTTCCCCCCTCATTGTATTTTCTATGTTTGACTATGTGTTTCCATGGTAATCCGTTGTGTGTTTTTGCATGACCATCCAGTGTATTTTTTTCACCCTTTCACCTGTGTTGTCAACCCTGTCACCATGTACGTAGCTCGTGTTGTGTGTCTCAGCACTCTCATCCCTGCCTCAAAGTCATTTTCTCCTTATTTCCCTATCGGTTGTTGCCCCTGTTCTTGAAATTGTGGGCACCCTGTCCACTTCTTGCTCCATGTCTTTGTTGTCATGTCAACACCATTCTAGTCTCCCAACCAATCTACGCAAACACCTATCCGCCGACTAGTCAAACAATTCTTGAGCAATATTCATCAAGTATGATCATTCTAACTACTCATTTGGGGTGACGTTTTATCATTACATAAGGCGTGCACACACACATACTCCAAAGTTTATATATTTAAATATTATATATATTTAAAAACTTATATAATTAATTAATTTAATAAAAAATATATTATTTAATATATATATATATATATATATATATATTATATTTAAAAAACAATTGGTTCCTCCAAGAAGAATAAAAAGTCAGAAATGGGAGAAAACAATGATGACACAAGATAATCCCAACAAGAACTTGATAAAATGTGGGAGTGCCTTGATAATGTCAAAAGGAAGGAGATAGAGTTAGGAGAGGGTCAAGAGAGGATAATTGTAACTCAAGAGAAAATGGCAAATGGTATTAGAAAAATAGATAACATCGAGATAATGTTGAGCAAGTTAATGGGAGGAATTAATCTAATTTTTAATCCGTTAATTGCTAAAGAACCAATACAAAGTCCCAAGACTCTAGAAGCTGAAGATTTTTGAAATCATGAAATTCCACAAATACCACAAAATCACTTCCAAGGAAGTCATTGTTATATGAAATTTCTAGAAAAGGACTACCAATGAATTAAAAGAGAATTACCTAAGTATGATGGTAATGATCATAGAGGTGTTATTATGCATGTTCATAAAATTGAGGCCATTTTTTAGTCAAACCCACCAATAGGTGAGCAAGAGAATACCATGACTGCATCCAACAAATTGGAAGCTAAAGCATATGATTGTCTCCTATGGTGGTCCAACAAATGTAAGGCTCGTTAATTTATTTGGAATAATTTTGTGGATGCCTTACTAAAGAGATTTCATGACAAAGAAGAGGATGATGTCTATGAAAAAGATTGTTCATCTTAAGCAAAAAGGATCTGTAAGAAAATACACCCACTTGTGGGAAGTATTGGTTGTAAGATAAAGAGGATTATCTAATGAAGAACTACTAGAAATGTATGGATGTGGACTTAAGGAGTATATCCGAGCATAATTGAGGCTGTAAAAGCACAAAAATATTGAAGAAGGAAGACATGAAACAATAATTATTGAGAAGAAATATGAGTTCCATAAAATATCACATGCTAGTAATGAAAAATCCATCGCTTACTCAAAAAAAAAAAAAAAACAATCAATAATTCTCTAGACAAATCTAGAAGGTACATTCCACACCCGTTGCGAGAAGGAGGAAAACAACAATCAAGTTTTCAAAAGAAAAATGATGGAAAATGTTGGAAATGCAGAGACAAATACTCTCTAGGACACAAATGCAACACACAAAAACTCTCCAATTACGAAATAGAACTAGTAGAGGGATATTCAAATAGTGACTCTAAGGAAGAAACTAATGAAGAAAATGAGATTCCTAATCCAGATCCAGAAGAATAAAATATGTTGAAAATTTATCTGGGATTTATCACAAGGATAACTTAGCCATAAACATTAAAGGTGAAGGGACATATTAAGAATCAAAACATTATTGTGTTAATAGATTCAGGAAGCACCCATAATTTATAGATGTTAATGTTGCAAAGAGCCTAAATCTATTTTCATAACGTGTGACAAACATAAAGGTTATGGTGGCAAATGGAAAATGAATAGATGGAGAAGGGAAGTGCCATAAAGTTAAAATGCAACTAAATGATTATGAAATTGACTATAGATTTTACATAGTTCCCTTGGGAGGTGTATATGCCATCTTGGGAATACAATGATTACAAACATTGGGAACATATTCTGCAAACCACTAAAAACATTTCATTAAGTTCAAGTGGAATGCAAAAAGTATAATTTGTTTGATTTCTAGGCTCCCCCTACCCGAGTCATATCATCACAATAAATGAAGAAACTTATTCGAAAATGAGATCTAGTATTCATCACACAATGCCAATGATTAGTGTTGTTATCTATGAAGGGGACCCACCAACAATTTTAAGTTACATCCCTAGTCCATAAATATGACAAAGTATTTCAAGAATTTCCCATGACATTACCTACCGAAAGAAAGATCGAGCACATCATTGAGCTCAAACTAGATGCGGCACCTGTGAATTTCAAGCCATATCATTATCCCCATCATCATAAAATGGAGATATAAAGGCTAATACAATATTTCCTAAAATGTGGAGTCATTACAAAAAGAATAGTTATGTATGTGACTCTAGTAGTGCTAGTCTGAAAGAAAGATGGATCCTTCCAATTGTCTATAGATTATCGAGGATTAAAAAATATTACTATTAAACACAAATTCCCCTTTCCATTTATTGCTGAGATGTTGGATGAACTCCATGCTGCAAAATATTTTTCAAAATTAGACTTGAAGTCAGGCTACTATCAAATTCGAGTAATATTAGAAGATGTCGAGAAGAATGTGTTCTGAACTCATGAAGGGCATTATGAGTTTAAGGTAATGCAATTTGGTCTAACAAATGAACCAATCACCTTCCAAGAAACCATGAATGAAATCTTCTACATATACCTATGAAAATTTGTATTGGTATTCTTTGACGATATCCTCGTTTATAGAAAAGCATGGAAGGAGAATCTTAAGGATCTAGAAGAAGTACTTTCTGTGTTTGAGAAGAATCAATTTTATGTGAAATTATCAAAATGTATCTTTGGAGAAAAGGAAGTCAAATATTTAAGACACATAATATCCAAAGGAGTCAATGTAGACCCTAGCAAGATTAAGGCAATCAAATATTGGCCCAAGCTGAAGAATATATCAAAAATCAGGGGATTCCTTGGATTAACTACATACTACGAAATGTTCATAAAAAATTACGCACATGTGACTACTCCCTCAAAAATTTTACTAAAGAAAAATTACTTTCAATGGGACAAGAAGGCAGATGAATGCTTTGAATCCTTAAAATAGATAATGTCATATAACCCTATTTTGGCAACCCGAGTTTTCTCCAAACCTTTTGTGGTACAATGTGATGCCTGAAGATTTGGGATTGGAGGAGTATTGATGCAAGATGGTTGCCACATAGATTACGAAATTTGAAAGCTTAATAAACGGGAAATCTTGAAGTCTACCTATCATAAGGAGATTTTAGTCATTATTTATGTGCTAAGCAAGTGGTGTCAATACTTTTTAGGAAGCAAGTTTTCAATCTACATAGATCATAGCAGTCTTCAGTTCCTGTTGCAATAAAAAAGCTTATCAACATAACAACATAAGTGGATAGAGAAACTCGCTACATTTGACATGGAATTTTTTCACAAAGAGGGAAAGGATAATGTGGTCGTTGACGCTCTCTCACGTAAAGATGAAGACACCACAACATGCTCTGCATTGGTAGCAGTCCCTAATTGGTTGGATGAGATCCAAATTGAATATGCCAAGGATCCATAATATTATTTGATAATTGAAAACATCTATCAACATCCTAATTTTGAATGGAAAGATGACATACTATGGTATAAGGGAAGGATTTACCTAAGTCCTTCATCCAAATTTAAAATAAAAGCTCTAAAGGATGCACACAATTCCCCTTCAACTAGTGTTAGTGTGAAAATTCTTTGAAGGTGTACCAAAAATACCTCACTTAAGCCACTAGGTGACAAGTCACCCTAACAAAAAATTTATGGTTGTTCTCATCTCAGATCTAAACATAAATAGAAATTCTGTAGTAAAAGAAGATATAACCCAAAACATAAAGAAACAATATAAAACATCCAATATAATAACCCAATTGGAGAGAGAATTTTAAATAAATTAATATTTTATTGATAATGCTTGGTTAAGAAGATATACATATTGGTCTGTAGGTCCCCATCCATGGCATGGTTCCTTTGATATCCTTGACGTTTCCAAAAATTGATCCTCTCTCAATTGGAAAATCCCAAAGAAAAGTGAGGAACTCAAAATGGGAGCTCAATAAAAATGACAATAATGTTGACGATGAATTTTTTTTCTAAATTAAGCTAAACTCTATTACCGTAAAATAATGGCACACTGATTTTTTGGCCTTTGCCTATCCATGCCATGGTTTAAGGCATATAACAGCAAGACAGGATTGTGACTACCCATAACAGGAAACTAGTCCAGTTCAAACATGAAAATGCAAATATTTTCTTGCTGCCCAGGTAGGGGAAACCAACATTTAAGCACAATATCTTACCATTTTTTCAAAAAATCATCAAAAAAACCAAATGAAAACAAGTTTACCAAAAAATCCCCGAAAAAACTAGATAACATAATGCCCAGAACCTGAGACTTGAAGACATGTGGCATGATGTGTGGCCAGTCAAGTGTCCTGCTGCGGTGATGGGTGTTCCTCAATGATGAAACAACTGTAATCTTATGCCTGCTACGTGGCATCCATGTTGTCTTTTGCCTACTACTTGGCTCCTGTGTCTTCTTCCACCTGATGGTCTCGGTCCTTCTCCTCCACAGTTTTCTTCTCTAGAGGAGTGTCCTGCTTCGCCTCTGTGCGGTGTGATCTTCCCTCAACCATGGCTGGCTCCTCGCTGGTAGGACGTCCACCTTCGGTAGCTGGCTCCTCGTGGAAGGTTATGGAGATGGTGGCAGTTATGATAGGTTGGTTTAGGGAGCAGCGGTAGGTGAACTGGGCTGAGCAGAGGGGCTGTTGTGGACTGGGGGGATTTCAATGGACGGAGAGTTGGAATGCGTCAGTTGGAGGTGGAGAGCTCGTGAGCGAGTATTTGGATATTGGCCTATGGGAAATTGAGCCGAGGGGGAGGAGGCATTTAAGGCAGGAGATGGTGGAGAGGCAATCTGCCTCTGCTGCTCCCTCTTCTACTTCACATTCTGTGGCGAGTTCTGGGCATTTTGATGCCGGGGGGAGGAGAATGACTGCTAGGAGATGGCTCAGAGTGATGAGAGGGTGCAACAAGTTCAGAGGTTGGCTCAGAGGAAGCAATAGCAGTAGGCGCAGTATGGAGAGTAAAATTGCAGATCAAGCTCTATGTAAAATGATTGCATGGGCCAATTTCAATGTAGCATAGAATGATGCAGCGTTTGCCCGTAGTAGTGCTTGAGTTTGGTTCTGCTGCAGCCAGTGGGTAGTGGCATTACAGAGGGGAGGGATTAGAGACAGGGGTAGTGGAGTTCAAATTACCAGAGGTCACCATTAGGCCAAGCCGAGGCGGGTAGACGCAGTTGGATTGATTACAATGTCAGCTTAATTGCCATTTATGGTCATTGTTAAGTCATTTTATGGTTTGATGTGCAGGATTACAGAGGGTCGTGTGGCCAGGCCACTTGTCGTTCCAATCTGCCGCCAGCATATTAATCTTGACGTACACCTGCATCGAGGAATAATGTTGACGATAATTATGATCATGGTGAAGAATGAATGAAAAAATCTTCTTTATATAGCAAAATATGGAGTTAATATTGAAAATGGAGAGTAATGAAAGAATATGAACCAAAGTCAGATCTAACTGCTTGGAATACTTGATTATATTTATTGGATAGGGAAAAGGAATTTAAAATGGTTAAATACCTTTATTTAGAAATAATTAACAAAAAAAGTGATTTATTAATTATTTCGCCAGAAACAAGAAAGGTGTGAAATCAAAATAGTTATTAAATAGTGATTTAACAGTTTTTCTAATAACATAAATAAGGAAATTTAAATAAATAGTGATTTATTTAAATATTCCTCACGGATTTAGTCAAATGTGACAAGGAATAATTACGAAATAATGATTTAATAATCATTCCTAGTGAAAATTAAATAAATAATTATTTATCTAATTATTCTCATGGGGTTTATTTATTTAAACCAGAAAATAATTTAAAATAAGTGGTTTATTAAATTATTTTCCACATTGAAAGTGATTTTACTATGGTAAAATTAAATCTACATGGTGTATTTCGATCCACCTAGGTAGAAATGGCTAGGTGATAATTTTTTGGTGATAACAGATTGCCGCAACATGTATGAGTGTTAGGAGAAAATCATATGAGCAAAACACGTTGTAAATTACACTTCCACAAGACACCAAAAGGGGAGTCGAAGAGATAGAGAGAGATCTGAACTGAGTCAAGGATGGACAAATAATGGATGGGATGATACCTACAATACCGATATAAGTATCCTTTTTATGTGGGAGGACATGATCTCAAATGAGGCGAGGGAGGCATACCCATACCCGCCAAGATAACTGTGTACAAATAATAATGGTGAGCACAACAATGTGGGACTGAGATCTAAAGTACATGATACATGATACATTAGCATCATTGGGCCATAAAATAGTACAATGGATCCAATATACATAATGTGCCTGGAAAAAACATAGGTCAAGACTGAATACAATAATATCTAAGTAAATGAGATATAATGCACCTAAAACTGACATGGGGAGGGGGGATCACAACCAAGGAAGCCCTTATAAATAGGAAAGAGCTCTAAAATTCTAAATGGATCATCCAGAGGAGACATGCATGTTGTGGGTGCTACAAGTGCCAAAAACTGAATCCATAAAATCTATGAAATTGCAGCAGAGGCTGGATCAAAATCTGTGGTCATTTGGGCATGTGGGGGCCTACCTAAAGAGACACACCATCATGAGGTCTGAAAAAATCTCACACGCACTCAAGAATCACTAGGAAAATCATTTGGATCGCCGAGCCATCAAGTGTATGAATCTCAATCGTGCGATGAGGAGTTAATGTTGAGCACATATGAAACAACCAAGTCAAATCGAAATAATGAGTCCCTTTGCCTGATCCGAGGCATCGAACAAATAAGGAAGCTAGAACCATGGTAAACTATCATCTAGACTACTCTTCTGGAACAAATGTGTTGAGGTCGATAGAAGAAAGCCCACCAAAATTAAGGCAATGAGGAATCCTCAACAAAGGCACAGGGGAACAAAGTAGAGTGATTCATGGACTATCACTAGGGATAATGATGGAAGGAAACAAAATGGATGGAAAACTGATGACTTCCCTTGTTAGAGCATAATAAAAGTGGTTGACCTAGTAGAAACTCAAACGGGGGTTCAACAAAGACGAAGCAGAAGGAATGAAGGAAAATTATGAATAAAATGGAAGAAATGTGGCATGACGACTAATGAAACATTGTGACGAGACTCAATCGGGACTCAGAATAGACTCCATAAGTATAAGGGTGACACATCTCGGATGCTCTGAACAATGATGACTTGATGATGTTCCCACATGGGGGAGGCCTGATGGGGAGCATGAAAACATGAGTAACTAATGGTTAGTCATGATGAAAATTGACATGCGATTCAACCAATGAAAAGTTAAAGTGGTACTAGAGTATGGATGGCTCAAATGAAGATTTTCGGTTGTAAGAGGCAGCAAAGTGAGACCTCATGGGAAAAATGGCTTCTAGGTGAGGTTTCAAATTACCAAAACTAAAGGGATTCCCATTATATAACTCGGTGATATCTTTCTAATGGTGCTAACATTTTGTCAAACAGAGCTATGGTTTAGTTGCAATGCGCGATGGAAAAACTAGGATTTTTCCTATAAAAGGGATTTTTGCCTCCAAATCCAATTCATTTGCATGGTGAGATATGGAGAATTTGGAGATGAGGATAAGGCCCTAAATGTTGTGGAGATTGTAGTGGATAAGTTGACTATTAGAATCATGATCTTTGAATTTCAGGGATGTGACCTTACTTGTCTCAAAATGGCCTTAATCCTTCTTGGAAGGATGGTTCCTAGTGGAGAATCAAGGTAAGAAAAGGATACACGAATGAACTACTAGAGAAGGTCGAGAATCATCTCTACCTTCCATTTCAAACATGGGGATTGGGTGATAAGTGTGGCATCACCTAGAGTAGAAATTTTAATATATAGTATCAATGATCGACAACATGTGATGTGTATATGGCTCGTTGGAGAGGTTGGTAGGACAAACTATCCAAGGAATGAAAGGATAATCCACCATACCTAGATTGTTGGGGTCTAGGTCGAGACTTATGCTAATCAAGTTAGAAGGTGGCCAAAGGGGAACCATCATCCACCCAAGCATGGGATACTGCCCCCCAACATATGTGATAGAGGGGCTGATATGGTATGCAATGGTGGGAATGATACCCCCTAGCAGGAGGAGTTTGTGGAGCACCATTGTATTCCAAGTTCTTGAATAAGGGATTCGAGCATCTGAACCCAGCTAGCATGAGATCTTGAAAAGGATGATAAGGAAATGGAGGGGCCTATGTGCCGCCAGTCATGTATGGATGAATGGAGTATGTTATGTATGTACTAGATGTATTTATAGTGGGCTCCAAACACATTTTTATGATGTGGTTCGACATTTGTTTATAGTTATCTTCTTATGGGAAGAATGGATATATACAAATAGATAAAGTAAATGGTGGATTACTCATATCATTCGGTACTTCATATATCCATCAAATGGATTGAATTTTTGGGTTCACATACATGGTCTCACTATACCAAAGAGTGGCTTCAGACATAATGAACTGATTCTTACCTAGAGAACACAGTGGTTGAATCAACAAAATTTTCTAAGGGACTGGGTTGTTGATGTAAGATGGAGGAATGATTAAGTGGATGATCCCAAGAGTGATCTGAAGTGACATGAGACTCTAGAGGTTCTTCTAAATGGGTAAGAATAATGGTACTCGAGTCAACACTAGCAGATGCACTAGGAGGGTTGGGGAGAATTGCTTCTCTTGGACTCTCAAAAGTGGATGCTTGCTTAGCCAAAAATTGAGTGGAAATGTAATGGCCACATGGTGAATGTGGATCAAAATCATGGGTTCTAAGTAAGGGATAATTGGACTAATTTACCTCACTATGAATGATGTCTTTATACTCCACGACATATTGGTCACGGGTTTGTTGTGGAAGGAAGTACACACGATGGTGCATATCTTCCCAAGGGTAATTAGGGGTGGTCATATCCTCCATAATGTCTTCATCGGAATGGAAGATGGGTGGACTAGAGGAAGATGGACCACATGATGGAAAATATCTACTTGAAGCCTCTTCATGAGAGACAAGGTTCACATATGCATTGTCAAAACTGGGAGACATATGGCTATATATGGAATATCTATCAATGTTGAGACCAATGTGCTTAATGAGGAATGTTAAAAAAAAGCACAAAAATAAATGTCTTGGGAGTTTCTAGGCAACGATATCATGAATGACGACAGGTAGATAATAGGAGAAGAGTTATCCATCATGTCAACATCAGGGGGAGGGATCACAATGGACGTTGTAGAGACTTCCTGATCTGGTGTAGGAGTGGGACTAGAATCCACGGGTAAAGGAGACGTTAGCTCATTATAGGCGGCCTCTAATTCATGATGCACTTGAAGTGTATCGCAAAAATATTCGAGATGGGGAGAATGATGGGAATAGTGGCCATAGTTATCACAAAAAATGCAAGAGTGGTTTGTGCATAGCAATCAAATCTCCTTAGCCAACTCAAGTAAGCTGACATGCACCTCGTGAATGATAGAATCAAGGAAGATACTAGTGATCACGTCCTTAGCATGAGGGAATTTAGGACAATTATTTTTCGTGTGACCAACAACATCACACAAAGCACAAGGAGGAAGAGGCTTTGGTGGCTTAAGAGGAGTTGGAGTTGCTACGGGAGCCTTGTTTTGAGTTCCCTTTTTTCGAGCTTTTCCCCCCTCGCTAGATTCTTTTGCAATGGGATTAGGCTCCTGTTGAGGTTGCCATGGAACTAAAGAAGAGGTAGGGGTAGGAATAACTGACTGGTCTGGGGTCAAAGCAGTGTAAGGTTTCAATTGATTAGGTGGAGTGTTTGCAGGGCGATCAATGTACCAAACTAGGATCCCTAAGGTAATATTGGGTAGACTCAACGTAGCAATGAATAGAGTAGAATAAACTCCGATAGGTGGGAATAAGAAGGGTATCTGATTAAGAGGATAGGGCCTGGAGGAACTGCTCCACAATCATCACTGCTTGGGGGAACGGTTCCACGCGGAAATGGATTAGGAGAGATACTAGGAGAAGGAAGTGATCCTTCAGGAGTTGTATTGGCACACGGAGTTAAGTCAGCCACAACAGGTTGTGAAGGTGCAGACACTTGTGAAGGCATAGACGCCTGTTTGTGGGCAGACTCCAATGCCTGGAGCATGCAAACACTCCATGAGTTAGGCTCATAAGGAGAAGGTGGGGGGCCATAGTAAGGACCAATTAAAGAGGAATATATATAGACTCCTAAAGAGACAGACGAGATAGTCTTATTGTTAGCCATCTAAGAAATATTGGGCTGAGATGAAGTCTAGGCTTTTGGATCATAATATGTCAACTGATCGACTATGATGATCTTTCCATTGTGAGGAAATCACATCTTACAATGAACCGTAGATGGGACAGCTGACATGGCGTAAGTATAGCTACAACCCAAGAGGATGTTATAGTCAAGGAGCACATCAATGACTTCGATATCAATACAAACGGTCTTGCCAGCAACTGTGACTGAGCAGTTGCGGTATAAGAAAAGGGGTTGTGAAGGATGACCATCCCATGCACACAAAGTGATGGTGGACAGAGATAGGTCAGGGAAACTAAGTTGCTTCCAAACACAAGCGACCATTAGACAAGTGGATGTGCCTTCGTCAATGAAACACCAGTCGATAGTGGAATTTCGAATGGAGAGTGGAATTTGGAAAGGAACAAATGAAGGTAAGGGAGGGTTATCTGACTTGTTAGAATGAAAGAAAATCATCTGATCATCCTCTAGATCCACGAAACCTAGAGAAAATAGCATAACTTTTCACTGTGATGCACACATCTAGAGAACATCCAACTTTGATATGGTAGCAGGATATTAAGCCAAGTCATCTACTATGCTATATGTATGGGTGACTTTGGCAAAAAAACTTTTTTGACGTAATTGACCTTTGGGGATCTTGGGTATTAACCCAACCTTATTTTCAGGGATTTGTAAGGTACCGTTGGCTGTCGATAGAGGCTCGATAGACCCTTTAGGTTGGGACTCAGTCGCAGACATAGTAGGTGGCTTGTCATGTTGGCACGATCAAGTTTGGAGGTTTAGTTGTTCGGTATTTACCTCATCAGAATTCATCATGAAAATATGATAATCACGTTGACTTCGTGGTGGAGCTGGTTGGGCTACTTGACCTTGTGTAGGTTGAGCAGCTATGTATCATTGTTGAGGAAAAGGATTTGTAATCATCGCTAGCTGGGATGAAGCAGGGGAAGGAGGAGGAGGAGTGGGCGGTGATCCTCGAGAAACTTCTTGAGCTTCCCATGCTTATTGCATCTAAGGTAAAAGAGGAAACTCATGGCTATAATGACCATAGAATCTGTAACAAGAATATGGGTTTTTCGTACAAATATCCTTGTTCTGCTTGGGTTGACCACCTTATTGCTAGGTTGTGGGATTAAGTTGAATACACTGAGGGGCATTGGGTGGAGGACACTAGTTTTCTTGATTAACTTGCGGCTAGTGGTTCTTATTACCCTTCCCTTTGTTCTGTTTTTTGGGTTAGGGGGATTCAATCCACTTTGCTAAGAATACACTTGGCCTTGTGGAGGAGGTGGTTACTGTGTTAGAGGAGGAGCAGGAATGGGTGGCTGGGATGCTGGTACCGAAGGGGCTCGAGCATTAGGCTGTACATATGGATAATAGAAAGATGGGGAAAAATTGGTATAAGTATAAGGAGAAACAATTGGCTTTGGAATCTATTGGTTCTGAGGGGGATATGCATATGGTGTGCTATAACCTGGATAAGGATCTCCCTGAGGAGGATTGGGGGAGGGATAATTGTACATGGAATTGGTCCCTCCCTAAGGTTGACCATAAGTCACCTGAGGTGGACCATATGGCTAAGGTTGTGATATGGTTCCAACTGTTCCAACTGCGACATGAGGTACCCCTGGTGTGTTCGCAACACCAAGCCAAGGAATATTGGGGATGACAATGTAAACATAACCTGCCTAAGCTTAAATCAGATTTAATTTGAGAGTTATTTGGAGCAGATCTTCCTCAGATTGAGGAAAGTGTGATGTGACATCTTTTGCAATGGGGGCCAACAATGATCTAAGAAACCAATCCATATAGACTAGATCTTTGAAGTCAAGAGCTCTATAGATACTCCTCCTTCTATGCCATTCCTTAACATGATCAGAAAGACGGGTGGAAAAAGTTTGACTGAGTGAAGTCAAAAGTTAGATACTAGTATCATAATGGAAACGTAACTAAAAATACAAAAGAAAGGTTGTGGCAAGAGTCAGTAAAGTGGAATGGGTTTCCCTAGGCTGGTCTACATACCACTTCACAGTAGCTCTATTGGGCGTGTGTTGGAACAATCTACAACGAATGGAGTCTTCAGTAATGGAAGTGGATGAGCACCACATATGGAAGGAGCGAACATGATTAGTTGGATCTTCTATAGGATTACCTTCAAACTTTGGGATGTCTAAAGGGAGTTTAGTAGGCATTATTGGCCATGTGGGATCATGGAGAAGATGATCATTGATAGTTTGATTAAAACATGGTAGACTTAAACCAGCAAAAAAAGGAAGTAAGGGAGTAGGAGTGACCACACCAGTTGGGGTTTCGCTAGTGAGGGGCACCCCGATTAGCACACGGGTTACCACCCTAGGTTCCTGCACCTACATTGTTGCTTGACATGATGGTGATATGGGGTTGGGATGACACGGAATCAAAGAATGAATGAGATGAATCAGAAAAATCAGAATTAGAATTAGAATTATGACTCGATGGAGGTTTGGGAGGATGAACTAAAAATCAATGGGGAGGAGTAATATGGACTAACCGGAATTGAGGATGAACCCCTTGAATTCGACGTGAAAAATGCCTTGGAGGCATAATGCTATCTAGAGTAAAGGATAATGCTTGAAATAAAAGAGAAACAAATAGCAAGAAAACACTTAGTGCAGTGGTGCCAAGTGTAAACTAGCTATTTTAATGATGTTACTATAATACAAGAAAACACGTCCTATCAAAGAAAAAGATGTTTAGAGAAATCTCATCCCCACAAGCCGAGATGTTTAGAGAAAGGTGGGATAGAGGACCAACTACGTTGGCAACTAGTCCTATAAGGTTTCTTCCTAAGGTTGGTCACTATGGTTACCTTCGTCCCATGGGGGTGCTCGAGTCTTGAGCTTCTTGGTAGTCAGCCACTGCACAAAATTCTGTGCCATGAGTTGGGTAGCCTCGAGGAGAGCTGCTCACATGATGACCTAGCCTAACCTCCTTTGAATCAGATTTTTGACATACTCTCGCTTTAACCGTGGGATGGTGAAGGATTTTAATCTCCTTAATATGTCAAATCCTATGTCTCAATGAAATGTTACTGATGGATATTATTGGAATCTTATGGCATCAACCCTACACCTACACTACAAAGAATTTTTTTGCCCTTATGCCGAAGTGGGATTAATCTAGGTTTGTTGATTTATTAAGGTGTAGTGTTTCAAGTCTTTGCTTAATAGTGTTAACTAACCTCACATTTGCTTAAGGTGTGAGTATGTGAATATGATGTGTCAAGTGGATGAGTTAATTAAGCATGTTTATGTTAGTCCCCTAATTTTCTCCCTTTTTGACCATTTTTCCCTCCCTAGATCATAACCATTTACCCCTGTTTTACCTATCTTATACACCCTCATCTTGCACTAGTGCAAGAACGATGACACATTTTGCATTAACTTTATATTTTTTATTTTCTAACTTAACTTAGAATTTATTAATTATTTATTACGTGATTTCTTTCTTATAATTACTTTTGTAACTTATCGATACCTCCAATGTTATTTGGTAGTTAAAATGCTTACGTGACTGTTGATATTAGTGTAGGAGAGGATCTCACACGAGTGCCAGTACCGCAAACCCTTGTAGCAGATCTATATATCCTTGATTGCCACCCAGTTTTGTGCTTCTTTAGCCACAACAGCAGGTTAGATCTGAAGGCAGCCGAGCTCCAGTTACGACAGTAAGGCAATCTAGAGGTAGCTGAGATCAGACTTATGAGAAATGAACAGTTGGAGACGGATATGGTTTGTTTTGTTAAAATGCCTAATTTTGGAGGCTGAAAGCTTAATTCTGTAATCAGTTATGTAATTAGTTGAACAATCTAAATTCTACAATCAGTTCTATAATGAATTAAATGATCCTTTTGGCCTTTGACCAAGGATCTGTATAACGAGAAATGTAAATAGGACAAAATGCTTAATGTTTGATAGAGTTGTACAAAACAGAGATAGAACCAGGAAGGTGATAACATGCCTACATTTTGTTATCACCCAAATCTAGGTTGGATATGTAATTACGCATGTATTTACCTTTATGATTTAATAAGAAAGGGAGCTCCGCCTTACGTTTCATGAATCTTATTTTTATGTTTTACAGCTGATGAATTGATATAGTATTAAGTAGTGTTTCCATTTGAAAGGGAAACATGTTGGTTGGCTAGGGCCTAGCCAAGCCACCACATTCTCCCTATTTTCTGTTCTTCTAGTTTATATTTTATACTACCAAGTGTGATTTAATTTACAGCATCTGAATTCCTGTTTGAGTGAAAGCAGATTTGCAGTGTGAAGTGGTTAAATTTCCTTTCCCTGCATCTAATTTTGGATTGGTTTTCCCCGCCTGGTCCAAGAAGGAGAAACTACTTGCACCAGTGCACATTGTTGTGCTATTCACTTTCTGCAAGTCTGTTTGATTTGGTTTCCATCCTGGTTTAAGCAGAAGAACTGAACTTGCACTAGTTCAAGTTGGTGTGCTGTAGCAGGCGTTTTTAGTTTACTTCTAACAGCTTTCTTGTTTTCATAAGTACTTCATAACAAGATAAATTATAAGGATTGTTTGTCTATTTCTGCACTTTGCCAAATTCAGAAGCATTCATCTTTTTGGTATGCAATCTGGTCTCATAACACTTGCAGTAATTAAGCATTTATTTCAAGAATTAAAGCTAAGTGTAAGAAGCTCTGATCTGGTGCAAGAAAAAGTTTCTTGGTACAGGATCTGAGTGCTCTAGACTTGAAAGACTTCAAGCCCTTGCACGAAGAAAAACACTTTTAGTACAAACATCAATTTACACCCTCTGCATAAATCTCTGTTCCTGCACTAGTGCAAGAAGACTTCACTAGTGCAAGATAGATTCTTGTGAGAAGGAAATATTTACATAAGTACGTTTTAAGGGCCCATCTGTTGAACGCTGCTTCAGTGTCTTTGCCAAACAAAATAGACACTTAGTAGTTAATCAATAGTTAGCTAGAGAGATTGCCCCTTTATTTCTAAATCCCTTTTCAAGTGCATTTTCTCTTGTTCCTATCCTAGATTATTTTGATGGTTCACGTTGCACTTTTTCTCTTTATAGTTTGGTTCTACAATCTTTCCTTTAAAGAAAGTAGGAATCGATATTAGACATATTCATACCATCTCTGGCATTGCCTGTGCTTCATCTCTAAGTTTACGAATCCCCTGGGTTGACAATTTAAGTGTGGAGGAATTTGCTTAAGTGTAATTCCTGCGCTCAACATTTTGGTGCCGTTGCCGGGGAGGCGATTTGATTTGGTAAGAATTTTCTAATTATACAATAGAGGTAATTTTTCTTTTTTCTTAAGTATTATTTGGAAAATATTTTTCTTTTGAAGGAATTTTACTGGTGTTATTTGATTTCTGATAGCATTTTTATTAGAAATTACTTGTTTTTTTTCTTTCTTTTTTTTCTGAAATGAATGCCTAGGAAAGGTAAGGATTCAAAGCCCACTATGGGCCAAAAGAATTCTGAAAACAATTCTCATATTGGGTCTCCTTCTATGAGAAATAAGCCCAATCCAACTCAAACCCATCACATAGGAACAATCCATCTGGATTCTAGTGACAACAGCTCAGGTGTGGTTCAGCCTGCTGAGAGTAAGAGAGAAACAATGGCAGATCATGAAGATTATGTGGAAGGGTCTGGTGAAAACTAGGTATGTGGAGAACAATCCATTTTTGTGTTTCCAATTGTGGATCATGATACTGTGGCGCAAATGAATAATATTCCAACATCAGTGCTTCCCTATTTCCATGGTAAACTTCATGAAGACCCTGACTCTTTTCTATTCGAGTTTGATATTCTGTGTAGAAGTTATTTTTAGTCAACTAATTCTCAGAAGTTAATATTATTTCCTGCTACTCTCAAGGACTCGGCTTCACGCTGTTTCATGGGGCTCAGAGGAAACTCTATAACCTCTTGGGATTAGATGAAGAAAGTGTTTCTGTCTAAATATCAAGAATATTGCAAAACTAGGGACATGCAGGATGAAATTTTTACAACCATACAGGATGATGATGAAACTCTTGAAGATTACTTAGAAAGTTTTTTGTATATTTTACGAAGGTTGAAACTTAAGCTTGATTTCAGCACTATTAGAACCTTGTTCTTAAGAGGAATTACTGATAGTCCTAGAAATAATCTAAATCTTCTAGGACAAGGTGATATTTCTCAGCAAAATTTTGATCAGATTTGTGAATTATGCAGGAAATTTTCAAGAAATCGGTATAGGTCTGGTAGAGGAACTCGAAATAGAAATATAAAAACTAAATCTACTAATGCTATGATTATTGGACTAGAAAATAAAATGGAAAACATGAAAATTGATATAACGAATGTTGTTTCTAAACAGTCGGAGTCTTTAAAATTTCAGAAAAAAATTATAAAGGAACAAGAGTCACTATGTATTTTCTGTCCTAAATGTAGAGAAAAGCTTCCTCCTAAAGAGTGTCCTCTTAATTTAAAAGAAACTAATAAGTGTGTTATTTGTGCAGAAGACCATATCACAGAAAAATGTCCCTTTATACTAGGACTTAAAGTTGTATTTAGAGGGGGAGAACCTGAAGCTAAATACTTGAATACTATGGGAGCAAGAAGAAATTGGCCTCAGGTAGGTGCAGGTATGGCTCTTGAATTTTCTCCACACTATTTTGGTTATAATTCACATGCATATTCTTATCCTAACACTAATCAATAGTGGTAGTACGAAAATCAATATTAGCATGGGCAACCTTTTCAACCATGGCAGCAAGGTTGGAGAGGGCCAACTCATGCTCCATATTCCTACCAACCAGCTATGAAATTATATCCTCATACAAAATATTCAATGCCTCAGCTTCCGAGTTAGTCTACTCAACCATTGCCTTTACCTCCACCCTTTCAACCTCCTCAATTTCCTACTCAACCTATGCCCAATCCTAATAATAACAAAGTAGTGCAAATGATTTATGTCACAAACACACCTTTTCCATTTGAGTACTAGTATATTCTAGTTAGAGTTCATGATATTCAGTTAAGATCGGGAAGTACTGTAACATCAGAAAATCAGAACCAGCCCACAATGGTTGTTGAAGAGAAAGGAGAAGAGGAAACTCCTAACCATTCTTCGAAAGCAGTCACCAAGCATCCCTTACCCTCTAGATCCTTGCCACCTTCTTCCAACCAGCCTCCCTTCCCAAAGAGGCTAGTGATGGAAAGAAGTGAGCCTATTTCTAAGAATAGCTTGGCATCAGGGCTTCATAATCTTTTCATTAATATACCTTTTCTTCAAGCCATCAAATAGATCCCCATTTGTACCAATATTATTAAGGAACTCTGTTTCAAGAAAGCTGGGAGGAAGAAATTGGAACCCCAAACCATTCAATTTGTTGGTAGGGTAGCAAAGGTGATGAGAGGATGTGTGTCTATGCAAAAATATACTGATCCTAGAAGCCCTGTTGTCTTAGTTCAAATTGGTAATGTCCTTGTCTATAACATTCTTATAGACTTGGGGGCAGCCATTAATGTCATGACTAAGCAAACCATGGATCAAGCTCGGTTATATCATCTTCGCCCTTCTACCACTGTGCTTGAATTAGCAGATAGATCTAAAATTAAGACAAAAGGAGTATTGGATGATGTGATCATCTCATTAGATTATTGGGAATATCTTGCTAATTTCATTATGCTTCATCCAAAGAACCCAGTAGGAGGACATCCTTTGATCTTTGGTTGACCATGGCTTGCTACCACCAATGCATATTTTGGATGTCATTCTAGTGATATGTATATTTCACATGGAGACTATAGGAAGAAAGTTACCTTATATTCCCCTGCTAGATCCATTAAGGACCTTCAAGATACTTTATGGTTGGATAAAATTAGTGATGATGAGACTCATCCCGTCTCCCTTATCCATCATTATACTAGGTCTTCACAAGAAGATGAGATTCAGGATTTCCTGAATAATCTAGACACTATGCCTAATTTTGAGCCATTGAGCCAAATTTTTAGCCTATATTTTCAAGATAATCATGATTCCCATTTTTTTGTACCGCTGCATTTGACCACTCCCTTGAGTACTCTTGAGCCTGATACTACTCTTGCTGAGATTATCCCTGGTAAATCCTTGTATATTAGTTCAGATTTGGACTCATCTCAACGAGAGCAGCTTGTGAATTTGTTGCGAAACCATCTTAGTGCCTTTGCATGGGGCTATAAAGATATGAAGGGTATCCCTCCTGAAACTTGCATACATCATATCTATATTCAGTTAGGAGCCCAACCTGTCCAACAACCCCAAATGCAAATGAATCCATCTCTAAGAGATATTGTGAAAGAAGAAGTACAAAAACTCTTGGATGTCAGTTTTATCTATCCTATTTCTGATAGTCAGTGGGTCTCTCCATTAGTGCTAGTACCTAACAAAAATGGAAGATGGCATATTTGTATTGACTATCAAGAATTAAACAAAGCCACTCTCAAAGATTATTTCCCTCTCCCATTCATTGACCAGGTGCTTAATACCCTTGCAGGAAAAGAATACTTTTCCTTTTTGGATGGCTTCTGTGGCTATAACCAGATATAGATTGCACTCGAAGATCAAGACAAAACTACTTTTACATTTCCATGGGGTACATTTGCTTATAGAGTGCTTCCCTTTGGCTTATGTAATGCCCCGTCTACCTTTCAAAGGGAAGTCTTGGCTATTTTTGCTGATCTGGAACTTATGGAAATTTATATGGATGACCTTTCTGTGTTTGGTGATTCTTTTCAGGAAGCTCTTGAAATGTTGAAAAAGTACTTCTTTGTTGTGAGGAAGCCCGTATCACTTTGAATGACAAGAAATGCAGATTGATGTGCAAATCAAGGGTGGTACTTTGCCATTTGATTTCTAGTAAAGGTATCCAGGTTGATCCAGAAAAGATTGAAATCATTTTGCATCTTCCTGCACCCAATACTCAAAGGGAAGTAAGAGGTTTTTTAGGAAATGTTGGTTACTATAGAATATTTGATCCAGGTGGATATTGGTGGCCACCTGCCAAGTCCACCTGGACCCCAACCATTGTCTTTCTCAGCATTTTCAGTTTCCTTAATTGTAGCACAACTTACTATTTTTAGCAGTTTTTCGGGTCCTGAACTTCCGGAGCCGTTTTGCGGCCCTAAACAACGTTTTTTGGGGAATCCGGGGGCAACATGGGTCCATGGAATGGACCGATGTTGCCCGTTCCAACAATGATAGTGCTCGGATAGATCTTTCTAATGAGCTATTGTACGCGTCAAACGGAGATCATATGCCAAAGTTACGACCCCGGAAAGTTGATGTACTAATTTACCCCAAACGGGGCCCACAGTTTGGCGTTTCATCTCCTAGGGTTAGGTTTTGGAATGTTAAGGGGTTTTCCATTGTTTCTCAACAATAAATAGGCCTTCGAGCCTCATTGTAACACAGTTCAGAGGCATGTAGCCATCACATCTCTTCTCAGAGATAAGCTACCATCGCCCTAGCTGGTTTATTTCCATTTCTGGTTGTAAGCATATTTCAGTATTTTCCATTAATGAAATGAAGTATTATTTCCGCTGCATCTTTGTGTATATGGTTATCTCTGTAATTTGTTGCGTTCCTGTTTAAATCTGGATCAGTGTCCTCCCCCCTTAGGAAGCAATGGTCCCCATTGCGTTGAGCTCCTCCATGAGATGAGGAAACTTCTGCTGAACTTGTTCCCTGGTGAGCCACTTGCCCTGTTGAAGGAGTTGGCCTGCTTTGACAACTCGATACAGTTGGATATTCTGTTGGCGAGTGTTCTTGATCTGTGTGTCCATGATTCGATCAGTTGCAGCTTGTTGCATGCAATCTGGATTTAATTCTGTGGGTTTGAGCTGTTCTGCAATGTCGGGTGTGTCTAGCAATGGTGGAAAGTATGGCCGAAGGCAGTCCACATTGGACACTGGGTGCAGGCCAAGGAATGGGGGAATGCTAAGCTCAAATGCATTGTCTCCCATAGCCTTAGTAATGGTGTAAGGACCATATCGTAGTGGTCTTAATTTCCGATAGGCTCCAGTAAGGCGTTCCTTTTGCAAATGCAACCAGACTTTGTCGCCCACCTGAAACTTGTGTGGCACTCGATGTTGATCATGTCGCTGCTCGTACTTGGCATTTGATTTCTCAAGAATGTGATGGACCTACTGGCGAATATGTTGGATGCACTCAATGAAGCTGGTGGCCTTATCTATTTCGGACTGGACATGAGCTGAATTCATGTGAGTAGCTGCAAGTGGCATGGCCACATCAATGGGGCATAGTGGCTGGAATCCCAAACCCACCTGAAAAGGGCTATGGCCAGTGGAGTTGTCAAGAGCTCGGTTGTAGCTGTGCTGAACATAGGGGAGGCTCTCGTCCCATGTGCGTGGATGCTTTGAGTTATACATGCACAGAATGTACACAATCATCCTATTGACAACCTCTGTCTCGCCATCAGTTTGAGGATGGAAGGCTGTGGACTTCGTGAGTTTGGTGTCCAGCATTGACCAGAGACTGGACCAAAATGTGCTGAGAAACCGACTGTCCCGATCTGAGATGATAGACTGTGGGATCCCAAAGTGCACCCACACTCGTTCAAAGAAGAGTTTAGCAGTGGCTTCTGCTGTGATATTCTTCTTGCAGGCCACCATAACGGCCATCTTCGAGAACCTGTCAACGACCACAAAAACACAGTCATTTCCATGCTTAGTGGAAGGAAGGCCTGACATGTAATCCATGGAGATGGATTCCCAAGGTCGACTAGGGGTAGGCAACGGGGTATAGAGGCCTTGCTTCTTAATGGTCGGTTTGGCAATGGCACAGGCAGTACATGATTGGATGTACTTCCCAACATCCTGTCGAAGATTCGGCCAATAGAAATAATTTTGCAGTATTGCCACTGTTTTCTCGACCCCGAAATGCCCAGCAGCCTGACTGTAGTGTGCTTCCCAAATCATCTTGGCACGTTCGCTTGAAGGAACACAAAGGTGACCGAGGTGGCATAATAGGGCATCCTGGAGGTGAAAATCTGCAACATGCCGACCCTCCAAGAGTGTCTGGTATGTGTGGCCGAATTCTGGGTCGCTTTTGTAGAGAAGTGGCCAATCAGAAGTCTCGTGCCCACAAGAGTTGAGCACGGTGGTCAACGCCATGATCGGTGGTCGACTGAGGCAATCTGCAACATTATTGGTGCTGCCCTTTTTATACTTGATATTCAAATGAAACTGTTGGAGGTATGTAGACCACTTCTGATGGCGATCATTCTGCAATTTCCCTTGGGTCTGTATGAACTGCAGGGGTCGGTGGTCTGTGTGGATGACCGTTTCCTTCCCCAAAATGTAATGCTTCCATTGTCGGCAGGCCTATACAATGGAATACATCTCTTTATCATAAGTGGGGTACTTTCGGACTGTGTCTGAAAGCGTTTCACTGTGATATGCGACTGGATGTCCATGTTGAGTAAGGACTGCCCCAATAGCATAGTCAGAGGCATCTGTCTCGACCTCAAATGGTTGTTGTAAATCTGGTAACGCGAGCACTGGTGCCGTGCAGAGGCGATCCTTCAACTCCCTAAATGCCTTCTGTTGAGATTCAGACCAAAATAATTTTGCTTTCGCCCCTCCCTTGGTGACTTGACTCAAGGGCCAAGAAATATGAGAAAACCCCAGCACAAACCTGCGGTAGAAGTTGGCAAGACCTAGAAAGCTGCGGAGCTCTGTTAGAGTGGTTGGAGAGGGCCAATCCCGAATGACTTGGACCTTGGCTGGATCGACATGCACCCCCTGTTCATCAATGATGTATCCCAGATACTGAACCTCGGTCATGCCAAAAGTGCATTTCTCCAAATTGGCACATAGCTTGTGTTGCCGCAGTGTTTGGAGAACCTGTTGGATGTGGTGGAGGTGCTCTTCCCAACTTTGGCTGAAGATTAGAATGTCATCCAAGTATACTACTACAAAGGAGTTGGTGAATGGCCGCAAGATGTCATCCATTAGCCTCATAAAGGTTGGAGGAGCATTCGTCAATCCGAAAGGCATGACCAACCATTCGAAGAGGCCCTCCTTGGATTTGAAGGCAGTCTTCCACACATCTAAGGGTTCGATTGGTACCTGGTGATATCCCGACTTCAGATTGATCTTGCTGAAATATTTCGCCCCCTTTAGTTGGTCTAGGGGGTCATCAATCAGCGGGATCGGGTACCTATTACGGACAGTGATCTTGTTCAGCGCCCGATAGTCAATACAGAGTCTCCACATCCCATCCTTCTTCTGTACCAACACGATCGGGCTCCCACAGGGCGATGAACTCGGACAGATGTGACCTTTCTGCAGGAGCTCCTGAATCTGGCTCTTGATTTCATTGTTCTCCAGAACGGAGCACCGATAAATTGGTCCATTGGGTAGCGGCGCACCTGGGGTCAGATCGATGGAGTGCTTGACTTGACAGTGTAGAGGAACCCCTGCCGGGGAGGTGAAGATGTCTTCGTACTCCTCCACAATCTTGTCCATCTGTAGCTATTGTGCAGAGGGACCCCGTTTGGAGGCCGCGGCCACTGTCTTCTTCTGCCCTTGAGGGCGTATCATCAGGAAAACAAATTTCCTGGTTTTGGAAATGATCTTACTGCATTGTTTTACAGTAATCAAAGAGATGGCGGCAGGTGGTGCTACCTCTGGTATCCTGAACAACTTATTTCCCAATGTAATAATAACAGCACGGGGCCTTGATTCATACACAGCATGTAGCTTCCACAAGTATGGTTGTCCTAGTAATACATCACAAACTTCAAGGGGAGCAATGTCACACAATACCTCATCCGTGAAGGGCTTGATGTTGTATGGAAGGCGACACTGCTGGCTCACGCGAAGATCTCGCCCTTGGTGAAGCCAAACAATGGTGTATGGTTGTGGATGTGCTGTGGTTGGTAAGCCCAACCGCTTCACGACCTCTGCCGAAATGAAGTTCTTTTGACTCCCGCTATCAACAATGAACTGTATCGGGGATCCCTTTACCCACATCTGGGAGTGGAAGAGACGCTCCTCCTCCTCTGGATCTTCGGGTTCATTTTTCTAGATCTTTGCGGTAGCAACAGTGGCGCTGGGATCCGTATCAATGATCTGCTTCCCTTTTTCATACCCCTTATCGGGTTCTGACTCAGAGTCGGAACATGCATCTGATTCTGAAACCTTTAGCTCAGCCACCAGTGACTGCTTGGCCCGACACTCACTTGTGTTGTGAGTGGAGCTCTTATGGAACTCGCACCATTTTCCAGTGTCCTTTCTCGGCTTCGCGGCATTGTTCTTTGCTTGCAGCTTCAGCTGGTTGTCTTGGGCTGTCCCGCCTTGGCTCTGTCCTTTGTTCTGTGGTTTAGGGGCACCTTTCCCCTGCTTTGCATTCACAGATCCAAAGTCTTGCTTCTTTTGTTTAAACTTCTGCTCGACCTTGACGGCATATCGGTATGCTGCGCCGAGCGAGGGGATGTTTAGGAATTGTATTTCTTCCTGGATGTACTTGTGCAGTCAGCCACGGTATTTGAGTATCAAATGTTGCTCCGAATCCTTGATACCCAACTTTGTGCGAAGGGTATGGAAAAGATTGGTGAACTTCGGCACGTCTTGGTCCCTTCCCTGCCGCAGCGTGGTCCACTTTATGTATTCATCCTCATAGCTTCTGACAGGGTAGTAATGCTCCTTGATGGCATCCCGGAACGAATCCCAGGTGGGTGCGGCTAAAAATAGTGAGCCAGTACTTTCATCCTTCTACTCGCAGTAGGTTTCCCACCAGTCCTTGACGTGGGGGGCTGCTTTCAGAAGAGCAAAAACAATCGTTTCCGGACTCGAAAATTCATGAACAGAAAAATAACCCTCTAGCAGATTTAACCATTTATCTACGGCATCGGCGTCTATCTGACCCTCGAATATGGGGATTTCAAAATTAACTTGTACCTTAAAGGGTGTGGCGTTTCCAGAGGAGCTGCTGGAAGCCGATGCGCCACTTCTGGGTAGCCGCTGAAGGATCTGGGCAAAGCTGTCCATCATCGCGTTCCGTTGTCGCTCGAGGGCTTCTTCGAGCAAGATTTTGATGGGATCTCCTGCCCCCTCGTCTTTCTTCTCGTCCGCCATGGGAGGCCGTCGGGATTTGCGAGGCTGGTCTTGCAAAGGTTCAACCAGTTCAAGCCCTAACTCCTTATATCCCGACCTTGTTGGGGACATGCAAAGAAAAACAGAGAAAAAGCAGACCGCTCTGATACCACTGATCCGGATTTAAACAGGAATGCAACAAATTACAGAGATAACCATATACACAAAGATGCAGCGGAAATAATACTTCATTTCATTAATGGAAAATACTGAAATATGCTTACAACCAGAAATGGAAATAAACCAGCTAGGGCGATGGTAGCTTATCTCTGAGAAGAGATGTGAGGGCTACATGCCTCTGAACTATGTTACAATGAGGCTCGAAGGCCTATTTATTGTTGAGAAACAATGGAAAAACCCTTAACATTCCAAAACCTAACCCTAGGAGATGAAACGCCAAACTGTGGGCCCCGTTTGGGGTAAATTGGTACATCAACTTCCCGGGGTCGTAACTTTGGCATATGATCTCCGTTTGACGCGTACAATAGCTCATTAGAAAGATCTATCCGAGCACTATCATTGTTGGAACGGGCAACATCCGTCCATTCCATGGACCCATTTTGCCCTCGGATTCCCCAAAAAACGTCGTTTAGGGCCTCAAAACGGCTCCGGAAGTTCAGAACCCGAAAAACTGCTAAAAATAGTAAGTTGTGCTACAATTAAGGAAACTGAAAATGCTGAGAAAGACAATGGTGGGGGTCCAGGTGGACTTGGCAGGTGGCCACCAATATCCACCTGGATCAATATTCATTGAAATTTTTTCTAAGATAGTTGCTCCTCTTTTTCGACTTCTAGCTAAGGATAGTGAATTTTCTTGGACTACAACTTGCCAACAGTCTTTTCAAACATTGAAGGAAACGTTAGTACAGGCACCAGTTCTAAGAGGTCCTAACTAGTCTCTGCCTTTTCATATTTTCTCTGATGCTTCAAATTTGGCTATTGGCGCAACTTTAGGACAAGAGGAAAATAAACAATCCTATGCTATTTATTATATTAGTAAGAATTTGTCTTCTGCTGAATTAAATTATACAGTTACAGAGAAAGAGTTTTTAGCTATAATTTTTGCAATTAATAAGTGCAAGAACTATATTATAGGATATGAAGTATTTGTACATACTGATCATTCCGTGATTAAATATTTGATGAATATACCATTAATTAGTGGTAGAGTGACTAGGTGGTTATTATTGTTACAGGAATTTAATATTACCATTTTTGATAGACTAGGAAAATCTAATGTTGTAGTAGATTTTCTTTCTAGATTAGATAATCCTAGTGAAGCAACTCTTGCTAATGATTATTTTCCAGATGAACATGTTTTTTCAATGTCAACAGATTCCCCGTGGATTACTGACATTGCTAATTATTTGGTTTCTGGGAAAACACCACCCCACTTGTCCGGTCATGAAAAGCGGAATGTTATCCAGAAAAGTGCTGCATACTTCGGGATTCAAGGAGATCTCTTTTACACAGGCCCATATCTAATATCCATAGGTGTGTAAGAGATGAGGAAGTGTTTGACATATTGAAATCTACTCATGATGAACCTTGTGGAGGCCACTTTGCTGATAAGTGGACTGCATATAAAGTATTGCGTGTTGGTTACTTTTGGCCTTCCTTGTTTAAGGATGCCAGAAACTATGTCAAGCATTGTGATAATTGTCAGCGAATGGGCCAACCTAATCAACCAATGAAATGCCTTTATGCCCTCAAGTTATGATTGAGCCATGTGAAAAATGGGCTATTGATTTTATAGGGCCAATAAATCCAACATCATTAAGTAAAAAGCATATGTTGGTTTGTACAGATTTTGTTACTAAATGGGTAGAAGCTAAAGCTGTTTCTTTTGGTACAGAAAAAGTTGTTAATTTTATTTTTACTAAAACCTTTACTAGATTTGGTGTGCCTAGAGAAATTGTTTTTGACAATGGTCTGCAGTTTATTTCTAATATGGTACAGGGTGTGATGGAGCATTACAAGATCCGGCATAGGAAATCCATGCCATATCACCCACAAGAAAATGGCCAGGTGGAATCTACAAACAAAGTGATCGAGTCCATTCTTACAAAGATAGTCAATATGCATCAAAAAGACTGGGCTGAAAGATTACCAAAAGCTTTGTGGGCATACAGAACCACTTGGAGAAATAGCACAGGACATACACCATATGAGCTGGTATATGGCAAACAAGTTTTGTTACCAATTGAATTCCAGATTAAAACTTTCAGGACTGCAGTTCAGTTAGGATTAGATCTCTCTGAGGCACAACAACAATGTCTTGTCCAATTAAATGAGTTAGATGAGTTTCAAATGGATGTTCTTCAGCAAAACTATTAAACACACACATGGTAGAAAGAGTATGACAGATAAAACATGAGAGTACATTTTTTAATAACAAATGATATACATTTATAGTACATGGTGTGACCATTGGGTTCCACATCCCAAGGTCTCTTGGACTTCCTTAGTCTATTCCACTTCCACACTAACCCATAGAGGATTAGGTGTCCAACATTCCCCCCCTTAATCCGAATGGTTATATATGAGTCCAAGAAGAGAGTTGTAATAAAAAATGTGCAAAAATGCATGGCAACACTAGGCTGAATGTGCTCTCTAAAATGTCGTTATAAAGGGTGGTGGTTTAAGGATGACCACCAACACTGAAATGCTAGTGCAGTTCCTGGAACTCTTCCAATTCTGCCATGAAGCTCAAGTCTTCTGCTAGAGGAAGTGTTCCTAATTTTTTGAAGAGGGAAACCTTGAGCCATGAAAGGGGGGTCTCACCCCGCATAAAAGGGAGAATCTCAACCTGAAAAGGGAGGTCTCAACCTGTGATGGTTTAAGGATTACCACCAACTTTGGAATGCTTAATGCAATTCCTAGAACTCTTCCAAAACTGGCAAGAAGATGAAGTCTTCTGCTAGAGGAAGTGTCCCCAATTCTATTACTGGAACTCTTCCGAAACTAACAAGAAGCTGAAGTCTTCTGCTAGAGGAACTGTCCCAAATTACCAACTAAAGGCATGCTCAGGGGCATCTTTGTCTCTGGCAAAAACTCTGAAACTAGTGTGGTAGGTTGTGGCTCAGGCTTGCTTGATGTGACTTTGAAGCTTGTAGATGACCATCATTTCCCCCTATGAGATACAAGGTGAGATGATGGAGAAAAATAAACTGCAAGACTGTTCAATACTCTTGAACAAGTTCTCACATGTGATTGAAATATCTTCTTGGCTGTTGATGACCATTTTCAAGAAGCGATCCATCCAAGATGAATCTTTGTTCTTGCAAGAGGTTTGTTTCTGAACCATCTGTTTGAAGAATCACGAGTTTTATGACAATGATTACATGGATGAAGATCAAAATAGTGATCTTTCAGATGGCCAACTTAGTCACACTCTTGGTATTTCACAACCTGTTGTTGTTGCTATTGTTGTGGAATAGGGGCAGTATTTGGAATAGCTGAAGGTGAACTGTCATGAAGAAAAGGTGAAGATGAACCATCCTCCAAAAATCTAGCACTTTGAAATTGGATTGGTTTGGAGTAGTTTGGAATATGAAAGGACATGTCCTTGTCATATCGAAGACCACTTCTGTGCTTGTTATGGACAATCTCTTCCCATGTTCTAATAATGGGCTTGGGAAGTGCAAGTTGAACTTTTGCATCTGCATGTAACCTTGCTGCTTTATTGGGTACTAAATATAAATGAACTGTAACATTATTGACTTGCTACTGATGAGTTTTTGTCTCAATGTTCTGAACAGAAACATGTTCGGAATGATAACCCCATTGTTGTAATTCTACTTGTTGTAGCTAGGATTCAAGCTGCAAAAAATCAATCTTCTCTTGTGTAGGTTGTATACAAGTCTCAATTTCTAAGAGAGAGCCTTTGCTGATTTTGAATGTGTCATTAGAAGTAGATTGTATTAGAGTTTTAAAGAACTCTAACACTTCACCAATTTGAGTCATTTTCTCCAATATCAAACTTAGACTTCAAAATTTGTTCACAACTATGAACCAATGCCACTGCAAGGTATTCTCTTTAGCCCCAAAATAAAATTTGGAAACTTGTCAACTACAAGGGAAGCACTGATTTTTTTTTATTTTTTTTTAACCCTTTTTTTCACCTTTTATTTTCAAGCATAATATAAAATTATGGACAATAATTACAAGCACAATTTCAGGAAAACCTAGAATCTTATATCAATAAATAAACTTTAGCAAATCAGTCCATGTAATAATAATAATATGTAACCCAAGGGAAGTAAATAAATCTATCTTTTACAGAGATAACAACCCTCTTGTTCCATAGGTGTTCACCTCCAGGATATTAGAGAATACTCGGCCCTACTTTAGATGTATATGCAACCAATTATTAAGGAGATTTGACCCATCAACAAGTAAAGGGACTTGACTCCTTGATAGTGATACACTATGCCCACAAAGGACAACTCAAACAATAGCTTGGATGAAGTAAACTTGTGCTCTTTCCCTCTAGTATTGCACTCAACCACTACAGAAGTAATTGTTCCAAAACTCAGATATAGGTGCCTTTCATTTAGATGCAAACTCAACCCTTTTTGGTGTATACTTCAACCCAACAAATGAAGAACTCACCCAACAATATAAATGAATGGAACTCAACCCTCTCCACTAGAAAATTTAGCCCACTAAACCTCAATATCAATAGTGTCAATGCTAGCCTCTTGCACGCCTATTCCAACCGGGCCGAGAAAAGGCTTCTAGTGAAGGAATTTGAGTTGGCACTGGAGGATTCCACCAAGGTCCTTGGGATCAATTCTAGCAATCTCAAAGCCCTCTATAGGAAAGGTTGCGCTCTGGTCGGGTTGAGGCAGTATGCAGTGGCATGTGAATGTTTGGAGAAAGCAAATGAGGCCAACCCTGGCCAGATTGAAATACAAGACACGCTCCACCAAGCCAAGACTCTATACTCCCAGAGCCGGAATGGGAAGTATGATATCTTAGACTACCTACTCGGATGCGGATCTTCTACTCCAGAAGTGGCCGATTTTATTGTCCCCATAGAGATCAAGATGACCAAGGATGGCCGTGGTCGGGGGCTTTATGCCAAACAAGAAATAACTACCGGGCAGCTTTTGCTGGTAAGCAACGCCATTGCAGTAGCTTATGAGAATGACTCGGTTGTGATCAATGTGGACCACCAGGGAAACATTAATCTGCCGTCACAAGAAGATGTTGTTGCTGCCGTTGTCAATGCTGCCAGAAAATCGCAGAGATTGCCCCAACAACTTTATAGTTTAGACCACTACTCTGCGCCTCGGAACCTGGATGTCCCAGCCATTGATCTGTTTAAGACAGAGAGAGAAAAAATGTAGGTAGATGTTAACAGTTTATGGGACATTATAAGCTGGAATTCATTTGGTGGATCCAAACAAACATTTTCCTCAAAATCTAAAATATATGAACCCAAGCCATGTGCGAGAGCTGGGGTTTCAATTGAAATTGTAGGAGATGCATTCTGGAGCTATCTCTGAACGCAAACCTGGAGGCTATAACCCAACAGTTCAAGGAATTGTATGACAAAGAATTGGAGGAAACAAATGTTGCAAGGTCTCTAGAGGGTTTTGACGCGGAACTTCTGGCATGGGAATATTCTTTCAGTAGAGATGATAGATAGAGGAAATACGTGGAGGAATGCCAAAGCACTTGGGTGCAGTTCTGACAGACAAAACTGACATGTAGAGAAAGGTCATTACCTTAAATCGTAGGTATGAGAGATGAGCACTATTAGCCCACACCAATGCAATATTCTCGCCGGGAGCGCCAGAGAGCAGCGCTATTAGATTGTCAGAACCAAGAAGAGTAGCACTTTTATGAAAGGCAACACATAGGCAGAATAGGGAGTTACAAAGTAAAGGGAAGCCAAAGATGGTGCTGGAGAAATGATAGAGGTTTCAGCTAGAATTTAGCTGAGAAAATATTCATGAAATGAAAAAGTGATGGCAGAAATAACCTGCATAGAAAGGCCATAAAAGAAATGGCTCAAAGTGATTATGTAGGGCAAGAATATGCCTGCTCTGATACCATGTTAAACACACACATGGCAAAAAGAGTATGAAAGATAAAACATGACAGTACATTTTTTAATAACAAATGATATACATTTATAGTACATGGTGTGACTGTTAGGTTCCACATCCCAAGGTCTCCTGCACTTCCTTAGTCTATTCCGCTTCCACACTAACCCATAGAGGATTAGGTGTCCAACAAGAACATACTAATTCAGCAACAACGTAAAAGATGGCATGAGAATTTTATTCAAAAAACATAGTTCCAACTAGGTGACTGGGTGCTCCTTTATGATTCTAGATTTAAAATTTTTAAATGGAAGTTCCATACACGATGGATGGGACCTTATGAAGTGATTTGAGTATTTGAAAATGGAGCAGTAGAAGTTAAAAGTATTGATGGACAGAATTCAGTATTCTTGGTAAATGAACACAGGTTAAAGAAGTACTTTCAACCACTTATGAGGAAAGATTTTACACAACAAGTCCAAGAACAATTTGGGACGGTAGTGGAGAACGGTAATACCAACCTTTTTAAAACATGAATTCTTCTTCTTCTTAAAAATAATAACATAATAAAATAATAAAAAAGTAAAGAAAAAAATTATTTTCCTGTAATTATGAAAATCAGTTCGCTGACATGATTGCAGAAGGATCAACTTGAAAACCAGCTTGTTGGTAGGAAGATAAAAAATTTCTAATAAAAAGAAAATTTTTCTTGATCTTTAGATATGCTAGCTACCACCAAGTAGAAGCAAGTTCAGTAGAACCAACCTTTGTATAGTTGGGGTAATTAGCATGGATATTTTTTTATTCAAGTAACACTTAATTTTCGTTGTAGTTATTTTTCTTGCACTAGTGTAGGCAGACCTTCCAGAAAATTTTCTTCCTTTCTTCATATTCCACTTTCATAATATTCCCTCAGTTTTCTTCTTTAATCCCAAAATATTAACCTTCCCACATTCTTCTAAAATTTACCCTGTCCGCTTCGAAGAAATCCCACTTTACCCCTGAATTTTTTTCCCTATCCCACTTCTATTTATTCCCTCTTTTCGTACTTTCTTGGAATCCCTGTAATAGAATTCCTTCCCATTCTAAAAATTCCCCTTTCGCACTTCTTTATTCCCTTACGAATTTATTGCAATATCTTGCACACAAACAGCAAAAGGATATGCTCTGAAGCATTAAGGAAGGGCGAAGCAAATTTCTAGTATAAGTTGAGGAAATCATATGAAAATCCAGCCTATACTTAAATTCTTTGTTTAGATATTATGCTTGCCGTAGTGCAAGTGTGTTGTCCTATGTGATAAGATAAGCAGAAAAGTACCAGTAGAACAGTATGATTTTAAGCGGTGCAAGATCAGTACGAGCATGTGCCTCGTCACATCATAGTACAAGTTATTTTTATATCATATGGAATAAGAAAGTGGTCATTATGGAAAGTTATGAATTCTTTTCATTTCATCGACAAGTATTTATGCTATCATATTAACTAGGAGGAAATTAATTAAAAGTACAAAGTTTTTCTAAGTAGAAATCATGACTTTTTAATGAATGCTAAGTTCCTTTTTTTAATACGAAGAAATGCGAAAATGTGTTAATCGTTGCTTGCATGTAATTACCCCACTCTGCCATAATCTTAAACGTCCTTCACTCATGATTACCCCACTCCGCCATAATCCTAAACGTCCATTCAAATGTAATTGTGACTTTAGCTAACCGTTAAACTACCGCCGCGAGTACCTATTCGGCCAGACCTCCAAGATGTTGTGTATCTATGCCGGATGAAATGATGATATGATGGAAAGGATGGATGAACAGTTAGATTTTTGTTTATGAAGGTTGATTTCCCTGATATTGCATGCAAAATCTTAGAGCTCGACTATTCATAGCCACTAGCAGCAATGCCACCTGTCCGGAATGAACCCCTGTCTCTCAACAAAATTGAGCAGACTGCCGAGTGTCACAATCGTCTTGCACTATTGCGAGACTTGGTTTTTATACAGTTCCTGCAAAAGTTTGACGGGTATGACAAAGAAGTCTCCCTACAGTTTGCAATAAGTTTTTAAAATGGCCGAGTGAAAAGTGGGCCTCTTAAATTCAAAATTACAGAGGAATTCATAGTAGCAACAACGGGCTTGGAAAACAGAGGAGAACAATGGTTCAAGAATCAAAAGTAGGAAAGGAAAAGCTGGTAGTGTTTCATCGTTGATAAAAAGATAGAGGTGGACTGGAAATTAGGAGTTCCATGAAAAGCCCTGCTGGGAGAGTGGCAAGACCTCCTCTTTATTTTGCAGAAGTTTGTGACCTACGAGGGAAGATACACCTGCACCTTGGTGTATCATTTTAGAATTCTCAAACATTTTGAAGCAGGTCGAGACATCCAATGGAGGATGAACTTCCCCTACTTTCTGCTTAAAAGCCTGGAGAAAATGGCTAAAAGTGTACAGGATGGAAGGGCAGACCAGGTCGATACAAGGTTATGCCATCACGACCTTATCAGAAGCTTGGTCCTGAAGCAGGTAGAGAAGAAAGGAATGACATGGGAAGCACTGGTAAAATGGTTGCATGAAGGGACAATCGCTAGAGAAGAGATAAAGGACTCTGCCATTACAAGCAAGGACCCGAGCAAAAGCAAAAAAGGAAGTCCTTCTCGCACTAGTGCGAAAAGGTAGTGGTTGGAAAAATTGACAAAAGAGAATGCCTCATCTTCAGCTAAGGAGACAGCTAGTGCACCCACTAAAGAAACCCCTTCTACACCATCACCATAGGCATAGACCCTCGAGCATGACAACCTATCTATCCTTACATATGCGAAAAATATTGCAGAGGTCAAGGATGATACTCTGCTGGCTGATTTTATCAAAAGGCCCCGGAAGAAGAGTAAAGTCTCTGATGCAGGAAAAGGACCACAGCCCCCACAGGGTGTGGACTCCCCTCCTGCACCAGTACAAGAAGAAGCACCAATGCGAGAGGAGGAATGGGAATAAGAAGTAGAATGTGAGGAAACAGAAGAAGAAGAGATAGGAGGAGAGGAACTAGACGATGAAGAAACAGAAGAAGAAGAAGCGGAGAAAGAAGAACCCGAAGAAGAAAAGGCAGAACCTAAAAAAGAAGAGACGAAACCCAAAGAAGAAAAGGCAGCGGAACCCGAAGAAGAAGAGGCAGAAGCTGAAGAAGAAGAGGCAAAACTGACAGAAGAAGGAGCTGAAGAAAAAGAAGGTGCAGGAGAAGAAGGACTGGATGAAGAGGAACCGAATGGAGAGGAATTGGACGAAGCAGAATCGGAGGAGGAAGACCCACAAAAAGAGGAACCACAGGGAGAAGAGTTTCCTGATGTAACCATGGCAGATATGGAGGTCCCTAAGGAAGTCACAGCCCCTGCTGAAACAGAAGGAGGAAAAGAATTGGTGACTCCAACTGCTTGGGTAGCTAAATTAGAGCTTCAAGTGAAGAACTTGGAACAACTTGTAGTCGAAGCAGAGGAGGAGAAAGAAAAGAGCAGAGGAGAGTTAAAGGTAGATCTCCAGAAAAAGAAAAGCGAGGTCAGAGTTTGGAAATATCGAGTTGCACGATGTTACAAGCGATTGAGAAAGGTGACAAAGAAGTTAAGGAGCATCAGAAAGAAGAAGGTTGAAATAGTGCAGCCTGAGGACAACATGCCAGAGCAGGATTATGTTGTAGTATTTAACGTTTTGGAGTTTTTTTGTAGAAGTAAAGAAGTTTTGTGAGGACACACAACAATTTAAGGATGGGAGGATGTTAATCCCCTAATTTTCTCCCTTTTTGACCATTTTTCCCTTCCTAAATCATAACCATTTACCTCTGTTTTACCTATCTTATACACCCTCATCTTGCACTAGTGCAATAACGATGACACATTTTGCATTAACTTTATATTTTATATTTTTTAACTTAACTTAGCATTTATTAATTATTTATTACGTGATTTCTTGCTTATAATTACTTTTGTAACTTACTGATACCTCCAATGTTATTTGGTAGTTAAAATGATTACGTGACCACTGATCTTAGTGCAGGAGCAGATCTCGCACCAGTGCTAATACCACAAATGCTTGCAGTAGATCTGATTCTCCTTGATCGCCGCCTAGTTTTGTGCCACTTTAGCCATGACGTAGGTTAGATCTGAAGGCAACCGAGCTCCAGTTATGACAGTAAGGCAATCTAGAGGTAGCTGAGATCGGATTTATGAGAAACGAACAATTGGATATTTCTGTGGTCTATTCTATTAAGATGCCTAATTTTCAAGGCCGAAAGATTAATTCTACAATCAGTTATGTAATTAGTTGAACAATATAATTTATTCAATCGGTTATGTAATGATTTAAACGATCGTTTTGGCCTTCGGCCAAGGATCTATATAATGAGAAATGTAAATAGGACGAAATTGTTAATGGTAGATAGAGTTTTATAGAACAGAGATAGAACCAAGAAGGTCATAACAGGCCTGCATTTTGTTATCACCCAAATCTAGGCTGGATATGTAATCACACATGTATTTTCCTTTATGATTTAATAAGAAAGGAACCACCACCTTATGTTTCATGAATCTTATTTTTATGTTTAACAACTGATGAATTGATACAATACTAAGTGGTGTTTCCATTTGAAAGGGAAATGTGTTGGTTGGCTAGGGCCCAACCAACCCAGCACGTTATCCCTATTTTCTCTTCTTGTAATTTATGTTTTATACTGGAAAATGTGATTTAATTTATAGCATCTAAATTCCTGTTTGAGTGAAAGCAGATCTGCAGTGTGAAGTACTTAAATTTCCTTTCCCTACATTTGATTTTGGATTGGCTTTCCCCGCCTGGTCCAAGCAGGATAAATTACCTACACCAGTGCATGATGGTGTGCTATTCACTTTCTGCATGTTTTCTTTGGATTAGTTTTCCCCGCCTGGTCCAAGCATGAGAAATTACCTGCACCAATGCACGTTGTTATGCTATTCACTTTCTGCAAGTTTGTTTTATTTGGTTTCCCACTCGTTTAAGCAGAAGAACTGAACCTGCACCAGTGGAAGTTGGTGTGATGCAGCAAGGCTTTTTTGCTTACTTCTAAAAGCTTTCTTGCTTTCATAAATACTTCATGACATGATAAATTATAAGGATTGTTTCTCTATTTCTGCACTTTGCTAAATTCGGGAGAATTCATCTTTTTGGAATGCAATCTAGTCTCATAACACTTGCGGTAATTAAGTGTTGATTTCAAGAATTAAGGCTAAGTGTGAGAAGCTCTGATCTAGTGCAAGAACTAGTTTCTTGGTATGGGATTTGAGTGCTCTAGACTTGAGAAAGTTCAATCCCTTGTACAAAGAAAAAAACTTTTAGTACAGACATCGTTTTACACCCTCTGCATAAATCTTTGTTCTTGCACTAGTGCAAGAAGACTTCACCAGTGAAAGATATATTCTTGCGAGAAGGAAATCTTTACATAAGAAGGTTTGAAGGGCCCATCTATTGAATACTGGTAAACTGTCTTTGCTAAAGAAAACACACACTCAGTAGTTAATCAATAGTTAGCTAGAGTGATTGCCCCTTTATTTCTAAATCCCTTTTGCAAGTGCATTTTCTCCTGTTCTAGTCCTAGATTATTTTAATGGTTCAAGTTGCCCTTTTTCTCTTTATAGTTTGATTCTACAATCTTTCCTTTAAAGAAAGTAGGAATTGATATTAGAAATATTCATACCATCTCTGGCATTTCCTGTGCTTTGTCTCTAAGTTTACAAATCCCCGGGTTGAAAATTTAAGTGTTGAGGAATTTTCTTAAGTGTAATTCCTGCACTCAACAGTTTCATGATGCCATATGCTGATGAAAGTAAAATTTTGAAATACTATACATAAATATGAAAATGACATAAAAATAAACATCCAATCAAGCACACAAAACCCCACCCACAAGGGCTACTAATTATCAAAGAAAGACGAGGCAAAACAAGCAACTTAAAGACACAAGGAATAGGCCAAAAAGATCTAATTTCAAGGGACTAGGATCTAAAGGTTCTAATCTATTGTAAATGATGCAGACAAACAACAAAAAGAAGAAGTGAAAACTATTCCAAAGGATAGGTGTGATGCTCTAAGACCTAGGATGCTCAAGGAGATCCTAAGGGGGAAAAGGAAAACCCAAACTCTAAAGGGAGAAAAGGTAAAAAAACCTATCCAAGAGATCCCAAAGGTAATGGATTAGTTCTAAAAATTAGTGGCTGAAAATGTTGAAAACCCTAGACTCCTCACTCAATAAATCTATTCCTAACAATATGGAGGTGTACTCTAAACCCTAGGGGGGTATTTCCTACCTCTAGGAGACAAATGAACTGGATCCAGGCCTAAGGGAGACTAAACAACCAAGATTAAGTATGCAAACTAGTCTCCTAGTAGAACTTTTGGCAAATCTATAATAATTTTGAAAAAATCTGGAAAATTTCAAAAACACACGTACTAACCTAGAATTGAGGAAAACATAGGTTTTGAGCCAAAAAGTGTTCTCTGTAACTCACTTATGGGGCTAAAAAGTTCTCTTTGCTCTCAGGAGTCTCGATCGACAAATCTCGCATAGATTTTTCTGTCTCCTGCTCGACTGGTATCTGTGGCCTATGGAAAAGACCAAAAACCCAACAAAATCTAAAAATTTGACAAAATGTGGTTTAATACTATAAGTAGAAATTGAGAGAAAAATATTTGAAGAAAACCATGAAATTTTCTAAAACTTCAGTCACCCAAGAACTTTGTTATTAAACTAGTGGAGTTGCCACTTGTTGGATGACAAATGTGTAACTAAAGACCTAGTGGAGTTGCCATTTCGTATTGTGAAAATTCTTGGAAGGTGTACCAAAAATACTTCACTTAAGTCACTACTGTGAAAATATGCAGTAAACGAAGATATAACCCAAAACAGAAAGTAGAAATATAAAGCAACCATTATAATAATCCATTAGAAAGATAATTTTAAATGAATTAATCTTTTATTAATAACACTTGGTGAAGGGGATCTACATATTGGTCTATAAGTCCCCCTCTATGGGAAGGGTCCTTTGATATCCTTAACGCTTCAAAAAATTTATCTTCTCTCTCAATGTGAAAATGCCAAATAAAAGTGAAGAACTCAAAATGGGAGCTCAAGTAAAATGACGATAATGTTGACAATGATTATGATCATTGTGAATAATGAATGAAAAAACCTCCTTTATATATCAAAATATGGAGTTTATCTTGAAAATGGAGAATAATAAAATATTATTAACAAAATTCTAATTTAACTACTTGGAATACTTTATTATATTTATTGGAGATGGAAAAGGAATTTAAAATTGTTAAATACCTTTATTTAAAAATAATTAACAAATAGAGTGATTTATTAATTATTTCGCGAGAAACAAGAAAGGTGTGAAATCAAAATACTTATTAAATAGTGATTTAACAATTATTCTAATAACAGAAATAAGAAAATTTAAATAAATAATTATTTATTTAAATATTCCTAAGGGATTTAGTGAAATGTGATAAGGAATAATTATTAAATAATGATTTAATAATCATTCCTAGTGAAAATTAAATAAATAATGATTCATCTAATTCTTCTCATGGGGTGTTTTGATTGAAATTAGAAAATAATTTAATAAAAGTGGTTTAGTAAATTGTGTTCCACAATGAGAGTGATTTTACTATAGTACAATTAAATTTACATGGTTTATTTCGATCCACCTAGTCAGAAATGGTGAGGTGATCATTTTTTGGTGATAATAGCTAGGCCTATTGGGTTCTTTAAGACATATTACAACACACGTCATTCGTTCTACTGGAAGGGAAAAAGTAAGGAAATTTAGAAGTACGTCATTGAATGCGACATCTGTCAAAGAAGTAAAAGAGAAAACTTCTCAATTCCTAGATTATTGCACCCCTTACATGTTCCAAATCAGAAATGGGAAGAAATCTCCATGGATTTGATCAACCATTTACCTATGTCTCATGGTAGGGACAAAATATTTGTTGTAGTAGATAGACTCACTAAATATACACACTTTATGGCAATCAACAAAATGGACTCAACAAAGAAAATTGTAGAAGTATTTTGCAAAACCATCTACAAGTTACATAGTCTACCCAAAGTCATCATTAGTGATAGAGATGTAAGGGTTAAGTGAAATTCTTGGAAGGAATTTTGTAACCAAGCCAAAAAAACCCTTAATATGGGTTCATCTTACCATCTGCAAATATATGGTCAAATAGGAATAGTAAATAAGTGTTTAGAAACATACCTATGATGCTTCATACCTAACAAGTAAAGAGAATGGTCACAGTGGTTGCATTTAGCATAATGTTGTTACAATACTACCTATCATACCTTAGCCAAAATGACCCCATTCTAGGCCCTATATGGTTATGAACCCTTCATATGGAAATATTCCGCATTAAGTGACACTAAAGTTAAAGAAGTAAAGAACCATTTGGAAGAAAGTCAAATGATTATCCAAACATTAAAGGAAAACCTCAAAACTACCAAAAATCGAATGAAGCAACAAGCTGGCCAGCACCATTTAGAAGAGAATTTGAAGAAGGATACTGGGTCTTCATAAGACTACAACCTTACAAGCAGTTATTCCTGAAACAACAAGGAAAAAAAAGTTAGCTCCAATGTTCTATGGACATCTATGGACCTTTCGAGATAATCAAGAAAATCAATGATGTAGCTTATGGATTGATACTACCAAATAATTTTCGATTCCGCAATATATTCCATGTTTTGTGCCTCAAAAAGGTATTAGTTCAAAACCAACAAGATCAAACCGAGATACCTGAAGTCAGTGAAGAAAGAAGGATTATCTTAGAACCTGAAGGTACCCTTGCAACCAGAGAAGACATACTTCAATGAAAACTATTAGAGAATACGTGATCAAGTCAAAAAAACTTTGAGAATAATAATCCTCATGGGAAACAAAGAAGTTCTAACAACATTATCCTTCATTACATTTGCTTTGAGGACAAAGAAATTTTTAAGGGTGGGACAATGTTATTAATAAATAATTCATAGAATATGAATAAATAAAATATGAATAAATATAATAATAATAAATAAATAATTAGTTAGTTAATTATGTATTTAAAAATTTTTATATTATTAATTAATGTAAAGTCATTCTAAAAAAACAATACTATTTACCCTCGTGACGAGTCACTACTTATTTACGCATACCGTCCGAGGGAATCTAAGCATCAATCAGTTATTCATTCATTAATAAAAATATTATATTGATAGCGTATATCGGAAGTGATTATAACTTTCAAGTTGGCTTTCTCTCATAACATAAAACCACCTAGTTTGCACGCTTTTTTTTTCCTGCCCTGGTATTGTTCGTGAAAAGTACAACTTGGGGCATTTGTTTAATACATAAGCACCCACGTGTTATACTTTTTAGGCACTAGTGTTGTTTGCAGTCAATGCCCTAGGGATTTTATTTAAATTTACAACACTAGTGCTTTTATAATGTTAGTGCAATGGTGTTATTTTTCCATTAAGCACGCTGCTAAAAAACCATTTGCTAAAACCTCCAGTCGCCCAAATTTTTTTAGTTGTGATGAATTTTTATTATCATCTTTTCTAAAACATTCACTACCGCAAACGTATGTTGTAGCAACAATGTTTCTGACATTTTTTGTCAATTTTATAATGCTAAAAGCCTTTGTTATCACCTCCGCTAGAAGGTATTTTCCTTGTAGAGTTATTACATATTGTGTTATTTATGTCTATTTCAAGTAGTTCATGATATAGTTCTATACATGCTACAACATATTGAATAATTGAGGAACCCCCTTTAAAAATATTATCAGTGTTTCTGTATCTATTATGAATATCTACGACTACATCTACAATAAAAACTAGATTTAAGTATTGTAGTATGTGTGCACACATTCAATTTCGATTCCCTTAGCTCTTGAAAATTCCTAGTTTCTGCAATCCCCATCGATTCCTCATTTGAGACTTCATCCTCTATGCAAGTGGTGCCAAAAGGGCCATTGTCTATTGGGGATTTTGTTTTCCACACTTTGCATATAACCTAGGTTGTATATGTCCAAGTGCCAATAGATACTACGTTAATGGTGGATTAATTAGTATAAAAAATTCACCATTCTTTAATGCAAGTGACTTAGGAATTTATTTACATAATGTTTTTAGTATATACACCTAATAGATGAGTACAAGGATTAGTAGGACTATATTCCATGTCATCATGCAAAACAAAAGTCTTATTGATATATATAAAGTATAATTAATGTAACTAGTGATATATATGGATTACGTGGTCATCAATGATAGAATATAGAAATAAAGTTTTATCCTTGAACTTGATCTTTGAGTTACACCAGAAACTTATATGTCAAACACTTCCACATTAGGGAATAATACCAAATCATCTCATCAAAATGAATAGATGACAAATATAAGGATAATAGGAAACTCATACGAGAGAGGTGAGGTATTTTTCTATGGTTGTTTTAAGGGAAATATCAATAGAGTTGGAGGTAGTTCATTTGGAATCAATCAAAGATAGGCATCTTATTCTTGAGATTCTAGTGCAGCCTCAATGATTTCATTATGTGCTCAAGTAGAAAATAAGAATATAAGCAGTACCTTTGGTAGAGCTCAAGGCTGAACGGGATAAGATTGTCTTCCTAGACCTAAACATATTAACTTAAAATATTCTTAATAGAGGGTTTGTTGAACTAACAAAATATCATACCTTGATAGGATTTCATTTTAGTATCAAGAAAGACCTAGACAACATGAAGGCCAGGCTAAAATTAACTAATCTCATGGTAGGAACCATAAGTGTCCCATAGAACCCAATATTAGGTGGAGCACCAACCCATCGTTATCACCTAGAATTTATTCACTTAGACAAAAAATATAGGTTTACTAAAATACACCACATACAATATGGTTTCCATATTTATAAACCCACTTTTACATCATTTCTCACTAAAATAGCTTCGGGAATCACTTTTCCTAAATTATTTTCATCTCCTATGCATAGAAACCCACTTTTGGCCATTTCCTCTTAAAATTATCCAAAAGGAAAACTAAAAGAAAACAAAGTAAAAAACCTAAAGGTAATGGTTAAATTGGTTTTTCTCAAATAATTTCCTTTTACTGTAATGATCACATTAAATATAACAACTCTTTCACTTATAAACTCAAGAGGTTTCCTCCTTCTTACATATCCCCCATGGAACGTAATGAAGTGTCTCTAAAGTTTGTCTATACTCCAAGTCACCTATTCATCTTTTTGAGATATTTTGTATCACTCAACATCACTCTTAGCCACAAAGGATATGATCCAAGCCAATCCAGACACTAAGAAAACAATAAGAAATCTCCCAAGGAGGAGGCCAAGGAAACCATTCTCTTCAAGGAGCTTTCTCGCAAGTGTTGGATAAATTCTTTACAAGAGAATAATCTTATACACAATTCTATCCAGAAATATTCTATGAATATTTCATTCTTATTTTAATCCTTTGTTCATGCATTATTTTACTATTATTATGTATTTTTTCTCATGAATAATGCAAATATTCAACAGAAATAGAAATATAAAGTTATTTTTTCTACCTTCACTTCTATTATTTATCCATGATTTCGATACAATCACTAGATTAGTTGATTTGGCTAAACCTTCCTACAAATTGTACACAATATATTAACAAATCCATTGGGGATCTAAGCCATCTCATGATCGTCAGGTTTGGTGTGTGGGTGAACCCCATTACTTTTCATCTCCTTTACATTTTCTGAATTTTAAGGGTTATTCTCAATTGTTGTTATTTTCTAGACACTATCCATAAGAAATTGATGCAAGATACCTCTTAGATGTATTGAAGGGCTAAGATCATTGTTATTGAGAGGCTCCTAGCCTATGCTAATGCACTTTTTGGAGATAAAAAATCTGTTGACCAACACACTATTTGGCACTACATTTTTGTTGACTAATGCATATTCTAGTTAAATTATCTACAAGGAAATCACATTTTTCAAGGTTGGTTTCTACAAGTAGCCCTCAAACTCATATTTGAGTTCATACAGTGTGATAACAATTTATTGAGTATTATTTAGGACTTGTAATTTTTTTTAAAGTAGTTATATTGCATGTAAGATATTATCTTTATGTGATTTATAGGATTACGAATCAAACCATATGGTTTTAAGTATGTTTCCCTTAGTTATTTACTTTCAATTTTTACGTTTCTTTTCTACTATAATAGGCTAAAAATAAAAAATTTTAAATGTGGCTAGTTATTAGGAATTTATTCTTCCATAGATGTTATTGGAAGAAAACAATACACCCTTGGCCTAGTGTTTTTCCAAGAAATAAATTTGCATGAAAATGAATTTTCTTTATTTTTGCAGCATTAATTCGTGAAAGGAAAAAGATATTCTAAATTAAAAATGAAAAATTCTTAGTGCAAGGAAAAAAATTCATAAGATAGCTAGTATTTTTTTAAGTTGTTTTCTTGTGATCCACAAAAAGGATTCATCTTGTTGATAAATATATTATCACATTTATTCTTAAATGGGGGAATAAAATTGAGTAAATAGCTTCATATATTCTAGTATCAGTAGGTATAAAAAGGGGTATTTAGTAAAATACAAAATTTATTATCAAAATATATATTAGGAGGTTCAAACAAAAGAAATTTGAGACATATTTCGCAATATATAATGGAATGAAGGGTATTATATAATATCCTATGAAAGCATGTGTTAGGTCACAAGTTCATAAAGTGAGGACCACGACATGAGATAGAGAGTATAGTAGAATGTTTTCATTTTGAAATTTGAATATTTACAAGTACATTATAGTTTTGAAAGTTAACTAAGATTGGCAATATGTCATTTCATTTACTCACTTGACTTTGTTACTTTTTTTATATTAGTTTAGACTAAAATTAATTATTGTTTACTTCCATTTACAATAATATTCATTTGTAGTTTTCCACACAACACATGTACACAACTTCACACCTCAAAGCTTATTCTTGGTTCATTTTGCTAAGATCGTCCTAGAAATTAACCCTCTAATATAAACATATCAAATCTAACTTGGGCACCAAAGTGAACATTGTAGATAGTTAGGGCTTCGGGGATTTCCATCGAAGTAATTCCCCATGGTAATTTCACATTGAATCATAGAGGTAAAAATTATGGAAGTTCCAAAACAGTTTCTAGTGAACACAATCCCATATCATTTAGGATCAAACATTATCTTTTATAGTGCATAATTTCAATGTGTAGGCAGCATGTGTCACTGAGACTGCCAACGATTTCACATTGAAAATCCCAAAGCCAATAAACTCCAATTAGAAGTTAACGTAGCATGATATACATGTAAATGAAGAGGTATCTTAGTGACCATTTTTACTATAAATCCTTTCCCATGTGTCTCTCCCAAGAGGTAGGGCACTTGAGGAAAATTATTCTAGTCCTTTGGAACTTCATCAATTTCTATCTCCTAGTGATAATTATCTCATTCATAACTTCACTCACCCAAAAGGGGATCTTGTCAATCCTTGTTGATACTTGTTTGCAAGGCCCCCATCCATAGCATAGGATGTGTTTGTGCATGATTAGTTTTGTCTTCGAACATAGAGTCATTTTATTTTTATATAATGGAGATAGTATCACACGAATTTATATTAATCTACCCACATCAAACCACTTATTGCACCACCTATGCACAAATTTATTGATTGGTAGATTACACCATTTGATTATTTTCTCCATTTCATTATCCTTGGATTTACATTTTATATCTTAATGTCCATACTAGTATTCAAACCACATAGCTCTTGCTAGGAAGAGATATCATAGGCTATGAGGTATTGGACTCCAATTCCCAACTACATGCATTTTCTCACCTATTTACTAAGTCATGGTTCTTCTCATTATCCCACCTTTTGGTCATAACTCTCCTCCTTTTTGGTCCCTATCACCACTGGGGGGTGTGGGTACATATGCTTCCTCTTCCTCTGTGCATCTCCATCTGACACTACTTCCACCATGGCTATAACTAAGTATTAAAGCCTAAATATAATGTCAATTAACCATTTTTTACTTACATGGATGGTGAAATCTCCCTCATTTGAAGTATTTGATCAATGTTACCATACATCATCATTCTAGGTGGTCAACATTTCCAACTACGTTTCCGTCCATGTGATATACCCAAGTTTGAGGGAAAACATCAAAAGGATACCTTTAACTACAACATATCCTTCCACCCTTGGTGTTCCTCCAATTCCATAATGGAGGATTCTATTTAGTTGAGTTTGTTTCAATCCACTTTTATGGGTGCTACTACCAAATGGTACATAGAATAATTTCATCCAATACCCATATCACAATTGCATCCATACTGAATGTGTTTCTCACCTACTTCCATATTTCATTCTACCTTGATGTAGGGATGCCAATATTAACCAATTTCCACCAAATTAATGCTACTCACATTATGGATCATATACATGAATGGAAAAGGAGACATGCTTGTGAAAATCCCAAATAAATGATAGATTCCTCATGGGTTAGCTCCTAAAATTTCTTCTTCCCCACATTACCAATGATTTTCATTGTGGTGGTGCCTAGATTGAAGAAAGAATCCATTTAAAGGGCATGGTAAGATTATGTTATCTATAGCCAATCATGGTATTTGTATACCATCCTTTCTAATTCCCCTTTCTCTCTACCATGACTTATTTGCACCGGAAGAATCCCATGTGGCCAATAATGTTATAGGATCTATGTCTTATAGTACTCTAGGTTCTCATCTACAAAACCTTGTGGATATAGTAACTCATATGGTGGTGTCAGTACCACCTAGTCTCATCCACTTGAAGATCCAGGATCCATCTCATCATTCATCTCATGTAGGTACAATAACATCCTATGCAACACCATATGCACCTGCAAAGCATATACTACTTCTATGGAGGAAATAATGAATCCATATTATCCCTAGCTTCTCTACCCCACTACTAGTAGACATGGTATCTCTAGTATTGATATTATTATCAACCCCACCATATCAAGGGTGCTCCTAGTAAATTTTTAGATTCTTACTTGCATTCTAATGAGTAGGTTAATTTAGTAGCATGGCATAACTTTCCTTGATGGGTTGGATGCATTATGATTTTTTTGTGTACTTCAGAGGTACTTATGATATACCAAAGCATTGGTCTCACCTACTGAGGAACTACTGAGGCTATTTATGGACAATTAGACATCTTCACACATGCCACACAAAAGATACTTAGGTGCTATCATCTTTGTCATTTTGTGAGCAATTTTTTCTTGCTTGGAGGGTCAGCCATTTTGTGAGCAAATTTTTCTTCCTTGGAGGGTCAGTCATTTTGTGAGCAAAATTTTCTTGCTTGGAGGGTCAATGTCTCTTTTTATACCCATATAAACTATCTAATGTTTTAGACGTAGTGAATTGCTCATTTAGGTGAATTATGGTGAATTGAGATTTGCTTAGAACAAGTGCAACAAGAGGAATAGTTGCAATGCATCATAGTCCGTGGCTCTACTGCTAATTAAGTGGGGTCCGTATGTCACCCGCATTCTTGTCTCTCCACATGCTCGCTCCACACAACTTCCTCTTCACATGCTACCTCCACATAGCTTACTCCTCACATCTTCTTTTGTACACGTTTCTTCCATACACCCTTCCTCTCCATCACTACCTTCACACATACTTCTTCCGCGCATGTTCTAGGGTAGACTTAGCACTACCCCACTGGTGGAGTAGCTATGATACATCCTACCCTTCTTGCCCACCTTACTTGGTTGTGAATAATTGATACAATTAGCATTATTCCATAGTGAAAGCTTCACCACCATCCATGTATGACATTTATTATTAACCTATTAAATGTAAAAAAAATCGTACTTAACCATGAAAGCTTTTCAAATTTTTTTTTTGTGGTTCTTCAAACAAAATTCTCTCATTATAATTTTCCCAATTACAAAAAAAACTATGATAGAAAACCGATCCAAAACCCCAACCCCAACCCCAACACTTCCGAGGTAGCTCAATTCGAATTTGATTGATTTACCTATTCCCCCTAGATGTATAAACACATATGATTCAAGATGGCGTATCTAGCTCCATCACCTCCTACCGTTAATAACACGTATCCACCTATAGTTCGCATTGATGCTTTGGTTTTTAATGCTAGTACAGACACATACGGTTTAGGGAGGTCTATTCCATTGTCATCTCCGGATATCACTCCATTAAAACTAAAGGATACCCAAGAATCGAAATACATTGATTTACTTGTGCTGGGGAACATCCATACTTTGACCGATAGCTTGGTGAGTCATGAGATAATTACGCACATCAGGTAGCAACATGAAAGGAATCAAATAGAAATGTTTGGGCAGTGGTCGCCCTCGTGGGAGCAATCTATTATAGAAAAAGCAGTTTTAGGTGATCCCCATATGGTCTACCCAATGCCAATGACAAGCGTTTCTACGAGATGACGTCCGGGTGCAACTTGCAAGTCCTCAGCAGCTTTGTCAGACAACTATTATACTAATAGAAATCGTTGAGTATAACAAGTAGTCCATGACCTAAGTCAACTCGTCACCATGGAAAGACTTCTAGATATTTTCTGCAAATGTAGCCGAAGTTGTTTAAGTGTGGAGTCATTGCTGAGTCAAAGCCGAGTTTGATAACTTAGCGCAGTTACTGTAATATCCACTAACCACTACGGTTCATCATATTCTAAGCACAATACTAGTTGCGGTTCTCTATACCAGAGAGATTCGTTTCTCAGATGGCAGTGCGAGGGCTAGCTCTTCGGTTCAGACGGGGCTAACTCACTGGCTCTTCAGATGCTTATGGATCCGGCCGAGATGCCGGCTATAATACGAGTTTTCTATCGGTTGGCTCTCCCAAATAACTTTTAAGTAAACGGGAGGGGTAGCAGAATAGAATGCTATGATATTATTGGGTACAGTAGTAGCATAAGTGTCATTGTTGGGTAGAATAGTAACATAACAATGTCAATGTCAAAGCACTCAACTATTAAATAGCCATTTATAACAGTGTTATTGTTGGGTAGAGTAGTAACATAACAATGTCAATATCAAAGCACTCAACTATTAAATAGCCACTCATAAAATTAGTTTTTTTTAGATTTTAAAATTATACTAAATACCAAAAATAAAAAGCTTTCAACCAAAAAAAATTGTCTCATCAAATCTTTCTTAATCAATGAAAAATTTGAAATAATATTTCCCAAAAATAAAAATAATTTCTTTTTTTTCTATGAAAATACAAATATTAAACATTTTTGAAAAATTTGAAATAATATTTCCCAATTTTTTTTATTTTTTTTTTACTGAAAATACAAATATTAAACATTTATATTAATATATATCTATATATATATATATATATATATATATATACCTTCTTACTATTTTTATCTATATTTCAATATTTATAAATTTATATCTTACTTTTTACATATTTTTCTATTTTTCACCTCGATCACCCTTCTTTTTCTAGCTCATATTTTATATATATATATATATATATATATATATATATATATATATATATATATATATTATCTTACTCTTCATAATTTATTATTTGTCATACCATAATAATTTGTGTAATTTTTTTACTATTATATTTTTAACATCATTATTATTTTTCTTACCATGTTTTTTTTATGTGTTGCTATTACACCACATTTTCTTTCCATTCCATTGATTATTTAGTACATTGCAATACATGAACAAATAATAGAGTAGAATGAAATTAGTTTATATTGATTTTGATATTCAGATTTAAACCTAGTTATTCTTATTTACTATAAGAATTATTTAAATATTTCTAACATCTACATTCATTATAGATTGTAGTGTTCTATATTCAAGAACATGTAATTTGTGTTTTTTTCCCTATGGTTTCTTCTTTCTTCGTCTTTGTAATCTACTCTTCAATAAAGAGGAAAACTGAGACTATAAAATTATTTCTTTTTAATTTCAATTTCTTTAATTATAAGCTCATGTTCAGATACTAAAATCTCTATACAATGTGTCATTTTTCTATATTCTTATATTTTATTGACATAAACACTATTAGTCTAGATTAACCTTTTCACTTCATTATCTTTATTTTTTATTTTTTTATTTTTTCTTGAATTTATATTTTACATTTTTCAACTTTTTGTTAAATATTTTCTAATTCACTCCCTTGGCATTTTTTTGAGTAATTCTATAACTTTATTTTCTTATTTTCTTATATTTTTCACTCATTTACTACTTTTACTTTCATCTTTATATTAGTTATTATTCTTTCACTTTTTATATTATTCTTTATTTTTTTAAGGATGCTTATACTTTGTCTTTTAAAAAAAAAATCTTTGTTACCTTATTATATGTGCTCTTCTTACTTTATTATTTATCCTTTCATGATATTCTATGTATAGCGTTTAATTCTTTTATTTTTTACAGCATTATTATTTTTAATAATGCAACTCTTTTGTTTGTTATTATTACAGTACATTTTCCCCCTCTCTTTTTTATTTTTATTTTGTAAGTTTAATATTTATTACCTTAGAAAATTAAGTAAACTGTGTACAACAGTCAAGCATCATCAATATCTTTGCCACTATGTAGGCGGTCTCAATCCCACACGAAACCATTTATTTTTTACCACCTACCAATAAAGTAATTAGTCCAAAATTCAAAAAGTATATGGCCGGATTCCTATATATCTTTTATTTAAGCGTTGTTTCCCACATAATTTAACATTTTATGTAGAACAAAGTTTAGCTCAACATTATAGCTTAGTCGTTATTATCATGTGCTTTATTACAAAGTTGTGCATTAGATATTATGTGATTAACACCAGCAAGTTATTCACACAACAATTTATTTCTAGTTCAAAAGCTCATTCTTAATTAGTTTATTTATCAATGTCATTTGTTTCAAAGTAACTACACATATATATTTAACATATCCATCATTTACATATCCCCACGGAGGTGTAAGCACAATGTTCAAGCATTAAAAACACAAACACAACCCGAAAATCCACAACTATTACAATAAAAAAAGCATCATGATTCATCAACAGATAAAAAATCATAAGAAGATACTTATCTTTGCTTTTGCAAGGTAAGTAAGTCTAGGACAAGGACTCTCCACCCAACCAAGACAACTACAACCACACTTACTTGTAGCTTCCACCCCTGAGTCATATTCCAAAGTCTAACGCGGATGGTTGCTTAAGAGACATCAATACCAACTGCCAAGTGAAACAAGGACTTCAGAGGATCTCCTTCCTTAGTCCCACCCATTGATTTCCAGTTCTTTTGTTAACAAAGGGAGTTTTGAGGTGCTCTATCTCCCCCAAGTGCTCACATAGTGATTCACCCCCTTATAGGGAGTTCATAATCCATTGTAAAATTACTGTAGTAACCACAAGACTTCAACTAGGTCTTCCCTGTATGTTTCTTCATGATGGCTTCTCCAAAGATGTTACAGGGTTGCAATGTATGTTATCTCAACCCACAGCCTCTAAACGACCCAAGCTGTTATAGGACTCCAAAGATTCCATCCCAACCCACAACCTCCAAGGACCCAAGCTATTACAGGGCTCCACATACCTTGTCTCAACCCATAGCCTCCAGGGACCGAAAGAATGAATCCCCTTCTCTACTCTCTTTTTCTTCGCTTGTCTTATTTGCTGCCTACAAATCACTTTTTTTGGATACTTGAATCCCTTTCCCTATTTGTATGCCTCTAGCTTACCTTCCAATGAATTCATGTTGTTGTCTTTTCCCTTGTTTTACAAGGATTCTTCCTCCCTTGTGCTTGTTTCCTTGGCCTCTTTCTCTACCAACATTTAATGTTGTGACCTTGTTGCCCTACAATGTGCAATCCCTTTCATAAACTTATTGTCCTCCTTTCGTTTTGTGGTTTTTAAAGTAACATTGGTCTGAGTACTTTATCTTGTAGGCCATTTAATTTCATAACCAATCCCTTGAATTCATGCACCAACTGGTCTTTAATGGTTTTCATGCAATTCATGTTTCTTTCTCTGCATAAGAAACCTCAGCATCCCAAGAAAGAAACCTCCTCCCTAGCTTTCGAATCCATATCCCTTTGACTTAGTCCCCCTTCTTAGATTTCACGTATTGCATAAATGTTTATAATGTATTTCATGAGAGGACCATGGGTGGGGCTGTCACAGAGCCCTCCCCCTTGAGGAAGCACTGCCCTTGTTGTTCAATTGTCCATATACACGGAGAAAATATACTAAATAAAGAAACAGCAATGTACTATCTTTGAAGATTTATAGTTACAACTCTTTACAACATTTACCTATATTTACATGTCGCACATTGACAATTGTGTGCCGAATGGCTAACAATTATAAAAGAAATTTTAATCATATTAACCACTTTATGTAGATTTTTACCTGTAGATTAACAAGTTATCTGATATGCTAAAACATAAGACAAGAATCTAGTCTACTCATTAGTGGAAACAAAAATTGGTCGATGAAAACACTACGTAGAAAATAAAAAATTTCAATTGCACATAAGACAATATTTTTTTGGGGAAAAGAACTACTCAAAACCTCGAATATCTATATCGCATTAACCAGAATAGATGAGAAGGAAATAAAATGCTTTTTCAACCTGAAAAATTCCTACACAAGTACAATCTATCTCTCTGCTTCAGAAACTACCTCAAGCCAATACTTAGCTAATTTTGTTGCCTACCAAGCCCCTACTTACTTGCGCAATTGGTGAGAGAATTAGCACATATTTAATTGGGAAGTTCCTCGTCCATAATTGCGTAATCCATCATAGGCCTTCTACCAATTGCATGCACCGTATGTACAACTTGAAAATTATACCATTAATAGTACATTATCCCTAAATTCTAATCTTAACTGGGTCTTTCTCCAAACTGACATGCATGGCTTATTTATGAGTGAGTCTTCAGTAACTAGTGGAGTAGTGAAGTTGCTCCCCACTAGTAGACCTTCTACTAGTTCCTCCAACTATTTGAACTAGTTTAACTAACTATAACTCAATTACACTGAGTTAATTAATTACAACTCAAAAGAACTCAACTTGGACCTCTAAAATTTAGGAATCACTTGACGTGACTCTAGATAGACTTCCAACTCGAATTTATTGAGCCAACTAAGTCAAATTAACTTGGTTAACTATTAAAATTTTCTATGAGAATAGGATTTTGATTTAATTCCTAATTTAATTGAAGGACAAATTAAATTAGGATTTCTTGTTGATATTTTTAACACTCCCTCTCAACAACAAAGGGATTATCTTCTACCCTGACCCTGCCTCTGTGAAACTTGAATTTGTATCTTAACAATACCTTTGTTGAAATATCTGCATCATGCTCCTCTATAAGAAGGTACTGCAACAACATGATTCTCCTCTGCACACAATCTCAAAGATGATAATACTGAATATCAATATGCTTGGATTGATCATGAAAAATGAGATTCTGAGAGAGTTTGATACAATTTTGATTATCACAGTAAATCATTGTTGGATCCATCTATTGACCAGACAAACCAAAATGAATATTCCTCATCTAGATAGCCTCACAAGTTTCTTGAATAAAAGCCATGTACTTTGCTTCTATTCAACTAAGTGAAACTTATCTATGTTTCCTATTGTACAAAGAAAAAATTGTTGACTCAATACTGAAGGTCCCACTTAATGTTCTCTTCCAGTTGGATGGACTCCCTGCCCAATCTGCATTGGTGAAGCCTTGAAGCTTCACTACTTCTGTTCATTTTTAGCAAAGACCATATTGAGTAGTGTCTCTGAGGTATCTCAACACATGTTTGGTTGCATTCCAATATAGCTTGGTCGGCATAACCATTGTTTTACTAAGATGGTTAACTGCATAACACATGTATGGTTGTGTGTTCACCAAATACATGAGTAAACCCATAAGTTGCCTGTAAATAGTAGCCTCCACTACTTCACGGGAAGTAGCATCCTCCTTCCTCCAGTTACCAACAAGAGAAGTATCCATGGTTTTATTAATCTCCAAGTGTAACTTCTTGAGTATCTCATTGGCATAATTTTCGTGAGGGAAAAACAATTCCTCATCACCTTGCCATACTTTTGTTCCCTGAAAGTAGTGCATGATCCCTAGGTCCTTCATTTAAAACTCTCTTGCAAGATCCTCTTTGCAAGATGTGATCATCTTATCATCACCTGTCATAATCAAATCATCGACATATAAAACAATAATCAATAATTTACCTTCAACAACAATATGGTAAAGGTTCGCATCTGCTTCACTTTTGGTGAAGCCCAACTTGGTGAATAGCTATCAATCCCGGTGTGCCAAGCATGGGATGCTTATTTTAGTCTATACAATGCTCGCTTGACTTAGAACACATGCGACTCCCTATTTAAGGTCTCAAATACTTCATCCTAGTCAATATACACCTCTTCCTCATTCATGTCATTGAGGAATATTGTCTTTACATCCATCTGATGTATCTTCCATCCCATCTATGTCGAAAGTGCTAGAATGTATTTGATTGATTAGTACCTTGGAATAAGAGAAAATGTCACATTGTAATCATTCCCCTCCACCTACAAAAACCCTCTGGCCTCAAACTTGGCCTTGTGTTTCTTCACACTAACATCTACTGCTTTCTTTAGCTTGTAAATCCATCTTGAACTCACCAGTGAATTTTTTGCTAGTCTTGGGACCACATCCCTATCATTGTTCCTCAAAATGGAGTCATACTCCTTAACCATGGCATCAACCCAAACTTGTTGCTGCAGTGCTTCCTTAAAAGAGGATGGCTTAGTCTCTATATAGCTGCTCATCAGAGCCATGTATCCTGTGTACCTTTCTAGTGAACTCATATGTCTACGTCATGATGTGGGTGCTCCCACATTCCCTCTAGCATCATGCAATAACCTGTGATCCTGTCTAGTGTGCTTTCTGCCATATTTTTAAGACTCTGCATGAGTGGTGTTAGAAAATTATATATTATAGAGCAATGGAACACATAAAATATATTGCATAAATATAAACAAAGAAAACACATAAAACAAGAGAGACATAGATGTACACAGTTCACCCAATTTGGGCTACTTCCAAGGAGAAGCAGCCAGTCCTTCCTTTGATATTATACAACAAAATGAAGAGATAGAACCTACAGCAGATCGAATGTAATTCCCTTTTCTCTCTCACACAATCTCCTCTCATTTTCCCACTCAGAATACATATCTACATAGATGCAATACAACTCCCTCATATATAGCAATGGATTGCCTTCTAGCAAAAAAACCTAAATTAAACAAAACTTCTACCGTTAGATTTTCACCTATTGAATGACCTAGATTGACTACGAAATTACAACATTTTACAAGGCAATTTTACATCTATTTTTAGCTTCGAGGGTGCCCCCCTAGACCCCCCTAGCGGCACAAATTTGCAGGTGGCATCGCCTCCACATTAAGAAATGGGGTCGAATGTGGCGATACCTCTAAATAAAGAAGATGAACAGGCTCCACAACCAACAATCTCCCACTTGGAGACTGATTATAGAAAGTCCATCGTTGCTTCATTTTCTAGACAATGACTCCACTGTGGACCTGGTTTTTTCTCATCTTCCTCATCATACTTTAAGAACAATTGAAACTAAGAAGAATCTCAGTTTCTCCGTGGTGAAAACTTTTGTTAACATATCTGTAGCATTCTATCTAGTGTGTATCTTTTCTAGCTTCAATTGTACATATTCCAACACTAACCGTATGAAATGGTACTCAAGTTGTATATTTTTAGTCTTGGAATGAAATGCAAAGTTCTTTGCAAGATGTAGCCAAGTCTCATTGTCACTGTATAAACTTCCCAACCCTTGCTTCTAACCCAACTCATCTAGAAACCTTTGTAACCAAATCATTTCTTTACTAGCCCCTGTAGCAGTAACATACTCTGATTCTGTTGTTCAAAGTGCAACAACACTTTGTAGTTTTGAAACCCAACTGACAACTATTCCACCTATAGTGAACACATACCCTTTGGTGCTCCTCCTGTTATCTCTATCACCCACCATATTTCCATCAACATATCCCTGTAGAGCAATGTTTGAACCACCAAAGCATAATGCTTGATTTGTGGTACCTCTCAAATATTTGAGAATCCACTTCATCACATATTACACAACATTTTGTCACTGACCCTGTACTCCCCATTCCTTGATGCTGGAGTACCTCTATAGTGAATCCTGCATGCTTTGCCTTCATGCAAAAACTCCCATTATGTCCCTCTCCATGAGCAGATCATTTCCCCTTTGCACCATTTCCCCACGAACTTCTGTTTTTCCCAGTTTACAAGACTCACACTAATGACATTTTTCTCCCCTACGTTGATGTGTAGAGATTAGAACTACTCCTCGTACTGAATGGAGTGACTGAGCTGTGTTTCAGTCATGTTGATCTTGTTATGGAATTTTTTTAAATTAGAGCTGAAGCTTCCAGCTTTAGAAGCTTCATAATGGGAGTCCGGTAAATGGTCTGGCCGGATGGGGTCGAGGATGACAGTTTGGGCTCCTTTCCCATATAATGATGGAACTACCTCAAGGGATAATTCCTTCTCCCATGAGAAGATGTTGTATCTCCCATCCATATTTCCTATATAAACCTCCCTTCTTGCCAAGCACAAGCTAGTGTAAATGTTAGAGTCATAGTTGATAGTTTTGGCACAGTTATTGATTTGAGTGTTGATACTATTTTGGAGTAGACAAGCAAGCTATTACTAGTTGGAGCTATATAGTTTTGTTGAGGGAGGAGTGTTTCTTGGTTTGGATTGAAGCCTAAAGGGAAGAGCATTTAAACTATTGTTGTTTGACGCCATCATAGAATGCTAGCAGAAGTGAGTGGGAACCCGGTCTTGTCAGAGGAAGACTGCAATGTGAAGACAAATGTTTGTAGTCTCTCTTTGATATTAATATATGCAACTATCAATTGATTTCCTACATGTTTTTTAATATTACATATTCATGGCTTAATGTTTCTTGACATTTTTAGTAGGTTGAATTGCAATTTGTATATAATTATGTTCGTTGTCTATTATCATTTACTTGTTTCACGAGCTTGAAGAAGGAAGTGAGAGATAGCTGGAGTGAGCAAGTGAGGACATCATCAAGCAGGATAAGCAGACCAAGAGGTAGGCCCTCTTGATTGATTCTAACCTAAGGAAATCTTACATAGAATGTATTTGTTGTGGCTAGAGCCATTATCGAGCTAGAGGAATTCGTTCGTGTCCACACTTATAATTTTACTTCACCACAAATTGGCAACTCGGTTGGGGATCCCAATCCTTTTGTTTGTCTTGGATTTCATGATTTTGTGAGAATTATTCTACTTCCACTTTTTCCCTTTGGTTCTATTTCTTTTCTCATGCTTACTAGTTTGAGTCTAAAATTCATAGTAGCATATCTGGTCCCTGTTTCAGTTTTTATTTATTTTTTCCTTGGTTCCCTCAATCAATGCATTTAATTCACTTACAGTCGCACCAATCAGCGCAATTTGCTGAGTAATAGTCACGTCGACCAGCCTCTGGTGCTTGTTGTCTGTTAGGCAGTCACGCTGTTGTCTATAAGTGAAGAGTAGGGTTTTTCACCAATCTTGGCCAGTGTGTTTTTCTCTCATGATTTCGACCCTATAAGATTTTTAGACCATCTTCTCCTTGACTAGAGAGATTCATATAGCTTGGTTTGTGTGTTTGCTTAGCTTAGCCCACCCTCTGATGTGTTAAGTCTGGCCTTGTGTGAAGTTATTTTTTATTTTTTCTTTGAATCCCTCAATCATTGCTATTTTTGGCCAAAAAGTCATGCCGATCAGCAATCAGCACTAGTTGTAGTACTAGTCAGTCATGCGGATCGACGCTACTTTTGGCCCAAAAGTCGCTCTGGTCTCTGAGTTAAGGAAAATCATAATTTCTCCCATTCCAGTCTCAGTGTCTCTTGACCATCAAACTCTCTTCTTCCTCCTAGAAGTGACTAGGATGCTTTGTTTGCTTCATTTTCAATAGAATGAGTGAAAGAGTCTCATTTGTTCTCTTATTTCGAGTGTCTCTTTTCTCTTTCCAAGCATAGATTACATTGCTTGGTTTGTTGATTGAAGAATTTATGTGTTTGTTTTGTTCGATTTAGGGAAGAAGTTGCTTTTAGTTTCATTTATAATGCTCTAGATTTGATTGATGCTTGTTTGTTCAGAATTGTGAAAATTTTCATTTAAAGTGCTTTATGTGAAAGATTCGTTTTTCATTTTATGAAAAGGAGAACATCATTCTAATTTACTTAAGAGAAAATATTGTGTTAGTAGATTATTGAGAAGCTAGAATTGCATCATCATAAGCATTGGAAATGAAATGAAACTCCTTATGTTGTTATAGGAAGATTAAGTGCATTTAGGAGATTTATTAGTGAAAGATTTCATTCTTCAATTGTTGCATTAATTTTTGTGTTCTCTATCTCTCAATTAGTGATAACTTTCATTGGAGACAAAGATCGTTTTTCTCATATAGTTGCATATATGATTTTTCAGATGACAATAGTAGGGCCTTTTAATTGAAATCTAATTCAAGATCAACCGTTAAAATTTATTAAATTAACCTAAGGAAGCATTGAAACTTAATGCTCACATTTAGTGGTCTAGGCTAGAGATGTGTTTTGGAATCTTTAAACCCATTAGTTTTCATTCGCTTCAGCACTAGACAGCGCTAGTACGGACTTGTGCTCCCCATACTATCGTGTATATAAAGGGAGACCCCACTAGGTTTTTTATCCTTTATCCATTAGAAGTTGAGTCTGTCCCCTTGTAAATGTGATACACCAAACACAGCATTCGAGGAGATTGTCTGTGCGTACTTCTTGGTTCACCGGGAGGTATTCTGATGTTCATGGTTACCTAGTAATCCTTCGTGCCTAGATTATCCTCATTAGTCATTTTGATCTTTTTGACTCATTAAATTTGAAGAGAACATCGAGCACTTGTCGTTTTGAGCTCATTAATTCCGAAAGCGACTAGAGTCACCTTTCATCATTTTCTCGACTCATAAAATATGAAAAGGAAAAGTTTTGTTTCAGTGTCTTAAAATTAACTACACATGAAATATTCCTAGTTAAAGTTATATTCCTTAGTGTTTGTTTAAAAAATCGATTCTAATGGAAACATTCCCAGAGTCTACCAATCAAGGGTTCTACTCAAATGGGAATCCTGGTCCTTTTCCTTCTTTTGGAAATGCTGGTGCTCCTTATATGGTGACGTTGTCCCTCCCTGGGTAACCATTGGTTTACCTATTTCATTATTTTTGACCTCGGTGGTCCAAAGTGTCTCAACTCCTATCCAAACATCTCCTTCTTTTGAATCACGTCACGATGATTCTAAGGTTGACCACTCGCATTCTTCCCCCACTTCTTCCTCTTCCTCTTCTACTTCACCTGTTGAAAGTTTCAAATGTAGTAACTAGGAGGCTAAGTAGAAGAAGAAGATGAAGAAGAAGAAGTCAGCTAAGCGAGAGGCCAACTGTGCAGCTGTTACTCAAAATGCACCCCCCATCAAAAAACCTTCTTATCCTTCGCGGAAGGTAAAATTCCCTTACAGGCTATGTAATGGTGACCATCTCCTTCGAGATTTTCCTCACATTCCCAGAGTCCTGTAGGTATGGTTTCAAGACCTAAACTGACCATCCCTATCGACCTCTCGAGATCATGGTGATGCTATGCCTTCAGCTAGCGATGCTAAGAAGAAAGGGAAGATTAGATTCCCCTGTAAGTTATGTGAAGGAGAGCATTTTCTTCACCTTTATCCTCTTATGGGTAAAGCTTCCAAAGTTTTGGAAAACCTTGCAGCTCCTCAACCACAACTTCCTATTGGTTATCAAAGGATTTCTTCTGACCCTCCCCCAATTGGTAAAGAGATTGACTTGGATTCATCTCTTTCCGATCCCACTCTTCCTAAGAGTGACTGTCTTATATCTGTTCCTAACCAACGATTTGTCTAAAAGAGTGTCGACTTGGCTCTACCTTCAGTTGCTCGCTCTGTTTTGGGAGAGAGTGGTGATCATACTACTCACGTTTTTCTTGTCTCCTCAGATTCTCATGAATTGAAAACTGTCCCTTCTATCCTAGTTTTTTAGGAGAGTCCTTCTCCTATTCCTATATAGTATAGGGGAAATCATATGATACCCTCACCAAGTAGTTTTTTCATCTCTTCGATTAGGGTCCATTGACTGATTTCTGCCTCCCATCTTACGTGCCTTTCCATATAATATTACTAGCCTGTAATATGGTAGTACCTAGCACTATATTAGATGAATGTGTGTCTATTAGCATCATGTCTTATACTACCTCAAAAGCTTTGGGTTCCCCACAGCATGTGCCTGTCACCAAGAATCTGTTGGATTTTAATGGAGGAACCAGTCAACATTTAGGGATCATTTCAAAGTTCCCTATTACTTTGGGAGGAAATACCATCTATATAGACGTGATGGTAGTCCAAGGTCCTTTAGATTTTAATATTCACTTTGGACGCAACTATGTTTATTTCATGGGAACTCTTGTTTCTTCATTTTCTGTGTTGTTTTTTTTCCACATGAAGGGATAATTGTGACTATTGATCAACTATCATTCATTGGTCACTAGGCACCTCCTTTGAAACCATCATCCCCTATTTGCTCTTGTTTGCAAGAAGTACCTTACCCACCACAAGTCAATTATGTGGCTACCCATTCCGTCTCTGCATCTACTGATGATCACACATATGGTATTGTACATTATGTACTAGGGGCATTGGAACCTGATCTATCTATGGTACCAATTGACATGTATTCCTCCTAGAGTGTGCTTCTTCGATTTAGTGAAGACCCTCGGAGCCATCTTTCCTTATGGGTCGTGAATAGCCATCGGAGCACAGTTCCTTGTCTTGTGTTAAGCTCGTTAAAAAATGAATCACGGAGTCCGAGGATAGTTAGCTCCTGTGTCAACCTCATTAAAAGATAAATGAAGGGTGTGAACATTGTTCCTCGTCTTGTGTCAAGCTCGTTAAAAAATGAAACAAGGGATGAGCATAGTTCCTCGTCTTGTGTCAAGTTCATTTAAAAATGAAACAAGTGTCATGGGGATAGTTCTTGGTCTTGTGACAACCTCATTAAAAAATGAAACAAGGAGTAATGAGCATATTTCCTTGTCTTGTGTCAAGCTTGTTAAAAAATGAAACAAGGGTTTTGATGATAGTTCCTTTACTGTGTCAACCTCATTAGAAAAATGAAACAACTCCCTTTTCCAAATCGAGTCCTTGATTAAGATCTCGTAAAATCCCAGTCGTGTCTTTCTCGGATTTTGAAAGTGAAGATTCATTCAATCCAGCTAGTTGACTAAAATGAAGCTCGGGGGGCATGTACCTCGATTGATTCCTTATGCTAGGGGCATGCAAACTTATAGCAAGAATAGTTTTTCGTTTCAAGCTTGTGTAAATATGAAACCGAGTCCAAGCAGAGTTATCCATGGTTCAAGCTTGTGTAAAAATGAACACATTCCTAATTTACATATCGTGATTGTCGTTTTCATTAGCTAATTTATGCTAGATGAGACTTGGTTGTTTCATTACATTGCCACCATCTCTTTGGCTGATCATATACTTTCACTTGGTTGTTTCTCCTTTCCTGAGGGACCACAACGACGAGTGGATTTTTTAGTTAGCCTTTTGACCATTACATGTTTTGAGTAGTTCCACCATTGTCGGAACCCGTTTCTACCCTTTATACCACTCACTCCTCCAGGACAAGTCACGTTTCAGCTCTTTTCTCGACTCGTTAAACTCATATGAAAATATTGTCAAGTATTTTCTCCCCTTTCAAGTCGTTAAAGAAAATAAAAAAGAGGGGTCCGCTTTCAGCTCTTTTCCGACCCTTTAAAAGTGAAAATATGGTCAAGCCCTTGTTGTTTCAAACTCATTAATTGATGCAAAACATCGTGTGCCTGGTATAAGTTTACCCTTTTTTCAGGCTGGGAGGTAGTATTTACGAAAAAGGTACTCCTTGACTAAGATGGTCAAGCGGTTCTCTCAAGTATTGTTTTCTACCTTTTTGGGCTTGAGAGACACAAATGTGCGAAAAGGGACCATGTGGAGTTTTCTTTTACGTGTCTTTTTCAAACTCTCTAAACATGGAAAAGATACCAAGTTACACCTTTGTTGGACTCATTAAACTATTAAAGGACATCGGATTTGTCACCATGATGAACATGAGCTTCTCCTTCCTAGGGATCGTTAAACTTACTACGTCATATTCATTCGAAGGATGAACTCACAGTGCAAGCATATGATATCCCCTTCAAGCTTGCAATTAGAAAATAATGGGGTACTCGCTAGAAATGGCGGGGGAAAATTTGGAAATCTATCAATCGTGTCAGTAGCCCACTCTTCAACATGACACTCTTTGCTTCGTGTCGGGTTGGGAAATCCTCCTTGTATTGTTGACCTTCCTGGGTTTGGGCCGTTCATTTTTGCCTTCTGTATGATCCCTGCCACATCATCATGACCACCGATCCTATGGATCCAAAAGCTGCCAAACTTCTAGTTATGTCGCTGATATGTTCAAGAGTTGTCTTTCTATAGTTACACTTACCCCTGATTCTCTGTATCATCCAAAATCATTTTGCATCCTCTCATCTCACATCAATGATGTGGGATTCATTATGGCCCTCCTTCATGATGGTCACTTTCCATCGAGTTCAGCTCATTATCCGAGAAGTTAACCGAGATACTCGCTTCCAGTACCTTATAGCTTGCATGCCCTAATGGAAATTTCTTCGCACTCAATGACAAGTTCACATCATTGGCTTTTGATCGAGTGATTTCACCGGTGTTCAACTTCAGTTCCTGTATTCATATTCCATGAATTGTGTTGATAGTACCTTGAGGGCCATCACCATTATTGGTGGGTTTCTCTCGCGCTCATTAACAGTTTACATCATTGACTAGTAATCAAGTGAATTTCTATCATGTTCGACATCAACACATCCATTAACATGATAGGATTTGTATTTTAATCGGGTCGTGTTCGAGCGTAAGGCCCTGGACTTGGATCACAAAATGTCTAGGTTGCGAAGTGGTGTGACATGATTGTGATGATATGCATGTCTCTTTTAGATGGCTAACTGCGACCAGACCATGAGTTATCATATGTGATCCTTCTTATTATTGGATGGCTGTGACCATACCTTGGTTTTATTATGATCCTCTTTGACGGATGGTTGTGCCCATACCTGGATCTGTTTACATGATCATTCTCTCGATGGTTGCATCCATGACATGATTCATGTATCATTTGATAGAGATCTCAGTTTATGTATATGTATCTGTACTTGCTTGCAGGTTTTCTAATGGCAGATTGGTTCCCCGCACTGGTTTATAAAGCATTTCATCTCTCACTCTCTCTCGACCTTCACAATTTAGGGGGTATCTCTTACACAACATTTTTTCATTGTCCCTGTACTCCCCATTCCTTGATCTTGGAAGACCCCTACAGTGATCCTTGCATGCTTCTCATTCATGGAGAGGCTCCCATTATGTCTCTCTTAATGAGCATACCATTTCCTTTTTGCACCATTTCCCCTGAAACTTCTATTTTTCCCAGTTTACAAGACTGACGCTAATGACTTTTGTCTCCCCCACGCTAATGTGAAGAGATAAGTGCTACTCCTCACACTAACCAGAGAGACTAAGCTATGATTCAGTCGCGACAGTCATGTTATGGATTTTTTTTTAAATTAGAGCTGAAGCTTCCAGCTCTAGAAGCTTTGTAATAGGAGTCTTGTAAATGGTTTGGCTGGATGGGGTCGAGGATGACAGTTTGGGCTCCTTTCCACTATAATGATGGAACTACCTCAAGGGATAAGTCCTTCTCCCATGAGAAAAGGATCTATCTCCCATACATATTTCCTATATAAACCTCTGTTCTTCCCAAGCACAAGCTAGTGTGAATGTTATAGTTAGAGTAGATAGTTTTGGTGGAGTTATTGCTTTGAGTTTTGATATTATTTTGGGGTAGAAAATAAAGTTATTACTAGTTGTAGCTATCTAGTTGTGTTGAGGGAGAAATTTGTTTTGGTTTGGATTAAAGGTTAAAGAGAAGAGCCTTTAAACTATTGTTGTTTGAAGCCATCATGGAATGTTAGCAGAAGTGTGTAGGGACCTAGTCTTGTCAGAGAGAGATTATAGCATCAAGACAAATGGTTGTAATCTCTCTTTGATATTAATATATCCAACTATCGATTTATTTCCTACATGTTTTGTAATATTATATATTCATGGCTTAATTTTCCTTGACTTGTTATGTAGGTTGAATTGAAATCTGTCTATTATTATGTTTGTTTTTTGTTGTCCTTTACTTGTTTCAGGAGCTTGAAGAAGGAAGCGAGAGATGGTTGGAGTGAGCAAGTGAGGACATCATAAAGCAGGATAAGTGGACCAAGAGGTAGGCCCCCTTGATTGATTCTAACCTAAGTAATGTTCCATAAAATGTATCTGTTATGACTAGACCCATTATCAGGCTAGAGGAATTCATTCATGTCTGCACTTATAATTTTACTTCACCACATCACCATCCAATGTTCTTTTCCTAGAATGTTCATGTAAATGCTTACAACTTCCACTGAATGTGCAATATCAAGCCTTGTGTAGACAATTTCATACATTAAGCTTCCAACTGCTGATGCATATGGAAATTTAGACATATAATACATTTCTTCCTGAGTCTTGGGACAAATCTCCTTACTTAGTTTGAAATGGCTAACCAAAGGTATACTAAATGGTTTTTTATTCTGCATACTAAATCTTTTCAACACCTTTTCTATGTACTCTCTCTAATACAATATTAATTTTTTATTCTTCCTATCTCTATTTATTCTCATACCAAGGATTTTTTTTGTGCACCGAAATGCTTCATTGCAAATGAGTTTTCTGAATTTCTTTTGAGAACATTTATTTCTTGAATGTTAGAACCTGCAACAAGCATGTCATCTACATACAATAACAATATAAGCTACCGCTACCTTTGCACCTATTTTTAGCCATATAAGCTCTTCTTCAACCTGCATACTAGTTTCTCCTTCCCTTTTACCTCATATCCTTATGGTTTTTGCATATATATCTCTTCCTCCAAATCCCCATGGAGATAGGTTATCTTTACATCTAACTGCTCAAGATGAAAATCTTCAACTACTATTAGACTTAAAATAGTTTTAATTGAAGTCATTTTAACAATAAGATAAAATATCTCATCAAAGTCTATGCCCTTTTTCTGTGCAAACCCCTTCACAACAAGTCTACATTTATACCTTTTTCTGACTCCATCTTCTTTCTTCAACTTGTAAACCCATTTATTCTGCAATGTTGTTTAACCTGCAAGCAACCTGACCAAGTCCCAAGTTTGTTTATGTGATATGGAGTCCATCTCTTCTTTGATGGCTTGCTCCCACTTCTTCTTGGTTTCTACCTACACTGCTTCTTCATAACTTCCTAGTTCACCAAAATCAGTCAACAATACATAATGTAATGAAGGAGAGTATCGTTCAGGGGGTCTACTTATGCTTGTAGATCTTTGAAAATCACTTTCAAGTTTTTGAGGTTCTTGTTGCTATTGTGGTTGTTGTTGTTGTTCTAGCTATTGATCATTATGATTTTCATCCACCTTCATTGTTTTTGCGATCTCATCAAGCACTGTGTATTCTCTATTTTATTTTCCCTATTTCTTTTCCTGCATCTGATCCTAATACAAAATCTTTTCATTGATATGACATCTCTACTCCTAATGAGTTTGTGTTTTTCATAATCTTAAAAGTGATAACCAAAATCATTAACACCATATCAAATAAAATTACATTTCTTTGATTTTTCCTCAAACTTTTTTCTATTTTCTTTATTAAAGGAAAAAGGCTTCACAACCAAAAGTCTTTAAAAATGTGTAGTTTACCTTTTTATCTATCCATGCCTCCTATGGAATACCACCATCTAAGGAACTTGAAGACCCTATATTTATTAGATAAACAACATTATCCATGCCATCTGCCCAAAATTGTAAAGGCACTCCTGCATGCAATCTCATTCACCTTGCACGCTCCATGATTGTCCTCTTCATCCTTTCTAGCACACCATTTTCTTATGGTCTTCCTGGAACTATCTTCTCGTTGCGAATTCCATTCTCTGAACAATACCTATAAAACTCTTTGATACAATATTCACCTCCATTGTCTGATCTAAGACACTTCAACCATTTTCCTGTCTCATTTTCAACCAAATCTTTCGATTTCTTGAATGTATCAAATACATCAAATTTATTACAAATACAATAAATCCAGGTTGTTCTAGTTTCATCATTAATAAAAGTAACATAATCGCAAGAGCCACCAATAGATGATAATTGATCAGGTCCCCATACATATGTATGCACAAGCTCTAATTTTTTTCTCTTCCTTTCTTTCCAAATGCTGAGGAATCTGACTCTCTTCTATTTTCGATAAACACAATTCTCACAGGATTTTAAATCAAGATGCTTCAAACCTGGCAACAAATTTCTTAAGTGAAGAATCTACATCCCCTTCTCACTGATGTGCCCAAGCCTATGATGCCACAATGTCACATCTTCTCCTGTAGAGGTTAAATCATTAACAAAATTAGAAATACCATTGCATAAATACAATATAGTAACCTTTTCTCCTTTTCCTATTATAGGGCTCCTTTAGTAACCTTCCAAATTTTATCTGTAAAAGTTTTTAGACAACCTTCAACTCTAAACTGTCATTTTGAAATCATATTTTTTTTCAAATATGGAACATTCCTTAGCTCTTTCAATATCCATTGATTTCCATTCTATTGTTTTATGAAAATTGTACCCATTCCAATGATTTTATAGGGTGTATCATCACCCAATCGAACTTGTCCAAAATCTTATTGAAAATAATCATGAAAATGTTTCCTATCAAGTGTGGCATGGAATGAAGCCCCTAAATCTACCTCCCAGGCATCAATAATATTTTATAATGAAATAATCAAAGCATCTTGCAACACATCACCTGTCACATTCACTTCATGATAGTTTTCTTGTTCCGTGTCTCCTTCTTTTCCCTTATGACACTTGCAGTATTTCTTCAGATGTCCTTTCATCCCGCATTTCTACCACACTATCCCTAATCTGGACTTAGATCTACCTTTCCTTGACTTACTGCGAAATCCTGGGATCTTCCCTCTTTCCATTTTTCTTCCCCTAGTCTCTGCAGTCAAAGCATTACCCGATGTCTCACCGAAGATTTTCCTTCACATTTACTCACTAAGGATTGCACTGACAACATCATCAAACTTTAAAGTACTAGTTCCAAAGATAGAGTTACTAATGGCCATAACTAAACCATTCAAACTTTCTGATAATGAGCACAAAGATATCACAGCCCTAACTTCATCATCAAAAGTTACCCTGTAGAACTTAACTAACTAGTAACTTTATTGAATTCATTTAAATGATCAACAAAATATCCAACTTCTGACATCGTCATATTAAATAAACACTTCATAATAAATACCTTATTTGAGGCCAAGGGTTTTTCATGTAGTTTGGCCAATGTCGATATTAAACATTCTATTGTCATTTCCTTTTAAATATTAAAGGCTACCGACACTGTTAGGCATATAGCCGCATTCTTCTAAGTTCCTTACTCTCGAGAATATCCCATTCAGTGTCTGTCATACTTGTCAGCTTCTTTGTCTTCCCACTCAATTCTAGGTATAGATCTTTCTGATACAAGTAATATTCCATCTACATCTTCCATAGCTCGTAGTTTTGGCTGTTAAATTTTTGGACCCTAGACCTACCATTTTCCGCCATTTCTCCCACTTGAACCAGGAACCCTTATCTCCTGTGAGTTTATCAGCCAAATAGACCTTCAGCTCTAAAACCAGTTGTTAGAAACTTATATATTATAGAGAAATGGAACACATAAAATATATTCCAGAAATATAAACAAAGAAAATGCATAAAACAAGAGAGACATAGATATATGTGGTTCACCCAATTTGGGCTATGTCCATGTAGAAACAACCAGTCCTTCCTTTTATATTATCCGGCAAAATGACGAGATACAACCTACATCATATCTGCTATAATTCCCTCTTCTCTCTCGCACAATCTCCTCTCACTTTCTCGCCTAGAATACATATCTGCATAACCGTAATACAACTCCCTCATATATAGAGAACGGTTTCCTTCTAGGTCAAAAATCCCTAAATTAAATGTAACTTATACCATCATATTTCAACATAATGAAAAACCAATATTGACTACGAAATTACAACATTTTACAAGGCAATTTTACATCTATTTTTAGCTTCGGGGGCACCACCCCATGGAGCCCCTAGTGGCGGACATTTACAGGCGGTGTTGTTATCACATTAAGAAATGGGGTACAATGCGACAATACCTCTGAATAAAGAATATAAGCAGGCTCCATACCCAACAAGTCGGTGTCTCCACTCCCTACTCCTATGTATGTGTCTGCTCCACATCATACTGAGGTTCCTCCTTAGGAGATAAGAGCTCCTAAACCGTATGTAGTTGAAGCTCCCTCTCAAGGGAACATGTCATGGCCTTTTTTTCATTGAATTTTACGTCTCTACGAACCACTGTCATCCTGTTGGTTAGAAGGTACATATAATAGTTGTGAGGTGCATCATTATACCCCACAAATATGTCCAACTCTGTTGTGGGATCTATCATTTTCCATGCATGTTTGGTAACATGGAAGTAGACTGATGAACCAAAGGTCTTGAAGTGTGCTGCGTCTATTTTCTTCCCTAAAAAAGCCTCTTCTGGTGTACTCATCCTGAGCATTAGATGAGGGCTTTTGTTCTAGAAATAAGCAATGGTGTTATAGGCTTCAATCCACAAGTGTAATGGTAGGCCCTAATCATGAAACATCGCCCACATTGGTCCCACAATACTCATGTTCTTCCTTTCACCCACCCCATTCTGTTGTTGGTTATGAGATGTTAGCAACTATTTTTAGCAACCCTATTGTTCTTATAACCCTGAAAGGAATCTAATCTGGAATGGGATGAATTCCCATTCCCTTTGTTTGCCTTGCACTCTAAGGAAAAAATTTCCTCATCATCATGATTTGATGAGGATATATCTCTAGTGTTCCGCTGAATATCTTCCCATACCAAGTTAGACCACAGTCGCTCCCACTCTGGTAGCTTCTCCCTCTAATTACCTATGTCCTTGAAATTTCTCCAGCTCTTGGGATTTCCTAGAAGTGCTCGGCTCGCCAGATCATCCTTGGCAATAGTAATCTCGACACTTGCAAACTCATGTCAACATTGGGTGAAATTGGTCAAGTACTTTGGAATAGAGTCACCCTTCTCCATCTTTAACTTTATGAGTTTGTACTTTAGTTCCAGCTTCTTGTGTTAACCATTATTTTGAAATAGGCCTGTCAATCCCTTCCAAACTACAAATGGAGTTTCCTTACTGTGGACATTTGAGACAATGTGATATTGAACTCTTTATAGGATAATCCTTCTTGCTTTTTCAACACACTTTCTCCATTTAGCCAAATCATTATCATTAGATATCAAAGGCTTCAAAATATCATGATCTATGAATCCCTTGAGCCCATTGTCTTCTAACACTGCTTCCATCTTGTTCTTCCAAGCTATGTAATTCAAGCTTCCCTCTAGGGCATACCGAAGTCTCAAATAGTAGAATGACATATTGCTAACTCTGAGGTATGAACTTTCAAATTCTATTCCACCCACACAACAAACTTGAATTCTCATCTTCTATAACGTCTTCATATCTAATACCATGTGGATTTTTACTTGGATATTCCACAACTTCTGTGATATGCTAAAAAATAAGACAATAATCTACTCTACGCACGAGCAGAAACAAAAATTAATCGATGAGAACACTAAGCAGTGAACCAAGAATTTCAATCTCACATAACATAATATTTTTATGGGGAAATCAAATGCTCAAAACCCTAACTATCTATATTGCATTAACCAGAAGATCTGAGAAGAAAATATAATTCTTGTTCAACTCAAACAATTACTACACAAGTACAATCTATCTCTCTACTTCACAAAACTGCTTAAGCAAACACTTAGCCAATTATGTTGACTACCAAGCCCCTACTTCCTTGCGTAATTCCTCAGAGAACTAACCCATATTTAATTGGGAAATTCCTCATCCATAACTACCCAATCCATCGTAGGCCTTCTACTGATTTCATGCACCATCTATACAACTTGGAAAATTATACAACTGATAGTACTATATCCCTGAACCCCAATCTCAACTAGGTATTTCTCTGAACTAACATTCATGCATTATTTATTAATGAATCTTCAATTAATTGGTGGAGCAATGAAGTTGTACTAAAGCTACTCCCCACTAGTAGACCTCCTACTAGTTCCTCCAATTGTCTCAACTAGTTTAGATGACTGTAACTCAGTTAGACTGAGTTCATTAATTACAAATCAAAAGACCTCAATATCTGGACCCCTAAAATATACGAACCACTCTACCCTAAAATTCTGGAATCAATCTATATGGCTCTATATAAACTTTCAATTCGAATTTACTGATCCAACTATGTCAAATTAACTTAGTTAACTATTACAAGTTTCTATGACATAATTTCGATTTAATTCCTAATTTAATTCATAGACGAACTAAATTAGGATTTATTGTTGCTATTTTAAACAATTTTAGTGGCTCTTTGCAATTTCCTGGTGCTTTTGCTGCACCAACTTTGGCTTAGATCCTTTCCATTGTTCCAGAGGGTAGTATGCCTCCAATATCCAACGTTATCTTTCTTTCGACAGTTGTTCCATAAAAGAATATTTCTCGACTCATTTCTTCCGGATATAACTCCAATGTGCTTCTGATTCCAATCAGTGCTGGTCATGACCAAGAAACCCAAATTTTATATTTCAACATTCCCTTATCAGTCCCTCGAGCAATCTAGTTACCCCGCTCTCCATGTAGTCAATCACCTTCCAATTTCGTGGATCCCTTTCTCTACTTCTCAATCTCGCGGGTGATCCATCCCTTGGTAAGGCTTCCTCACACTGGAAGAGTATAAAACAAATGTTTTCTAGCCTTATTACAATTATAAGGGTCATAACATGCTTCATGGAAATCAATTTACATTATTTGTATTATTGTATCAAAATGGCCCCATCCTTCAAATCTTTAATCTATGTGCCATTGCACATTCGATATCTTTCAACTGCAACTATTTATCTTGTAGCCAAGTTCATCCACCAAACTGGGGAATTTCATTTTTTCCGGCATCATATCACATATGCCTCCATAAATTCCATCATTAAGGAAATGTAATAATTTTAAAGCATACCTCACCAAGAGTTCGTTCATGAAGTGAACTTGGAATTATCCTTTAATTTCTATCATGGAAATCGATGTTAGCTCATAACCCAAACCATCATAGATCAAATGATTTAATTTGGATTCATAAAAGAAAATATCAAAAGTTGTGAAATATTGATACTTATCTTGGTTTTCTTCTTGTTGCTTCCTTTACATAAAATGAATCAATATCCATTTGGGAGAATACCCAATGCCTTCTCTTCACTTTAACCATGTACACACATGAGATTGGTTTCCCATTGGCAAGCATCCAATTCCTTCTCTTCACATTGACCATGTACAGAAACTACATTGTTTGCATGTCAGCAAGCACCCAATGCCTTCTCTTCACTTTGACCATGTACACACACCAGCTTGATTGCCATCCGGCTAGCATCCAGTGCATTCTCTTCATGTTGACCACATACACAAACCCAATTGGTTGTCTATCGGTAAGCATTTAGTGCCTTCTCTTCTCTTCTCTTTGATTTAAAATTTACTAAGTGACTCATTGGCCTCAAAATGAGCAATTAAGCCCAATCACAATCTCACAATTATGGGCACTACCAATCCAGGTAGTATTCTTTTGTCAGGAATATATGTGTGTTTCACATTTGTGTAGGTCTAGGCAAACCCATACCTACCTAAGTGTAGCACTACATAATACAAGGCCCCAAATAGTTCCATGCTTGTATAAACACTTTTACACATGCATAACACACAGGCAAGGATTATCCCATACCTTCCTGTCCTAAACAAAAACACAACACACGGGTCCAAACAATCCCATACCTGTCTAATTTGAACAAATTGAACAATGCACACTTATATACATGGTATGACACAACACACATATAGAAAAATATAGTTTTTCACATTCCCCTACATAACACATGCATATGTACAACAAAAACACATATAGACATAACATATCACAATACACAATATCACTGTAATCCAAAGACCACATTGTCTCTAATGGTATATCACCATGATTCCATTAATTCATAGACCACCTTATATGTCATGGAATATCACCATGTTACCATTAATCCAAAGACCACCTTGTCTCTCATGGCATATCACCATTTTGCCATTAATCCAGGGACCCCTTTGTCTCTCATGGTATATCCTCATTTTGCCATTAATCGAGAGACCACCTTGTCTCCATTCATGTGAACTAGGCCATACTAACTAATTTTTTTCCTATGTTCTTAGTCTTAACATGGGCATGATGTAATAGATATGTTCACATGATTATAATTTAGCACAACTCTCCTTTATGCCTAATAAATTCCTCATCACAGTGGGAATTCTTTTTGTGCCATCCATATCCTTGAATAATTTGTTTTTTTTTAGCAGTCATCCTTTCATTCAATGACTAAATTTTTATAGGCTACTTTAGATCTATGTCCAAAACTCTATGGACGGTTGACAAAAATCAACTCCTCTTCATGTCAATCCATTCTTGATATGGTACATTTCTTCATCTCATTATTTTTCTCATGTTCCACCCTCTTTTGGATTTTCTATCTTGACACATACTTCTACAAACCATCTTCTGGATATGTGGTCTGTATTGTAGAGATAAAGCTAGCTCTAAGGGTCACAACCCCACTTCTTCTATGCATATTTTTCACATTCTTAAGGGCATACCTTATGGACTAAAAATGCTAGGAAATTGCATTAATTAGGGAATTATACTTCTATTCTAATTTCTATAAAACAAATGCTATCCACCCATAGTAAAAACAAAATCTCTTGCCTCCATAAGAGACTCAAACTTGCTCATATGGATTTATAGATTCTAGGAATTTCTTTAACTAAATCCTGACATGAACTTCATATCTCTACAACATTCAAACTAGGGTTACCTTAGTCAATATTATGCTTGTGACTACTTTTGTTTTTGCCCTCAATTCTGGTGTAGGCCCTCCTCAATTTGTGTTGGTATTTATCACAGACCTTGTGACCTAGTAACCAGAACAAGATAGGGTCTCAACCCTCTCTTCTATTTTAGAATGTGATGCGGCCTTCACACAGAGACGCCACTAAAACCACATGCCCATATTCTTGTGGGAAACCTCTCTTGATCTCAATCTTCCAAAAGAGACCAAAAAATATGCCATCCTACCTCCTAGCTCAAACCCATTAAGTTATGTGGCATTCTTGTGAACCCTCACATGGTGATCTTGCTCACGGTGGATGATCATGGCCTCCCTTTAGCAACCCTTAATCGACCCCCTAACTTAAAGTTCTTTAGAACTACATCTCTCATGGCCTCCTTGATCGAATCAAATCATTATCACTTGATATCCTTGCCTTCATCCTAAGGCCTTCTTAAATAGATTTTCCTAGGCCTCCTAGGAACCCTCTACAACTTACGGGTTTTATCAACTTAGACCTTAGGAAATATTAATTTTCCCTTTTAATTTTATTTTATGTTTTAAACCCCTTCGCTAGGGTTCTTTGCCCACAAATCCTTGTGAACAGACATACACAAACCCATCTCACTAGGCTTGTGGAGTACCTCCCACGCTACACAGTTCAACAACATAGTCTAGTTGTAGTAATCATAACTTGATCAAGCTCTTGTAGTCAAGTGAGGACTTTTTTGGGTTCCCAAGTTGCAAATTAAGGGCAGTTGTGAGGGCATGATAGCTCGGGAGAGTCAAGGCATGCCAAGGAACGAAAATTCATGCTAAACACATGCCACATAATGTCAATGCATGCTAAGGACTGTTAAGGAATGTCGGGGCATCTCAAGGAAGAACTAGGTCAAAATGTAAGGAAAGGAACAAATAAGATTGTGTGCCAGGGAGTGTCAATGAACTAAATTGTGCCAAGGATAAAGTGTGTTAGGAGAAGTTCATAATAGAATTTGTAGGATAAGGAGTTTGATAAGGAGTTTGATAAGGAGTTTGACATAGAAGTTTAGACAATGGGAGACTTTTTGCTAGGCACAACATTGTTTTCCTTTTAGCTATTATTTCTATATCATGAATTGTGGCACACTTTGGCTACATGATCATGCTTTAAACTATTCTAGATAATTGCATATTTTACATTGTTGTCTATATGTTTTGGGGAACTTGGATTGTGTAATATTATATCTTATGTGTCTTGTGCATAATCTGGTTCTTACAAACTCTCACCTGATGTTGTATTGTTTATATGTATTGAACATATATGTGAAATATTGCCTGTGTAAGTTATGTTTCTTAGTTGTTTTATGGCCATGGCTAGATGTGATCCTTGTCTTGGTAACTAGTTAAGTGGGAAAAGTTGAGCCTGGATATGAGTGGCATCAGACAAGTTTTAGGTAGTTCTCAGGTGAACAAGGAGAATTCTACTTGTACTCTATGTAATTGGTCAACGTTTTGTGGCTGAAGCAGGGCAATGTCACGTGAATTGCAATATCCAAGGACTTGACTTGGTTCCCAAGTCCTGAAAAAATTTAAGGCTAGTTGTGAGGGCATGAGTGACAAGGCATGGTAGGGAATCATATGACAAGTTAACATGTATCATATAGTGAGAAGGAATGTCAAACATGCTAATTTGTTCCACGTGATAAGGCATGCCAAGATGTGTAAGGGTGTGGCATTGCATGTCACGGACAGTCAAGCAAAAAAAAGGGCGAAAAAAATTAAACTAAAAGGAAATGAACACATAAGAGGGTTAATAAGTAATCAATTTACCTTTTTCAAAGAGGGGCATGTTAGGTAGACCAACACTAGGTTGCAAGTGCCAAGTCTTAGTGTATTCTAAGTCTCAAATATTCCTATGTTGCTTCTCATCTACTTTCCAATAGTTGATCTCAAATAAATTTAATATTAAACATGCCAAAGAATACCAAGGAATCTTAGTGCATGCTAGACATGCTAATTAGACTTTCGAAGTGCAAACACGTGCCAAGTTCCAATGTGTTTCAAGGAGTGTTATTCATGCTATGAAGTGGCAGGGCATGTTAAAGAGTGCTAAGGTGTGCTATAGAGTGCTAATGCATGCTAAGGAGTGTTAGGGAGTACTAGAATAACACAAGGGAGCCTTATGTCAAAATGCATGGAAGTGATTGAGTATGAGGGTGTTCCATGAGGCGTCAATGCATGCTAGTTTCCTTGCCAAGGAGGGAGTGACAAGGTATTTTAAGAATTGGTAAGACATGCTAGGGAGCAACAGTGCATTTCAAGAAGTTACAGAGTGTGTTAGGGAGTTCACATGTGCCAAATATTGCCAAGGAATGCCAAGACATGTCAGGTGCTGAGGCATGCTAGGATGTGTAAGGTTCCAGGGTATTCTAATATGTGTAAAGGAGTGTCCAGGAAACAAAAGAAAGAATCAAGCCAAAATACAAGGAAATGAACAGATAAGAGGGTTAATAAGTTGGGACTTTAACTTTTTCAAAAGGGGCATTCTAGGCACACTAATTGTAGGTTCTAGTACATGCACAGTGCCAATGTGTTTCAAGAGATAATGTATGTAAATTCATGCGAAGGTAATCCAAGGAATGTTAGGGACTATAGGGCATTCCAACACATGTTAGGATAGTTTTATGCTATGATATGGAATGCTAAAATGTTCTTTGGCATCTTGGTCATGGCAATATGTTCTAGGTACAAAGATGTTCCAAGACGTGTGAGGTGCCAAGGAATGTTAGTGTGTGCCAAAGCATGTTAAGGTGTGCCAGTACTATTTAGGAAAGTTAGGTCTCCCTCATTAATAGAATTGACAAAGCTTGAGTATGTATTAAATAATATAGTTCCTACACACACTAGTGGAACTTTATGTAAAGGGGGTTTTCTAGATAATAAACCTACTAAAGATGAATCATGTGTTGACCCATAGGAAAACTATATACTCTCATTACTCGAGGGAAATGATACACACTAATTACGTCTTAACAAATTGGTTGAGTCTTACCACTATTGCCTTAAACACATAATGAAAAATACTCCATAACAATGGTCTTAAATAATTATGTTTTGACAAAAAATATAGTAACAAACACATAGTGTCATAAAAAACTCATTGGAATGATCAATGATAATAAACCTTTTTTTACCGTCACCAAAAATAACATTAGCGAGGGTCAATAAAAGATCACCACTAGAAGTGTCACTAAATAGAGAATTAGTGATGGGAATTTAACAACCCTCACCAAAATTTTCATTTAAAATGGCTTTGGTGACAAACCTTAAAGGATCATCACTATATGCACTTCAAACAACAATTTTTGGAATACCATCACCATATGCGACATCGGTGATGGACCTTAAAGGTCCGTAACAGGCATGACCCTCACCAATGACCTTTTTTTTGTAGTTTATGTTTTCTTCTTGAATGACATTTATAATTCATCCCATTGTTTGATGTTCTATATGTTATTTCCATCTTTCTTCTACTCACCCTCCTATAATGAATTTGACCGAAGAACTCCAAAAATACTTCGTACCTTTCCCCTATAGAAGATCCCTCTTTCTCTTCCTCCTATCACTATAAAATAACCAACTTTATATAAGACTTTATTGTGGAATGGACATGTTTTATCTCCTGCTAGCAAACCTTTAAAACCTATATCCTTCTGAGCACCATACCTAGCATAAGATCTAAGGGATTGAAACATTTGGACAAAGAGAGCCCTCTATGAAGCTGGAAGGTCTAGATTCTAGATTCTAAGTGGTTTGTGGTTATGTTAGGGTTCCTCTCCTTAGCTTGGAGGAATTACAGAGTGCTAACATGATGCATGTAGATCCCATGATATTTGTACGAAGGAACTTTGTCCAACAATCTATTATCATAAATACAAGTATTATAGATGATTTTTTTGAACTTAATTATCATGACTTTAGTTTTGTATGTATATACATACTATCCATATTGGAGTAGAATATTGGAGGATTTTGAGTTGCTTGCTAAGATCATAATGGCCCTTTTTCAAAAGAACAATATTGTCAACACAAATGTGATATCCCTTGGTATTTGGTAATAGTATTGTTTATTTTTGAAATGCTTCGTCTTGACCAAACTATGATTAGCTGGAATGGTATTTCAATAGAATGTGTAAATGAACCATATACAAGTGGTTATGAAATAAGTGAATTTTATTATAAAAAAATTATAATGGAAATTACTTGAATAAGATATTAGAGTAAAGAGAAAAATTCCAATCTCGATCTTAAGTAAGTTTGAGACAAATATTCCATTGGAAACAAATGTTTCCAATATATGAAGCTTTAATGGATAAGATAAGAATATCCATTAAATATTGTTGCTGGAGAAAGATGCTAAATATATGGAAAGATAAAGCACAGTTGGAGATAAATGCAAGATTTAGTAGCAAAATCTTTCCATAAAAGTGGGACGCCACGAAGAGAAAAATCTAATAAAATAAAATGTAGAAATATACTTATTAAGAAGATGAAGGGGTTGTTGAAGCTCAGAGGGATCTTCCTGACAATTGGTGTTGGTTCATGTTTGGGTGGAAAAATGTACTCATACATTTATTCTTCCTCATTTTGGTTAGAGATTTTGTGTGCCTTATTCTGTTGGTATATCTATATATAGATATGTGCAGGAATTAGTGCCTAAAACCTATTGTACTAGAATTATGCTTCTGTATATCTAAGTGTTGAAATGACTCTAGGATAAAGTGATTCCATTTTTAGTTGGTATCATTGTATAGTGACAAAAAGGACTTAGATATTGATCTATAGGTGAAAAGAGAATCGATGATAGTATATGTATCTTAGACTGATAATTGGATTAGGTATGGAAGTAGGAGCAATTAATATGGCTACAAATAATATTTTCCTGATCTTATTGCCGTTATTGTTGAACTATGCATTGACAGATTTATGATTTTCTCTCTATGTATATGAACACTACAAAGGAAAATATCATGGTAACGGAGTCTGGGTGGTTGGAAATGGATTACACTTAGAGATCTAGAGTGCAAAGATCTTCTAGTTCCTTGTTATAAATTCAAGGCAACTTAATCCAGCCAAATTGTTCCCTAAAAGGAAGGGTAAGCACTCGTAGGAAGTTGATGAATAGATTAAAAAGAGACAGAAAATCTCCTATGTAGATAGATAGACACTATAGTATCGAAAATAAATTTTTGTGGGTTAATAAGTGAACAAAATCAAATCACCAATAATGGGAGTAGTGTAGGAAAGTATTTTAATTTTGTAATACACATAATAGGAGGGTGTGTGAAAAAAGAAGATTTTTAGATTATTAAAACACACACAATATGGGAAATGTAGAAGAAATTGAGCACTAATAGTCTTCATGATCATAAATACATTGGTATGGATACACCTGGTGATTTAGCCAGTTTGAACAGAGGTGCATGGACTTATTAGCTGATTTACAAATCGGTAAAACTCATAGCCATGCAATAATTAAGCCAATGAACAAGGGAAAGAAAACACAGACGGGTTTAGTAATTCAGATCATTAAGAAATCACAGTACCGCTTGTTCCAACCTAAGGGATTAAATATACATATATCCACAACTTGACATCAAATAATCTTTCCTGATCCAGTATAGCTAATTGTGAACATATCTTAACCTAGGAAAGAACAAGAAATTACAACCATAAATGTTATTTCCACCAAATAACAACAAAATTTTATTGTAAATCATTCCATGCAACCACAATATCGAAAAAAGGCCTACAAGCTTATCAATCTCTCCATGTAGAGACATGATCAAAACAAGGCCTACAAACTTAAAAATGATTCCATGTAAATGCAGTATCGAAAGAAGGCCTGAAAGTCATTGAAATTATATATATATATATATATATATATATATATATATATATATATATATATATATATATATATATATATATATATATATATATATATTCATATACTTGAAATGTATAGGACTGGTAACAAAATATAACATAGAAATGTCAAGCTATATAGCCATAAGATAACGTCTTGAACATAAATATCAAATTACACACGATCTCTAGTGACTGCATCCTAAAATTTTGGAGACATAATATTCAGTGGAGAGGATATCCATTGAAGTAACATTCAGTAGACCTTGGTATAACTGTGCTAAACCATACTAATCTAGAAAGAAAACAAGAAAAAAAAGACCGAGTAGCACGAACATGATTTCCTCAGTGCCTCTATTGGTTAGGACCAAGTGTGGTATTGGTAACTCATAGGAATAAAAGGCGAGATCCATTGACCTGAGAAACTAGGTGACCTATGAGTCGTTATTGATATCATACTTCTATTGAGCGAGATCTGAAAGAAGCGATCATGAGCGTACCTATGGAAACAAACACATAAACCACTAGTTAGGGCTGAGAATAGTAATAATGTAGCATAGAAAAATGGGGCCTGAGGTTAATAGAAACTAATAATACAAATTTATCTTTTTAATTGCAATGAAGCCTTTTCTCCCTCATGTGCCTACTGCAAAAGGAACAAAAGAAATTAGAAATGGAAATGAGAAACTAAGGATAACGAAACTTGGGAGAATCAATTATAAATCACATATCTATTTAGGAAGAAAATCTGGCACCTGGATAGGTAAGGAGAAATGAATAGTGAAGTCTGGGTCCTGTGACCACAACGGTATTAGCAAAAAAATTCTCTGCAAGGGGCGTAGATGTGTTAACAGGTCACCATAGAATATTTCATGGCATACAAAGGTGCAAGGGATGGAAATGATAAACACGTATCATTATACCTTAAGGAATGAGTGAAGGGTCTAATAAGAACTAGGGAACTTTGAAAATGACCTGGAGGCTAGCATTCCCTATACTAGGCATGTCGAAAGATATCAAAATGAAAAACCCATCCAAAACCCAAAAACCTTTGTTCCTCTAAACTTGGAACTGAGTACGCAAATCTCGAATATTACTCAGACAAAGGAAATCTACAATTAGAGAAACAAAGTATTAGAGAGTAATTAGACATTCTAACATAATTCCAAAGGAAAACAAAAGTCCTGCTTCGTGAATTGCAAAGGGAATCCATAGTCTGGATTACCCGGGCTACTAGCATTTCCATTGTAATATGAAGTGGTGTTTTTGGTATAAAACACATAATGAATTGGAAACAACCTTGTGAGCTCCTCTTCCCTGGTCTTGAAGCTTAGAGCACACATAAGGAGACAAAAAAACTTTAGTGGTGCGAAAAAAGTGAAACCCAAGAAAAACAAAGAGAAGAGGAATAACACTATTGAACTAAACCATTGCTACTTATGTTAGAATAAATTACCTGGTTTTAGGGGAAGTGAGCTTGCTGCCAATGATATAACCATGGTCTGGTTGCAATTCTCCAAGGGGTTAACACCAGAGGTGCAACAAAAGGCCTTACCAAAGAACAAAACCACTCAGTGAGAAAATGGGTTAGTAATGGAACGACTTAGCCAAGCATGAGGGTTCTTCCATGATGCAGGACTTCTGTCAATCTTTACTGAGAGTAACTGGGCATAAGACAACGAAGAGATGAAACTACCAAATTATTAAGGGAAAGGAAGGGATTGATTTCAATTAGGGTTTGATGGAGGAGTGATCACCGTTAGATTTCCCCAATATATCTTAGTCGTGCAGTTAAACCAAGATTCATGTCTCCATGTGAGTTACACATGGCACATATCGAGTTGGAAGAAAGGGATTGGTTCCCCACAGTTGTTGGGCATACCAACCCTTACAACCCTTTTGAATGCATTATCGATTGTAAGTAAGGAGTAATGAGATTTGACTCTAGGGCTGAAACATGAATTCATATATATAACCATATATAAGTTTTAAACCATCTTCAATGTTTCCTGTCAATATCAATGTGTAATAAAATAGAATATGGGAAAGTATATGTGAGGGGGTTGGGGAACCTAAGTCATTGAAGATATAGTCAGGGTAATACTACTAAGTTAAGAACTATTTGGGGAAATAAAAAAAAGGTGGATAAAAGAAAACATATGTAGTCATCATCATTGGAAGGGTGGTGGCTTACTTGATCATACATCATTGTAATTATTTAGCATGAAATAAGAATACATAATCTATCGACAGAGATAGATGAATCTAGTAATAACACAAGAACCAATTATCATGAACTCTATTGCATTTGGTCGTTTAACTAATTTTGGAATGATGTACTTAGAGTATGAGACAATAGAAAATAAATAAAAAAGAATATGATTTTATCATGCCTTAGGAAAGTAGTAGGGAGGGGTTATGACAATTGGTATCGGAGACCTCATGTTCAAAAATTGAGGCTTAATGGAACCACTAGAATAGGAATTCTCTAGTGAAGATAGTTATACTAGGTGAAATGAGTAATAGTTATTTGATCTAACTTGTAGCTATAATATGTTGTATAGGGTATCATGTAAGGCCGACAATGATAAATGGCATATGAACCTCCTCTATCTATAATGATAGGTGGGGGATTATATGTTGAGTTAGGAAATGGAACAAAGCCACCAAACTCCCAACTTCTATATATTAATAGGGTTTTACAACAAGAATTGGGCTACCTTAGGAGAAGAATTGAATGGTTGTTAAAGTCTAGTAAGGAATAGGAGAGAATGATTACACAATTGACAGAGAAGTCTAGTCAGAAAACGATGGAACCTATTATGGAAAAATAAGGGTGAAGGCTCTAAATTTTGGCAAAATAAGGATAGAGAAAAATATACAGTGGGAGTTAAGAGACAAAAACTAGGATATCTTAAGAACTTTAATAAGTATCATCAAAGGAAAAATTTCAATAAGATGACTGGAAATCTGCCAGCACACTCTTAAGTAAGTTTGAAAACTATGGACCTAAATGTTAAGCCAATAATGCAAACAAAGAGAAGGGAACACTGAAATGTTGGGGGTGTGGCGAATCCCATTTGGTAATAGATTGTCCACAAAATCTCATATATGTACAACATATACAAGTTATCCATGAAGCTACTACTATGAATGATCTCACTAGGAATATTCCTAGAATCAGTGCAACCTTGGAAGATAGACAAGTAGAGCATCAATCCACAATGATTGAAATGGAAGGTATTATTTTCAAACAACATGTTTATGTTTTAATAGATCTTGAGGCTAGCTTAAGTTATATTGGACCACATATAGTTGAAAAGTGTAAACTTAAAACTAAAAAATATAAAACTGCTTGGTTGGTACAACTTGCAACTAGTACTAAGAGAAGGGTAGTCAGTCAAGTAAAGCAATGTCATCTTGATTTAAATGGTTACTTGACAACTGTGAATTTGAATGTACTTCCATTAGGATCATATGATGTATTAATAAGTATGGAATGGATAGAAAAATAGAACATCATTATAAACTATTTGACAAAAATAGTGACTTGTGTGAATCCACAGGGGCAAACTCAAACAATTCAGGGTGTACCAAAACCCATATCAGTCAGACAAATTACAATTGTACAAATCAAAATAAGTTCTTAGAAAAGGTGCTAACTATTTATGGTTCAAGTATAAATGGTTGAACAACAAAGTGAGAAACCACATTTAGATACGATGTCAATTGTTAAGGGATATTGATATGTTTTTCCATAATATATTCTGAGATTACCACCTCACACAGACATTGAATTTTCCATTGATTTAGTACTCGGTGCAGCCCCAATGTCTAAAGTGTCATACCAGATGAGTCCATGTGAATTATTGGAACTAAAAATGTAGTTACATGAGTTGTTGGACAAAGCCTATATTAGCCCTAGTGTGTCACTTTGGGGGGCGCTTACGTCTTTTAAAAAAAATAAAGATGGCACATTTAGGATGTGCATTGATTATAGATCTGAATAAGCTAACCATCAAGAATAAGTATCCATCGCCTTGCATTTACAACCTATTTGACCAAGTATGGGGGGAAACCATCTTTTCAAAAATTAACTTAGGAGCATGATATCATCAACTAATGATCAAAAGTGATGATATTCATAAGGTAACCTTTAGGACCCGATATGGTCATTAAGAGTTCCTAGTATTGCGATTCGACTCCAACAAACTTTATGTGCTTGATGAATAACATACTCAACAAATATTTAGAAAATATTGTGTTGGTGTTTATTGGTGATATCCTAGTATATTATAGAAATGAAGAAGAACATAAGAAACAATTAAAATTGGTATTGTAGACTTTAAAGGAAAATCAGTTGTATGCAAAATTCAGTAAATATGAATTTTACAAACTAGAATATAATGCTTGGGTCACGTCATCGCTAAGGAGGGATTAACGATTAATCTAGAAAAGTTTAAAACCATGAGTAATTGTCCCATACCAAAGGATGTGTCCGATGTATGATCATTTATGGGACTAGAAGGGTATTACCACATGTTTGTAGAGGGATTTTACATAATAACATATCATCTCACATCGTTACATGAAAAGCTATAAAATTTGAATGGACTACTGAGTGTCAAACTAGTTTTGAAAAACTATAACAATTACTCACAACGAAGCCCATTCTAAAACTTGCAAATCCCATCAAAGAGTTCATAGTTTGCACTGATGCTTGTATGGAGGGATTAGGGGGAGTTCTACTATAAGATCATTCTTTTATAGCCTATGTTGGTGTCTAGGTATGAACGTTTTATTCACCGTAATCTGACATTAATTCATCAATCTATGTGTGTATCCTTTCAAGGCAACATGCAAGGTGTATGCAGGGGCAAACATGTAATCCGTTCCTACCAAGGGTTCGCGGTTAAGATTCAAAACATGGCTGTAAGGTTAAATTAACTACAGAACTTCAGAAATAATCATAAATAGTAAAGAACTATAACAACAAGCATAAACTAATAAATGACACACACAAAGACACAACACCCGATCAGAAGAGCGGGCCCAGCTCTCTGATCAGGGCTACGTTAGTCAAGGAGAAGATTGGAACAGAAAAATAGGTAATACTTTATTAATCTGTAATAGGTGATTACAATATTGATGGGGGAACCCCCATTTACAGGAACATTCTTTCTTTTATACACAACATAGGAGAATAACATACCTCACTGAAACGTGGTAACTGCATATGTAGAAATATACATCAGTTGGAATGGCACCAACACAAGGCCCAAGAATAGTTCCATGGGATCATGACTCCAACTACGCAGCCTCCTTCAGGCTGGCGGTTACCAAATTTGTTGCGAAATGCGGAAGTGAGGGTTCCTATTCTCCAAGCTGCAGTCAAACATTCAATTCAGTGATTTGAATAGATAAGACTCCCTGACTTTATTTCATTAATTAAAATATTACAATTGGACAAGTAAGGGGTATTTACCTTATAAGTTTAGCATAGAAACGTGGGTAAATAAGTATAAAAAGGGTCAAAAAGGATGATAAAAATGGACAGAAATATAGCCAGATTCGATGCCCAACATCTCCCCCCAAATAGCCTTCTACATGTCCTCATGCAGTCTGCCACGTCTGCAAGTCTAGATTCTGCAGACTGTGGGTTTCATGAAGCTGGGCGAGATCATATTCTAAGGCCATCTCTGTTCTTGGAACTTTAAACCCATCAAAAAGAAGAACTTCCTTCCACCAATATGTTGGAACATCATACAATGGTGTGTAAATTTCTGCAGACAACCAAATAATAGGAAACTGAAACCAGATCCCCATCCACCAGGCCCCACATGTTTGGACACATGCCATATATCTGGGTACTCTGGTGAGCACTCGTACAAAATTTGGTGCCCCAAAAGCTTCCCTGTTCTGGACAGTTGTCGGTGACCTCATCCACCTTCTCTGACAGTAATCAAGGGCCTCTTTTTGAAAACCAATTAACTAATTGACACAAAGATCAAGGAACCATCTTTGTGTCCTCAGCATCCTATCTTTGTTCCCTTGGATTCCCAAAAAGGTGTTGTGCTTAGTGAACATTGTGATTGATCTCTGATGGTCTCCTCTTCCTATAAATTGCTTGCTAACTTGATTGGCATCAAAAGTGTTGAAGGCCTTTTGCCAATGAATCTGATTGAAAGCATAAGAGGTGAGGGCCCTTAAATGAATGTCCCCTACATATTGAGCTGGCTTGAAATCTCCGTCCAAACGCAGTAGATACCCATGAAGGTAAAACTCACACATCAAGTGTTGAGTTGGCATGTCATGATTCTTCATTATCTAGAGGAATTGTACACCATATTCTATCTCATAACTAATCTCGTTCTTGATTCTTTCCATGCAGAATAAAAGAAAATGTTCATGCAAGAATAGAGAATAACAAGAAGTAGGGGGATGACATGCCATCACCTCTTGCACCAGATTACACATTTTCTCCTTATCGGCCTTTAATTTTGCCACTTTCTTCTCCGGCTACTACTTCACATGCCTTAATCTCATGATATCTATGCCCTCCACATAACCAAAGATAGTTGTGGAGGCTCTTTCTTGAGTTCTCCTGATCTCATTTTTATACTGGGGCATAGTAGATTTCCAAGTCTATACTTCAGTCGTGAAGGCATACTCCTGGCCTTCAAACAATATCTCTATTGGGTCTATTTGGGTGGCAGTCAAGGTTGTGACTATCTGGTCCACCTTAGTTCCTGTTTCGACCCCTACGGCCTTCAGCTTCTTAGCTTGCTACATGTATTTCTTTATCCATTTCTGCATTTTGTTCACATGTTTTCTCAATTTCTTAACTTCCATTCTGAGCCACATTGTCTCCTTAAACTGCAGCTGATATCTTTGTTTGATTGGGAGTCTTCATTGTTCGCACAACTCTATCCATTCGTGCTTCACCTGTATTTCCTCCATTTCGGTAGCTGGGGGTAAATCCCCCGAGATAGCTTCTGTTGTGACGACTATCAGTCTTTCCTCTACTACCTGCTTTTCTTCAATTATTTTGCACTTCACTCCCTTCTTGCCTAATTGTCCCATTGGCTCAATCATCGGGACCGCTCGCCTTACTCCCTCTTCTTCGCCAACGATGATTTCTTTTTCATGAACACTATTCCCGACCAGCGATGCCCTGGTGAGATGCTCTCCTGCTAATGTGCCTATTGGAGTCCCTTCCGGTTCCCCAGCCTCAGGAACCTATGTCAAGCTGCGAAGTGCCTGTCACTTGAGTAACATCCTCCCCACATGGTTATGGCCTCTGTGCTAAATTCGAAGCCATAGGAATCGAAAAATCTTCTTCTTCTTTCTACCTAGGGGAACAAGTTACCCTTGCTCCTATTGGAATAAAGGAGAAGAAGGAGAACTAGAACGAACCCTCAACATTTGGCCTCGAAGTCGACGGTAGTTCTTGTGGGTCAACGTCGACCTCACACCCTAGTTAGCCTTGCATTTCCTCCATGGGTCCCCTGGTTTCCTCAGCTCCGGGCCTTCCTTATCCTCGTTCTTCTTCTTCTGTGGGTCCTCTAGTCGGAGTGGTGACGACCTCTTCTCAAATCGATTTACCATCCTCCATCAGCTCCATGGTGAAAAGAGATCCCTCTGGGGTACCCTTGGTCACAATATCAACCAATTCACCCACTCTTGCCTGTTGTGGGTCTACCTCCGTAGTCATCATGCTATCCATTTGCCTTGCTAGTTCCATGGGTGTGGCTGGTTCTTGTGGGATAGCCTCATCTGTAGTGCTAGTGGGAATCTCTTTGTCAATCTTCGTATCTTCCATTGACTCCACAGCTTTGGCTCACTCTTAGGGAGTCGTCTCTTCTTCAAGTTCTTCAGTTTCCATCTCCATCTCTTTCAACTCCTCCTGGTTAGTATACTCATCATCTTCTACATCTTCCTCCATGGCTTCAGGTTCATTTGTCATAGTAGCCATAGCGGCTACTATTTCCTCCTCTGTAGAATCTTGAAACGGTCCCCATGGAATCAAGATCCTTCTGATGGAATTCATTACTAACAGCTGAACCAACCCATGGTAAGTGATGACCGCCAATACCTGTCATGACCCTTGAGTCGAATGTGCCATTAAGTGAAGGATACTTAATAGAAAATAGGGCACATTCATTGAAAAAGCTTCTGCCTTTGGAAATCACAGGTGAGCTAGTAGTGGAGATGGTATCTGAATATGGTGGAGTATCTTCCTTTACAAGCCATATATTTTATGACGAACTTTACGACTCCTCCCCATGGATGTGGCAGTGAAGTTCTCTCATATCCCCGAACCTTCTACATGATACTTTCTCCTACTTGCAAGAAGGCCTCAGGGAATTCTGGAAGGGCCGTCCTCCTCGAAAACCAGTGTTCTCTGACTTACGGGAGCCCACTAACTTCAACAATGATTTCCTCTATCACATGGATTTCTATTCCGTGAACCCGAGAGCCTCCTTCTCCCAAGTTTAATGCAAACTCCACCGTGATTTCTTCATTTGACCCTCTCAACCTGTCAAAATAAATGTCCCAGCCTGCATTCTCAAACACTTGCCACACCTCCCGATTACTCCAAACTCTCATTGTATCCTCAGGTTCATGTCGCACAGATCAGCCACCCAATACTGCAAAGGCAGAATCAAAACGATGAATATAGTTGGCTGGAAATGGAGAGTGATAGGGCTCCAAACTGTTGGAAATTGAAATAATGTCATGGCCGCTTTTGGAGACAACGAATGAAACAGTACTAGTACACTCGAAAATGATGGCAGGTTATGGTTGTACTATTAGATATTTCTGGCATTTAATGCAGCATGTTGGGAGGGTGACTAATATGACTCTACATGTATAGATACACATTCCAACACATAAAGGTATGATTACAGAGTACCGAAATCGTGTGTCATGACTACTTTTTCAAGGTACAACATCATTCATTATGACGGTTTCCCCCCCAACTAAATGATGCCGTCCTCGACATGTTTTAATGTCATTTTTGGATATTTAATTAAATCCATATAATTGATGGAGACGTACCTATGGACCTACCTTAAGGTTCAGTAGCAGCAAAAATATCTAATGGAGTAATAGCACAGTGAGCAACGACAACAGTAAGTAACATGAACAATGAGTAACAGCACACCTAGTAACAGTAATTCCGATATAACAGCACTGGCATAGTAACGATAATGGTGGAGTAATGGTAGTTATGGAGTAATGGCACCAGTGGAGTAACAACAATGTCAGAGTAACGACAGTTGTGGAGTAATAGTAACAGCGGAGTAATAACAGTTGCGGAGTAACAACACTGGCGGAGTAACAGCAGTTGCAGAGTATCGACACCGGCAGAGTAACAGTAGTTGCGAAGTAATAGCGATGGCGGAGTAACAGTAGTTGCAGAGTAATGGCACCAACAGAGTAACAAGAGTAGCGGAGTAATGGCACTTAGTGGAGTAACAACACCGAGTGTTACCTTTCCCCTGGCCATATTTCTTTATTATTTCTGCAAAATACAAACAAGTAATAACTATATATATGTATATTATTATTTATTATATATATATATATATATATATATATATATATATATATATATATATATATATATATATATATATATATATATATATATATATATATATATATATTATTTTTTAATTTTTTTGAATTTATAGTAGAGTGAGAGTGTTCTCTATTCCAATAACCATTAGATCAGATGAATCAGAAAGGTGTTTGACAAAGGCATCTTTAGAGGTTGGATGGTTGTATAGTTTTAGACAGTGCCCATTTACTACGAACAAGCTCTGGTTCTCGTCTATTGTAATTAGTCTGACCATTCCATTGTCGAACACTATGCCTACTTGATATGGTCCCATCTAGCAAGTGCAAAGCTTGCCTTTGAAATCCTTAAATCGGGAGTCATACAGTAACGACCAATCTCCCACATGAAACACCTTAGTTTTGATAAATTTATCGTGCCATTTCATCCTCTACTGTTGAACAGTAGTAGTCCTCTAGACAACTACTGATCCAATCTCGTTTAAGTCATTTAGCTATTCCAGACGATGTTTTTGTGCCTTTGATAGATCTAGGCCTACTTCTAGAGCTGTTCTGAGTGTACTGATTTCAAATTCTATCAGAAACGAGGGGGATTTCCCATAAAATAATTCAAATGGAGAAAACCCAGTTGTATTCCACCATGTTGTTCCGTATGCTCGTAAAGGTTCTGGAAGTTTTTATGCCCAGTCCTGGCAGTGGCTTGCTACTTCCTTTGTCAAGATATTTTCCAATACCTTGTTTGTGCTCTCTACTTCCCATTCACCTGTAGGTGATAGGGAGTTGTCACTCTATGTTTGACCCCATATTTCTGCATCAAATTTCCTATCATATGAGATGTGAACTGTGATCCTCCATCTGATACAATTTCCCTTGGAGTACTGTACCGGGCAAATATTTCTTCAAAAAGGAAGTCTACCACTACTTGCTCTGTTGCTCTCTTGACCGCTCTGGCTTCCACCCATTTAGTCACATAATCGGTGCAGACCAAGATGGAAGCTTTCTAATGAGAAGGTGGGTTAAAGGGTCCAACAAAATCGATGGCCCATTTCTCAAATGGTTCAAGGACTATCTGGGGTCGAAGAGGCATTTCATCTGCTTTCCTAGGTTGACCCATCCACTGACAACTATGTTACCGAGAAATATATTGTCTATGTAGAGCTGCTAGTCCCACTAAGACTAGTATCTATCTTAGAAACAAACAAACTAAAACTACTTTCATTTTCCTTTATGAGAAGTAGATAAGAGGGGAACAAAGGAGACCAACCTCTATCTTGCGCTTGGTTCCTTGCTTGATTCCTCTCCCTTCTAATAGATCTTTGCCACTCGCTTCCTCGTCTACCCGGCTTCAAAGGGCACCTGTGGAATCAAAGTAGCATAACACTATCCAAGAACAGAGATCTACTGTCATAAACAATATAGGACCAGATATATTTTGACCACACAAATGCATATATCATCAATCATACAAGAATATGGAGGAAAACTTGAATAGCTTTATTAATATCAAGAATATCAAAGATGATTACAACCAATTGTTTTGACCCAGCGTCATCCTCTCAGAAAGAAAGCCCTTCGTCACCTCATGAAAAGCTTAGATCACCCAACACTATGATGTTACACCAAGAAACCAGCAGCACTTCCTTAACAGATACAAAATTCCAGCCTCCTGGATCTCTGGGATGAGGGATCCATATATAGATGATTGCAGGGAGGTGAGTCAGCTTCTAAGATTTGATTAATGTCCTCTCTCTAATAGTTCTTGATTCCACTTGGAGATTGATGATCTCTTACTCATCCCTGGGCGAATGCAGAGAGGCAAGTGTCACAGGAGAAGTTTTTGGAAGATTCCATGATCCTCCACCTTGCAAATTGACTCTGCCATTTGTCCACTCTCGCCCATCACAGCCCATAGAAGGGCTTTTCAGTATGCATCACACCTCCCGTGTGCATTTAGGTGGGATGCAGTGCACTTTGACCATGGAACAGGTGAGATGGTCCAGGTTTGACCAGTTCTGAGTAGTTTTTCATCGAGAACTTCTGGGAGATGATGTAATCAATTGACCTTGTTCTTTTAGTTGTTGGAACAACACTTTTAGGGACTTAAGAGCCCTTGGTTTATGGACATATATGATTGGGGTTATAGTGCCCAAAAATTTCTATAACAGTTTCCCCCTAAAGCATGAGGTCGTTAATCTTTTGATGTCGGGTGAAATGCTTTATCATGAGGATCCGAAGTTTTTTCGAGCTGGAAGGAAACCTGTAATAAGATACAATACAATACGTTATCTTCATAATATTTTCATGAACTAGCTGAGGTGGGAATTCCCATGCTCAACTTTACAAATTCATTTTCATGTACATAAGGCAGACAATCGTCTGAGTGCAGACTGATGATCCTGGTAGAGCCATCATCCCTTAGATTGGATGATTATCTGTGCAGTAATGATGTACATTTGATGTCTTTATTCTCCTGAATATATATCGCAGCCCGGATGGATGAAACTAGATCCAGGGTCTTCAATCTCGTTTGACCTTCACTCAAAGTACAAGTCGATCCATGTGAGAGATGTTCTGGAGTCGAACACGGAAAGACATCACCTGATTACCAGCCAGTGATGTAAGTTGTTAACAGGCGCGAGAGGAATCACCGATAATGATGATGACCCTCAAGGTACGACAGTGCAATTCACGTGGTGTGAAAATGGACTTGGTTTCGAACACCACGCAAAATTTTTTGGTCGAAGGCCATTGATGTAAACCTGTCACCAGAAGTGAGAAACTTGCCATTGAGGCATGCAAGCTTCAAAGTACTGAAAGGGTTGTTCCTAGATTGGCTTCCTGGATAATGAGCTGATGTCGAAAAGAAGTGATCCTTCATAGGAGGGCCTTAATAAATCCCACATCTATGACATGGAATGGAGCAAATGACTTTAATGGAGGTGAAAACGATCTGATGATATATGGTTCAGGGTGATGGTCATGAAAAAATGGAGCGTAAATGTATTGCAGTGGATGAGACACAGGTGAATTCTCTTAGTGACTCGGCGACACTGACATGATGGATTGGTAGTGTTAACCCCAAATGTGGATGGTGTGATGGATAAATGGTGATATGACCAGTGAACGGAACAACCCAACCCGACTCGGATGCGGAGTGAAAGTGTCATGTTCAAGAGCAACTTGCTACCAATAAAGTTTCTTCAAGTTTTCTTCCCAATTTTTTCCTAGTCATTGCTGACTAGTACCTCTTATTTTTGTCAAGCTTGAGGAGGATAATATATGCTTGTTCTATAATTTGCGCTTCGGGTAAACACATCGCTATGTTTTAGCGAGCCTAGCGATAGTGAAACTCGTTTTGGTCTGTATGGACAAGTTTGTCGCTATTCAGTTTTAACGAGTTTAACGACAAAGATAACTTGGTCCTTTTAAATTTTAGAGAGTCTGAAAGGGACATAAAGAAAACTCCAACGATACTTTTTCTTCATATAATCCTTTAAGTCCAAGAAATTATAAAATAATATAAAAGGGATGAATTTTCAGTAATTTTAACGAGCCGAACAAAACAAGCGCTCGATCTTTTTGTGTAATAATCCCTCAGGTCCAAAAAGATTAAAATCTAAAGGAGGGATAGCACTCCCGGTTACTTTAACGAGCTGGAGAGGCCAATTACTCAGCAATATTTTCATATTTTACGAGTCAGATGAAAATAGCTTAAAGGAGACTTGTTTTTTGAGGAACGAGTGATAAATTCAGGTAGCGGCTAATTCCAGGCAAGGTTTGGAATTTTCCAATCACGGCAGTGTCACAAGGATGGCTAACAAGATCACTCTTCGCAGTTGTTCCTCAAAAAGGGTAAACAATCAAATGGAGGTGAATGATCAGCCAAAACAGAGTGGATGTGATGATGAGAACATGACCAAGGTTTTAAAGGCTGATGATAATGCATTCACGATGGTTATTTACTGGAAATTGGTTCATTTTTTAATGAATGAGCTTAAACTCTTGGGGAAACATTTGCTCATTTCTTATGTTTAATTCTTAACGAGCTTGAACTCCACATAAAAACTGCTCGATCCAGTCGTATAATAAGGATGTCTCATCTAAGATACCATTTTTATGGAGCTTGCACCTTACACAGCTTTTCCCCGCATCCTTTCTTTATGCAAGTTAGGAAACGACCAATCCTACGAGTTTAAAGGGTTAGAGGACCTAAAAATTTAAAAAATCAATGGTCGCTCTTCGCTTTCATGCCAAAAGGTTTGCATGCCCTCAGGTATAGTGAAGTAGAGTTTCCCAGGTTACCCCTCAATTTGTAGACAGAACATTTGTTTTATCGGGAAAGGCCTACCTTTTACAGGTTACCCCTCAATTTGCAAACAAAACATTTGTTCTATCGGGAAAGGCCTACCTTCTGACAAAGGTATCTTATTCCAGTCTAATCTCATAAACCAGTCATATATCCTTCGCAGAAACCTACCCTATGCCCAAGGTTTTCCTACCAAAACAGACCAGGGTGCATGCCCCCTGGGTTTCAGTCATGTCCTCCCGAATCACTCGCACTCATCAGATGGACAGACTGGGGATTGTTGAGACATTCCTTACGTGAAAAGACCATTCAGGGATGGTATTTGACTATTTTCTATGTGTGAGCTGGGGAATGAAAGTTGGTCTATGAGCTTGACCACTCTTCCTTCATGCAGAAAACACATTACTTTAAAGAGCGAGGAGACAATGGCTCCCATGGAATAAATATAGTCACGTCCAAGGAGTAGATTATAGTCTATGGGTCCTTGGACTACCATTACGTTCATGCGAACGATTTTCATTATCAATGTTATCGGCACATTGGGAAGGATCCCTAAAAATCGACTGGTCCCTTTATCAAAGCCCGTTAGATTTCTCATTGCAGGCAAAAGCGATGGCGAACCAAGTGATTTCCAAGTAGTTGAGGAAAGGATACTCACAGAAGCCCCTTGATCTATGATGGTACCGGCCATGACCATTCTGTATATTTGTGCAATGATTTGAAATGGTACAGTAGCCAGTAAACGGGGTCTGCCTAGTAGATTCCAATCGAAGGAAACAACTAGGTTGCTTGGAGGTGGGACTGAATAGACGGCCGGATATGACTCTGACGAACTTCCTTCCTACGGTAAAGGAAAGGGTAGACTGCCCCCATGTTCATCGGAGTCTGTGTTTACGAAGAGAATTTGAATGGTGTCGTTCTTGTTCTCTTCGGTGACTATATCATCCGAAGATGGACCTTCTGAAGGCAAGACTGGGTCAACTGCCGCCACGACCTTTTAACTTTCATCTGGTGTGAATTTAGATGGTTTATCTTCAATGATAGACGCTTCGACCGACCAAAATGGCGTGTCAGTCAAATTTTCAACTAGCGATGGACTTGGCAAGAGTTTCTTATATCTAGGAGGGAGCCGTAATGGTGAAACCGGACGGTCATCCAAAACTCTTTTAGCCTCATCTAGGAAGGGACAACGGTGGACGACGTGATCACCTTCACACAGTTTACAAGGGAATTTACTTTTCCTTTTCTGTCCCGACGTTTCGCTTTCACTAGTTGACGGTGTACTTTCAACATGATCATCAGAGGTTGTTGACACCGGATTGTGCAAAGGAGGAGACCAGTCCCTTAAGATCCGAGGGATGCAGGGACAATATCGATGATAGTGATCTCCTTTGCAAATGACACATGGAGATTTAGGCTTTGACAGTGCAATGTGTGGATTTTCACTAGATGATGCCTGGTTGCCCATTTTCGCCTTTGGCTCCTTCTTCTTCTTCTCTTTCTTCTCCTTCCCCTTCTTCTCCTTCTTAGTTACTTGATTTTTGGCTTTACCAGCTTCATCAAGTGAAGAGGAAGGAGGAGAGGGAGAATCAGACGAAGTAGAAGGTTGTGGGGTAGCTTTGGTATCGTCTAGTTGCTTACTAGATTACTCAGGAATCACGGTGTTCTGAATGACAGAGGTCGAGAAGAGCCATACAGGCAAGCCGATTGTCAATCCTGGAAGCAACAATGTGGCCATATGGGGTGCACCAACATCTCCCCAAGAGGAGAAAGGACTAGGATTTCCTCCAAGGGAAAATCCTTGGTTGGAGGACTCCATTTTCTCAACCTAAGACCAACATAGGAAAGGTGATGTTTATTCCGATTAAAATAAAATTTATACGCTTTGACACAACTTCTTTTTTCAATTTTTAAGAGCCGAGAAAAAACAAAAGATGACTCTAGTCGCCTTCAATTTTTAATGAGCTTGAAGTGACAAGTGCTCAGATGGACCTTTTCTTTTAAGGAGTTTGAAAAGGAACGAAAGAGACTACTCTAGAAATCTAGATAGAGGGATTACCAAACGAATCGCAAAGCTGCAGAATACTTTTTACAGTACGGCAGTCAATCTTCCCGATTGATGTGTTCAGTGCATTGCAATCGATAGGGCGGCAGACACAGCTTCCTATGGATAAAGGATATAGCCTATTGTGGTCTCCCAATATATACTCGATAGTACGTGGGAGCACAAGTCCGTACTGGCACTTGTCATCTCAAAGTGGAGGAGTCAGCCAACCAGCAATGAAAACAACAGTTACCAGGCTTTACGATGCTGGAATACGTCTCTAGCCTAGACTTATAAATGTTGTGCATTAAGTTCTAAAGCGTTTTTAGATTCATTATATTTATTTTATACCTGATCTTGTTTAAGAAATTTTCCTTTCAGGTTCACCACGTGATGTAGATATACAATTCCTAAAATGCAATCTAAGATGATAAACAATTGTTTAATCTTATTTTTGCAATGAAAATCCTAGCTACTAAAGAAAGAGAGATGATATTCTTTCAACATAGAGCAGAGAGCACACACTATATGCACTGTACTAAATCAAACCAACAAACAGTGTAAATGCAAATGCACATGCATGTATCTGTTTTTAGCCTTCTTAATGTGTGAATGATAAAAAGAAAGCTAAGCACAAATCTAAATTATTTTTCAAAGCGACATTACTAACAAGCTTCTTTTCAAGACAGAATGAAGACAATGACGACACTTTGTGATTTGGAATTGACAACTTGCTTTCGACACTTGAAAAACTACTAATTCAAATCAAATACAAGAGTAATAGTGTAATCGACTATCAAGAACAATCGGATTCTCTTCTATGACTAAAAACGACACTTGCGACACTTCCAAATCAAGAAACGACAATTCACTTACGCTACTTCTTTGTAAAAGAGAACTAAAAATGGCTCACAATACATAAAACATTTACAGTTCTTTGTACAATGGAGGTAGAATAATGGCAAGGAAGGGGGTTTCCAACAGAGGTATACTGACTACAGACAACAAAACTCCTGAATAGAGCTGAAAAGAGTGAAGAAAAACCAAAGTCTGGAGGCAAAATTAGCCTTCTCTGATCATCGCACCTGTTACATAGGGATTCCAGTATGCATCCCACCTACAACACATTGGAAGTGTGATGCATACTAATATCCTTGAAGAGAGGGTGCGATGGTACAGTGTGAGACTTTTGATCCAATTCTTGATCACAGTTTGTAGCACAGTTCAGGGATTTAGGCTGAGCAAGTGATAATCAGTAAATAAATCATAGGGGTAGACCTAGGGAGGTTACTAGAGCCACCACAAGGGCAACTAGAGAGCTTGTAAATCGATTTTTCATTTCATAAACAAAACCCGGAGATAGACTGAAGCAGCATTGATCTACTTTGCACTTGCATAGCAAATGGAGTTCGAAGGCTAGCTGGCTTGACCTCAGGCTCCATCTATAAGTTTATAAAACAAACAAATATAGACAAACAAACAATCTATGCGTTCCCCAACGGATTTGCCATTTTGTTACCGAGAAATCTAGTGTCTATGCAGAGCTGCTAGTCCCACTAAGACTGGTAGCTATCTTAGAAACAAACAAACTAAAACTACTTTCGTTTTCCTTTATGAGAAGTAGATAAGAGGGGAACAAAGGAGACCAACCTCTGTCTTGCGCTTAGTTTCTTGCTTGATTCCTCTCCCTTCTGATAGATCTTCACCACTCGCTTCCTTGTCTACCCAGCTTCAAAGATCACCTGTGGAATCAAAGCAGCATAACATTATCCAAGAGCAGATATCTACTATCATAAACAATATAGGACCATATATATATTGACCACACAAATGCATATATCATCAATAATACAAGAATATGGAGGAAAACTTGAATATCTTTATTAATATCAAGAATAGCAAAGAGGATTACAACCAATTGTTCTGACCCAGCGTCATCCTCTCAGCAAGAAAGCCCTTCTCATGAAAAGCTTAGATCACCCAACACTATGATGTTACACATAGAAACAAGCAGCACTTCCTTACCAGATATAAAATTCCAGCCTCCTGGATCTCTAGGATGAGGGATCCATATATAGATGATTGCAGGGAGGTGAGTCAGCTTCTGATATTTGATTAGTGTCCTCTCTCTGATAGTTCTTGATTCCACTTGGAGATTGATGATCTATTACTCATCCCTGGGCGAATGGAGAGAGGCAAGTGTCACAGGAGAAGTTTCTAAAAGATTCCATGATCCTCCACCTCGCATTGACTCTGGCATTTGTCCACTCTCACCCATCACACCCCATAGAAGGGCTTTTCAGTATGCATCGCACCTCCCGTGTGGATTTAGGTGGGATGCAACGCACTTTAACCATGGAGCAAGTGAGATGGTCCAGGTTTGACCAGTTCTGAGTAGTTTTTCATGGAGAACTTTTGGGAGATGATGTAATCAGTTGACCTTGTTCTTTTAGGGGTTGGAACAACACTTTTAGTGACTTAAGAGCCCTTGGTTTATGGACATATATGATAGGGGTTGCAGTGCTCAAAAATGTCTATAACAAACTATCACACCTTCTAACATAATCCCAAGCGTCGTGAAAGATGAAGGGCTAATAATATCCCATTTGCAGCACTTTATGACCTGTTCTTTTGTCTGCAAAATTTCCTCCACAGGGTGCATCATTTGCAACCTTTAAGATCTCATAAATATCATCCTTTTCCACACAATGTCGAATATGTTGGTCCACCCCTATATGGAAGAATTATCCTACCATCCACGAATATCAGGTACTATGGTAAATGATCTTCCTTTGCTCCTTATATGAAAAATGACAAGGTACCTTTCCTGTAGAAAGATAGTTAGCAATATCTGCATACCACAGAGTGTTAGCAGAAACTGCAAAAAGATGCTCATCTAGAAAATTATCCTCAATTGGTGTGTTCTAACCATCATGTTCTATCCTAGATAAGAAATCTGCAACCACATTGTCCTTCCCTAGTTTATCTACTATAATAATATCAAATTCCTGTAGTAGCAATAGCCATCTTGTAATGTGACCATGGGTAACAAGTTTGTTCATTAAATACCTGATAGTTGCATGATCAATGTGTGCAAAAGTAGGATACCAGGTAATGTAGTGTCGGAATTTGTTGATGGCGTAAGGAATTATTTTTCAGTTACTATGTAGTTTAATTCGGCAGGAGCCAAATTCTTACTAACATAGTAGACTGTGTAGGGTACTTTATCCTCTTACTGTCACAATACTGCACCGATTGTTGTTTGAGAAGCATCTGTATGAATGTGGAAAGGTAATGTCTAGTCTGGACCGCTAAGGATCAGAGCACTTTAGACCAATTCTTTAATATTTGTAAAAGCTACATCAAAGTCACCTGACCACACAAATTCTGAGTCTTTTCTTAGTAACTGAAATAGTGGGTGTGCTAGTTTTGCAAAATTTTCCATGAAACGCCTGTAATAACCAGCACAACCAATAAAACTACGTACCTGTGTTGGCATTTTGGGTGTTGGGAAGTGCAACATTACCTTTATCTTTGTTGGCTCCATTTTGATTCCTTCTGTCGAGAGCAAATGCCCCAAAAAGATTCCTTCTTCCATCATCATATGACATTTCACTGTACTTAGAGAGACACATGCTTGTATACATATTTCAAGGTTTTTTTCTAAATTTCTAAACCCTTCCAAAAATGAGTCCCCATATGGAGTAAAGTCATCCATATAAATTTCAACATTGTCATCTATCAAGTCAGAGAGGATTCTGAGAATTGCCCTCTGGAACATTGCAGGAACATTACACAAGCCAAAAGGAAGGACCCAGTATGCAAATTCTCCCCAGAGGCATGTGAAAGTGGTCTTATCCTAATCCTTTGGGGCTATCCGGGTCTGGTTATATCCACTAAACGCATCTAGAAAAGAGAAAAACTTCTTACCAGCCAGTGTGTCCGAAACCTGATCAATAAATGGCAAAGGGAAATGGTGCTTCTGCGTTGCTTTATTTAACTCGTGATAATCCACGCAGATCCACCATTTACCATTTTTCTTGCGAACCATTACTAATGGTGAGACGCACTGGCTATTTGAGATAGGGTATATGAAACCCACGGCCAGTAGTTTTTGAAGTTCTTCTTTCACAACATTTTTCAATGCAGGGTTCATTCTTTTCTGTGGTTGTCTTACATGATGACAATCTTCCTTAATATATATGTGATGGGTACATAGGTTGGCAGGTATCCCATTCATATCTGAATAATCCTAGGTGAAATATTCTTTATGCTTCCGAAGGACATCTACCAGTTGCTTCTTCTGGGATTCTGATAGATTCAGATTAATATTCAGGGTTTTTCCTGGTTCTATCTCTACTTGAATGCTTTCATGAGGTACATCAACAGGTGGTTCCTCTAATCCTTCTGTTGTTTCCATAGTTTCTTGAGTCTCGCAGCTTAGGATATATTCTAGGATCTACTGGTTTCGCTCTGCAATGGAGCAAGGATCATCCATGAAGGAAGTGATTACATCATCTTCTGATTCCATTTTCAACTGAAGGGCCTGTCCAATAGTGAGCACTGCTCTCAGTTCTTTATTTTCCATTTCAGCCTCTACCATAGATAAAACTTTCTTGCCGCCTACTAGTTTTATGGGTGAATTTGGTTCTGCAGGTGGATATAGCAATAAATTCTTAGTGTTATTCCCATTAGAAATAACCATATTTCCTGAGCGACACCCAGCCATGGTCTACCCAAAATCAAAGGATGATCGCCCACTGAATATTGTGTATGTAATACCAAGAAATCTATGGGGTAATGCCATGAATCCACTGAAATTGTCACATCTTCCAACTTCCCTATAGGTTTGACTATAGATCGATCTGCCAATTGCAATATTGTAGGTGTATGTTTCAAATTGTAAACACCTAACACATGCATGGTTTCAGTGGTGATGACATCGATGGCAGCACCCAAGTCTACCAGCACATTTGGAATCTCTACCCCATTAATCTGTACTCTCAAAATCGGGTTCCCCGAATCTCCATATTTCACCGGTATTGATTTTCCCATCATAAAGTCCGATAATTTTCCCAAAACATATCTAGTGAGGGGATCTTTAGTTTTCTTTGCAGGTTTCTTTGAACAATATTCCCTAAGAGTCTTTGCATAGATTGGCACATCCTTCATAGCTTGTAGCAAGGGAATTTTAAAAAATAAGTTCTGCAATTCTCCTAATAAATGAAATTTAGCATGAGGGGTTGGTTTACTAATAATTAGTCTCTCTAGGTGAGGTGGGTCAGATTGATGTTGTTTAACAGGAGGCACCTGGTTTCTATCAGTTTGTTTTGGCTCTTTACTAATCGGTTCTGCCTCCTTACCTTCAATGTCAAGTTGTTCAATGATAACTGGAGGAGGTTGGATGTTAACTGTCCGCCCTGATCACAGATTCATTTCATGCAACTCTGCAATGGAGATACTATATGAAGGCTGGTTAAGAACATCAGCTTGACGAGCTCCCTTATTGTTAGGGTTAGGGTTAGGTTGCATTGGAAGCTAAGAACAGGCCAGTTGATTACCAGGAGGCACATTAGAGGGCAATTGGAGTTGCTGTTGTGGCATCTGCTAAGGAAACTAACCAGGAGAGGATCCTCACCACGTTGGAGCCCATGGAGAGCTCGTACTGGCTTGAGGGTTCAACTACTGCCAAGGTGGGTACTAGTATTGTGGCCACATGGGGGGGTAAGGCATGGTCTGAGGATTCATGTTGCAATTATTGAAATACTGAGATGGATCTAGGAACATACCTTGATTTCCCATCGATGGTCAAGGCTGCCATAGCTTCCTAGATCCCATGAGGTACAGTTGCTCTGTGTCCTCCCCCGTTCCTTGAAATACTACTTTTAGGCCTGGAAAGGAGGGGCATGAGGTTGTCACATGGTTGAGCTCACAGATCGCACATTCCTCTATAGAGTTTAGTGGACATTCCCTTTTCGGGTGCTTCTTTCTGCACTTCGGACAAAATATTGCCATGGTCCTGTCGAGTTCCAACTACTTCTATTTTACTTACATAGTGTCCATTTGTGCCAATAGGGTACTAAGGGTTCCTGTCCTTAAGTTGTCTAGCAGGATTTTGATTTCTACTTTTGTAACTCACCCGCCAGACCCCTTTGTTAAGCAAATCCCTATCCTATTTCTTGCAAGCCCCCTCAAGCACTAAATACATAAATTGCAAATATCTTCGAATATCTTCTTGGAGATGTCTCCCTTTCCTACAATGTTAAATAGTTCCAATGAGTCCTCTCAAAATGATCAAAGGAGGACAATCTTTAAAACTTTCTTATCTAGGTCAAAATGACCTGACCTTTGTAAGGTGTACTTGAACCTTTCCACACAATCTTCCAAGCTTTCGTCTTCTTTTTGTTTGAACTTGAAAAGCTCCTCCTCGATGTTCCGGGATTTACAGTAATCCTGGTATTTCTCCAGAAAATCTGCTTGCATATCATCCCATGTGGAAATGGATTTTCCTCCAAGGCCCATGAACCATCATAGAGTCGTTCCTTTTAATGTAGATGGGAAAATCTTTAACTTTTGTGCATCTGTTGTGTAATCGTACCCTCGACACACTAAGTCGAACTTGAATAGAAATGTGTCAGGGTCTTCCGAAACCAACCCATCAAAGTTTGGTAAGGTTGGCAATGGAATAGGCTTTGTAGGCGCACCAGCTCCCAGATCCCCGATCGGAAAATTGATGGTGGAGGTTGTGGGAGCCATAAACATCTTCCAATAGTCACTGGAGATTTCAACAGGTTCTGTGGAGGATGTCTGATGATTCCTTACTACTGGAGCTTATGTCGCTTTAGCGGCACTTTCCCGATCCCTCAGTGATGCAAGTATCTCCTCATTCCCTTCTCCTATGTCTTGATAGCTTGACCCCTTGGCTACAACCTCCTTTCCCTTATTGGAGCAGTCTGACCCTGTCAATTTTCTACTTCCAATTTCTTCGTTTGCTATCACCAGCGTAAGATTCTCCTTGTCAGGTCTACTGCTGGGTGTTTCTTCCACTGTTAGACGGTCCTGTTATGTTGAATCACCAAAGAATGTTGTAAGCAACACTGGTTGATCTATTGATTTCCCCTCGGACTTCAATCTTCGTGCCCCTGGTCTCACAATTACGCGAGAGGATGCTTCAGATTCAACCTTCTCTATGATTTGCTGGATATAGGTCTTTCTTCCCAGATCTGGTCCTCCCTTTGGGGATCTCCCTTTGCCCCTCTTATTTGATTCTTTGTTCATAGAAGAGTTGGTATGATGAACGGTCTTGGTATGAACTTACAATGCTTTGATCTTGGAGTAAGGTGTTAAAGGACCATTCCTTCCCCAAGACAAAAGAACTACAAAAGAAAGGCAACAAAAGAAAAACAAAAATCTAGGGTTTCTGGCTCGGAGTAGGGCATCAAAGGACTCCTCCCTCCCCAAAACAGGAACCAAAAGCAAAACACAAACCTCAAGAGGACCTAATACTTTCAGATCTGAAGCAGGGCATCAATAGACTCCTCCCTCCCTAGGGTAAAAGCTAGGGTTTCCCAAAAAGAAAACACACACAGGTTAAAAAAAAAGAAATAAATCTCACTCAAGGCCTGTAGCAGGGTGCCAAAAGACTCCACCCTCCCCAGGACAAGAGAATTGCCCAAAATCAAACAGAAAATAAAAAATAAACAAGCAAAAGGAACGCTTACACTCGGACCTAAAGCAGAGTGAGAAAAATGTTGGCATTTTGGCACAGGTGTGGCGCTACGGTACAGGTGTTTTCCTTGATGGCAACTCTCTTTGATGACAGATCTCAGTCCAGACTACAAGAATGAAGAGAAATTTCATATACGCAGGTTCATTAAGCCCAAGTTGCGTATACACGCGGGTACGCTATATACTAAGTCGCGGATACGCAGGCTCGCTATATACGAAGTCGCGTATACACGCAGTTTCATGAACAGAAAAGAGCGTACATGTCGAGAAGCTTCCCTTGGTCCGTGGTAGTTAGTCCTCGGTACTTGAGCCTATGTTTTTGGTCCAATGTATCTCGACAGTCATGTTGATCCCGAGTTTTGAAGTTGATGGTATTGTATTACTATGGTTTTGGACCGTGGTATTGAGAAGGGCCTAAGGCTATATAAGGAGAAGAAGATCATTAGGCAAGTGTACTGAAAAAGTCTTTAATATTTGATAAACAAAGAGATCTAGTATGCAGGTTCTGGGTTGCTTGATCTAAACTAAGGAGAGATCACATCGATTAATGGAAGACTAGATCTAAGGATAGATCGGGATGAAACGGTTTGAAATGAACTATCGGTATATGGTTGATTACGCATATTTTTAGATCTGCATACTGACGCAATGTTATGTTCTGGGTATGACTGATGTCTGGTACAGCTGCAAGTTATGAGAAATTATTTTTAGATCTGTACGCAGGTTGTCTTTGGTAAAAGCGCGTGTATACGCGGGTTGTTTTCATTGAAGTAGCGTATATCTTTTGAAGCTTAATTTTTGGGGTTGCAGTTGGGTCTGACTGTTATTACAGAGTTTTGTAGTCTGCTCTGTGTTCTGGTGACTGGGTTTTGACAGGGTTTCAGTGGTTCAGTGATTCAAAGATTGATGATGCTAGTATTGGTTGTTTTGTGCTTCAATGATTTGTTATGAAAAGTGAATGAATCATGGTCTTCAGATTGTAATGTTGTGCTTCAGGAGTATCCAGTCTAAAAATTGATGAAAAGTGGTACTTGAAGGAAAGAAGATTGTAGACCAGCACCTACGTACTAGTATCTTAGCTAGTACAAGAGCAAAGGGGGTTGGAGCTCCCTTCCAGGAGAGTTTGGAAAATGAGAGAAGGTTGTAGCCTTCTGCAGGTTGTAGCCTGCGTACTGGTATAAGGCTGCACCAGTACAAAAGATTGTAAACTGAAGTTTCTTATTAAATAAAGATAAAGACGACTTGCAGCAGGTGGTTTTCACCCACATTGGGTTTCCACCTTATATCATGGTGTTCATGTCTGTGGCTTTTGTGTGATGATCTGTTCTGTTATACTGCACCTGTTTACTTTTAATATGGTTAATAATGTCCTGATGCATTTACTGAAGATAAACTAACTGAATTATAAGATTTCTGGTTATACGCTGGTTGCTTTAGACACAATAGCGTGTACACGCTGGTTCACTTAACTGAAGTAGCATATATGTTTCTGAGTATTGAAAAAGTTTTATTGATCTGATAATACTGATTCACCCCCCCTCTCGGTATTATTTCCAACAATTGGTATCAGAGCAGGTCCTTCAGAGAAGCTTGATCGCTTGAAGGTAGATCGTTCATCATGAGCAACTACGAGAGAGAAGCATCAATCAGGCCACCAGTTTTTGATGGGACAAACTTCAATTATTGGAAGGTAAGAGTTACTGCCTATCTTCAATCTCTTGGTACAGAAGTTTGGGACATCGTAGAGACTGGCTACACTTTTCCTTCAGCTACTCCTACATATCCAGCCGAGAAAAAGAAATATGAAACAAATGCGAAAGCAGTCGGTACTCTATTAAGATGTATATCCCAATCGGAATTCATGAAGGTAATGCACTATAAATCCGCAAAAGAAATATGGGACAAAATTGTCACGAGCTATGAAGGAGATGAACAGGTAAAGCGTGCTAAACTTCAAACTCTCAGGATTAAGTATGAGACTCTCAGAATGTATAATGATGAAAGTGTGGCTAACTATTTCCTTAGGGTAGATGAGATTGTTAATTGCATGAAAAACTTGGGTGAAGAAATAAAAGAGGCTATTGTGGTTGAAAAGGTTCTAAGATCATTGTCCCCCAAATTTGAATCTAAAGTGTCTGCAATAGAAGAAAAGGAAAATCTATGAATTCTTACTATGTCTCAGCTTCACGGAATTCTAACTGCTTATGAAATGAGAAAAGGAGGTCCATCAGACAGAAGAGAAGCTGCTTTCAAGGCTTCAGGAAATGAAGATTATTATGAAGCAAGTCTCGTGCCAGAAGATGAAGAAGAAGAATCAAAATTTGTCAGAAATCTTCAAAGGGGTTCTAGAAGGTTCAGAGGTAAGTTACCTTTTAAATGCTTTGCTTGTGGAAGAGTAGGTCATTATGCTGCCAAATGCCCTCATAAAGATAAAAATGACAAGGGAAAGGAACCTGTTAAATGGAACAAGAAACAGAATGAAAAGAAGAAAATCTATTACACTCATGAAGATAGTGATGGTCTTTCAAATAGTGACGAAGATGAACAGGGTAATAGATATAAACTTTTAATGGCTTTTGAAAATGATGACTACATGGATGCTATAGATGTAGAAGGCTTTTGTGAAGAAATGAATAATCTCAAAGTTTGCTTAGAAGAGAAAAATGCTATTATTGATTCTCTACAATGTCAACTGGCGGAAAAGGAAAAACATCTTGAAAAATTGGAATGTGAGATTGTTTGTCTTAGAAAGGAGGCTAAGAAAATAGAAGTGATTAATCTTAAATTTGTTAAAGGATCTGAAACCTTGGATGAGATTATCAATGTGCAGCGCTCTCCTCTGATCAAGACAAGTCTAGGATATAATGGAGAAACATCTCAAGCTTCTACCTCTAAAAGTTATCTTGATGCAGCAAGGAGGAGCGAGCAAAGACCAAATAAAAGTCATCAGGTGAATCAGGGACAGTTTACCTCAAGAACAAATAAAGACTATCAAGAAATTCGAGGACAAGCTGCCTTAAGGACAAACAGAAGCTACAATCAGCCACAGGTAAAATCTTCCCAATTTGCCCCAAGAATGGATGTCAATAGAAGCTACAATCGGTTGGATGATAGATCTGATTATCGTAGAAATTTCTTTAATGGCCAATGTTTTTCTTGCCATAACTTCGGTCACAAAGCAGCTCAATGTGTTGCCTACAAGACAATCATGACTAGAGAAGCTCAAAAGCAAAGAAGTATGACTAGAACCATGAAAAGGACTTATAACAACTTTTTGGCTCTTGAAAATGAAGTTGAATGCTCTATTTGTAATAACTTTGGTCATGAAGACTCTAAATGCAAGAGCAGGTTCTGGAAGACAACTCAGAAGCAACAAACCTCAAATGTCAGAACATGGAGAATAAAGGAACCACAACCAGAAAGATGTAGGATAGCCTTTTATGTAGAAGGTCAAGAAAGTCTATGGTACAATGACATCGGATGTTCGAAGCATATGACAGGGGACAAAGAAAAACTTGAATCATATACCACATTAGAAAAGGGAAAGAAAGTTTCCTTTGGAAACGATATCTCTGCAGCCATAAAAGGAAAAGGCGTTGCTCCGTTGAAAGAGAAGGTCAAAGCTGGAAATGTTTTGTATGTTGATGGATTGAAGCATAATCTTCTGAGTGTCAGTCAGATGTGCGATCAAGGAACAGAGGTAATATTTAGATCAAATGGATGTTGTGTTCGTGATCTTGATACAGGTGAAACAGTGATCAAAGGAAGAAGGACTCCAAATAATCTATACATATTTGAAGAAAGAGAACAACAATGCTATTTGAGCAAGAATGATGAACACTGGCTATGGCATCGGAGGTTGGGGCATCTAAGCTTTCCACAAATAAGGAAAGCATGCAAATATCAGGCAGTTCGTGACCTTCCAGATATCAAAATTCCAGACAACACCATATGCAAATCATGTCAGTTTGGAAAGAAAACCAGAACTAATTTTCCTAAGAAGGAAGGATCAGCTAGCATGCCTCTTGAGCTAGTACATATAGATACATGTGGTCCATTCAGAAAAAGAACACCTCGAGGAGAAGAATATTTGATATTATTCATTGACGATTTCTCCAGGTTTGTCTGGTTAGGACTTATGAAGCACAAAGATGAAGCATTCGAAAAATTCAAATCCTTCAGAGCCTTGGCTGAAAATGAATCAGGACACAAAATTAAGTGCCTCAAATCTGACAGAGGTGGGGAGTTTACCTCGAATGAATTTTTCGATTTCTGTGAAGAACATGGGATAAGAAGAGAATTCTCTACAGCTAGAACTCCTCAGCAAAATGGAGTTGTGGAAAGAATGAACAGAACAATCCAACAAATGGCTCGTGCTATGCTTGATGAGACAGGTACTCCCGCAACTTTCTGGGGTGAAGCTGCACATGCGGAGGTTATTATTCTCAACAAAACAAATGTCCGAGTAAACATCACTCAAACTCCTCATGACCTCTGGTGTGGTAAGACTCCTTCGATGCAGCACTTCAAAATCTTTGGGAGCAAATGTTATATTAAGAATACTGATGACCAACTTGGCAAACTTGAACCAATAGCAGATGAAGGCATTCTTCTTGATTATTCTCCACATAGCAAAGCATACAAGTGCTACAATAAAAGACTTGGCATAATTGTTGACAGTATTGATGTTGTGGTTGATGAGAAGGGATACATTCCTAGGCAAGTTCATCATGAAGACATCGAAGAAGATGAAGGCTACCCTCAAAGACAGAATGATGAAGAAGAACCTCAAGAAGAATAAGAACCTCAAGAAGAACTAGAGTAGACAAGAATAGAAGAGAAGACTCCATCCAGATATGTTCAGAAGAATCATCCAAAATCTCAGATTGTGGGGCAGAAAGAAGCAGGAGTACAAACAAGAAGAACAATTGCAGAAGCTTCAAGCTATTTGGCATTACTCTCTTCCACTGAACCACAAAATGTGAAAGAGGCATGCAAAGATGAATGTTGGGTCAAAGCAATGGATGAAGAGCTTGAGCAGATCGAAAAGAATAACACTTGGGAATTGGTTCCTAGACCAAAAGATAAGAATGTCATAGGGAAAAAATGGGTCTTCAAAAATAAATTGAATGAAAATGGAGAAGTAATTAGAAACAAGGCCAGACTTGTTTGTAAAGGGTATGCACAGCAAGAAGGAATAGATTTTGAAGAGACCTTTGCTCCTGTTGCAAGAATTGAGGCCATCCGAATGTTCCTTGCTCTCTCAAGCTTTCAAAACTTCAAGGTATTTCAAATGGACATGAAATCAGCCTTTCTGAATGGAGACTTAGAAGAAGAAGTATATATTGAGCAGCCAGATGGTTTCATTCTTGGGAATGATCCAAACCTTGTATGCAGATTGAAAAAGGCTCTCTATGGTCTCAAACAAGCTCCAAGGGCTTGGTACTATCGTTTGGACAAATATCTTCACCAACAAGGTTTTTCAAAAGGATCAGCAGATAGCAATCTCTATATGAAAGTTGAAAATAACAAATTGCTAATACTTGTTGTGTATGTAGATGATATTATCTTTGGTAGCAATGAAGAGGCTATGAGTCAAAACTTTGCCTTGGTTAGGCAGAAAGAATTTGAAATGTCATTACATGGAGAATTGACATACTTCCTTGGATTGCAAATCCAACAAAATGAAGGAGGTATTTTCTTGTCTCAAACCAAGTACCTCAAGCAGATCTTGAAGAAGTATGGCATGGAAGATTCAAAGCCAGTTTGTAACCCCATGGTTACAGGATGCAGCCTCAGTGCAAATGATGAATCAGCAACAGTTCACCAACCAACTTATAGATCCATGATTGGGAGTTTGCTTTATTTGACAGGTACCCGACCAGATATTATGCATGCAGTAGGAATTGTTGGAAGATTTCAAGCCAACCGAAAGGAAACTCATCTTCAGGCAATCAAAAGAATCTTCAAGTATCTTCAAGGGACTCAAAACTATGGCTTATGGTATCCTTTAGATACAGATCTCACTTTTCATGCTTACACAGATGCAGATTGGGCCGGAAGTGTGGATGACAGGAAAGGCACAAGTGGTGGTGCTTTCTTCATGGGTTCCAGATTAGTATCTTGGTTCAGCAAGAAACAGAGTTCGATTGCTTTATCTACAGCTGAAGCAGAATATGTGGCCGCGGCATCTTGTCGCACACAACTTCTTTGGATGATGCAGACCTTGCAGGATTTTCAAATCACTTACACTCCACCAGTCTCTATCTTATGTGATAATACAAGTGCAATCAGCATTTCAAAGAATCCAGTCATGCATTCAAAGACCAAGCACATACCAATCAAGTATCACTTCCTCCGGGAACAAGTGCTTGAACAAAAGGTCAAGTTGGATTATGTTTCTTCTAAAGAACAAGTTGCTGATATTCTCACAAAACCACTGCCCAGGGAGACTTTTGAATATCTCAGACAAAAGCTGGGAGTAGTTGATGCTTCATCCTGCTGTTGAAGCTTGTCTGTTCTAAAGAAAAGTTGGTATACGCGAGTTGTGTAAGGGATATCCGCGTACATACGCTGATTTATGTAGGTTAAGTCGCGTATATGGAGTTCTGAACAGCAAGGGCAGATTCTGGTTGAAGAAGGTCTGAGATGGGTATGACAGAGTCCTTCAGGCACAGTTTCAGGGGGAGCAACAAGCACAGTTTCAGGGGGAGCAGCTTAAAGTCTAATAAAGCATTGTTGGCATTTAGATGCTTTTGGTTCTAGTTCACAACTGTAGTTGGTTTCAGGAGAAGGAGCACAGAAGGAAATCTTGGTTGCTGATCGAAAAAGAAGATTATCAGATGCTGCTGGTGACTTTCATAAGTCTTGGTCTAGATTTTTCGTCTCTATGTCATGTATCTCTTTTGTGATATCTCTTTTATGATGTCAAGGCCATGTAAAGGCCTATGTTGGTTTCGCCACTATGCCTGGGATGAATGATGTAATGTAATTGGTTGTTATATGTAAATTTATGATGTATCCCCTCTTGGTTGGGGAGTATGGATGTATGTATTGAGTCTTTTGGTGATAGGAAGGTCCTTTATGATGTATAAGTCTTCGTTCTTTTTGAAGAACATATTTTGCAGATCTTGCATACAGTCAGGGGGAGCATAACAGAGCAGAGATATCAGCATGTTCTAAGGGGGAGCACAGCCCTTTGCCCTTGATGACAAAGGGGGAGAATGATTCTAAGGATCTTGAGGTTGCCATCAAGTCCAAAGGGGGAGATTGTTGGCATTTTGGCACAGGTGTGGCGCTACGGTACAGGTGTTGTCCTTGATGGAAACTCTCTTTGATGACAGATCTCAGTCCAGACTACAAGAATGAAGAGAAATTTGATATACCCAGCTTCATTAAGCCCAAGTTGCGTATACACGCGGGTACGCTATATACTAAGTCACGGATAGGCAGGCTCGCTATATATGAAGTCGCGTATACACACAGTTTCATGAACAGAAAAGAGCGTACATGTCAAGAAGCTTCCCTTGGTCCGTGGTAGTTAGTCCTCGGTACTTGAGCCTATGTTTTTGGTCCAATGTATCTCGACAGTCGTGTTGATCCCGAGTTTTGAAGTTGATGGTATTGTATTACTATGGTTTTGGACCGTGGTATTGAGAAGGGCCTAAGGCTATATAAGGAGAAGAAGATCATTAGGCAAGTGTACTAAAAAAGTCTTGAATATCTGATAAACAAAGAGATCTAGTATGCAGGTTCTGGGTTGCTTGATCTAAGCTAAGGAGAGATCACATCGATTGATCGAAGACTAGATCTAAGGATAGATCGGGATGAAACGGTTTGAAATGAACTATCGGTATATCGTTGATTACGCATATTTTTAGATCTGCATACTGACGCAATGTTATGTTCTGGGTATGACTGATGTCTGGTACAACTGCAAGTTATGAGAAATTATTTTTAGATCTGTACGCAGGTTGTCTTTGGTAAAAGCGCGTGTATACGTGGGTTGTTTTCATTGAAGTAGCGTATATCTTTTGAAGCTTAATTTTTGGGGTTGCAGTTGGGTCTGACTATTATTACAGAGTTCTGTAGTCTGCTCTGTGTTCTGGTGACTGGGTTTTTGACAGGGTTTCAGTGGTTCAGTGATTCAAAGATTGATGATGCTAGTATTGGTTGTTTTGTGCTTCAATGATTTGTTATGAAAAGTGAATGAATCATGGTCTTCAGATTGTAATGTTGTGCTTCAGGAGTATCCAGTCTGAAAATTGATGAAAAGTGGTACCTAAAGGAAAGAAGATTGTTGGCCAGCACCTACGTACTAGTATCTTAGCTAGTACAAGAGCAAAGGGGGTTGGAGCTCCCTTCCAGGAGAGTTTGGAAAACGAGAGAAGGTTGTAGCCTTCTGCAGGTTGTAGCCTGCGTACTGGTATAAGGCTACACCAGTACAAAAGATTGTAAACTGAAGTTTCTTATTAAAGAAAGATAGAGACGACTTGCAGCAGTTGGTTTTCACCCACATTGGGTTTCCACCTTATATCATGGTGTTCATGTGTGTGGCTTTTGTGTGATGATCTGTTCTGTTATACTGCACCTGTTTACTTTTAATATGGTTAATAATGTCCTGATGCATTTACTGAAGATAAACTAACTGAATCATAAGATTTCTGGTTATACGCTGGTTGCTTTAGACACAGTAGCGTGTACAGGCTGGTTCACTTAACTGAAGTAGCGTATATGTTTCTGAGTATTGAAAAAGTTTTATTGATCTGATAATACTGATTCACCCCCCCTCTCAGTATTATTTCCAACAAAAAATCGTTCTCTCCCCAGGACGAGAGATTTACCCTCTGGTTGGTCCATATCATTGTTTGCATCTTGTTAACCTCCCCGACAACGACGCCAAAATGTTGGTGTCCAGGTATGAATGATTTATTCACCCTAATCCGACATTAATTTATCAATTTGGGTGCGTATCCTTTCAAGGCAACGTGCAAGGTATATACAGGGGCAAACGTGTAATCCGTTCCAACCAGGGGTTTGCGGTTAAGATTCAAAACATGGATTTAAGGTTAAATTAACTAAAAAACTTCAAAAATAATCATAAATAGTAAAGAACTATAATAGCAAGCATAAAATAATAAACAACACACACACAAAGACGCAACACCTGATCAGAAGAGTAGGCCCAGCTCTCTGATCAAGGCTGCGTTAGTCACAGAGAAGATTGGAACAACAAAACAGGTAATACTTTATTAATTGTAATAGGTGATTACAATATTGATGGGGGAACCCCCATTTACAAGAAAGTTCTTTCTTTTATACACAACATAGGAGAATAACGTATCTCCCTAAAACATGGTAACCGCATATGCATAAATATACATTAGTTGGAACAACACCAACACAAGGCCCAAGAATAGTTCCAGGGGATCATGAATCCAACTGCGCGGCCTCCTTTGGGCTGGCCATTACCAAATCTATTGCGAAACGCTGAAGCGAGGGTTCCTGTTCTCCAAGTTGCGGTCAAACATTCAACTTAGTGTTGCGAATAGATAAGACTCCATGACTTTACTTCATTAATTAAAATATTCCAATTGGACAAGTCAGGGGTATTTACCTTATAAGTTTAGCATATCAACGTGGGTAAATAAGTATAAAAAGGGTCAAAAAGGATTATAAAAATGGACAGAAAGATAGCTAGATTCGGTGCCCAAAAGCCTATGAGTCCAGAAAGTTAAGAATCCATGAAAGAAATTATGTGGTATATGATTCAGAATTAGCTGATGTCATACATGCCTTGGAAATGTGGAGGCACTATTTTTTAGGAAAGAATTCACTTTAGTAATATGTCATATCAGCTTAAAATATCTCTTCAGCCAACCATATCTCAACGTGAGATAAGCTAGATGGATGGTGTTCCTTAGTGAATTTGAATTCGACATAAAATATATAAAGGGAAAGGAAAACAATATAGGATATGCTTTGAGAAGACATGCTTACAATATCATGGAAGTGACAGTTAGCAGCACAATGGAAAATTTCTTAGAGAATATTCAAAACTCTATAATTAGTGACCCAAAATATCTATAAATATAACAGAGGTTATAACAAATTCATATTCCTGGTTATGCAGAACTTTTGAAAAGATATTGTTATAGAGGAAGAGATTGTATGTCCCCAATATGTCTGCTTTGAAACATATGATACTTGATGAGTATCACAAGAAACCATACGCAGGATATCCTAGATACCAAAAGATGATCATGATGTTAAGGAAAAATGTATTTTGTCCAACTATGAAGAGAGAAGTGGTAGAGTACCTGTCAAAATGTTTAGAGTGTTAACATGTAAAATTAGAACATCAACACCCTGCTAGCCTGTTGAATCCACTACCCATTCCAGAATTGAAATGGGAAATAATCTCCCTGAATTTTATCACTGGGTTATCGAGAACTAAAAGACAACACGAATCCATTATGGTGGTGGTAGACACATTAAGCAAGGAATCCCATTTAATACCAGTTCAGTCTACTTATAGTATTCCATAGGTTGCCAATGTGTTTATGAAGAAAATTTTCCAGTTGCATGGGGTACTTAAAATGATAGTGTCAGATATAGATGCTAAATTCACCTCAATTTTTTCGAATTAATTGTTTGAGAGCATGGGTACTAAATTAATTTTTAGTAAAACATATTATCCTCAAATGGATGGACAAACTGAAAGAAACAATCAAATTTTAGGAGACATGCTCTGAATGTATGTTATTGTTAAACACACACATGGCAGCAACATAATATGAAAGATAAGGAGAGTATACTTATTATTAACAGATGATATACATTTATAGTACATGGTGTGACCCTTGGATTCATATTCCAAGTGGTTTTCTTGAACTCCTTTTGGCTGTTCATCTTCCACACCAACCCTTAGAGGATTAGGTGTCCAACATTCCCCCCTTAATCCGAAGGGTTATGTATGAGTCCAAGAAGAGAGCTGTAATACAAAATGTTCAAAAAACATGGTAGCACTAGGCTGAATGTGCTCTCTGAAATGTTGGTATAAAGGGTGATGGTTTAAGGATGACCACTAACACTGGAACACTTAGTGTAGTTCCAAGAACTCTTCCAAGTCTGGCATGAAGCTCAAGTATTCTGCTAGAGGAAGTGCTCCTGACTTTTTGAAGAGGGAAACCTTCAACCACGAAAGGGAGGTCTCACCCCACATAAAAGGGAGAACCTCAACCTGAAAAGGGAGGTCTCAACCTATGATGGTTTAAGGATTACCAACAACTCTGGAATGCTTAATGCAATTCTAGGAACACTTCCAAAACTAGCAAGAAGCTGAAGTCTTCTACTAGACAAAGTCTCCACAGTCTGAAGACATGCTCAGGGGCATATTTGTCTCTGGCTACAACTCTAAATCTGGTGTGGCAGGTTGTGGCTCAGGCTCGCTTGATGTGGCTTTGAAGCTTGTAGATGACCATCATTTCCCCCTGCCAGATACAAGGTGAGATGATGGAGAAAACTCAACTGCAAGACTGTTCAATACTCTAGGAAAAGTTCTGACATGTGACTAGAACATCTTCTTGGTTGTTGATGCCCATTGCCAAGAAGCGATCCATCTAAGATGAATCTTTATTCTTACACGAGGTTTGTTTCTGAAGCATCTGTTTGAAGAATGACTAGTCTTATGCCAATGCTTACATGGATGAAGATCAAAACAATGATCTTTCTGCTGGCCAACATGGTCACAGTGTTGGCATTTCACAATCTGTTGTTGTGGAAGATGGATAGAATCTAGAACCACTGGATGTGAACCGTCATGAGAAGCAGGTGAGGATGAACCATCCTGAAGAAATCCAACACTTTGAAATTGGATTTATTTGAAGTAGTCTGGAATATGAAAGTACATGTCCTTGTCATATCCAAGACCAGTTTTGTGCTTCTTGTGGAAAAGCTCTTCCCAAGGTCTGATGACTTCTTGGGAAGTGCAGGTTAAATTTCTGATTTTGCATGAAAATATGTTGTTGCATTAGGCACTGAATCTGAATTTGCAACATTATTGACTTGTGTTTATGGGAGTCTGTTTCATTTTTCTGAATAGAAACAGGTTCAGAATGATGAATCCATTGTTGTAATTCTGCTTGTTGTAGCTGAGATTCAAGCTGCAAAAATTCAATATTGTCATGTACATCTTGTAAACAAATGTGAATATCAGTGAGAAAATCCTTGCTGATTTTGATTGTGTTATCCATAATAGAGAGTGTTAGATTGTCTAGTAACTGTAATATTGCACCAATTGGAGCCATTTTTTTTAACCTCAAAAAATAGTAAAAAATGAGGACCTCAACGCACTCCAAACTCTAATACGATGGCAATGGAAATAGTTTTCCTTTGATCGTTGTTAGAATATTGTGTAAATAGCATTGCTTGAATGAAACCCTAAATATTTTATGCTTTACTGACCACTCTGTGGATTCTTCTACATACATTTCTCTATCGGGGGCTTCCATTCGTGACAAAGCTTTACCAGAAGCCAAAATAGTACACACTCACATTAATCAGATCAGAATTCAAGTAGATAGTCTTTTACGCAATGCACTTGTGAAAAGGTATGTTAAGTGTGAAAAGTTGGTAGACACTCGCAATGTTTTCAACCAAATGCTTCAACGAGATGAGTGCTCGTGGACTCTTATGATGGCAGCCTATGCAAGGCATGGCTTTCCTGAGGAGGCATTATCATTGCTCACAAAATGAAACAAGCAGGCATCCAAGCCAATATCTTGACCTTCACCATAGATTGCATTGCTAAAATTTTACAGTAATGCATGTTCCATGGGTCTAGTGAATGACATTAACATTTATTTGCATATCAATGTACGAATTTTGTCAAACCGATACTCCTCCTGTCATTGAAGCTAACAATCTTTGCGCAGACCATCAATCCAATGTTTGTAAAATCCAGTTGGTTTATTGAGGATGAGATGTGAATGGCACACGCGCTAGGAACTGAAGTGAAAATGCATCTAGCAGCCCCTCAATCAAAGCATACAACCTACAATTGCTTAAAATAAAAAAATAATATCATTTTTGCAACAACATGAATCTAGATATCAATTATTAGCTTCTTCCAAAGACCACAAAGCCTTTAGAAACATGACTATGTATAATTGCTTATTATATTTGGAGGTAAATACAACAAATCATAAATGTGTCATCAACAAATCAAGAAGACCATCAGCAAGTGTGAACGAGTTCTACGATTGATGTGGAAGGACAGTAACCAATGTGCCCATTCAGTAAATCAGTTAGCCCAACACATGGAGGAGGTCCCCAACAATTCTTTTGCTCCACATACAGTGACATGAATATCATATGAATATAACCATTTCCTGCACAAAATAATCAATTATTTCCCAAAACACAAATATGACTTCCACCACCAGAGATGTTATATGTAGGTCCAAGAACTGTTCCGAAATGGGAATCAATAGGTTGGGCTTTGTGGAATACAAAGAGTATGTTTGCAATTATGCGTTCCAACTCAACTCAATCGCTTCAGCTTCCATAGAGTATCTTTGTAACTGTGTCTTCCAACTCAATTCAATCGATTCCACTTTAGATGCAATGTAGAGTCTCTCTGCTCTCCACACCGCTGCGAAGCTATTCTGTTGTGCTTCTGATTCTCCAGACTCAGGCAACCATTTTTGTAAGAGAATTTAGTTCATCATACCACAATGGGAGGCAGATTTACCAATGGTGGCATGAAACTATGCATACATAACATTTATACATAATGTTAAATGAATACAACTGAATGGGAGCCACGGGGAGGCACAACGTATTAGACAATGTTCACCTTAATGTTCGGACAATGACAACATTCAACTTAATGTCATGATAATGTTAAATGAATAGATTATGACTAATGGTATGGTGTAACTGAAACAATACCACCTTGGATAGACTGTAAAACTGGAGTGAGGAGGAGGCAATGTATTGCAAAATTAGATATATCAAAGAACACATGAGACAGAGAGAAACAGTGGTTTGGTGGGATCATGATATGCGATGTGGTATGGTTCTAAGCCGGATGCTGCAACAGTAAAAATATGGTAAACATAGTAGATTTTACAATGGTAAGGTATACCACAAACCATTGAAACCAACCTTAATGCACATTGCCCAACATAAAATGTACATACCATGAAATGCATCCTTTCAACTCTACGCATGGAACGCAGTGATCAGACTATGATTCAATGTAATGCCAAAAGTCTGCAATGCTGATAGAAAAACACACAAATGATTTGTAGCATGAGGACAGAGAATTGTGGAATGATAGGTTAGAACAACATGTAGATGGACCCCCAATCGACCTCATACAATATATGCACAGAGAAACAATCAAGTGCATAGATGTTAGGAAGAGCATTCTTCAAGGAAGAATTAGGTATTGGCTCTCAAACAGATAAATGATGGAGGGTAGCATGTTTGATGAGTAGAGGGAAGATAGAGAATAACATCGATAGTGCTAAGAGAAGGCCAATGAGCATAGGGTCAGAGGAATTGTTGTTCAATGCAAAATCTATAATAGAAACCGTCCCTGACAACAACAAGAAAATAGATTTTTGACAAAGGCCAAATTAATGGAGCGTTAGCTTAGTCGCACATTGAAAACGCTCAAGTTCAAGCAAGAATGAACATATGAAGAATAATGGACATGCAGATCTTTGAGAGGCAGTGAATAGGAAAAATTGACAAGTACAGAGAGTAGCCTATTGGGGCATTATGCTGCAGATTTCCGAGAGAAGCGTATTAAGGCGGTTGACAAAATTTAAGGTATGTTATAATGTTGAACTCTCAACCAACTCATTCAAAAATAGAGATTTGATAGAGATGGTAGTCTAGAAGAGAGGTACAGGACTGACATGTATAAAAAGACCACAGAAAACAAGTGGCTCACAATTGAGTAGGGCAGGAGATCGCCTGCTCTAGTAACATGTTAAACACACACATGGCAGCAACATAATATGAAAGATAAGCAAGAGAGTACACTTATTATTAACAAATGACATACATTTATAGCACATGGTGTGACCCTTGGATTCATATTCCAAGTGGTCTTCTTGGACTCCTTCTAGCTGTTCAGCTTCCACACCAACCCTTAGAGGATTAGGTGTCCAACAGTTTTGGACATGCCTACAAAATGGGAAGATTATCTGCATTTAGCTAAATTTGTATACAACAAAAGTTATGAAACATCTATAAAAATTAGCCCTTTTAAAGCCTTCTATGGTAGAAAATGCCATATACCCCTTAGATGGAGTCAATGAGAGCATAGAATAATTCTAGGGTCGGTGGCATTGAAAGAAACTGAGAAAATGCTGTGGAGAATTTAACAGAATATTAAAACAACACAATATCGAAAAAAGAGTTATGCAGACAAGAAAATAACACACAGAGAATTCAAAGTTGGATATCATGTGTATTGTAGGGTGAAACCAAGGAAAATTACATTGGGGACAGGAACCTGTCCAAAATTAGCACCATGGTTTTGTGGACCATTTGAAATTTTAGACCGCATTGGATTAGTAGCTTACCAATTAAGATTACATAGTCACATTAAAGGTCATAATGTATTTCATGTGTATTTTCTTAAGAAATATATACATGATATTTCTAACATTATTGATTGGAAAATTCTATATGTGGGACCCAAAGGCGACTTCCTAGCATAACCTCTTTGTATTCTAGACAGGAAAGAAATCTAGCTCCTGAATTGAGCCATCATTTAGGTCAAAGTGAAATGGAATCACTTTAATTCGGAGGAAGCTACCTGGGAGTGGGAAGACAAAATGCAGAAGAAATATCCAACATTATTCCAGAAAGAAGGAACTACAAATTAGACAGCGAGGATGGTGTAGCTAAAAGGGGGAATAGATGTGATATCCCTTGGTTTTTCATAATAATTAGTATCATTTATTTTTGAAACAATTAGTCTTGATCAAAAAATGATTAGTTGGAATGGTATTTCCATAACTTATGTAAATGAACCAATTACATGTGGTTATGAAATAAGTGACTTTTATTATAAATAAATTGGAATGGAAATTAAGTGAATGAGACACTTGGGTAAAGATATAATTGCACCTAATATTGAGACAAATATTCCATGGAAAAAAAATGTTTCCAATATATGGAGATTTAATGGATGGGAGAAAAAGATCAATTATATATTCTAGCTGGAGAAGGATGATAAATATATGGAAAGATAAAGCATTACTAGAGATAAATGCAAGCTTTAGTAGCAAAATCTTTCCATAAAAGAGGGACACCGCTACTAGAAAAAATCTAATGGAAGAAAAGGTAGAAATATACCTATTGATAAGATGAAGGCGTTGTTCAAGCTTTGACTAATCTTCCTGGCAATTGGTCATTTTTTGGGTGGAACAATGTACTCATTCAGTCATTCTTCCTCATTTTGGTTAGAAATTTAGTGTGCGTCATTCTGTTGGTAACTATATATATATATATATATATATATATATATATATATATATATATATATATATATATATATATATATATATATATATATATATATATATATATATATATATATATATATATATATATATATATATATAATATGTGTAAGAATTAGTGTTTAAAATCCATTGTACTAGAATTATGCTTCTGTATATATAAGTATTGAAATGACTGTCGGATAAAGTGATTCCATTTTTAGTTGGTATCACTATATAGTGACATAAAGGAATTAGATATTAATTTGTAGGTGAAAAGAGAACCAGTGATAGTATATGTATCCTAGATTGATAATTGGACTCGCTACGAAAGTAGGAGCAATTAATGTGACTACTGATAATATTTTTCGATCTTATTCATGGTTGTGTTAGTGATTCTTTTTCAGTTACTCCTTGAATTATTGTTGAACTATGTAGTGACAGATTTATGATTTTCTCTCTATGTATATGAACACTACAAAGGAAAATATCATGCTAACTGAGTCTGGGGGGGGTGGTGGAAATGGATTACATTTAGAGATCTAGAGTGTAGACCTCTTCTAGTTCCTTCTTATAAATTCAACGCAACTCAATCTAGCCAAACTATTCCCTAAAAGGAAGGGTAAGCACTCATAGGAAGTTGGAGAATAGATTAAAGAAAGAGATAAAATATCTGATGCAGGTAGATAGACACTATAGTATCGAAAATAAATTTTAGTGGGTTAATAAGTGAACAAAACTGCATCACCTATAATAGGAGTAGGGTAGGAAACTATCCTAATTTTTTAATTCTCAAAATAGGAGGGTATGTGAAAAAGAAGAATTTTTTGTTATTAAAAAGCACAGAATATGGGAAATGTAGAAGAAACTGAGCACTAGTAGTCTTCATGATAATAAATACATTTGTATGGAAACATGTGGTGATTTAACTAGTTTGAATGAAGGTGCATGGACTTTTCAGCCGATTTACAAATCTGTAAAAATTAGAGCCACACAATAATGACACCATTGCTTAAGGAAAAAATAAAAACACAGACATGTTTAGTAATTAAGATCATTAAGAAAACACATTAGTTCTTGTTCCAGCGTAAGGGAGGAAATATACATATATCCACAACTCAACATCAAATAATATTTCTTGATCCAACATAGCTATTTGTGAACCTATCTTAACCTTGACAAGAACAAGAAATTACAACCATAAATGCTATTCCCACCAAAGAACACCACAATTTTATTGTAAATCATTCCATGCAACCACAGTATGAAAACAAGGCCTACATGCTTATGAATCTTTCCGTGGAAACACAGGATAAAACCAAGGCCTACAGACTTATAAATCATTCCACATAAACGTAGTATCAAAATAAAGCCTACAAGCCATTGAAATTATATATATTCATAAACTTGAAATGTACAGGACTAGCAACAAAATATAACATAGAAAGGTTTGGCTAGATAGCCATAAAGTAAGATATTGAACATAAATACCAAATTACACATGATCTCTAGTAACTTCATCCTAAAATTCTGGAGACATAAGACTTAATGGAGAGGATCTCCATTGAAGGAAAATTTGGTAGAACTCGGTCTAGCCATCCTGAACCATACTAATCTGGAAACAAAATAAGAAAAAAAAGATCGAGTAGCACAAACAGGATTTCATTAGTGCCTCTATTAGATAGGATCAAGTGTGGTATTGGTAACTAGTAGGAAGAAAATGAAAGGTCCACCGACCGAAGCAACCAAGTGACCTGCTAGTCATTATTGATACCACATTTCTACTAAGTGAGATCAGAAAGGAGCAACTGTGAGGGTACCTATGCAAAAAAACACTAAAACCACTAGTTATGGTTGAGAATAATAATAGGGTATAGTAGAAAAGGAGTGCCTCAGATTACCAAAAAATAATAATTCAAATATACATTTTTATTTGCAGTGAAGCCTTTTCTCCCTCACTCCCTTGCTACAAAAGAAAAGAAAAAAACATTAGAAATGCAAATGAAAAACTAAGCATAGCTAAACCTGGGAGAATCGATTATAAATCATATATCTAATTAGGGGTAAAATTTGGCACCTCGAAAGGTAAGGGAAAACGAACAATGAAGTATCAGTCCTATGACCACAACCTTGTTTGCAGAAAATGCTTTGGAGGGGTCATAGAAGAGTTAATAGGTAACCACATAAGTCTTCCTAACATACAAAGGTGCAAGAGGTGGAAAGGATAAATATGTACCGTTATACCTAAAGGAGTGAGTAGAGGGTATGATAGGAAATGGGGAAACTTGTAAATTACCTAGAGGCTAGGATTCCCCGAAGTAGGCACATAGAATGGTATGTAAACAAAAAATCCATCCAAGACCCACAACCCTTTGTTCCTCTAGACTGGGAACTAAGTATGAAAGCCTTGAATCTTACTCAAAAAAAGGTAATCTACAATTATAGAATGTATCAATTCTAACAAAATTCCAAATGAAAATAAAAGGCCTACTCTGTGAATTGCAAAGGGAGGTGATTTTATGGCTTACTTGGGCTACTGTGGTTTGCAGTATAAGATGAAGTAGTATTTCTGATATAAAACACACAATGCACTAGAAAAATCCTTGTGAGCTCCTCTACCATGGGCTTGAAGCTTAGAGCACACATCTGGAGACAAAAAAACCTTACTGGTGAGAACAAGGTGAAACCTAGGAAAAACAAAGATAAGAAGAATAATGATATGAATCTAACACATAAACTATACCATTACTACTTATGTTAGAATAAATTACCATGCTGTGGTGGAAGTGAGATTGATGTCATGGCCTAAGCCATGATCTGGCTGTCATTCTTTAAATGGTTGGCGCCAAAGATGAAAGAACATACCTTACCCAAGAAAAAAACCGCAAAATGAGAAATGTGTTAGTAATGACATAATTTAGCCAAGGATGAGGTTTCTTCCACGATACAGGACTTTTGTCTATTTTTCTTGAGAGTAACTGGGCATAAGATAGAGCAGAGATGAAGTTGCCAAATGCGAAAGGCAAAGCAAGGGGGTGATCTCAATTAAGGTTTGATGTAGGAGCGACCACTGTTATATTTCCTTGATACATCTCAATCATTCACTTAACCCAAGATCTTTGTCTCCATGTGACATGCACATGCCGCTTATCAAGTTGGAATGAATGGATTGGTTCCACACAACTATTGGGCATGCCAACCCTCACAACCCTTATGAATGCGTTATATCAATGGTAAGTAAGGAGTAATGAGATTTGACTTTAGGGATGAAACATGAATTCATATAGATAACCATATATAAGTTTTAAACACTCTTCAATCTTTCATGTCAATATCAATGTGTAATAAAATAAAATGTGGGAAATTATAAGCGAGGGGGTTGGGGAACCTAGGGTTCTAAACATATAGTTATGGTAATAGTACTAAGTTAAGAACTACCTAGGGAAATCAAACAAAGGTGGATAAAATAAAACATATGTAGTCATTTTCGTTGGAAGAGTGGTGGTGTACCTCGTCATACATCATTGTCATTATCGAGCATGAAAGAAGAATAAATAATCTATGAACAGAGATAGATTATTCGACCAATAACACAAGAAACAATTAGCATGAAATCCATTGCATTTGGTTGTTGAACTAATTTCAAAATGATATACTTAGAGTATGAGACAATGAAAATAAAAAGAAAAAAAATATGGTTTTACTGTGCCTTAAGAAAAGTAGTAGGAAGGGGTTATGACAATAAAGGAGAAGAGTTATGACCATACCAGTAAGTGTGGGGCCATCACAACCTGCATCTTCCAAACACTCTTCTATCTTATCAATATATATTCTAAAAAGGGTAGAGGATAATGGAAACTCTTACTTGAATCTAATGTTGCATTTAATTTCGCCCACCCAAAACTTGGTGATCCTAAACTTGGTAATAAAATTCTCATATAACCTTGTAATAACAACCCTAATTTTGAGATGAACAATTATGTTTTGTTTCCTCTTACATATATTTATTTTAGGAATGGTGTCAAAAGCTTTTCTAAAATCAACAAAACAATAAAAGATATCAATTTTATCATTGCAATATTCCTATGAAAGTATGCTAAGAGCCAAAAGACGATCCAAGATTGAATGGAATCTCATAAACCTAGCTTTGCCTTTACTTCCTTTATCATGGCTTTAACCCAAAGGCTAATCTTATTTTCCAAAATAATAATGTATAGCTTGTCTAAAATGTGACTAATCATAATGTTCTTGTAATGAGAGGGAATGAGTTTATCTCCACTCTTAAGGACAAGCACAATGTGGCTCTATATCCAAAGCTTAGGGAAGCCTTGATTCGCTACAAAATTAAAGAGCTTGTGTACTTGTAGGTGTTACACAAAAATATCGTCACTATGGTTATTTACAGTTAGTATAGGTCTATCACCACTTGTACTGTCCTCCTAAGCAAGTCTAAGACCTCAACTCTTCAAATCAAGCTTTGGAAGTGGGAGAAAGACATTAAAAATCAATGTAATTCTGGTTCCCCACTTTCTCTCATGGTCACCTGCGGTCCCGCACCTTCTGTGTACAAAAGCTGCGTACCTACCCGCTCTGTCCCTAACGATGTAGGTGCGGATCCCTGTGAAAGTCAAAAAGCGCAAGTTTTATCTTAAAAAACTCACTTTGGGTGAATTCTAGAGTTTTCTAGAAGGAATTTTGACATGGATTGTTCGCTCTGAGGTGGTTCATGCATCCCAAAAGAGAAGGAGCTAATCCCTTGACCAAAGGAGCTATCCCTTTGAAGGAGGACCTAGTAACTTCCCTCCATTGTACTATAAATACAGGCATTGGGGTGAGGACTAGGGAGGTTAGAAGCTGAACATTTTGAGGGTAAATGTTGGTGAAACTAAGACTCTTTGGTTGAGCTTGAGAGGAAAGATCACATACCTCTTGGTTCCATTGGAGAGTGAGTGAAACTTTTCAAAGTAGAGGAGACATCTTGTTGGACCCTGGGAGGAGCTTGTACAACATCAAGGCAAAGGTTGTAAAGTTCTTCTTTGAATTAATACAATCAAACTCATTTTTCTCAACAAGTATCTTATGTTATTTGTTTCATGGACTCCTTGACTTTCATGTTAAATATGTTTTATGCAATTGGTTTTTCAGGTGCTATTTAATTTGGTTGCCTTGTTTGTGTTTCAAGGCTCGCAAAGAGGAGCTCATTTGGATCAAAAGAGCGAAGGCATTCACAAGCTTGCGTTGGACCAAAGGTAGGCTCTAAAAACACTTGTTTTCTATTGTTCATTGAAGCATATTTAGAAAAAGATAGTGTCTGGTTGGTTTGCTTGTCGTTAGGTCTTCTTTAGATTCTAGGAAGGTCTATCTTGTCTGCAAGATCGACTCATTCCGCGCGACAAAATGGCGACTCCGCTGGGGTCTATCAAATCCAATTGTTGCATTTATGCTCTCGGAAAGCTCCTCTTAAAGGAGAAGCACGATATCATGTCTGAACCAGTGTAGGAATCAATCCTTCCTCATTGGGAACGACGCCAGATATTCATGTATTAAAAATGGTAAACCTCGAATTAACCATTGTCGAGGAGCCTAGGCTCACTTGTTGGTAAACCTTGCATTATATCAAGGAGCCTTCAAGGGGATTGAGCTTGCTACTTTGCCCTTGCATGTGTATCAGATCATAGACTGTTCCCCCAGGTGTATTTGTCTCAGTTGGTAACCTTAGTGGCCATATTCTTTAGGATTCTTCCTAAGGTGACAGTGGTGGGAAGATCCCACTGTACCTGGAGCAGACGTCGGCTAGACTCACTTGGATTTTCTGGGGGGTTCACTTCACTCGAGATGGTTAAGTGGAGGAACTTGGTCCAGTCTATTCATTAAGCAGGTTGCCAGGGTAACTGTTCCAACCGCCATTTCTGTACTGAATTCTGCGACGTTGGATTTCTTCACCAACTAGTGTTTTTGGTCCGGAAAGTTACTGTTTGTATGTGTTTGATCTCTAGATTCTTTAGGCGTGTGATTCAAATTTGTTTGGTTCTTTAGAGGCTTTAGGTGTTTTTCATTGAGATTTTACTTTGTTTGCGTGTGAAGTAGTTAAAATTTTTAACTGTGGCTGAATTACCGAGACAGTCCCGTAGACTTCGGGGCCAGTCTCCTGAGTTTGTAACCGTGGCTGATTTATTGAGGAAGTCCCGTAGACTTCGGGGCCAACCTCCTGAAGAAGTCCCGAGCCACCTTGAAGGCTTAAAAGTCCTCGTAACTCCTAGTGGCAGTAAAGTTGGGTCACCTAAAGAAGGAGAGTCTTCGTTGGTTGTACATCCTGATTACCAAACTCTAGTAACAGATTATAATCCTGAATCTATTTCGGTTTCCGAACTTGCTGGTAGTTTTTCATCTACTAGTGATATAGGTGAAGAACCTGAGATATCTGAACCTGTTACTCCAACATCGGGGTTCTTTTCTCCAACTTCTAGTGGTCCTAATTCACCTAGGGTAGAAAGAGTAATCACCGAAAATCTTCCTTCTGGTTTGATAGCTATTGAAGAACTTGCTCCGGAAGAAGAAGTAGGCATCCCTATCCCTGAAAATCAACCTGTTATTAATCTAAGGGAGCGTGAATCAATTTTTTACAGTCCACCTAGAAATACTACTTGGTATCTTTCTTTGACTAATTATTTGGAAAACTTAGTGTTAAGTTTTTCACCACCTCGTGCTCCTTATCACCCTAGGGGTTTTTATACTCCCATAAATATGTCAGGTCAGTCGTCCATGTTTACTCAATCGCCTGAATCTTTTTTGTATGACGGTCCTTCCGTTCCCTCTGGGTATCAGTCACTTTCTAGTACTTTTTCAGGAGCATCTCCTCAACCTATTGAACAAGGGTTATTCACTAGAAGAAATGGTGCAAAGTCGTTGAGCGTAGAAGACATTCTTATGATGTCAGGTTCTATTCCCAATTCTCAACCTCAAGGTGGCCAGTTACCGCCTGGGGGGCAGCCTCAATTAACGCCTGGGGGGCAACTTCAAGGTACACAATTTTCATCTAGGGGGCAACCTCAAGGGCAGTACGTGCCCACGATACAATACATTCCTCAAGGTCAACCCCAGACTCAATATGTACCCCAAGGTCAACCCCAGTGTCAATTTATACCTCAAGGTCAACCCCAGTATCAGTACGTGCCTCAAGGGTATCTACGCCAAGGTCAGTACTCGAACCAAGGTTTCCAAACACCCCAAGGTCAATCTTATGTTCAAGGAATGGGAAATGTACCTTTCGATTATCAATCCTACCCTCAACCCGGTTATGGTCCTCAATATTCTCAACCTATTATGGGTCAGTACACCGGAATGAACATAGTGTGGGATCCATTGCAAACTCAACAGGTGTTGCAGCCAAGTGTACAATTGTCATCTCAAAGTGGACAACCCTTAGTTTCTGGTTCATTCCAGCAACCAGTCCAGTCTAACATTCAAACTTCTGTACGTTCGGTAGTTTCACAGTCTGGGCCTACTATGCCTCGTACTCCATCTCAAACGACTGCTGCAACTGCCGCAACATCTGTTCAATCTACCCTACCTACATCAGGAGTATCGACAACTATGGTTTCTACTGTTCCTTTATCTACTCCTCAGACATCTTTACCACCATCTGGATCCACGATTCAAACTACGGTTCAGATGCCTGTAGGACAACCTGGTTTAAGTACGGTTGTCACAAGTCAACCTCAATTCACCTATCAACCGTACCAGGGACAGTACCAATTCGGTCCTGCTGTCCAGCAGCAAGTTTATCAGTATCAACCATATCCTGGGTACACTCATCAACAACCTCAACAACCCCAGTACGGTCCGGTTAATCCTGGTTTTCCAGGAGGATTCAATATCCCGAACGGGATTCCTATTCCTAGTTATCCCGGATATCCTCCTCCTGGGGCTGGTCTCATGACCCAGAGTTTTAGGGATCATAATCGGCAGTTACCATTTATTGCAACTTTGGACTTACCAGACTTGTCACACCTAACGAACGATCCGATTAATTATCTTCCGTTTTGGCCGCCAATGCCGAATAAGTTACCCAGTGACATTCCCAAGTTCGAAGGTAAATCAGAAGAGGACCCGTCGAACCATGTGATGACTTACCACCTCTGGTGTGCGTCTAACTCAATCGCAGATGATTCGATCTGTCTTAGACTTTTCCAGTGCACTCTAATTGGTCTCGCGGCCAAGTGGTACATTGAGTTACCGCGAGGCACTTTTTATAATTTTAGTCAGTTAGCTACCTCGTTTTTAACTCATTTTCAGTTGCTAGTCCGATATGACAATGGCACGGAACTATTAACTTCACTAAAACAATTGACATCCACGTACATTTCAGATCATATTCATGAGTGGAGACGTCGACGTCGTTTAGTGAAGGCATTTATTCCGGATCAAATCTTGGCTGAGTGGTTTGTAAAATCTTTGTTTCCAAGGATCACTGAAGATGTTGCTAAAGCCGGAGTTGTTACTGAGGAGCAAGTGATTGCTCAAGCACAGTACCTTGACTTGGTCTATACTCAGTCAGGTACGTTACACGAAAAGATCCCCGATCTTCCCAAGACAAATCAAATCACTGCAGTTCCTTCGGGGTCTCATGCTGCTGACAGGATGATTGGTACGGTTAACACTAAAAGTAAGAAGAAATCTTCCAAGAATTCTTCTCCTATCATAACCTTGCCTGATTCCCTGACAGGAGATTCTTCTGTAGAAGTTTCCGCCGATATTCACGTTGTAGAGTCATCTACAACTAAATCAAAATCCAGTGGGAAGAAGAAAGGAAAGAAGAAGAATAAAACAGACAAGATTTCAAAAGAGAAATCTGAAAAGGCGGAATCCAATGATGAAAAGCGCAAACCTTGTTATCCATGTCTCATTTGTGACGAAGAACATTTTACAAGAGACTGCCCTCGTCGAGCAGAGGTTGCGAAGATCGTCAAAGGTTCCCAAATTCCTGCTGTTTTGAAGGATCCATTTCCAAATCAAGATAGCAAGATGATAGGTTCTTCCTCGGGTGCCAATGAAGAACCCATATTGATGATGTCCCATGTAAGGATTGCGACTCGATCGCAAGATTATGGCAGTAAAAGTCCTATTGATGGTAATGAAGCAGAATCTTCTCATTCTAATCCATCAACCTCAGTTCCTGGTTCCGATCCACTACAGATCGAGAAACCTAATCCAGACTTAGTAATCAAACTGCCCGCCAAGGGTGTACTTCGAAAGTCAGCTTTCAATCCACATGCGAGAGCGGCTCAGAATTATAACATTGTTGAGGATTTAGCTGTTTCACCCTCAGCAATGTTGGCTTTGGAAGTGCTGCAATCATGCCCAGCACAGCGTAAATTACTATTGTCGGCCATAGGAGCTGTTGATGTTCAGGACCCGAACCTAATAATCTTCGATCTAGAAAATAGTACACCGCATTTGCCTCATCAAATGGCTTTCCAGATCCCAGTGATAGTCAGAAATAGGCCTATTCATCGGACTGTAATTGATGAAGGAGCCTCAACGTGTATCATGTCGATACAGTGTTGGAGATCGCTTGGTTCTCCTTCACTTAATCAATCCCCGACAATTCTTAAGGCCTTTGATGGCCGTGGGTTTCATCCTTTTGGTATTCTATAGGATTTGCCTATAGGGGTTGAAGGAAAAACCGTTAGTCTAAATGTGGAGGTGGTTGATGCCCCTCTAGACTACAACCTTCTCTTGGGTCGAAGTTGGACTTACGCTATGACAACGGTCGTTTCATCGGTCTTTAGAGTCATAAAGTTTCCACATAATGGAAAGATCGTAACAATAGACCAGCTGGCTTACTTTTCGTCTGACCCAGCCTCTTCGGAGAGTATTCAGCATGTCGGTAAAACGACTATCCCATATAAGGATGTTGGAGTAGGATTAGTTAAAGATGCCAGTTTACTGGGAACTTTTCCTTTTCCACCAATCAACGACTCATCTTCATTTGCAACTATTAATATGATTACATCAGACACTATTTTTTATGACGATCCTTGGATCGTTCCTTCTGAATCTGAAATAGACTCATTTGGTAATTCCATGACTTTGAGTCCATATGAAATTGCCTATGAAGCCGTGCAGTATTTTTCCGACCCGTATTCAACCGAAAATGACTTCATGAATGTGGTCCATGAGGAATCACTTTTCACATCAACCTCGGATTTAACTATGCCTTCTGAACTTGTTCACTCTGATGAGCAAATTCGTGAAATCCTATGTGTAGATGATTTACCATGGGAAGATCTCCATCACAGATCTTCGTTTTTACCTGAGGATGATCATTTTGAAAATGATTTCTCATCAATATTTACGACTGAATATGTCAAGGAACCTCAGAATCCAATGAAACATCCCGATTCCGAGTTAAATTTGGGAAACATCTCTCGAACTATTCCCATTGACATTTCGGTTAAGCCTGGAATTGTTGAGAACATTCATATAGGTGCCTCGTGTACAGATAATGAAATTCAATTATATAAGGCCCTATTTCAAGAATTCCATGACGTGTTTGCCTGGTCCTATGAGGAAATGCCAGGAATTGATCCCGCGATTGTTGTTCATGAGATCAAGACTTACCCGGACGCTAAACCCATCCAGCAACGTTTGTGTCAAATTCACCCACGAAAAGCTGCTGCAATTAAAGAAGAAGTTGAAAAACTATTGAAAGCAGGTTTCATTTATCCGATCCCGCTAACGGATTGGGTATCGAATATTGTTCCGGTTAACAAAAAACAGGGAACAATAAGAATATGCATCGATTATAGGGACATTAATCGAGCCTGTCCAAAGGACAATTACCCAACTCCCTATATCGATCAAATTATTGATGATTGTGCCGGCAGTGAAATATTTTCCTTTATGGACGGTTTTTCCGGATACAATCAAATCAACATTCTACCTGCTGATCAACCAAAAACAGCTTTCATTTGACCATGGGGGACATTTTCCTATTGCAAATTACCTTTTGGGCTTAAGAATGTCGGAGCAACTTTTCAGAGGGCGATGTCTTATGCGTTTCATGACATCAAGCACATTGTGCAACCCTATCTCGATGACTTGCCTGCTCATTCATTACATCGAGCTGATCACCTCATCCATTTACGAGCAAGTTTTATGAGGTGTAGGCATTATCGTATTCGGTTGAACCCACACAAATGTGTCTTCTGTATAGAAACGGGTCGATTTCTGGGATTTGTAGTTTCAAAGGCCGGCATTCGCGTTGATCCCTCGAAGGTCGAAGCTATCATCAATTTGCCTCCTCCTTCGAGTCTTCGCCAACTCCAAAGTTTGCAAGGGAAAGCAAACTTTTTACGACGATTCATTCCTAACTACACCGAGGTTACAAAGGGTTTTACACGGTTGTTGAAACAGAACACTCAATTTTCTTGGGATGAGATAGCTCAGAAATCTTTTGATGCACTCAAACACGCGTTGACCCATGCACCGTTGTTGCATCCTCCCAACTACAGCCAGGATTACTTCTTGTATCTCGCCGCCTCCCATTCCACCATTGGAATGGTCTTAGTTCAAGAAGATGAATTCGGAACGGAACATGTGATATATTACCTTAGTCAAACATTAAATCCAACTGAGCTAAAATACTCACATGTGGAGAAATTGGCATTGGCAGCCATTCAAGCTGTCCAACGTTTTCGTCACTACATTTTACTACATAAAACTACAGTAATTTCAGATTGCAACCCTATGATCTACATTTTGACCAAACAATTGCTAGGGGGCAAGTACTCTAAATGGATCGTTATCCTGCAGGATTTCGACTTGGAGTTCTAGAAATCTAAGTCTAAGAAATCTTTAGTTTTTGCAGAATTAATGTGTGACTTCCCGCGTGCTGACATGGAAATTGTGGCAGAGGAGCCCATTGCGGACGAATCTTTGTTTCTAATCAGCACTTTAGATCCATGGTATGGGGATATCATCACCTACCTCCAGACCCAATCCTTTCGGCCAGAAATTTCAAGGTCGGAACGTCGGAAAATTTGATTCCAGTCCCAACAATTCAAAATTATTGGAGATACTCTTTATCGCCATGGGGCGGACTCTATTTTTCGACGTTGCTTAACTCATGAAGAGGCTGAAAGGGTTCTAAATGACTGTCACTCTAGAGCGTGTGGCGACCATATGTCTGGGTATGCCACAGCCCAAAAGATATTGCGCGCTGGCTATTTTTGGCCATCCTTGTTTAAAGATTGTATTACAGCGGTCCGAAAATGCCACAACTACCAGATTTTTGATCGTAAGATGTGCGCTCCACCTGCTCCTCTCCACCCTATACTTGCCGTTGGTCCTTTTGCCAAATGGGGTATCAATTTTATTACATGTAACCCTCACTCGGCCGAGGGGCATGCGTATATCATCCTTGCGGTAGATTATTTTACTAAGTGGGCCGAGGCGATGCCTACATTCGAAGCAGACGGCAAAACAGCTGCAATTTTCGTGTTCAATCATATAATTGCTAGGTTTGGTGTCCCACAAGCGATAATCACTGATCATGGGCGTCATTTTTGAAACGTTATGATGACCGAACTTACAGGCTAGCTTGGTTTACGTCATGATAGTTCAACTCCTTATTATCCACAAGAAAATGGTCTGGTCGAATCCATCAAAAAAGTTTTAGTTATCATGATCCAACAAATCATTGGGATCCATCGATCGAATTGGCACAACATGCTATTTTCAGCGCTTTGGGCATACCGAACTTTAGTAAAAACATCAACAGGGTTCACTCCTTTCCAACTAGTCTATGGTTTCGAAGCTGTGTTACCCATTGAGTGCGAAATCCTGTCACTGCAAATCGCCATCGAGTTACTTCCAGCTACTTCCGAAGAGGAAAAGTGTTTGTTATACTTAGCTCAATTAGATGAGAATCGACGTGATGCTGCATTGGCAATCGAGACTCATGCAAAGCGAATGAAAGCTCAGTATGATCGGAATGTGACCCCTCGAAATTTTTTGGAAGGAGACCTACTGTTATTGTATGATCAAGCTAATGATAAATTAGGTGCTGGGAAATTCGTTCCTATGTGGCATGGTCCCTATATTGTTAAGCAAAAGCTAGCAAAAGGGGCCTATGAATTGGTAGACTTTGATGGGGACTCTTTGGGTAAACCCAGAAATGGTCTTTACTTGAAGAGGTATTATGCTTAAAGGAATGGGTATGGATATTTTTAGTTAGGATAGTTTTTTCTTTCTAGCTGGTGTGTTTTAGTGTGTTTAGCTTAGAGAGTGTTTTTCCGTCATTATTCCTGCTTATCCTGGTTTTACTCTTGACATTGCAGATGTCGATGCCTCTCCAAACATACATTGGATTTGCTGATGGTGCTTGTCGTAATACACGGAACATCTCTTCCGCAGCTTGGGTTATCTATTCACCCTCTGATGAGTTAGTTTCTATGCATGGGGTAAGCCTCGGTCAAACAAAAAACGACATTGCAGAGTACAGTGCAGTGAGTATATAAGTCGGTAATAGTGATATATATAGGAGTGTGTCAAAAAATACATCGTCTTCGATCATAGGTTGAAAAACACCTTATGATCGGCAAAAATGATAAGTACAAAAAACAAAAATGTCACATGTGCCCACAAAAGGCGATCATCCTATCACTGGTGATGATCTCTATAAGAAACCATTGCCTGGGACACTTTGCAAAGGAACCTCCTAAAAGGTCCCAGGACTCCAATCACATAGCGCTGAAGTCGACGAGGAATGTCGTCTATAGTGGTCTCAGGAATATCCCCTGTCAAGCGCTCAAGATGACTCTCCAACTCGGCCAAAACCTCTGCTGATTCGTCCTGTGGGGCTGGCGCAGGTGCAACTGGTTGCCTCCTCTCGAAAGTCTGAAGAGCGGCTGGTCATTGTGGACCCACATCTGCATTTGAAATTCTTACTATCAGTTTTGAGACGATGGAAAAATGAAAAAAAAAATTAAATAGGAAAAGTTGAAAAGGATTTTACCTGACTCGTCCCACTGCTCTCCTGGTGGAAGAACCATGTCTGGATCACCACGGAAATCTATCCCAGTGTAAGGGAAGTCCTGAATGGAAAAGACCTGGTTTTCCAACCATTGGAAATACTCAGGTTTGAACCGAGCAACTTCTGTCCTCTCGTCCGGGTGACGGGCCATGACTGCGACCCATCGCATCAGTTGGGCTCTCGAGGAAGCCCAGCTCCAACAGTAAGATGCTGTGGGATCAGCATAGGAACCCTCTCCAGACCAAAACTCACGACCAAAGCCCCATAACCAAAGGTCTTTAGTCGTCCACTTTTGGCCCTGGTAAGTTGGCCTTTCACATTGGCCAGCACAGCATTGCACCAGTTGAGAATGGTGCCTCGAAAGCAATCAACTACCATACGCATCTGCGATCTGGTGGCAATATGTAGTGCGGCAGCTCCATAAAGTCTGGTGACAGTAAACGCAATCACCATGAGCTCAGGACGGGATATGGTCTTTATGTCTATCCCTTTGTCTCTAGCCTGGCTGTTGCAGTACTCTAGCCGGAGGCTATCGACAGACTGGCCACCTGGCCTAGTCCCGTGCAGAGTCAAGTCTTCGCCTCTCTTAGGCAAACCAGTCAAAAAATAAATGTCTGCCAGCTCGATCTCGAGCCGGTGGCCGCCAATGAAAAAACACTGGTCCTGTATGCTCCATCGGTCAACCAGCCACTGTAAGAAATCCACCTGAGCCCTCATGCCAGGAATGGTCCAGAATTTGTACAGTCTGCACGCCCTCAAAGCATCAAGTGAAGGCTGATGATTCCATGCGGCAGCATCCACGTCCTCATGCTCTCGTTCGCGCCAATCTAGCATGATGTACTCCCTGCATCAAGTATAAAGATTAATTAGATTGCTAGAAAACATTTTGATTGGTCCATTTTTGAGGAATTTTGGGTTCAAAACCCTTGCGGCGGGGTACGCACCCTCCGCGTTAGACACAGTGCGGGGGTCCGCACTTTGTCTACACGGAAGGTGTGGACCCCGAGCTTTTTCCCAATGGAGAAAAAGTCGGGGTCCGCGGGTCCGCAATGGTAAACCTGCAGACCCCCGTGCGCGGGTTTTGCGCCTAAAAACCCTCCCAAAAAATGAAATGAGGGGCTAAATCAAAAAGCTAAACGGATGAAAATAAAGAGTAGGATGATGTGGATTACCTGGAGAAGACGGCGCTCGATTCCGACGGTTGGATTTTCCACAATCTTCACGGGAAGTTTTCTAAGCAAAAGCACTATTTTCTCACCCAAACTCGAACGGTAAAAATGAATTGACAAAGGCCCTTTTTATAAGTTTTTTGAGTAAATAAATCGCAAATTTGTTTATGTTTCACTTTGAAAAGGTATTTTGCAACACTTTTATCCATTTCAAACAGGTATGAGTAATGTTTGTGTTTTTGTGTAGAATAAAGGATTATTCAGGCGAAATCTATCATTTTCAACGAAAAAACAAGTAGAGTCATCTTTAAGCCCTTTTCTGACTCCTAAAATATGAAAAGATTGTCGAGTGTTTCTTTTACACTCGCTAAAACGGAATTAAAAGACGGTCCACTTACAGCTCTTTTCCGACCGTAAAAACATGAAAAGATTGCCGGATTTTATTCGTTTCAAATTCGATATTGGTTATAAAACAACGTGTCATTGATCGCTTTTTTACTTTTTCGGATTAGTGACACTAATAACAAAAAGTACTCCTTGGTCGTAAAAGGCCAAGCGGTTCTCTCAAGTATTATTTTATCCTTTTTCAGGCTTGGGAGACACAAATTTACGAAAAAGGTCAACCCTGGAGTCTTCTTAAGTTTTTTCAGACTCTCTAAAATTGAAAAACGCCAAGTTTCTCCTATACTGGACTCGTTAAAATTCCACAGTAAAAGACTTGTTCAATTACAAACAGGAACGAACCACTCCTTCTTAGGGTTTGAATTTAACCTAAGTTGGACTCATCCGAAGGATGAGCTTATAATCAAGCAAATGTTATCCTCCTCAAGCTTGTCAAAAATAAAGAGGTACTTACCAGAAATGGTGGGGGAAAAGAGAGAAAAATGAGCCTGTTTGTCATACTTTGTAACAACTCTTGAACACGACACTTTTATTCACCTGGGTTGGGAAATCCTTTGCCTAACAGTTGATCAAACCACATTGAAAGTCTTCAGCCAGTTTCTAGGTATTAACTTTCGGTCAATTGTCACCAAGCCATATGTTGTGTCGTTATGTGTTCAAGAGGTCACTGCCAATAAGCCATTCATCTGCAAAATATCTGTCATCCATCTTGACCATCCCTGAGTCAATCCTTGCAACTAAATTTCTTCAACTTGATCTTTGATTTCGTGTGGTGGGCTTGCCTACGACAGATCGCTTTCTATCGACATCAGCTCATTATCTAGAAAGATGATCTAGAAATCGTCAGTACCTTGAGATCTGCATGCCCCAATGGCAGGTTTCTCGCCTTTGACGACAGTTTACATCATTGACTTTCGATCGAAGGATTCCGTGATATTTTCGACATCAACACATTTACTCACATCTTGTGGATTGTACTTGGTACTTTGAGAGCCATTGACATCACTGGTGGTTTCTCTCACACTTGTTAACAGTTTATATCATTGACTGGTAATCAAGTGGTTTCTACCATGTTCGACATCAACACATTTATTCGCATGGATAGAATCGTACTTTTTCAGGAAGTAGAAATGAAGACCCTGGATCTAGTTCCTACCATCCAGGCTGCGGGGAATTTTGTATTCATTGTATTGTGGACTATTTATAAATAGATGGCTGCGTCCATACTGTGTCCACATGAGTCCATACTTGTGATGTTTTACAAGATCATTCCTATATCAGAGCAGTAGATAGTTTTCTAGTTAGTTTTGATCTCAGTATGGGAATGCCTACCTCAGCGATGATATGATCTCATATATATATCTTGCATTGAATGTTTTTACAGGTTCCGACCAGGCCACAAGAACATCCTCGAAATGATAAAGTACTTCACTCTTCCTATATGATAAATGAAATCCTCATCTACTACAGATTTCGCACTTTAGGGGGCAATCTGTTACACAAAAATATCATCACTATGATTATTTACAGTCAGTATAGGTCTATCACCACTTGTACTATCCTCCTAAGCAAGTCTAAGACCTCAAATCTTCAAATCAAGCTTTAGACGTGGGAGAAAGACATTAAAAATCAATGTAATTCTGGTTCCGCACTTTCTCTCATGGTCACCTGCGCTCCCGCACCTTCTGTGTACAAAAGCTGCGTACCTACCCGCTCTATCCCTAACGGTGTAGGTGCGGACCCCTGTGAAAGTCAGAAAGCGCAAGTTTTATCTTAAAAAACTCACTTTGGGTTAATTTTAGAGTTTTCTAGAAGGAATTTTGACGTGGATTGTTCGCTCTGAGGTGGTTCATGCATCCCAAAAGAGAAGGAGCTAATCCCTTGACTAAAGGAGCTATCCCTTTGAAGGAGGGCTTTATCCCTTTGAAGGAGGACCTAGTAACTTCCCTCCCTTGCACTATAAATACAGGCATTGGGGTGAGGACTAGGGAGGTTAGAAGCTGAACATTTTGAGGGTAAATGCTGGTGAAACTAAGACTCTTTGGTTGAGCTTGAGAGGAAAGATCACATACCTCTTGGTTCCATTGGAGAGTGAGTGAAACTTGTCAAATTAGAGGAGACATCTTGTTGGACCGTGGGAGGAGCTTGTACAACGTCAAGGCAAAGGTTGTAAAGCTCTTCTTCTTTGAATTAATACAATCAAACTCATTTTTCTCAACAAGTATCTTATGTTATTTGTTTCATGGACTCCTTGACTTTCATGTTAAATATGTTTTATTCAATTGGTTTTTCAGGTGCTATTTAATTTGTTTGCCTTGTTTGTGTTTGCAGGTTCACGAAGAGGAGCTCATTTGGATCAAAAGAGTGAAGGCATCCACAAGCTTGCGTTGGACCAAAGGTAGGCTCTAAAAACACTTGTTTGCTATTGTTCATTGAAGCATATTTAGAGAAAGATAGTGTCTGGTTGGTTTTCTTGTCGTTAGGTCTTCTTTAGATTGTAGGAAGGTCTATCTTGTCCGCAAGATCGACTCATTCCGCGCGACAATAGGATTAGGATAAGTTCTCTTACTTTAAAGGTTTTAGCTAGGTAGGATTCGAAATCCTTAGTGTAGGTTTTAACCTTGTACAGGAATTATCTGCATATGAATTCCTAAAAAAGAAAATAAAAAATGGCGAGAGCATAAAACATAAAATAGATATACACAGAAATTTTCCCCTCGATTGGAACATAGTGGTAGTTCCCTGGACTAGATCTACAAAATGCCATGGACATGAAACCATCATGCCCAAAACCATGTGCGAAATCCATGAACAAAACCATAGGTAGGTACGCCCACCTAATATAGGGTCCAAAACCCCCCGGCAGCACTCGACACGACGTACAGGGAGGGTTGTTTCCCCCCCATGACCCCGTCATGGATAGGGTAGTTGTGGAAAGAATATAACACAACCCAACATTCTCCCACTTGTTATTTTCTTTCCATAAGGGGCCACAGTAGAGATTAGTCATTGATCCAGCCCTGCAATGCCCATTTTTTCTCTACACCAAGAGAACTTCTCAATCCTTACAAACTTTGTCAATGCATCTACAATATTCTTGAATGTGTCCACCTTTACCAACAACACCTTTTTGTCCTCAACAATATCCCAAACAAGGTGATACTAAACATCAATGTGCTTTGTCTTTGAATGATAAGAAAGGGTCTTTACCAAGAAAATTTCACTTTGGATGTCAAAGTCTATCCTTATAGCTCATTGTATTAACCCCATATTTGAACACAATCTCTACAACCAAACTACTTCCTCACTTGCATGAGTGGCTGCGATGTATTCTGCCTCTGCGGTTGAAAGTGCCACTATATACTATCCCTTACTCATCCAACTGACTACAACTCCAAATAAGTTAAACACATACCCACTTGTAGATATTCTCTATTCCAGATCTCCAACCCAATCTACATCGACAAAGGTAGAGATGTCCAAAGCTATCTCCAATCCTGGTCTTCCTTGGTAACACAAACTATAATCACTAGTGCCATGCAAGTACTTGAAAACCCACTTCACTCTTGTCCAATGCTTCTTCCCTGGTTTTTACATAGACCTTCTCAATACATCCACTACATGTGCAATGTCTGGTCTGGTACAAACCATTGCATACATTAGGCTACTGACTGCACTTGCATATGGAACATAGGACATGTCCTCTTCATGTTCTTATGTGTTGGGACACTATTCAATAGATAACGTTACACCTATAGGAATAGGAACCTTCACCAGTTTACTATCCTACATATTAAACCTCTATAGTATTGTATCGACATACTTCCTCTCATTTAACCAGAGCTACCTACTTTCATGATCTTGTTTAATTTCCATGCCCAAAATATAGTTTGTAGCACCAAGATCTTTCATGTCGAATTTGGAGGACAATTGGGTGTTAAAATCTTGGATAATTTCTTTGTCATTTCCAACCACCAACATATTATCCACATACAAGACCAGATAAATAACAATGTCACTAGTTAATCTAAAATACACATAGTGATCTACTTTACTTCTAGTGAAACGAAGTCCCCATATAAATGTATCAAATTTATGATACCACATCCTTGGTGACTAGTTTAACCCATACAGATACTTTTTTAACTTTCATACCAGTTCATTCTTACCCTTCATCGCGAAGCCTTCAGGTTGCTTCGTGTAGATCTCTTCTTCCAAATCCCCGTGAAGAAATGATGTCTTAACATCCATCTGCTCTACCTCAAAATCAAAAGCAGAAACAAAAGATAAAAATAATCTAATATAAGCTACCTTGGCAACAGCAGAAAAAATTCACCAAAATCAATTCCTGGCACCTGAGAATAAACTTTTGCTACAAACCAAGATTTGTATTTCTCCACCTTTCCTTCTACATTCATCTTCTTCTTAAACACCCATTTTTTGCCAATGGGTTTCCTTCCAACCGAAAACTCCACTAGATCCCAAGCCTCATTTTTGTGCAAAGATGCCATTTCATCAACCATGGCCTCTTTCTAGAGTTTTCCATCCTCTAAATCTAATTTTTCCCTCATAGTTCTGGAATCATCATTAGTAATAGATAAATCAAAATTTGAATAGAATGTAGATGGACTATATCTTTTTATCTTTCCTTTTTTCTCGAATTGATCTTCTCACAGTCGGTGTTTGTGGCTCTTCATCTTCTGATTCATCTTCTGCTCTAGAGTATGATTCTTCCTCCTTTTGCTCAAACTCTATCTTCTCAAGTTCCTTTGTTAGGAATTCATGTTTAATAACATATTTCACCTCTCTAAACACCAAATTTCGGTTGTACACAACCTTTCATTTTTTGGGTTCCAAAGCTTATAAACTTTTAAGCCATCCTTATACCCACTAAAGATTCACAATTTAGATTTACTATCCAACCTTTTTATTTTCTCCTTTTAAACATGTACATATGCATTACATTCAAATACCCTCATATGTGAAAGAGAAAGTTTCTTACGAGTCTATACATCTTGTGGAATCATATCCTCCAACGTTGATGAAGGTGATCTATTGACCAGGTAACATGCAGCCTTCCCTACCTCTGCCCAAAATTCTTGTCCTAACCCAACACCACTGAGCATGTTTCTTGCCCTTTCCATCAAAATCTTGTTCATTCTTTCTACAAATCTATTTTTCTCAGCTATGTATGGAGTAGTCTTCTATCGTACTATACCACACTTATTATAGAATTCTTCAAATTCCTTCTTGCAAAACTCTCCACCGTTATATATCCTCAGCAACTTTATCTTCTTCTCTATTTGGTTTTACATCAGAGCCTTGAATTCTTTGAACCTGTAAAAGAATTCATATTTTTTCCTGAGGAAATATATTCATGTATTCTTTGAGAAGTCATCTATAAAAAATACATAGTACACAGACTTACCAAGTGATGGAATCGACACAGGTCCAAACACATCGCTATGCACAAGCTCTAATATTTGTTTCGCCCTCTTATCACTAGAGGGGAAACTCACCTGATTTTTCTTCCCATATATACAATTTTCACAGAAATAGAAATCCAGAGAGAAATTAAACATAACTTCTATCATACCATTACCATGAAGTATTCTAAGGCCCTTCTCTCCAATATTTCCAAGCCCTTGATTCCATTGCATGGCCTTTTCTCTAGAGACCACAAGATTTTATACTCCACTTTCATGAACCACACAACAGATGCAACCATCAATAAGAGTGCTACCTGGAAGCTTGTACATAATTCCAATCTGAACTCCCTGCATCAATACTAGTGCTTCCCGAACCATCTTATAGGTATCTTTCTTGAACAATGTTCTTACACCTGCATCATCTAACTTGCTTACGAAAATCATATTTCTATCCAATGCAGGAATATGCAGAACACCCAAAATTTTTCTAATCCTTCCACCGTGTAACTTCAACTTAACTTATTCCCGACCAATGATTCTAGTCTTCCTGTCATCCCCTAAGAAGACATTACCACAATCATATTTCTCATACTTTCAAAACCCCTCTCTATGGGGAGTGAAGTGAAAGGATGCACCTCAGTCAATCAACCATGTCTCATGATCTACATCTGTACTTGAAGGAGAATCCAAGTACACATCCCCACCTTCATATGAGGTGGTTTTCCCCTTTGCGGAAGGAGCACAATCAGATCCCTTTCCTTTCTCAATAGCTTTAGATTTACAGTCCCTTTTGAAGTGCCCTTCATTTTCGCATTTACATCACACCTTTACAATTTTTCCTGAAGATTTAGATGTCCCTCTACATTTAGATCTCCCACTTGAGGACTTATTTTTGTTTATGTTTTGGGGCCATCCTTATACAGACAAGGCATCACAATTCTGGACCTCCATATTTTTCTGTCTCATATCCTCTGACAACAAGGATGAGACTGTTTCATCAAAATGCAAGGTGGCTGCATTGCTACCTATTACAACAACTAGACCATCTCATGAATCTAGTAGAGAACAAAACAAACCGATGCACTTATCTTCATCTAAAATTTTAATATCAACAGATAATAACTGGCTTACCACAGTATTAAGGTGTTTAGATGCTCTGTCACTGAGTATCCATCTTTCATCCTCAGCTTATACAACTTTTTCCGTAGGAATAGTTTATTCACCAAAGACTTAGATTGATACAAAGTCTGTAATTTTTCCTATAAAGCCTTCACTAAAGCTTCCCCTGGTACATTCAACAATACTGAATCTGAGATACAGAATCGTATTGTGCTCTTTGCCTTCTGATCAAACTTCGCCTAGTCTTCAGTTGACATTGTTGTTGGTTTAGTACCTAGATCTACCGTGGTCCACTGATCTTTATCCACCAGCAGATCCTTCATCTTGAGTTTCCACAACTCAAAACTCTGACCATTAAATTTATCGATCTTTATATTTCCATTGCGTGCCATCTTCTTTCAGCATAAGAATCGATCCCACATATCTCCCACTAAATAGGGTCTACCACAAGCGCGAGAAAAAACCCCTCAGCAGCAAAGGTGTCCCCTTGAATCCAAAACAACTCTCATACCAAATGTAGGATTTAACCCTATACATAAATTACCTACATACGAATTATAAAAATAGAAAATAAACATGGTGAGAGCATAAAACATAAAACATATATACATAGAAAATTTCCCCTCGATCCCAAAATCGAGACTGCTAGATTGACTTTTCATTATGATCCTGTTAGGCCAAGGAGTAACTCCTCAAAGAAAAATTGATTCATATGTATTATTCCTTCAGGTAGGTCTTCATTATATACATGAGGGAGAGACTGTTCACTTCATCTCCTAATGATTGTTCATATTATTTACTTATTTACATTATATTCACCCAATCCTGATGATTAGGTGTCAGCATTCCCCCCCTTAATCTGAAGGGATGTTGGTGAGTCCAAGCATCATTCTGAATCATTCAAGCTTTTCTCTTCCAAGCGCTTTGGTGAAGATTTCTGCAATTTGCTCATTATTGGAACAATGATGGAGATGGATTGTTTTGGCCTCAACATGATGTTGAATCAGATGATATTTAGTATTGATGTGCTTCGTTCGATCATGGAACTTTGGTTCTTGGCCAACTTTATTGCAGAGGTATTGTCAATCATGAGTGGAGTTGATTGTACTTGTTTTACCTACAAATCTTCAAGAATTTTCCTGAGCCACACAATTTCTTTTTTTGCTTCAACAGCTGCCACGTATTCTGCTTCTGTTGTGGAATCTACTGGAACTGATCATTTGTGTGATCTCTAGGAGACAGCTCCTGATCCAAGACTCATAGCATATCCTAAAGTAGAAAACCCAGTTTCTTTGTCTCCATCGAAGTCTGAATCAGAGTATCCAATCAAGCTGAAGTCGTCCACCTGTGTATACTTGATTCCAAAGTCTTGAGTTCCCTTTAAGTACCTTAGAACTCTTTTTGCAACAGACCAATGTCCCTCATAAGGCTTTTGCATAAACCTGGGGAGGATTCCAACAGAAAATGAAATGTCTAGTCTGGTAGTAGTTAGGTAGTTGAGACTTCCTTCAAGCTGTCTATATTTTGTTGCATCCTCAAATTCTTTTCCTTCAATAGATGTGAGCTTTAAGTTTTGTTCCATTGGAGTAGTAAGAGGATTGAATTCTGTCATGCCAAACATGTTCAATAGATCTCCAATGTATTTCTTTTGAGAAGGAAATATGGACTTCGGATGTTGGGTTACTTCAATACCAAGATAGTGATGAACATAGCCCAAATTAGTCATTTCAAAACTTTTCCCCAATTCCTTCTTTATGGATGCAATGTAGCTTTCATTGTTCCCTATCATTAAAAGATCATCTACATATACCACAAGATATACAACTATTTTGCCAACTTTCTTGACAAATAAAGTTGCATCTTCAAGATCGTAATGTTTGAAATTGAGTTTCAGAAGATGCTCAGTTAGTTTTTCATACCAGGCTCGCGGTGCTTGTTTGAGGCCATACAAGGACTTCACCAGTTTGCATACTTTATGTTCATGTCCTTTCATAGCAAATCCTTCAGGTTGGGACATAAAAATATTCTCTTTTAGATCTCCATTCAAGAAAGTAGTTTTTACATCCATTTGATGGACTTTCCAACCATTTTGAGCTGCTAGGGAAAAGAGTGTTCGGATGGTAGCCCATTTTGTTGTGGGGGCAAAAGTTTCCTCATAATTGACCCCTTCCTTCTATGCGAAACCTTTTACCACAAGCCTAGATTTGTGCTTGTCAAGTGAGCCATCAGCTTTATACTTGTTCTTGTAGACACACTTGCAGCCAATTGGTTTGGTTCCTAATGGAGGATCAACCAGCTTCCAAGTGCATTCTTTATGAGGGCATCATACTCCTTTTGCATCGCTTCTTTCCATTCATCATGAGAAGCAACTTCTTTGAAGGAAGTTGGTTCAAAATTTGTAGACAAGTTCAATTCATAATCATAAGAAACATCTGTATCAACAGGTGAATTAGAGTCATCCACATCACCTCCATTTTGCCAGTTTGAATTTCTAGTTCCTTTCTTTCCAACCTCATCAGGATGAACACTTTCAAGTGTCTTTGTTAGCCACTTTGGGGGACCTTTCACAGATGGTCCAGGCTACTCCATTGATTGAGTTGGGACTGAATGAAGATTGAGTCACCCAATTCTATCAATCACATCACTTAAAGCATCATCTGTTGTTGGAGTTTCATGCGAGGGATAGTGTTCTTCAGAAGAAGATTCCACATGTTGATCTAGTAAAGGAATCCCCCATTCAAGATGTGGAATTTTATTATCAAATTCTCGAAATGATTTTGCTTTTGTGAATCTATCCAAGCGGTCAAGTTGCTGCTCAACAACATTGTCAGTTTTAGATGATTCAAGAAAAATTATATCTCTAGATACAACAAAATTTTTATTTACTTCATCATAGAGACGGTATGCTTTGGAGGTTTTTGAATACCCCAGGGAGATACACTTATGGCTTCTTGCACCAAGTTTGTTTCTATGTACCTTTGGTATCAAGGCATAACAGGTGGAACCAAAGACCCTAAGATGCTTTACCAAAGGAACCTGTCCATACCACATTTCATATGGGGTTTTGTTTCTGATATCATTATATGGACATCTATTCTTTATATATGCAACACATAGAACAACATCAACCCAAAACATTATATTTACATTTTTGAAGAAGAGCATGGATTGTACCATATTTAAGATTGTCCTATTCATTCTTTCAACTACACCATTCTGTTGGGGATTATAAGACACAATTGTTTGATGTTTGATCCCATGTTGGAGAAGATAGTTTTCAAATTCATTTGTTGTGTATTCTTTTCCATTATCAGTGCAAATAGACCCAATATGGGATTGTGCATCATTTCAATCCATTTATGAAAATTCTTGAATGTTTGAAAAGCATCAGATTTGTTCTTCAATAAATAAACCCAACACATTCTGGTGTAGTCATCAGTAAATGTCAACATATATTTATTTCCATTTGCAGAAGGAACAAGAATTGGACCACATAAATCTGAACGAATGAGTTCAAGTTTTCTATGTGCTCTTCAATGTGAATCATGAAAAGACTATTTGTTATGCTTTCCTAGAATGCAAGCATCACATTGCTTAAGTTTCCTAGGAATTGTAGGAAAACTAGCAACACCATTTTTCTTCAACAAGCGGAGGCTGTAATAGTTCAACCTTAGTGGATTTGATATCAAGAATTATAGAATTTACTTCAGATGCAAGAGCAAGAGGATCATTATTTTGTAGTTCAAGAGTGAAGAGTTTAATCATGAGTTGAACAACTTCGAGTGCAAAAGGTGAGTCATAGAGTTCTTTCAGCTTTTGTAAGGCTTCAAAAGCAATTGAAAATGGCGAAATATGGCGACTCGCCTCTTCATTTACAGATGCTGCGATTAATGCATAAGCTTTATTGTTCTTGTTTTCCTAAATGACGAGCTCTTTGTCTGAGGTAGGCTATTCTGGCTCGTTGTCTTTGTCTCCAACACACACTCCTTTCCACAACTCATTAAAAAGGAACATGTGTTTTATCATCCGAGACCACTCAGGATAGTTCTCCTTGCCATTGAGAACTATTCCCATGATAGATATGATTGAATGAATACTGTAACAAAAAGAATTCTGCTGCAAAACTTTTACTCTTAATGGGAAAAAAATATAGTTCTAATATAACTGGACATCAAACTCAACTTGACAGCATATGTCAATACCCAAGACATATATATCGGAACTATTCAAAATATATGTCAGCTTCTTTTTTCTTTTCTTTTTTTACATTGATCACCCAGTGCAACCCTTCAAAAAATTTTAACAGAAAAAGGCGATTATAAAATACGCACAACATCAGGGCTCAACTCACATATACATTATAGGACAACGTACCAAAAACAATTCAATGCATGCCATGTATATTCAACGCATTTAACTTCAACACATGCCATGTATATTCAACGTATTTAAATTCAACGCATGCCATGTATATTCAACGCATTCAACACTTGCACTTCATAAACTAGTGAACAATCTCTTGTATACCACGCTTGTATACCAGTGTATGGCCAAAAAAGCTTCAACATATAGCCAAAAAACCAATGTTACCAACTTTATATGCCAAGAACAACATTAATATAATGCTATGAACAGCGTTACCACAATGCTATGAACAACGTTAATAAGACTGCGTTAATATAATGCTATGAACAACTTTAATAAGACTGCGTTAATACAATGCTATGAGACTGTGTTAAGGTATCAGTTCTCTCCAGCGTGGTCCAGAGGCGAGGCTCTACCAAAAAACCCAAAGCTTATTTTGAATCCTCATACAAAGGCTCCATGTATCAAGCAGGCAACTCGCCACCAAGGTTGCTCGCAAGTCTGCAGCTACACAGTAAACTTTCATAGCAGCAGGGCCTCAAGAATGAACACTTTCGCAGCAACAATTCAGAAGGTTTTCAGTTCTGAAGCTGTTAGGTCAGAGGATTAAGAATTGATTATGGCAGACAGAGCACATATGGACAGTGGACAAAGAGCAGAAGGCAGAAGGGAGTTATAACTATTTTGGGAGCTAGCTCTAATACGATGTCAGGGCACGCAGTAACTCCTCAAAGAAAAATTGATTCGTATGTATTATTACTTCAAGTAGGTCTTCATTATATACATGAGGGAGAGACTATTCATTTCATCTCCCGATGACTGTTCATATTATTTATTTATTTACATTATATTCACCCAATCCTGATGATTAGGTGTCAACAGATCCTTTCAATGTTACAATACATATATATACATTCCAAAGCATCCATAAACCCTAATCCATTAACTATAGATTAGAACATAATTGTAGTTCCCTTGACCGGATCTAAAATATACCATGGACAGAAAACCATCATGCCCAAAACCATGTACGAAATCCATGCACAAAACCATAGGTAGGTCCGCCCACCTAATATAGCGTCCAAAAAAAAAATATCTTGGGGAGCTGCCCAAGAACCTGTGCATGGGGGCAGTAGCCCCCTGCTTACCCCAGCGACGCCCCGTGCAACATACAGGGAGCTCTACCGCCCCCCGCGCGTGGGGTGGTTGTGGAAAGAGTGTTACACAACCCAACACTTAGGTTACCCACTAGTAATCTTCTTAAATCTAAACTCAATTCCTTTCAAAAAATATGATATCATCCTTTGTAAAAGGCCCAACCTCTAACTCTTCAATATTATATTTATGCATATAAGCCTACATATATATAAACATATAATTATCTTTTTTTTTATATATAAATTAAACTAATATTTAAGAAAAATAATGTTTTATTACGATATAACAAATGATTTTTATTTCAAATATATACATATCAATATTATAATTAATTCTTATCCTAGGCACAAATATCCAATTCGAAATATTATATTTATTTATATTTATATTGTCATTGTCATTGTTGTATAATACATAATATTCTTCTCTGGGTTCTATCAAAATTTGTCCTTTAATTTCTTGTTCATAGTTGATGTCAATAGAGTCTTGGTACATATTACAAGCAAGCAACATGTAAAGAGTTAATATATATCTACATGCAAAAATTTCTATTTAATTAGCACATATTGTACTTATATGTTAACAAGTTGGCAACAGTAGCTTGTGCCATGCAACTTTAACTAAATTATTTTTATTCAGTAATCTTATTTTAATCTTTATAAGACACGTAAATATGTAGACTCTATGTATACTTAAAATGTGTTGATATTAAATGTAAGCAATGATATATGTATGTCGAAACCAACATGTTGTTTATATTGTTAAAAATTATATTTTCCATATTTCTAGTTTTTTTTCTCTTTTAAAGAATATAATATTTATTTCTTAATTTGTTGTCTACGTTGTATTAATATTTTCACAAGAGAAATTATTAGTGCGGAATTAAGGAGAATTGGCCCAGTGATCTCCTATTAGCAAGGTGATTTAATGACAGGAATTTGGCCAATTGAGCTAACCCTTGGGGTTTGATTGCTATAATATCATAAGAAAAATAGGTTTACATATAGATTGTTTATCATAAGAAAAATAGGTTTACATATAGATTGTTAACCAAATCTTAATGAACAAAAATTATAAAGTTTTTTAAAAAATATTTGAGAAGATTTAGATGTTTTTTGTTATCTTTTTTTCTCTATTTCTAAGAATAAAATAAAATAAAGTAAAACCTACCTAAAGATATGGTTTGATAAGTTCCTTCCTCCCAACTTCCTCCCAACTACAACTTTTAATAGCAAGAATACCTTTGGTTTCCCCAAGCCCAATTCTATGTTGTAAAGTAATTTAGTCTAACTTCTTCACTTTCTTGATTTCCACTTTTCCTTACTCACTTTTGATTTTTCAGTTTCTAATATTTCTTCATAACACCATTTCTAGGTGCTCCCTCAAAAGAAAATATCTCTTATTTATATTTAGCAAAATCATTTTTTTCTCCACTTGAAAACTAATTGCCCAAAAATATCCATGGTTAATTTTACACTTTATCCATGGTTAATTTTACACTTTGGTCAATGTTTTTCTATGCTATTATAAGCATAGTCATTGAGAAAATTAGGCTTTTAATATTTATTCCAAATTTTAGGTTGATCCTTAATACAACTTCATGAAAATACATCACCAATAAATACTTTTTTCTTTTTTCCACACATGGTTTAGGTAGGAAGTTATCAAACCTATTTTTATTTATTTAATTAATTATAATATTTACATAATTAACATATTATTTAAACAAATCATACTAAACTATTTTCGTATGAGGTATCACATCTTCTATAGGGGAATTCAAAATGGTGTCCATGGTGTTAGAGAATCGATAGAGGTTTTGAGGCAAATATTATAGTTTTCTCAATGGAATCAAATGATTTTTTTAGCCTTATGAATCAAACTGTTCTTCCAAAACTTTTGAGGATCATAGTTAGAGAGGTGCATTAATATCTCTTGCTTTCTACTTATATAACATTCTTTTCTTTGTTTTAATGAGAGATTTGCACATATTTGTCTTATTAAGTTTTAATTTTTCATTAGGAGCATTCCTAATTTCTTTTATATAAATTTTACAATCATTATCACACCAAGGGTTGTTAGAGTCTATTATTCCCTTTATATGAAATCTTGGTAGAGAACTTGCTAATGTTAGAAGAGAGAGTTGTAATAAAATTATGATAGACGTTTTCAATGTTATAATGATAAGCTAAGAGGAAGTATATCCCTATTTAAATCCTTCATGAAGAGATCCATTTTACTCTTGTAAAAAAGAAGGTGGATTTGACTCTCAATTCTCATGCATGTGCTTGTTTTGCATGGAAACTTTTAGAGCTAAGGTTAAAGTTCCATGATTAAAGTTAGGCTCATGATCATTTGAGAGGTCATAGTTTACAATTTGGTTGTAAACATGGATATCATATATTGCATATCTAGGACACTACTACTAAACCCATGAATAAAAGTCATCTGGTTAAAGTTTTACCAGTTCATCATGCCATTAAAAATTATAAGGTCTTGAGAACTAAAGAGTTTAACTAAATTGATACCAAATAAATTCTTGGTTAGGTATTCAAAGTTTCATTTGAATCTATTAGCTAAGTCAAGATCATCATATAGCTAAAGAGGATTAGTTTTGAATAATTACTTAGAAGAACTGCTTGGCTATATGCAGTTCTCACATTGAATTCTCCTAACAAGAGGAGGTTACCTTCATTTCTTAGACTTGGTGTCTTACTCTAAGGTATCATAAGGAAAATTCTTATCTACATTGTTTTTATTATGAAAGATAGAGTTGATAGGTGAAAAGCAAGAAATTGTGATATAAATCCTCTTAACATTACTATTATAGATTTTGATTCAAATGTATCGATTGAGGGGTCTAACTCATCGAATTGAGTGTAAGGAGAGACACTTATATATATATATATATATATATATATATATATATATATATATATAGATATAGATATAGATATAGATATAGATATAGATATAGATATAGATATAGATATAGATATAGATATATATATATATATATATATATATATATATATATATATATATATATATATATATAATAGGCTATTCATTCAATTCCTATGTGAGAGGATTTTTTGTTGCAAGGTGACCACAAAATGAATCCATCTATGTGAGGGACTTTAGTCTCACCATGCTCCCAAGTTTCAATCAAAAAATAATATCAATTTCACTCAGAATGCATCTTAACATAGGATCCTTACACTACGGAAATCCACAACAGTTTTGAAAGAGGGTCTAAAGTGTTCCAAATTCTTCTTTATTACTCTCCTTTTAGTCTCTATCCCTAATAATATCTTTTTTATTTCTAAATATTTCTCATTTTAACTCATTTTATGGATTCCTTTACTTTTTTAACCTCCTTTTGTAATTTACCATGTTTGTCTAAACATGCTACATTTTAGAACTTTGGCTGGAATTTGACGATTTGTTTTTGCCGAGTCTTAACTCTTGCTGTTTAATATGGGGATTTTACTGTATACATGTGTATTAAACACTCTAAAACTATTGGGGCACTTGGATTGTGGAAACTTTACAACTCAAGGTTGTTATTCCAAGAAATCCCTACCAAATTCTAAACAATTTAAACCAAAAAATACACTAAAAAAATCTTCCAAAACACAACACTAATAGACTAAAACATCAACTACTACTTACTATCCATGACACAACCTTTTTTATAATATCATTAATTGTAATCACTTAATGTTGTCATGGTCATAATAGGTCTCATTCATAAAATTGCCAAAATAGACATCGTATTTACTAAAATATCATTAATGGTAAGCACTTAATGTTGGTGTGGTCATGACATGTCTCACTCATGAAATTTCCAAGGTAACTTCAAATCTAAATATTTAAAGAGGCTTTTACCCAATAAACTAACTTAATTAATATTTTAATTTAAATATTTTGAAAATTATTTATATAAAAAAATTAAAAAGATAAAATTAAAATAAATCCATAATGAATGTCTTATAGGTGTTGATTGAATGAGTGAGTAAGTTAAAAGTTTGATTTTTTGGTTTTCCTTATTAAAAATTTAATTATATATATATATTATTTTATAATTTCAATTAAATTTTAAAATAAATAAATATACTTAAAAAACTAAAATACAAAACATTTAATCTATTTTTTAATTAATTAAAAAAAAAAAAAATGAAAGTGGGGACATAAAATGATGATAATGCATGCAATGCAAATAATGAAAATGGTTGTTTTTTTTTTTTTTTTTTTGGGTGAAGTTCATTCATTAACAAATGAGATGATCTCATATTATTCATTAATAATTATTAAAAACATTGAGTATAAAATGTGAACATGGAATATTATTGTTATTATCCCTACCTCGTGAGAAAATCATATCTATTTTTTTATCATTATTTTATTTTATCTTTGAGGAATCATTATTTTATCATTTATTTATTTTACATATAATTACTTGTAAACCTATGGTTGTTGGGTTAGAAAAGGGGATTTGAACCTTAGATGTTTCATTTTTCTCACTCACATTATTTCGATCACCAATTGAGTTGCCACCAAAGACTTTTTATTTTGTCTTTTTTGTTTTGTTTGTAAATCGGTACAAAATTTTCATTTATCAAAGTATGATAGAAAAACTACATAGATATGTTTTTGTTTCTCTGCGTGTGCATAACTTTCATGTCCATAGATATTATCCCGAGAGGAATTATACTTCAAAAAGCTAGCTTAACCATTACAACTACATTAAAGTCAAGCATCATTTAATATATTCCCTAGAGGGCTATTTTTTCCTCATTACAAAAGGAAAAAAAGAGCCAAAACCAAAGAGACTCAATAAGGTAATTGAAAGGTTGACACATTTACGAAAAGTGTAATTGTGCTCATGTTGGATGCTCATAGGTATGAGCTCGACATTGATGTGTAAGTGCCACCCTTGGTAGGGCCACCAACCAAAAAGAAATAGCAATGAACCATGTAGTGCTAATCAGAAATGACCACTAGAGACATTGGGTCTCCCTTCACTCTAGCAACAAAGTTGATAACATGAGCATCAGAAATTACCACACAATACGTTGGGTCTCCATTTAGTAAAGGAATATAATTGAGAGGATGAGCGATGATAACTTGTGGAGTATCAACCACTGTAGGAACATGAGAGATGTTTCCCAAGTCAAAATATGACTTCGACACCACATACCTTTCCACCCTTTGAATAAGAACCAGAATGTCATCCAAGAAATATCAAATGCGTATGAGAAGGTATTTCAATTCTTCCTCTGCAAAAAGCCTGTAATGATCCACTTGTTTGTCATGGATGACCAAGTGGAGGAGTGAGTCGAGTTGTTGATAACCTGCAACTAAGTTTAAGAAATGAAACTTTCTCTTTCGATGTTTACTAGGGTGAGGAGTCCACTCTAGATCTTGATTTCCAATTTCAGAGTGAGAAAAATAAGCTTTATCCCAAAATTCCCGAGATTCCAACTTTCAAATATTGTTACGAACTTATGGTTGTATTGTATAAAAAATTGATGCGACAAAATTCTATCCAAGGAGGTGTCGAGGATGAAAATTCGACCTCGAGTTGGAACCTCCCCTATAGCTTGCCATTATTTAACAAGGTTGCATAGTCATTGTTAGGGTCCCACCCTAACCCCCTTATTTATGTAATGGGATCACGTCATAGTCAAGAGTAAATAAAGCCCATATTAATAATTGTAAGTGGTTAACCCGCAATTAATGATGGGACTACAGTTAGTTGTAAATGGGTCGTAGTATTAGATAGATGGTATTAATAAAACCCACGGTATTGATCCGTGGTATTGAATGTATGAGTCATATATAAAGGATAGAGACTCCCTGCGAGGAGTGTCGTGTCTTATTTTGTAATCGAGCTCTGCTCTACCAGAGGTTGCCCCCTCGAAGAGGCAAGTGAACATTACTCTCTCAATAATAAAATCATTGCTCTTCTGTGTTCTGGGTATTTTCTCGTCACATATTCTGTATTTGGGTATCGTTTTGCAGGTTAAGAGCATAACAAGTGGTATCAGAGCTATAACAAGTGGTATCATAGCACTTTCCAGGGCCGGTGGGATCTCCATTTCTTAAAAAAAAATAAAAAATTGGCTAGAGACGTGTTTCGGCGTCTTTAAACCATGGGATTTGTCGTTGAGCGCATAAACCTGCGGATTTGGGGAGGCATGCACGCAGGAAATACAAGAGGTGGTCACGTCTGTTGGACTCCCTTGTAACCCCTATGGGTACCCCTTCGAGTAGTAGCTCATTAGACAGAACCGCGCACGGACTGTCTTCCACGTACCCTCTAGGTATATCGGAAGCCCCCTAGGCTCCCTTGAAACCTCGCCATAGATAAACCGTTGGCCGTTTTTCGCCTATAGTACAATGAGAACAGCACCCGGAGAGATTACTCGCCCGTACGATAGGGTAGTCAGGTTGTACGGCTAAGGGTACGGTCGATCCTCCTTAGTTAGAGCCCTGAAACATTGGGCTAAGTACTACTGCCAGACCCTTATGTATATTGCGATCTGTAGCACCTGACACTCCTCAAGACCATAGTTCCCTTTTCTATCAGGGGATCACACATCATCTCTTCCAGATCTGCTTGTGCAAAGGGGTGCAGTAGTAGCAGACATCAGTCTCGCAGTCTCGAGTTCGCAGATCAGCCATTCCGATCTATTAGATCCATCAGATCAGCAACAGCAGTTTGGTCCGCCGCCCAGAGCTATCCGATCTGCCATTCAGATATCTCAGATCCACCAGATCGGAATCGTTGTGAAGGTTCCTATACCGGGGTAAAATTTTCGCAGGACTTTTGGCCACATTGACATTTTGAGGAATTGGCAACTACAGTATTGATAAGGAAGGAGTAAAACTCCGTTAGGAGTTTTCAAAAAAAAAACGAGTCTGAGATCATCCGGGGCGCTTATTGGTGATCTAGCCCATCAGAATCAGGACGAGTTGAGCACAGTGGTACCATTCAATTCTTAGTAAAAAAAATTTAGGCGGTCCCAACTTTAAAAAAAATCAGGTTGGTGTATGGTAGAAACTAGAGCTCAAGCGATGGCCAATGAAAGGATGGACAAACTTGAAGAATCCATGCAAACCGTCCACGTTCAGCTTAACCGACTAAGTAACCTGGTTGAGGGCATGATCGAGAAGGGCAAGGAGCAAGCCCACGAGGAGGTGTATAATGGCAATGGACAAAATGAGGGTGAGTCTGGCCACTCTCCTCACGTCTGGCACACCCACCAACAAACCTGTCAGCGACCTCCCAAGTTGGATATGCATAAATTTGATGGTTCTCACCCGTCGGCATGGATAGCCTAAATGGAGCAGTATTTCAATCTGAATCACATCTTAGATGATGAGACTCAGCTTATGGTGGGGAGCATGTACTTGGACAATGAAAGGTGGCAATGGTGGGAATGGCATCAACGTTGCAATGGACCTTTTAAGACTTGGACCAAATTCACAAAAGCTCTTCAAGAACGCTTTGACCAGGAATCTTCTTTTTTGGGTCGTCTTACTAAGCTCCAACAGATTGGTATAATGGATGAATATATTACAGCTTTTGAAGCCTTAGCCTTCCGCACTTGGGGTCTCTCATATGTGTTCTACACGGAATGTTTTATTAGCGGTCTTAAAGAAGCTATCAAAGCCCAAGTCCTACTGCACCACCCTCCCACGTGGACGAAGGCTTGCAAGGTAGCTCGTAACGTGGAATGTGCATTAGCAGCTCAATGCAGTCGACCAAATTTCTTCGCAAAAGGTCGCCCCCCACAGGCTCACAACACGGCTCAAACACTTAAGGTCCAAAAGGTGTCACCTGCGGAAATGGCCGAAAGAAGAAAGCAAGGCCTATGTTACTACTATGATGAAAAATACTCCCCAGGTCATAAATGCAAGGAGCCAAATTTTTTTCAAATTGATGCCACTGACTACAGCTCAACAGAGGAAGATCCACCACTTGAGGAACATGAGCCGCTAGAAGAAGACAACCAAAAGGACAATGTCTCTTGCGAACCAGTTATTTCGTTGCATGCTTTGGCAGGGATTTCTTCCCCTCAAACTCTCAAAATCAGAGGTTTTATTAAACATCGCCCAGTAGTAGTCTTGATTGATAGTGGAAGTACACATAATTTCATCCATCAAAAAGTCGCAGAAGCAGTGCATTGTTTTGTATGAGCAGTTTCTAACTTCCAAGTCCAAATTGCGGATGGAGGCACAATGAAATGTGAAGTCCACTGTGAAAATGTCAAACTTCAAATGGGGGATTATCAGTCGAAAATCCACATGTTTGCCATACACATGGGGGTTTGCAACATTGTCCTCGACACTGAATGGCTCTGCACTCTTGGGCCAATCACAATGGATTTCCAGGAGTTATATATGAATTTTAAGTAGAACAACTACACACATACCCTCCGTGGACTCCAGGTGGGAGCCCCCTCTATCATCAGCTCGCATAGGATGGAAAAATTATTAAAAAAGGGCAATCATGGAGTTGTAGCTCAATTTAATGCCATCAAGGCAGTCGAAACCAAGCCTCTGCCAATTCATCCTGAGATGCAATAGATTTTAAATAACCATCTATCGGTCTTTGACAAGCCTCATGAGATTCCACCCTCGTGAGGGGAACATGATCATAGCATCACCTTGGTTCCAGGGGCCCAACCCCCAAATGTGCGCCCATACAGATATCCGTTCACCCAAAAGAATGAAATAGAAAAAATAATCAAGGAACTTTTGGAAGCAGGTGTCATTCGTCCTAGCATTAGTCCTTATTCATCCACAGTGGTCATGGTGCTCAAGAAAGATGGGGAGTGGCGGATGTGTCCCAACTTCAGGGCCCTCAATAAGTTGACAGTCAAAGATAAATTTCCCATCCCGGTGGTTGACGATTTGCTGGATGAACTCAATGGGGCTCAATTCTTCACTAAGTTGGATCTTCATTCAGGCTACCACCAAATTCGCATGAAGGAAGTCGACATTCCCAAGACTGCTTTCAGAACTCATGAAGGCCATTATGAGTTCCTGGTCATGCCATTTGGTCTTTGTAATGCCCCCTCTACTTTTCAGAGCCTTATGAACCACATTCTCAAACCACTTTCTTGGGCACAAAAGTGGAGAATTTTTTTATATTATTTGCAGGGAACAAGTCAGTCATCATGGTGGTTGTGGACCGATTATCGAAGTATGCTCATTTCTGCGCCCTACCCCACCCGTTTACGCTAACTTTGGTCTCTCAATCTTTCATGGATCAGATCTTCAAATTGCATAGCATGCCCACTTCTATTGTGTCCGACCGCGACCCGATCTTCTCCAGTAATTTTTGGCAAGAACTCTTCAGGATACAAGGCACTCAACTAAAACTGAGTACTTCCTATCATCCGCAAATGGATGGTCAAACCGAAGCCGTCAACAAATGTCTAGAAACCTACCTTAGGTGTTTCACCTCAGAAAAGCAACACCTTTGGGTACAGTGGTTACCTCTGGCTGAATCGTGGTATAACACCAACTATCATGCCACCACCAAAATGACTCCCTATGAAGCAGTATATGGTCAACTTCCGCCTTCACCTACTTCGTATCTCAAGGGGTGCTCAAAAGTACAAGCAGTGGATCAACTACTACAACACCGCGCAATCATGCTCGCCCATCTTAGAGAGAATCTTCATCAAGCTCAGAACTGCATGAAGCAACAGGTAGACCAGCATCGCTCAGAGCGCCAATTTCAAGAAGGGGATAAGGTCTTTTTACGGCTACAACCATATAAGCAAACATCACTCAAAGAGAAGGGGTGTCAGAAACTATCTCCCAAATTCTACGAACCATATCAAGTACTTCATCGCATTGGAGAAGTGGCTTACAAGTTGGCCTTGCAACCTACTGCAAAAATCCATCCACTTTTCCATGTCTCATGCCTCAAGAAATTGATTGGGAACAATTGCAGAATTTAGACCAGTCTACGTGAATTGGACGAAGAAGGATCCATCTGGCTTCAACCCGAACAGGTCCTAGACACACGAGACAAGCAACTGCGCGGCCGCATGATTAAGGAAGTCCTCGTCAAATGGAAAGACACCTCTCCGGAAGATGCAACTTGGGAACCAGCCACTATTCTTCAGCAGTTTCCGCAGCTTCAGCCTTGAGGACAAGGCTAGTCTGAAGGGGGAGGGCATGTTAGGGTCCCACCCTAACCCCCTTATTTATGTAATGGGATCACGTCATAGTCAGGAGTCAATAAAGCCCATATTAATAATTGTAAGTGGTTAACCTGCAATTAATGACGGGACCACAGTTAGTTGCAAATGGGCCGTAGTATTAGATAGATGGTATTAATAAAACCCACAGTATTGATCCGTCGTATTGCATGTATGAGTCATATATAAAGGATAGAGACTCCCTGCGAGGAGCGTCGTGTCTTATTTTGTAATCGAGCTCTGCTCTATCGAAGGTTGCCCCCTCGAAGAGGCAAGTGAACATTACTCTCTGAATAATAAAATCATTGCTGTTCTTTGTTCTGGGTATTTTCTCTTCGCATATTCTGTATTTGGGTATCGTTTTGCAGGTTAAGAGCATAACAAGTGGTATAAGAGCTATAACAGTCTTGTTGAAGAGTGCAAGAGACAAAAAATAATTTCGAGTTGCTAAACTATTGTTAGGAAAATTGAATAGAATTAGGAATGATTTGAAATAAGATAGGTACGATGGACTTCAAAGGATAATGATATCATCACCAAAGCCCACTACACAATGAGCGAGAGACAAGCCCCCATTTTGTAGAAAACTCTTGTAAAGAAGGCTAGAGGGAACTAACACTAATACCTTGTGTTGACGACAACCCATAATAAACTACCTGAGACAGTAGAGAGAAACAAAGAAAAGCGTTAATAGAATATGCACGAACTTGCAACAGAAAAATAAGATGAAAATCCACAATCGGGCTCAGAGCAAGGTTTATGTAACCTTGATGAGGCTGACACAAAGGAAATTCCTATATAACCTTGCAATAGAAGCACATTGAACCAAGATTCCAACCTAAAAGGTATGTTAAGCGCCCTTGTGCCTATGAGGAACTAAGGATGATGAAACTCCTAAAACCAAATAAAAAAATTACCAAGGTACCAGACCCCGCAAACCAAAACTAGACAATTGAAAGAAACACCTCGGAAATTGAGGCCGTTAAGTGTTGAGGAGGGGAGAACGACCACAAGTTCAAAGAGTGGCCCCAACATTGCATTGTATAGGAACAATATAGAAAACATTGAGTCAAAGTCCTTTGTATAGAAACCACGAGTGCAATGTCAAGTGTTTCTCTCTACAAACCTTGGATGAAAAGCATATTAAAAACAACTCATGTGTTTTAACTCCATATTAAAAAGTAAATAAAAATAATTTCTTATACTATAAAATAAAATAATATTCTTTTAATATTTCTTTAAAATAATATTTCTTAGAAAAAATATAAAATAAAATTCTTTTAATTAAAATTAACATAAAATTATTTTATTTAAGGTTTACATAAAAATATTTATTTACGGGGAATATAAAAATATACTATTAATATTATTTTAAAATATTTTTTATTAATTTAATGTTTATCTAAAAACATTGAAATATTTTGTTTAAAACTAACATTAAAATAATTTATTTTATTAATATTTTTTAATATTATGCATCAAATTCATACGAGCATAATAGGAATTACATATGTCCATTACACTACGCTGTCAAGAAATCCTTGAAGTAAGTTGTTAATAACCCGTACATGCAATACATGAAGAATGCCACAAGGTCGTGAGCATCAAGCAATGCAATTACCAATATAGTAATGCAATCTAATTATCAACATTTTAACTCAACACACAGATGAGAAAAAAGAGTATAATAATGCAATCTAGTTATCACAATGTTTTAAAATATCAACATTTTAAACTCAACACACAATGAGAAAAAAGAGGAGGTGAAAGAATCTAGTGCTGACCGTTGCAGATTCTTGAGTTAGAAAAGTATTTTAAATATTATTCAATTAGCCGACTAAAGTTGCTCGATTTTAAAGATACACTAATTTCATAAGTTTGCTATATCTACTGTCATTGTGCAGCCCTGAAATCACAAACGGAGGAGCAGAAAGGCATCTGAGAATTGTTGCGAAGCCGTCAGATAAATAACTTGAGTTTGATCGATCATCGGATTTATTAGTTTCGTTCAGAGGCTAAAAGCACAAGGCTGTCCCGTTCTAAAACCAAAGGATTGCTTTATAGGATAACAACATGGCGGTTGCTCAAGAGACAAAGTTGAAAGTACCGAAAGCTAGATTGTCAACTTTATCCACAAAGAGCAGTGTTAAAATGCCAGTGGGTTCGAAATCTGAAAGTCCATTCGCACAGGACAGTGTCAAGATGCGGGTCGGTCCGAAATCTGAAACTTCATCCACACAGCGCAGTGTTAAATCTGAAACTTCATTCACGCCGCGCAGTGTTAAATCTGAAAATTCATTCACACAGCGTAGCGCTAAATCTGAAAGTTCATCCACACGGTGCAGTGTTAAAATGCCAGTAGGTCCTAAATTCGAAAGTGCATCCACAAGGAGCAGTGTCAAAATGCAGGCGGGTCCGAAATATGAAAGTTCGTCCAAAAAGAGCAGTGTTAAAATTCCGTTAGGTCCAAAATCTGTAACCTCTCATGGAAGATCAGGGGAAAGTCCATTGAAAGACAATTCTACAAACCTTAATTCAAAGGCTTCTAGGAACACTGTTTCACGAACAAAAGCAACAAATGTTGCTGGAATGGTTTTGTCCAAAATCCCTAATGGGTTCATGCCTAAGCGAGAATTTAATTCATGCGATCCAATTTTACCAGTTGGCTCAGTTAATGCTGTGGATGATGATCAGCCTGACTTGGATCTTTTCAAAGGTCAGCACTATGACCGGGCATTGGCAGAGCTGAATTTGCAGCCTCAGAAACAGTCACCTGAAAGAAAGATTATGACCTCTTCCGTTGCGGAACAGGAGAAACCAGAAATTGTGTCTCCCATTGATGGATCCAGGTACAATCCAATTCAAGAGGCAGTAGTTGTTCTTCGTCCATTGGATGACACTAGAGATATGTCCTGCGGAAATGTGGCTGTGAATCGGGAGAAAGGTCTTACGGGTATAGATTCAGAAGACAAATGTTTCACTCCTTCAAAGGAGAGTATTGGCTCAAACAGTATATTTTCCACTGGTACTCCTTCTGTACGTCTAAATGACTGCTTAAATAGCTACGTAGGAGAGAAGCTCTGTTTTTCGCAACGTCAAAGTCAAGAGTGGGATAGAATCTCATCGCATTCTTCTGTGTTGACACAAGATTTGGATGGGATTGAGGCGGAGCTTGACTCCCATGGATTAAGTTTTCATGATTTTTTGAGTGAAGCCAATAAAATTGGTGACCATCTGCTTTTTTGCTTAGCCGAGTCAGTATTGTATTGTAAATCTTCTAATTACAGTCATGAAACGATCTTCGATTCCACAATGGAAAAATCTCTGATGCAGTTGGATGATGAAATGGGTCATTTGACATTGAAGGCGTTAGAGGATGAGCTGGAGAACAACAACGATGGACAGGATCCTCTGTACTGGCCTTTTAATCCGGAATCATATTGGACTATTGAAGGATGTTGCGGAAACTAGGGTTTTCTCCCTGAATATAAATGTAAATTCGATAACATCGAATGGGAGTAGAAATGGTGAAAGGGAGGCCTTGTATGAAAGAAAATATGGTTCAGGTTGAATCGTTGGAGATTTTATTCATTGGTCGTTTGTTTTTAATTTCAATTTACTTTTAATTCATATGAAACTGTAAATAAGTTCGATGACCAAATAAATAATGGGAAGAGATAATCCCAATATGCATCCATCATTATATATTGATAATGATAATGTAATTCTTATATTTACATTACTATAGTCGCTGCTGCATTATGCCAGGAACACATAAGTACAATATCAATATATACTTATTTCAAAAGGATATAAAGTATTTTTCACAAGTCCGGTGGTCCATTAACAGGTTCTTCAGAGATTATTCCAATTGCAATTAACTTTTTTCATAATAGGTTTTACTTATCATTATTTTAATTTTTTTTAATTAATGATTTTTCTCTACCATTAAGAAGATAAAGAAGATATGAATATTAACAATTTTTCCTTATTATAATAGTTTAAAAATGTTATAATTTACAATATAATTTTATTTTTTATGTAGTTTATGGATGTATGTATCACTTATTTAATATATTTTAGTAAACTATATTGAAGATCAAAAGTTTTAGTTATTGTGAAAATTCTTGTTATTTAGAAAAGATAAATTGTTATTTGGATTTACAAATCATATTTACTAATCAATTCTTTTCCAGAGTACATAGTACTTGTATGTTTTTCTTATGCCTATTTAACATAAAGACATGACAGTGGACACCATGGATCAAAATTGATCTAAGTGAGGCTTGATTCTTTATTCTCCTAAATTGGACACTGAATAAGTAATATCCAATTTAAAAGAAAAAAATAATGTTATTTATGTGCTCTTTTTATTTCTTTTATAGCAAATTATGTTGCTGGATTTTGAAAATAGTTGTTTCCTTTTTATTAGATATTGTGGTAGTATCCTTACAATAATACTATATTTTGATTATCTTTACAAAAACTCATTCCAATTGTATGAGCCATTTGACCAATAACTTTGTAAGAAGAAGAATAAATTCATTACAAAACAACTTCTATAAAAAAAATGAAAAAGTAACTAATCTATAGAATTCTTATATAAACTATAAGTAAATGACCAAATTAAATATTCTCTATCTAATTTCTATATCAAATTTAAAATATAATATATAAAATATAAATAGAAGTTTATATAATTTTTTATTTAAATAAGTGATTGTAACCTATTTAGTTTGGATGATGATAATTGCAGATGATTGTGTATCTACAATGATGCCTAAAAATAAAATTATAAAAAGATATTATATATTTTTTATCTTTATAATTATTAATTTCGGAGTCTCTTTCACTTAAGAAATATAATTATTCAAATGACATGAATTTTCAAAAGTAAGAATACAACTCTTAAGGGATACCTAAACAATGAGGCATGAATTCCTACTCGGAATAGTAAATTTCCTCTTCACCATTTTTAACCAAAATTTTCAAAGTAAGAATACAACTCTTATCCGATACTTCAACAACCAAGCATGAATTCTTATTAGGAATAGTAAATTTCCTATTCACCATTTTCAACCCACATAGCATAAGTTGACTAAATGAATGAGAAAAAGCTGCAATTAAACTCCTACCCAGAATCTGCACACAAATATTAAGATCAAAAAAGTCATAAACATACAAATAATCTAAACTATTAAGGAACAAAAGGATCTCCATCTTACTAAATATGCATAAGACACTACAACAACACAAAATACCACACACCCACTTCCTCAAATTCCAAATCCAAGCCATGAAGGACTGCAAAAATAACTTGAAGCTTAGGATCACTTGGAATAAACTACAAGCTTGAACCCAATCATAGTAACAACGAGAGACTCATAATTGTTGTCCATGACCACGAGAGCTACAATTGAGCAAGCCAAGCTTAGTACATGGAGAGAAACTATCATAGTAACAACCCGAGACTCCTAATTGTTGGCCATGCCCAATAGAGCTACAACTAAGTAAATGGGGAGAAAGATTAGCAAGATAAACCAGTACATGGAGAGACACATTAGCAAGATAGAACCATATTACTTATAGACTTTTGGATTCCTCTCATAATCATTATTAAGAGTTCTAGAGTTAATCTCCATCAAGTATTCCAGAGTGGGAAACTAGAGGTCCACCCATGGTACTAGACTCCATCCCAAGCCCCATGCTTATTTTTCTATCCTCAATCTGAATTTGTAAGTCTTTCCACATGCATCCCATTGTTGCTACTCATCCTTCCTGCTCACACTAAAATACTCAACAAAAAACCAAATAATTGGGAGTCTTATTTGATAATATTATGAAATCACATGTGGGTTTTTTGGAAGAAGTTGTCAGTCCTTCTAAACCTTTTATTTTCTTCAATTTCTCATATCTTAAAGTTAGTGCAAAAAGAGAGTGATCCACTATAGAGATTTACCATAGGTGAGATTGCTATATGTGAAAAATTAACAGAAATTGTAAAAGCTTCATCCAATTGTCCAAATCCAAGACCACACAACCATCCAAACCAACACATTAATATGACAAGGAACAAGTGCATAACATATTGACTTTAGTTGAATTGATCCATTGGAAAATGAAATCCACATCATGGGGAAGCCACATTCCTAAATTGTATAAACTAAATAAATAAACATTCATTATAGACCACCCATATTTTTCCCTTCATTGTATTCTAGAGGGTAAGGGAATCAAACCTCTAAATAGAGCTTCATCCGAATGGTGTTAATAAAGTGTGAGAGGTGTACCAAAGCCAATTTATATTTTCACCTCCAGTTGTACTCCTCCATGGCTTTATTTGTTCACCTATTCTCCATAGACCAAGGTTTTATACTTTTGTTTATTTATGAGGTGATGGGTGAAAGTTTTCAACACCTAGTTTTATCTATACCCAATAAAGCAAGCCTTTTGTAGTAAAAATTACTATAGAATTGAACTAAATATCCCTAGTTTTATCTATACCCAATAAAACAAGCCTTTTGTAGTAAAAGTTACTATCCAATTGAACTAAATATCCCTCTTTAGAAACACAAAAAAGAATATATAAAAACCAGATCCTCCATTAACAAAAATGAAATACTTTCTATATTTTACAAGTTACCCTAGCCTACCTGTATTAGTTGTGCTAGCTGTAAATTCCATGATGCATGTGATTATTATTTAATTATGACACATAGTTGTAGGTGAAGTGTTTGCTTGTTGTTAGATTTGTTGGGGGAGGCTTCCCACAAATATCCTCGATAAGGTTAAGGTCCATGATGCATGTTGTCAATTCCATGAAACATGTCATTATTCATTAATTATGACAGAAGTTGTAGATCAAGTGTTTTCTTGCTCTTAGATATGTTGGGAGGCTTCCCACAAATATCCTCTATAAGGTTAAGGTTTAATAACTAAGAAAAATAGTTCCAGGTTGCCAAATATTATCTAGCCACTATCAGTGATAAACCTTTTTGCCAATTTCAAGGTATGTGAATTAAATTTATTTATGTTTATTGAGTGATAAACCTTTTTCCAACTTCAACGTCTTTAAATTGAATTTAGTTACAGTTATTTATGTTATCTCTCCTAACTAGTTGCTGATCCCCTATTTCCCGAGGGATACCACAAAATAACCAAAATAAAACAGGTAATTGGAACATCTATCCCAATTAAAATATTAAAAAGAGAAGAATTACACTTTCTACTGGCTAGGAAAGGAAGGATTTGTTGCATAACAACCGTTCTGGTTTGTTTTATATATAATTTTGGTCAGTTGGATTTAGTTTAGTTATCTTCACCTGATATAGTTTATTATTTAAAATATAAATCATAAACCTGTGTATATTCCTTTTGAAATAAATATTTATATTATTTAAAATATTGATTATAATATAGTATATATTCCTTTTGAAATAAATATATTGAATTAAATATTTTAGAATATAAAATTATATTATTAAATTAAGTATATTAAATTTATTAGGGGAGAAAGTTGTTTTTATCTTAATGAGATAAAAAAAAATAATTAAAAAATATTTAATTAAGATTTCAGACTAATTCATTAATGGTCCAAAGATAAATTATCAAACTCAAGTAGATAACATTATAATATAAAATTACACTATCAAATTAAATGTATTAAGTTGATTAAAGAGAAATGTTCATTGAATCTTTAATGTATGATGAAGTAATTAGGATAACATTTAGGTTAATGCTTAATTAATTGATGGTCAAAAGATAAGGCTTTAAACTAGGCTTATCTAAAAATATAAAATTGTCTTCAAATGATTTCATAATTTTTATGAGCAAGACTTTTATCAAAGTGAGGAGAATAATAACATCTCTTCCAAAATAAATCAACTCATCAATTGCCATATCTATTTATCTATCAAATATTTTACTTTGAGAGGATGATAAAATATTATTCATTAAAATTTTGAATGTAGTATTTTAACTCTAGAATAAAAGAGGAAAGAATTACACATATCTCTTAGCACAATATTAAAATGTTTTTATTTTTATTTTTATTCCTTTTTAACTTTCAAACTTATATATAGGAGTGAAAAAAACAACATTTTAATTAAATTAAACATTGAAATATTTAGGGTGGAATGAAGGGGATGGATTCTTGTTAATTTCAATGGAATTATTGTAATTAAGTACACTTGGGGGTTGGGAAAGAAAACAAATAATCAAGTTGAGATGTATGACCTCCTTCACTGATTATGCATAATCAAAGATAGAACTATCACTCACTTTGACATTCTTAGAGACTCTCTAATCATAATCCAATATCTCATTATGAATATCAGTCCAAAAGACAATTCTTTGGCTTAGGTTCTTCAAATAATCAAAAGCCTTATTGACTTCTTCCAATCAAATCATCTCTATCATATCCTTAGAGTTAGTTCCCAATGCATACACAGATTTGAAAGCAAAGACAGCTTGTATATTGAATGAGGCCAAGCTTGTGATAAATGAAATTTATAGTTTATATTCTATTCCCTAAAGGATTCATCGTTTACCCTAAGTTTGTTTGGTTTCATTTCTCCACTCCCTTTAGCCCCCTTCCCTCTTGCCCCCACCTACCCTCCTTCCCATCCCTTATATATTCTCCCCATCCCCTCTCTTTTCTCATCCACCTTTGCTCGCCACTCCTCTCCTCTTCATTATGACCTTCTTTGGTTCCCCGATTTCGTGGCTCATTACATGTATGAATTATGCAGTGCTCTTTGTTGTGTACCACCATGCATTTCATGTCCCTCGTGACTCACATGCGTGGTATTTCATCTCCAAATTTCCAAGTTTACTTCTTTGCTCTTTGCTTTAGGTTAAGATGAAGTTCATTGGTTGAAGTACAAGCATAATTAATGGTTGTAGAATCAAAATCTTTTGGTTCAGCGAGAGAATTGAGGACATCACTCACCTCTGTCATGATTTTATTCCTATCTCATCCATGGTTCTATGGGTTGTCTCACCACCCTTGTGGCTCGAAAGTAGTGTGCTTGTTACATATTTCAGTGTGGTTCCTTGCCAATCATTATAGGAAGCTCTTCATGTCATCAATGGTTCTATGGGTTGTCTCACCACCCTTGTGGCTTGAAAGTAGTGTGCTTGTTACATTCTTCACCGCGGCTCCCTTCGACTCAGTGTAGGAAGCTGTGAAGGGCTTCTTTGCCTTATAATTTTGGTATCAATATATCTCATTTCTCCTCGGTGGATTCAACACTTCTGTTCATGGGAATTATGGCACATCAACATTGCAGGCTCTCACTGCAATTTGGTATCTCTTGAGCCTTAATTCTGTTGCCTAGTTATTTGCTCCTTGGACCAAAGAGTCCTCTGAATTAAATATTTACAATGGGGTATCCTTCCTTGCAGATAAACTAGGTATCCTTCCTTGTGGATCCTTCTTTCGATCAAATCAATGGACTTTTGTGTTTTTTTTCTTGCTTTCTTCATTAAAATATTTGAGAAAATTCTCTGCATCATGGTGGTATATTGGGATTTTTTCTCTTTGGGTTGGGTGAGGATTTGCCCCTCTAGGTAATTTTGGCTCCTCATGAGTTTGGGTTTCTGTTCCTTATATTGTTCGGTTTTCCCCCTAGTTTCAGTGTATTCTCCGTTAGGAATTTGGTAAATGTCAGTGAGATCCTTTTGTTCCCTCCACATCCCCTTCTTCTTGAGCTTTGTCTTTTGTCACCTTTTTGTACCTTTTGTCCAAGAGCTTGGGTGTTTAAAACATTCAATGAGTCAAGTTCAGAATCCTCTTCTGCTTCGAGCCAATGTTCTCACTGCATGAAAATTCATGAGGATTTCAAGATTACCATTTATGATTTGTTGGCAAAATATTGCCAATTATACAAATTTCATGTTGAAAAGTGAGATAAAATTTGTATTCTAGAGGGTAAGGGAATCAAACCTCTAAATAGTGCTTCATCCAAATGGTGTTAATAAAGTGTGAGAGGTGTACCAAAGCCAATTTATATTTTCACCTCTAGTTGTACTCCTCCATGGCTTTATTGGTTCACCTATTCTCCATAGACCAAGGTTTTATACTCTTGTTTATTTATGAGGTGATGGGTGAAAGTTTTCAACACCTAGTTTTATCTATACCCAATAAAACAAGCCTTTTGTAGTAAAAATTACTATCGAATTGAACTAAATATCCCTAGTTTTATCTATACCCAATAAAACAAGCCTTTTGTAGTAAAAATTACTATCCAATTGAACTAAATATCCCTCTTTAGAAACACAAAAAAGAATATATAAAAACCAGATCCTCCATTAACAAAAATGGAAGACTTTCTATATTTTACAAGTTACCCTAGCCTACGTGTATTAGTGGTGCTAGCTGTAAATTCCATGATGCATGTGATTATTATTTAATTATGACATATAGTTGTAGGTGAAGTGTTTGCTTGTTGTTAGATTTGTTGGGGAGGCTTCCCACAAATATCGTCCATAAGGTTAAGGTCCATGATGCATGTTGTCAATTCCATGAAGCATGCCATTATTCATTAATTATGACACAAGTTGTAGGTCAAGTGTTTTCTTGCTCTTAGATATGTTGGGGAGGCTTCCCACAAATATCCTCTATAAAGTTAAGGTTTAATAACTAAGAAAAATAGTTCCAGGTTGCCAACAATTATCTAGCCACTATCAGTGATAAACCTTTTTGCCAATTTCAAGGTATGTGAATTAAATTTATTTATGTTTATTGAGTGATAAACCTTTTTCCAACTTCAACGTCTTTAAATTGAATTTTGTTATAGTTATTTATGTTATCTCTCCTAACTAGTTGCTGCTCCCCTATTTCCTGAGGGATACCACAAAATAAACAAAAGAAAACAGGTAATTGGAACATCTATCCCAATTAAAATATTAAAAAGAGAAGAATTACACTTTCTACTGGGTGGGAAAGGATTTGTTGCATAACAACCGTTCTGGTTTGTTTTATATATAATTTTGGTCAGTTGGATTTAGTTTAGTTATCTTCACCTGATATAGTTTATTATTTAAAATATAAATCATAAACCTGTGTATATTCGTTTTCAAATAAATATTTATATTATTTAAAATATTGATTATAATATAGTATATATTCCTTTTGAAATAAATATATTGAATTAAATCTTTTAGAATATAAAATTATATTATTAAATTAAGTATATTAAATTTATTAGGGGAGAAAGTTGTTTTTATCTTAATGAGATAAAAAAAAGTAATTAAAAAATATTTAATTAAGATTTCAGACTAATTCATTAATGGTCCAAACATAAATTATCAAACTCAAGTAAATAACATTATAATATAAAATTACACTATCAAATTAAATGTATTAAATTGATTAAAGAGAAACGTTCATTGAATCTTTAATGTATGATGAAGTAATTAGGGTAACATTTAGGTTAATGCTTAATTAATTGATGGTCAAAAGATAAGGCTTTAAACTAGGCTTATCTAAAAATATAAAATTCTCTTCAAATGATTTCATAATTTTTATGAGCAAGACTTTTATCGAAGTGAGGAGAATAATAACATCTCTTCCAAAATAAATCAATTCATCAATTGCCATATCTATTTATCTATCAAATATTTTACTTTGAGAGGATGATAAAATATTATTCATTAAAGTTTTGAATGTAGTATTTTAACTCTAGAATAAAAAAGGAAAGAATTACACATATCTTTTAGCACAATATTAAAATGTTTTTATTTTTATTTTTATTCCTTTTTAACTTTCAAACTTATATATAGAAAGGAGTGAAAAAACAATATTTTAATTAAATTAAACATTGAAATATTTAGGGTGGAATGAGGGGGATGGATTCTCGTTAATTTCAATGGAATTATTGTAATTAAGTACCCTTGGGGGTTGGGAAAGAAAACAAATAATCAAGTTGAGATGTATGGCTTCCTTCACTGATTATGCATAATCAAAGATAGAGCTATCACTCACTTTGACATTCTTAGAGACTCTCTAATCATAATCCAATATCTCATTATGAATATCAGTCCAAAAGACAATTCTTTGGCTTAGGTTCTTCAAATAATCAAAAGCCTTATTGACTTCTTCCAATCAAATCATCTCTATCATATCCTTAGAGTTAGTTCCCAATGCATACACAGATTTGAAAGCAAAGAAAGCTTGTATATTGAATGAGGCCAATCTTGTGATAAATGAAATTTATAGTTTATATTCTATTCCCTAAAGGATTCATCGTTTACCCTAAGTTTTTTTGGTTTCATTTCTCCACTCCCTTTAGCCCCCCTTCCCTCTTGCCCCCACCTACCCTCCTTCCCATCCCTTATATATTCTCCCTATCCCCTCTCTTTTCTCATCCACCTTTGCTCGCCACTCCTCTCCTCTTCATTATGACCTTCTTTGGTTCCCCGATTTCGTGGCTCATTAAATGTATGAATTATGCGGTGCTCCTTATTGTGTACCACCATGCATTTCATGTCCCTCGTGACTCACATGCGTGGTATTTCATCTCCAAATTTCCAAGTTTACTTCTTTGCTCTTTGCTTTAGGTTAAGATGAAGTTCATTGGTTGAAGTACAAGCATAATTAATGGTTGTAGAATCAAATCTTTTGGTTCAGCGAGAGAATTGAGGACATCACTCACCTGATGGCCCAGCCCTCCAACTATGCGAAATGTTAATTCCGCTGTGTGTGATATTTATGCGACTCTTATTGGTAACCACGCTAGGTTCCAGGTCCCACGAAACTCTCCTATTTAAATTGTGTTATATTTCACAAGTCTCGTTTACTGTGTGACCATATTAAATACGTTTTAGGGTTCCGTGGATTGGATCCACTGTGCAATCTTTATATAATTAATATCGTCGTGTTCTGCTGGTCATTGAGTACCATCTGTCGCTCTCCTCGATCTGGTCGCTCCCGCCTTTTGGCAACCCTATCCTCGTTCTGTGGTCATTTTCTTTCGTTCATTGTGCTGCAGCCCTCCGTTCTGCTCTGCCGGGGTATGTTGATGCCTTCCAGATCTTCCTGTCTGTGCGATGGGTTCTTCCCTGAGAACGACAACACTGTCGGTTCCCTGTTCTATGCTTATGGTATGATTGTTGTTGTAGCCGAATTAAATTGACTTTGTTGTTCTGGACTGTAATGGCTTATGGATTCGTTTCTCTGGTTTGTAACTGTTCTTCTTTTTTTTTGGTTGAAACAAGATGCTCCTTCGGCTCCACGCTCATGGCTTGGTTCATTCGCCCTTTTTTCCCATCCGAGGTAAGTTAACGTTCTATGCTACAACTTGCTCTGCATTTTCCACAGGCTCTTATGTATCTGCTCCTGGTTCTTAGGTTCTGGCTGTGGGTTCCGGCCTTCAGTCGCAACGGCGCCTCTTCAGTCACAGGTAAACGCTAATACGTTGTGGTTTCGTTTTGTTTCAGTATTACTTTGTCTTCTCCTTCAGGTTTCCACGCTTCCAACTGCTAACCCGCTTCCCCCTCTGTTGTGCAGGTTACTCAAAAGTTACTGGTCGCCGAGGGTTTGCTCTCTGCCATTTTCAGGAAACAAGACAAGCCGACCGGATTCCAATAACCAGGTAGGGTCGTTCCGACCACGAATCTATCGTTAGCTTGGTGATGGGGTTTTTTTTGGTCCAGGTTCTCGCTCCCTTTGTAATTACAATCACTTGGTTTATTGTTGGGTCCAAACTGCTGTGTCACTCCATGGCGTGAATAGTTCTTTTTATGTATATTTTAGGCTGAACGGGTTTAACAACTAACTGTTATGTGAGCACTGACTGCCTAGCTCAGAAACCCTTCTGTGCGCTCTTCGCTTGTAAATGGACAGTGGATTAACAAAACATTTCTTGTTTGCTTTTAACTACTTGTATTATTTTTCAAATGGGTCTATGGAATCGTATGCTTTACCTGGAAATTCGTTGGTGACTATTTGTATGATGACTGGATCTCCTTTTCCCTTTCGCCGGAAGTGGTTCCTTGTGTGCTATGTTCCTCCCTTTCGGCTTGTGTAGACCCTGTTGGAATAAATACAGTTCGTTGTTCTATCGTTTACAAATGCATCTCTACTCATCAGTAAATAATTATGAACGAACACAGGAACTCGATGTATGAGATAGTTTGCAATGAATTTAAATTGGCAAATGATTTATTTTATTACAGACAAACTGTCATTCCATTTGTTTTTCATTACTGGAGATTCGACCCCCTTTCAATTTATTTTCTCTCTGTTTAAATGCCTGCAAGGTGTAATAGTTTCTTGCTTTCAGTTGAACTGTTCAACCAGTATCTGTCTAACTGTTTAGCCAGTTTTTTTTTAAAGGAGAATAACAAACTGCTAATTTTTTTCTAAACTAAAACAGTTCATAACCTTAATCCTACTGTCTTTAACGGATATCTGGAAAATGAAAAAAAAATAACAATAAAAATAACAAGTTTGATAACCTGTCCAACACTACGTGAAATCTTTGGTTTTTTTCCCGAGATAGTCAACCACCTTCTGTCTCCTCGGAGCTGGATGCTCCTGCATCAGCCTCCCGGGGTGGCAAAAAGTCATGGCTCCGTTCCATGAGGTCGTTGACAGAATAACCTGCATTCTGTATCTGCGTTGCGTCGAGCCACGAACTGTCCTCAATCGAACAGTCCTTCCACTTGACCAAGTATCGCAGATATTCCTTCCTGCGTGTGCGCCTAGCTACCTGTGTGTCGAGGATCCTCTCGATCTCAAGGGGCTGTGCCATTGGCATCTGTCTCATCCACGAACTTTCCCCACAACTGGTGTCCTGTGGTGGCTTCGCTGTCGCGCTGTCTTCTGGATCAGCGACATAAGGGAACAAATCTTCCACGTTAAAGATGGGAGAAATACCTATCCCTGGTGGCAACTGCAGCTCATAGGCATTTGCAGAAAACTTGTGAATGATTTTGCACGGACCGATCCTTTTATATTTCAACTTGTTGTATTCCCGTTTTGGAAACTGTTCCTTGCGTAAATGTGCAAGGACTTCATCTCCAATGTTAAACTGAACTTCCTGTCGCTTTGAATCAGCTCGCTGCTTATACTTTTGACTACTGTCCTGCAATTTCAGCTTTACCTGCTCATGTAAGTCGCTCATTGCTTGGGTGAAATCTTCCCCATCAGCACTTCGTTTTTCAAGCTTTCCTAAATCTCGTAATTCGTGCACTCTGCGTGGATGCATGTCGTATAAGATCTGGAAGGGACTATAACCGGTGCTGCAATTAGGTGAATCGTTATATGCGAATTCCGCCTGAGCAAGTACGCGGTCCCACATCCGTGAATTTTCACCAATTAAGCTCCGCAGTAAATTCCCCAGACTCATGTTTACCACTTTAGTCAGTCCATCGGTCTGCGGGTGGTAAGGGGAGCTGAACTGTAACTGAGTGTGCAACTTTTTCCTCAGGGTTCGCCAAAAATGTCCGGTGAACTTTACGTCCCTGTCGGAGATGATGGACCTTGGGAGACCATGCAATCTAATGATCTCGGTAAAAAACAAATGTGCTACATGAGTAGCATCACTGGTTTTCTTGCAAGGTATAAAGTGTGCCATCTTTGAAAATCGATCTACCACTACCATTACTGAATCGAAACCCCGTTGTGTCTTAGGCAAACCCAAAACAAAATCCAAGCTGACGGAGTCCCATGGTCTGCTCGGAATGGGTAATGGTAAATAAAGACCTGTATTCTGACTGTGACCCTTTGCTAGTTGACAAATCTTGCACCTACTTATGTACCTTTGTACGTCCCGTTGCAACTTTGGCCAAAAATAGAAATGCCCTACCTGTGAAAATGTCTTGTCTATACCGAAATGTCCGGCCAGACCCCCACTGTGTTTTTCCCGAATAATGTTCTCTCGCATAGAACAGTTGGGAATACATAACTGTCCTCCCTTAAATAGTAATCCTTCCTGTAAATTGTAGTCCAACCATGGACTATTATTTCTCAACAGAGCGTTTTGGCAGGCCTCATAGGCCTCCTTAAAATCTGCATATGTTTGATACAGTTCCCTCAGGTGCTCAAAGCCTAAAACTTGCATTGTACTTTCCTGTAAGAGTAGGGTCCTCCTACTCAGCGCATCTGCCACCTTGTTTGCCTGCCCACTAATATGTTTCAATACAAACGTGAAACTCTGAAGATACTCAACCCATTCTACATGCTTATGGTTCAATTTATGTTGCTGCATGATGTACTGTAATGCACAATTACCGTAAATAAAACAAACTTGTTACCTAACAGGTAATGTCTACAATGCTTTAATGCTTGTATAATTGCGTAGAACTCCTTGTCATAAGTTGAGTACTTCTATCTACTCTCATTTAGCTTATCATTGAAATACGCGACTGGTCTATCCTCCTGACTAAGCACTGCCCCAATGGCTGTACCACTGGCATCACAACGAACTTGAAAAATTTTGTTGAAGTCAGGCAGCCTCAATATCGGCCTTTCGGTGATCTTCCTTTCCAAAGTCTGAAAACTGTTTTCTGCTGCTTTGGTCCAGTGAAAAGGCTGATTTGCCTTCTTGATTGTATCCAGCATGGGTGCGTAGATCTCACTAAAATTCCTGATGAATTTCCTGTAAAAACTTGCTAGTCCGTGAAAACTTCGGACTTCAAATAAAATTTTTGGAGAAGGCCAGCTAACTATAGCTGCCACTTTTTCTGGGTCCATCTTCAGTTCATTCTCTACAATTACAAAACCCAGGTACACTAACTCCCGCTGAAAAATGGTACACTTTTTCAAATTGATCAGCAACTTATTTTGCTGTAGCTTCCTCAACACACTTTAAACATGCTTGAAATGTTCTTCCTTGGTTTTACTGAAAATCAGTATGTCATCCAAGTAAATAATTACAAATTTCACAACGAATTCCCTCAGCACCTCATTCATCAAGCATATGAAAGTACTGGGAGCGTTGCTCAGCCCAAATACCATTACCAGCCACTCATACAGCCCTACATTTGTCTTGAAAGCTGTCTTCCAGTCATCTCCTTCCCGAATTCGGATCTGGTGATATCCACTCTTCAAATCAATCTTCGAAAAATAAGCTGCCCCACTCAAACAGTCCATCATATCGTCCATTCTCGGCAATGGAAATCTGTACCTGACAGTAATTTTATTAATGGCTCTAGAATCCATGCACATTCGCCACTCTCCTCCTTTCTTTGGAGCCAAAACTGTCGGTACTGCACAAGGGCTCATGCTTTCTCTAATCAATCCCTTATCCAACAACTCCTGAACCTGCTTCCTAATTTCTTCGTGGTCCTTAGGACTCATGCGATAAGCTACTTTATTTGGCAAATTGGCCCCTGGTATAAAGTCAATATAGTGACTGATACCTCTCCTGGGAGGTAGTTCATCCGGAAGATCGTCCACCACGATATCTCCAAATTCCTGCAACATATTTTGGATTTCCTCGGGTAAGTCTGAAATCTGTGTGTGCAGTATCACTGTCTTTGGTCTTCTTACGACAGCAAAATTTACATCATTGTCTTCAATCTATTTTAGAAATACTTTTCCGCCCATCAGTAGTGCTTTTACCCCACTGGTCTCGGCTGCACTCTCCTCTTTAATGGGTACAAGCGTGTGCTTGATCCCATCTTTGACAAACTTATAACAGTTTGTTTTCCCATCATGAACTGCGCTTCTGTCAAACTGCCAGGGTCGTCCTAGCAGTATATGACAAACATCCATTGGCATAACATCGTAAATAATTTTATCCTTATACCTGCCTATCTGGAACTCCACCTCACACTGTTCATCAACTAACAGTTGATGTCCTTTCTGCAGCCATGACACTTTGTAGGGAGTGGAATGCTTCAGCTTTTTCAATCCCAGTTTCTCCACCATCTCTACAGCCACTAAATTGTCAGTACTTCCGCTGTCGATGATCAGCTTGGAGCACTTACCCTGTGATTTGCACACTGTTCGGAATAAATCCTTCCGCTGGTCATGTTCTGCAATTTCTTTTGCTCGTTTCAACAGCACCTTATTCAACACTAAAGCTTCACCTGTCTCTGGTGCGTTCTCCACCTCCTGAGGCAATGCCTCAACTTCCTCCGACTGGGCAACATAAGCTCCTCTCCCACCTGCTGGTTCTCCTTCAGGACAGTCATACGACTTGTGCCCCCACTTGTGGCACTGATAGCACTGGACAGATCCTCTGCCCCGACCATTTCCTCTCCCTCTCTGGGTCGGTCGTCCTTCTCTAGTGCTATTGTCCTTCTCTGCTGTTCCTGCAGATTTGGAACTGCTGCTTTCTTCACTTGAACCTGGGCCTCTGCTTCTACCAAAAGCCTTTCCTTTACCTCTGCCAGTTCCACCTCCTCTCCTGGCATTTTGTTTCCTGTTGATTTTCTCCTCCGCCTTTAGAGCAAACTGGTATGCTTCATCTAAAGTTCTGGGTGAGAGGATACTGATTTCATCCAGTATCTCCCCTCTCAACCCATTCACGAATCTGGCTGTCTTTTCTGGGGTATCTTCCATATACCCTGCCCGCAGATTCAGCTTATAAAACTCTTCTGTATATTCTTTAACAGTCATCCCTCTTTGCTTCAAATTCTGTACCTGTCTATACAACATGATCTGATAGTCTTTCGGCAGAAACTTCTCCTTGAGTTTTGCTTCCATCCTGGTCCACTTCTTTATAGGTTGTTTTTGTAGCCTTTTTCTTTCCGCCTGAACGCTGTCCCACCACAAGGATGCATGTCCTTTCAACTTTGTGGCGGCGAACTTCACCTGCTTTTCCTCACTGGTTTCCTCGAACTCAAAATACTTGTTTACTTCACTCAACCAATCCAATAATACATCTATAGACAAACTTACATCATAAGTCGGAAACTCGTGCTTTGGCTTATGACTAGATAGCAAAACTGATTTTAATAGCCTGAGTTCCGGTGTCACCCCTTCAAACTCGTCTTCTAATTCTGCCACATCTTCATCACTATCATTTGCTGGGTCTCTCCTTCCCCCAGCTTCTACTATTGCCAATCTTTCACGCAAATCTCAAATCTCCTCACGCAGTCCCTCTTCTGCTATCCTTCGGACTGCTCTTCCTCTTCCTCTTCCTCTTCTGCAAACCTCCATTTTTTTTCTATTCAGCAAACCTGCTCTGATACCACTTTTGATGGCCCAGCCCTCCAACTATGCGAAATGTTAATTCCGTTGTGTGTGATATTTATGCGACTCTTATTGGTAACCACGCTAGGTTCCAGGTCCCACGTAACTCTCCTTTTTAAATTGTGTTATATTTCACAAGTCTCGTTTACTGCGTGACCATATTAAATACGTTTCAGGGTTCTATGGATTGGATCCACTGTGCAATCTTTATATAATTAATATCGTCCTGTTCCGCTGGTCATTGAGTGCCATCTGTCGCTCTCCTCGATCTGGTCACTCCCGCCTTTTGGCAACCCTATCCTCGTTCTGTGGTCATTTTCTTTCGTTCATTGTGCTGCGGCCCTCCGCTCTGCTCTGTCGGGGTATGTTGATGCCTTCCAGATCTTCATGTCTATGCAATGGGTTCTTCCCTGAGAACGACAACACTGTCGGTTCCTTGCTCTATGCTTATGGTATGATTGTTGCTGTAGCCGAATTAAATTGATTCTGTTGTTCTAGACTGTAATGGCTTATGGATTCGTTTCTCTGGTTTGTAACTGTTCTTCTTTTTTTTTGGTTGCAACACGACGGTCCTTCGGCTCCACGCTCATGGCTTGGTTCATTCGCCCTTTTTTCGCATCCGAGGTAAGTTAACGTTCTATGCTACAACTTGCTCTGCATTTTCCTGGTTCTTATGTTCTAGCTGCCAGTTCTGGCCTTCACTCGCAACGCCGCCTCTTCAGTCACAGGCAAACGCTAATACGTTTTGGTTTCGTTTTTTTTCAGTATTACCTTGTCTTCTCCTTCAAGTTTCCACGCTTCCAACTGCTAACCCACTTCCCCCTCTGTTGTGCAGGTTACTCAAAAGTTACTGGTCGCCGAGGGTTTGCTCTCTGCCATTTTCAGGAAACAGGACAAGCCGACCGGATTCCAATAACTGGGTAGGGTCGTTCCGACCAAGAATCTATCGTTAGCTTGGTGATGGGGTTTTTGTTGGTCCAGGTTCTCACTCCCTTTGTAATTACAATCACTTGGTTTATTGTTGGATCCAAACTGCTCTGTCACTCCATGGCGTGAATAGCTCTTTTTATGTATATTTTAGGCTGAACGGGTTTAATAGCTAACTGTTATGTGAGCACTGACTTCCTGGCTCAGAAACCCTTCTGTGCGCTCTTCGCTTGTAAATGGACAGTGGATTAACAAAACATTTCTTGTTTGCTTTTAAGTACTTGTATTATTTTTCAAATGGGTCTATGGAATCGTATGCTTTACCTGGAAATTCGTTGGTGACTGTTTGTATGATGACTGGATCTCCTTTTCCCTTTCGCTGGAAGTGGTTCCTTGTGTGCTATGTTCCTCCCTTTCGGCTTGTGTAGACCCTGTTGGAATAAATACAATTCGCTATTCTATCGTTTACAAATGCATCTCTACTCATCAGTAAATAATTATGAATGAACACAGGAACTCGATATATGAGATAGTTTGCAATGAATTTAAATTGGCAAATGATTTATTTTATTACAGACAAACTGTCATTCCATTTTTTTTTCATTACTGGAGATTAGACCCCCCTTTCAATTTATTTTCTCTCTATTTAAATGCCTGCAAGGTGTAAGAGTTTCTTGCTTTCGGTTGAACTGTTCAACCAGTATCTGTCTAACTGTTTAGCCAGTTTTTTTTAAAAGGAGAATAACCAACTGCTAATTATTTTCTAAACTAAAATAGTTCATAACCTTAATCCTACTATCTTTAACGGATTTCTAGAAAATGAAAAAAAAATAACAATAAAAATAACAAGTTTGATAACCTGACCAACAATACGTGAAATCTTTGGTTTTTTTCTCGAGACAGTCAACCACCTTCTGTCTCCTCGGAGCTGGATGCTCCTGCATCATCACCTCTGTCATGATTTTATTCCTATGTCATCCATGGTTCTATGGGTTGTCTCACCACCCTTGTGGCTTGAAAGTAGTGTGCTTGTTACATATTTCAGTGTGGCTCCTTGCCAATCATTATAGGAAGCTCTTCATGTCATCAATGGTTCTATGGGTTGTCTCACCACCCTTGTGGCTTGAAAGTAGTGTGCTTGCTACATTCTTCACCGCGGCTCCCTTCGACTCAGTGTAGGAAGCTGTGAAGGGCTTCTTTGCCTTATAATTTTGGTATCAATATATCTCATTTCTCCTCGGTGGATTCAACACTTTTGTTCATGGGAATTATGGCACATCAACATTGCAGGCTCTCACTGCAATTTGGTATCTCTTGAGCCTTAATTCCGTTGCCTAGTTATTTGCTCCTTGGACCAAAGAGTCCTCTGAATTAAATGTTTACAATGGGGTATCCTTCCTTGCAGATCAACTGGGTATCTTTCGTTGTGGATCCTTCTTTCGATCAAATCAATGGACTTTTGTGTTTTTTTCTGGCTTTCTTCATTAAAATATTTGAGAAAATTCTCTACATCATGGTGGTATATTGGGATTTTTTCTCTTTGGGTTGGGTGAGGATTTGCCCCTCTAGGTAATTTTGGCTCCTCATGAGTTTGGGTTTCTGTTCCTTATATTGTTTGGTTTTCCCCCTAGTTTCAGTGTATTCTCTGTCAGGAATTTTGTAAATGTCAGTGAGCTCCTTTTGTTCCCTCCACATCCCCTTCTTCTTGAGCTTTGTCTTTTGTCACCTTTTTGTACCTTTTGTCCAAGAACTTGGGTGTTTGAAACATTCAATGAGTCAAGTTCAGAATCCTCTTCTGCTTCGAGCCAATGTTCTCACTGCATGAAAATTCATGAGGATTTCAAGATTACCATTTATGATTTGTTGGCAAAATATTGCCAATTATACAAATTTCATGTTGAAAAGTGAGATAAACTTTTGGATCTTCAAGAACAGATTGATATCTGATGAATTAGATTCTCTTTGAAGATTATATATGGATCTGCATCTTAAGGATGATGACAATATCGCCACCTCCACAACACCACAACCTCCTAAGATGAGAAATTTTGATCTGAGTCAACTTGACTCCAGATGATGATGAATTTATGTTGCATATGGCTTTAGTTTTGGTGAATATAAGTATTTTGGTCTCTATGCTTTATAGTGTTATTTTGATCATATCTCTACTTTTTACTGGTTTGGAATGAGTTTTGTAATGGGTTATTGGGGTTTTTGACAATGGATCACTAGGCCAGGAGCCAAATTAATACAACTTAAAAAAACAAACATTTAAATATTTTATTTATAATACATATTAAAATATATTTGTCTCTCACTATTAAGGCTTTTTATTATTATTATATCCATGTGTGTCAATTTTGAAATATCATAGATATAATTGGCATTGTAATTTATTTTTTAAATGTTAGATACTAACCCATATTAAAAATGCATGAATAACATATTATCTATTTATGAAATAAGGATGTTTTATTTTCAATTATTTATCTTCGTCTATATTTTAAAGAAAACATTAAAATATTTTAGAATTTTATGATTTTAAATAACATTTATTTTTTTTAACAAATAATACAATATATAAACAAATTCACATAGCAATCATTTATTTAAATAAAATAATTTCAACAATTAACTAATAAAAATACATTACATAATATATTTTTAGTATAAATAAAGTCTAATTTAAAAGATTTATGTTGATAAATATATTTATTTTGGAATATACATTTTAGAATTTTAATATAATTATAAATAATATTAAGTGAATTTAGTCTCTACCAAATATTTTAGAATATTTGTGGTAGTATACACAAATCATAGGTTGACATTTATCTCCCAAATAGTTATGCATTTTTTCCCTTTTTTCCCTTTTATTTAAATTGTTTAATTAAGAAAAAATGTTGTATGAACAAGTATTATATGAAGTGAGTTATGATTTTTTGGGCATGTGGTATTAATAATCCATGGTATTGTAAAAAATCCTATTTACAATTAAAAATATCCATGGTAAAATTGGGATAAATCCGGGTTGATAAGAATATTGTTCCATGTTTTTCCAAATGTATATATGTTTACCTTATACATTAATTATTGTTATTATTTATTAATGATTTGCATAGAAGAACATTCTACATTGAGGGAGATGCATAATTCCTTGGATATTCAACATTGATTTGACATGTGTCCCTTTTTAAATAAAATAAAACATTTTTTTACAAAAATAAACTATCTAGTATAATAAAAACAAAAATGAATGTAAATATTTGGTTAACATCACTATAAAACATTATAATCTCACCTTTTACTATGATTGGTCTCTTGATTGTTGATATTATAACCTAATATGGAGATGCTGCAAAAATATTTCACTTTGAGTCTCAACCACAAATAAAATATTTCTATATCCATAATAACATTATTTTATATCAACTTTCTAAAATATTCTTATCTTTCCAAATTATTTCAATACCAAATTCAAACAAATTATTTTAATATCCATGTAAAACCATAATTTCATTGTCAACTTCACACTTCACACACCTATGTACTTTAATATTTGATCATAATGAAAAATGTGAATATGTAAAAAGAAAAAGTTAAATAATATGCAAAGTCAAGTAAAATTTATGTGTATTTAGAAAGATATTTAAAAGAAAACAATTTCAATGTCCATGTTAAATAAAATATAGAGATGCAAGCTATGTAATATATCTACATTTTTACATTTTCAAGTATATTTTATGTCAATTTGTCTAAAATCTAGCTGTGATTTCTTAGAATTTGAAGTTTAAGTTGTGTACTCTACCCAATATAGGTGTCCAAAGAGAATTTCAAGGCATAGAATTCAAAATTGCATGGAATAATAGGCATGATGTGTGTGTGTCTGTGTGTGTATACAAGCTGCATAGATCTATCAACCTATATAGATCCATCTTAACCATTGATCTTCAAATACTCAGAAGAGTCATATCATCAAATATCTTATGTTCATACCATATTTCAAGGTTTGAACAATCAAATAATGTAACAATCCTTGGTAACTTAACAAACATTAAACTACTATTTACCTTAGTTAAAAGAATGTGTATGGAGTCATGGGCCATGAAGACCGATACATATAAATAAAAAATACATGAATGCATGTTTATTTTAATTAAAATTACATAATGATATTTTTGTTTAAACCATGATTGAGTAGTAATGTTAGAGTAATCTTATCCTAGGTAGTTGGACAATTGTGGGTGAGGTAGTTGCCTACCCAAACTCCTCCTTTGGAATTAAAAACTTGAAGAGAAGGTCAATGGAGTATTGTAAACCTAAGGCAGGAGGAGAGGAGACAGAAGAGGGAATATACTCAATGTTTTCCACTGAACTTTGTCTGGAGCTATATGCTCATACTGGTAAATTAAGGCTAAGTCTGGTAGTGATCATACTGGAAACTTAAGGATAAGTATGGTAGTGATCATACTAACTTAAGGCTAAGTCTGGTAGTGATTAGATAGCTTGAGAATAATCTCAAAAAATGATATTGTCTAGAAAACTATTGTGGGAAAAGCTAGCTCGGGGGGAGGTGTAGTGAGTAACTGACCTCATAGTTGGGCGGAGCATTTATCACCCTAGTGGTTTGCATATGAGAGGAAATAAAATATTTAGATAAGTATTTTTTTTAGAATATTGTATGTTATGGACAGTAATAGTCTTAAGGCTTTACTCTTAGTTAAGGAAAAATATGAATGTTTTCTTTTAAATTTTACTTTAGAATTTGCATAGCATACTTAAAGAACAGTGGTATCATTTTATGTAGTATGTATATGAGAATCTAGTAAATAACGGTCAAAATATATGTAAATTCTAGAAAACAGGGATGAGAGAAGGGGTAGATTGTAAGGGAAGTCATGGTTACAATATCAAATTGTTACGGTTACTGTTAGTGAACTTATTTGTGTAGAGAGAGTTTGTTGAGCTAAGAGGCGAGAGGCCACAACTGATTATAGTTCATTTCGTTTTCTTAAAACAAGATAAGAGACAACGCCAAGGAAATAATTAAGGGTGATAATGTCACAACCACGAGTTGAAGGGTTAGCTCTGGAGGCACCGAAGAGAACCAATGACCGGGACAGTCCATTCAATGTTTGGTTGAAAGGGGAAATGGCTCCAATACAAAAGAAAGATTACCATTAGAACTGGCTTGAAAGCCCCACACTCAAATAAATACACGTGGAATAAGAATTGACTGGAAATAACAGTGCTTTGAATGACAATTTTTTTAGTTAAAAATACAATGGCTCCAAACATGCTTAAAATGCAAAAAGGAAACCCCGTGGAATTTTTTCCTATAAACTAAGAGGCACATATAGACCATAAACTAATGAATTGCTGAATTTTTTTATTGCTATGGCATTCCAATCCTTATAAACATATCTGGCAACACATATGCAAGAAAATAAAAAATAACATAGATATACAAAAGATTACAGCGAGAAGACAAAAATACTGAAACAATATATATTTTCCTGTCAATTGTAACACCTAAAAACAAAGAATAGCCTTGATCCCATGATTATAGTAAACCAATGATAGTCAACTAATCTTCGCCATTCATACTGAGGCTAGTAACTCTAGTAAAAGAAAAAGGGCAGAATTTATGAAGGCCTCTGAGTCTATACTTCCAGAATTTGATGAGGGGAGGGATATCCTTCCCAAACAAAGGCCATGAAGAAAATAACAAACCTAGAAAAACTTCGAGACATATTGGTTAAATGGGATAAAGGTTGGCTCTCGAGCAGAGCTTCGAAAATTGGTATAGAATATACATGTGCCATAAAAATAAAAGTAAAATATGAATTAGCAAGTATACCTCAAATGAACAAGAAAACCCAGTAATAATTGTTAAATCTCTCACCTATAACAATTGTTTTTAGCATAGAAGTAATCCTCGAGAGGGGGGAAAACCTGTAGACAAAACCCAAGTCGAGGATTATCAGGAGTAAAGTAGAAACATGTATAGTAGTGAAGGCATGGCCCTTAGTGAGTGGGAGGTCAAGACACACACCCATGTCGGGTTTGGAGACTTGTTCTAGGTGATGAATCGGTGAGCCAAGGCTACATATCTCGCCATTCACTAGAAGAAAACAAAGAAAGGAAAATTAATTAAAAATAACATTGCAGAAACCTCAACAACAATGACAATCAAATGAACAACAAGCACACTCACCAATGGACTTGACCACCCGGAAGATCCACTGAGCAATTTTGCAAGCACACAAAATTTTGGTAACACATGAGCCGAACTTAGAAATCCAGACATAGAGGAGGCAAACCCTCGTGAGCTACCGCAGTGGAAACCCTAACGTGTGTAGTGAAGGAATGAGGTTGGACAGTGAGAGGCGCTAGTAGGTTAGTTACTCTCTAGCCATTTCTCGTAATCTACGCCGTTCATTAATTCGTAAACAAGGAGGACCTTTGATCGCGTAGCAAATCCTGAAGCAAGGGTGACACATAGATGGACCATGTTTCAACACTGGGAGAATTCAATGAGGGATAATATCATTACAACGATCTCATCAAACATTAACCAAGGGTTATGTACACTAAATTAACCAATGTTATGAATATTTCAATAGTAGGATATAAACAAAACTTTATTATGCATCATTTTCAACATAATAGACAAGCTTACATAAATAAACCAAAGAAAAATCTATGGTTGTATTACATAATAACTGAGTAACCCATCATATACCTTTCCATGTGAACTATCGAACTCCAGTTCTGTATTACTCACTTTAATTGTTGACCAATTTGTTTTCATTTTTATTGTTTATCCTTGGTTGAGTGACTTAGGGATGTCACAAATGGTATCAAAGCCAAGGCTTAAGCACTATGGCCTTTGTGAGACAACAATTTTATTTGTTCGGAATAACAATATGTATTTGTGATAACAGTGAGTAGAATACAAGTGATATGAGGGGAACTGAGCACACACCAGCAAGGCCAACTGTTGGAGTTGGTCTTGATTCGGAAACTGAAAGACACCTTGAAATGTGGGTGCAGTTGGCAGAAGAGTTATAGAATTCTAATGAAACCTTATATGAAACAATGCAGCTGCTAAAGGGTGAAATGACAAGGTTAAGAGTGGACAATGAATGCTTAATTCAAGAACAAGAAAGGATAACAAAGAGCCTTTCTCACAGACAAAATCACCAATAGTGGATTCCAAGCACTCACCTTGAAAAGTTGGATAGAACATACACGTAGAGAGAGGATAACCCTGAATATGAAGGAGATCATGAGGAATAAGATAATTTTTCCGAACACAAAAGATCAAGAAGACAGTGAACTTAGTTGCAAGGTGAATTTAAAAAAATCAAACCTCTAGCGTTTGATGGCGAGCATGAGGAGGCTAAGAAAGCTTGACTCATAAACATGAACAAGTATTTTCATTTTTTTATGAATATGATCATAATCTGAAAGCATGTTTGGCAATTTATTAATTCGGGGGCAAAACCACCTTACGGTGGGAAGAGGCGAAGAATGTGTCCAAGATCGATGAAAAAGAAATAACATGGGAAACCTTTTAGAAACACATTAAAGATAAATATTTAACAGAAGGTTTCTATGATTAAGAAGACAAGGAATATCATGATCTTCGATTGGGACAACATACAATGGACGAGTTTATTACAAAATTTACCAAACTGCTGAGATATGTTCCATATATACATGAAGAGAAGGCAAAAGTTCAACAGTTTATCAGTAGTTTACCGATTTTTATGAATGAACCATTGGAATTCGACAATCCCAAGGCTATGGATGAAGTTATTAGAAAGGCTAGATTTTGTTACAAATAAATGAAATAAAAAGCCGATGATGGTAATAAATGGATGGAGAAAAATGGACAGAAGCAAACACAACGTCGAAAAGGGTTTAGATCTTCAAATTTTAAACACTCTTATAAGAAAGCACAAAGCATGCATTAAGGAAAATTCCAACTGAAATCCATATTTCAAGGTGAATGAAGTACCACTGAACAACATAATAAGCGTGAAGCAGAGACAATGGTTAGACCTACGCTACAATGTTGGGGGTGTGGAGGGCCACATTATGTTACAAATTATCCTCATCAGAAGGGAGGTAGCTCATAGTCAAGAACCTTCTATTGTGGCAGATGTAGTGAGAAGTCTTTCCTGAAATTAATTCCACGTTGGAGGAACATTAGGTGGAGTATCAACCAACCATGGTAAAATTTGAAGGTAAAAATTTTAACCATCTTTTGTCTATTTTAATAGATTCCTTCAACCACCAAAACATAATCATGATTTCTAGGTCAATATTTAGTTTTTCTACAACTTCCCCAAATCCTACTAAGGCTATACTAATTATAATGTGTTGTATCAATTTATCATCTACTATATCATCCCAAACTCACTCCATGGGATTCAAATGGTCCTGGAGATAATCTACATCTTTGGGATTGTGGTTGTTGGCTTCAGGAAATTCTCATGAACTCATTGTCGAGCTACAATAAGGCTTGATTCATCTGCTTATACTTCTTCTTCTTTATTTTTTGTTGATGACTACCTATAGTGTGCTTATTTTGGATAGACAATAATCCCTAGAGAACTCTCATTAATCACTAGCACTTTCGCACTTACAAATTCATAAATCTTAAGTGGATGAATCTAACGATTGAACTATTGAAGTTTTAGCTCAATTAATGGAGGAAATAATAAAATGAACAATACATTATGGTAAATAATGAAAATAAGCAACAAGATGTTTAAGTGATAGACTAAAATCTTATGTGGTTTTATGTCCATGTGACATATTTCAATACCACAATGAATATAGGCCAACAACCTACATATCTAAACACAAAAAATTCAAAATAATATTTCTAAGTATATAATAAAATGGCCAAATCGTTTTGACAACAATGGACAAGAAGTGAGGATCTCCAACCGTGATAAGCATATAATTTTACATAAAGAAAAGGAAACAATTGATTCATCGTACCGTAGTGCTTTGCTACACAGTGAATTATCTCTCATACATACTCCAACATGAGATTGAGGTAGATCTCATCCTTATTGATGGTTGAAAAAAAAATCCTTTAGAGAGAAAATGTTTGGATGATCCAAAAGGCATCGTTTGCAATTCATGGTTCTTATATCATTTGTCGAGAAGAACCTTTTAAATTGCTACAATATCCCCTCTCTCTAACCATTTAAATTGGAATATTATTGTTATCATCCCTACCTCGTGGGAAAATTACATATATATTTTTATCATTATTTTATTTTATCTTTGAGGAATCATTATTTTATCATTTATTTATTTTACATATAGATACTTGTAAACCTATGGGTGTTGGGTCAGAAAAGGGGCTTTGAACCTTAGATGTTTCATTTTTCTCACTCACATTATTTCCATCACCAATTGAGTTGCCACCAAAGATTTTTTTTTCTTCTTTTTTGTTTTGTTTGTAAATCGGTACAAATTTTTTGTTTATCAAAATACGATAGCAAAAATTACATAGATATGTTTTTGTTTCTCTACATGTGGATAGATTTCATGTCCATAGATACTATCGCGAGAGCAATTATACTTCAAAAAGTTAGCTTAACCATTACAACTACATTAAAGTCAAGCATCATTTAATATATTCCCTAGAGGGCTATTTTTTCCTCATTAAAAAAGGATAAAAAAAGCCAAAACCAAAGAGACTGAATAAGGTAATTGAAAGGTTGATGCATTTACGAAAAGTGTAATTTGCTCATGTTGCATGCTTATAGGTATGAGATCCACATTGACGTGCAAGAGCCACCACTGGTAGGTCCACTCACCAAAAAGAAGTAGCAATGAGCCATGTAGTTCTAATTAGAAATGACCATAAGAGACATTGGGTCTCCATTCATTCTAGGGACAACGTTGATAACATGAGCATCAGAAATGACTACCAAACACATTGGGTCTCCATTCAGTAGAGGAATAGAATTTAGAGGATGAGCGATTCTAAATTGTGGAGCATCAACCACTGTAGGAACATAAGAGATGTTTCCCGAGTCAAAATATGGCTTCGACACCAGATACCTTTCCACCCTTTGAATACGAACTTGAATGTCATCCAAGAAATATCAAATGCTTATGAGAAGGTATTTCAAATCTTTCTCTACAAAAAGCCTATAATGATCCACTTGTTTGTCATGGATGACCAACTCGATGAGGATGTCGAGTTGTTGATAACCTGCAACTGAGTTTAAGAAATGAAACTTTCTTTTTTGATGCTTACTAGGGTCAGGAGTCCACTCGAGATCTTGATTTCGAATTTCAGAGTGACAAAAATAAGCTTTATCCCAAAATTCCCGAGATTCCAACTTTCAAATATTGTTACAAACTTATGGTGGTATTGTATAAAACAGAGATGCGACAAAAGTCTATCCAAAGAGGTGTCGAGGATGAAAATTCAATCTTGAGTTGGAACCCCCCCATAGCTTGCCACTCTTTAATGAGGTTGCATAGTCTTGTCGAAGAGTGCAAGAGACAAAAAATAATTTGGAGTTGCTAAACTATCATTAGAAAAATTGAATAGACTTAGGAATGATTTGAAATAAGACAGGTACAATGGACTTCAAAGGATAATGATATCATCACCAAAACCCACTACACAATGAGCCAGAGACAAGCCCCCATTTTGTAGAAAACTCTTGTAAAGAAGGCTAGAGGGAACTAACACTAATACCCCGTGTAAACCCAACCCATCACACAAAATTGAGGACACCCCATAATAAACTACCTCAGACAGTAGAGAGAAACAAAGAAAAGTGTTAACAGAATATGCATGAACTTGCAACAGAAAAATAAGATGAAAATCCACAATCGGGCTGAGACCAAGGTTTCTATAACCTTCGGGTTCATACCAAGGTTTCTATAACCTTCATCACACTGACAGAAAGGAAATTCCTAGATAACCTTGGAATAGAAGCACATTGAACCAAGATTCCAACCTAGAAGGTATGTTAAGCGTCCTTGTGGCTGTGAGGAATTAAGGATGATGAAACTACTAAAACCAAATAAAAAAATTACCAAGGTACGAGACCCCACAAACCAAAATTATACAATTGAAAGAAATACCTACGAAATCGAGGCTGTGGAGTGTTGAGGAGGGGAGAACGACCACAAGTTCAAAGAGTGGCCCCAACGCTACATTGTATAATAACAATATAGAAAACATTAACTCAGAGTCCTTTGTATGGAAACCCCACTGCAATTTCAGGTGTTTCTCTCTACGAACCTTGGATAAAAAACATATTAAAAACAACTCATGTTTTAACTCCATATTAAAAATAAATAATTTCTTATAGAGAAATAGAAAAAATATAGAATAAAATTCTTTTTATTAAAATTAATATAAAATTATTTTATTTAAGATATACATAGAAATATTTATTTATGGGGAATATAAAATTGTACTATTAATATTATTTTAAAATATTTTTCTATTAGTTTAATGTTTATCTAAAAACATTCACCTATTTTATTTGAAATTAACGTTAAAATAATTTATTTTACTAATATTTTTAATATTATGTATCCAATTCATACGATCATAATAGGAATTACATATGTCCATTATACTACGTTGTCAAAAAAAGCCTTGAACTAAGTTGTTAATAACCCATACATGCAATACATGAAGAATGTCACAAGGTTGTGAGGATCCTGCAATGCAATTAGCAACATAATAATGCAATCTAATTATTACAATGCTTTAAAATATCAACATTTTAACTCAACACATAGATCAGAAAAAAGAGGAGGTGACAGGGAAAATAAGCTAGTCCTGACCGTTGCAGATTCTTGGGTTAGGAAACTATTTTAAATATTATTCAGTTAGCCGACTAACGTTGCTTGATTTGAAGGATACACTGATTTCATAAGTTTGCCATATCTATATCATTGTGCAGCCCTGAAATCACAAACTAGGAAGCAGAAAGGTCTCTGAGAATTGTCGCGAAGCCATGAAATAAATAACTTAGAGTTTGATCGATCAGCGGATTTATTAGTTTTGGTCAGAGGCTAAAAGCACAAGGCTGTCCCGATCTAAAACCAAAGAATTTCTTTATAGAATAACAACATGGCGGTTGCTCAAGATGTTAAATGTGTAATTTCAACGCAGCCGAAAACCACCAAACAAAACCATCTATCTTGTTCGCACCGCCTTTTGGCAAAGGCTGTTTTTCCTTGGAGCCCTCCGAACACATTCAGCATGAGACACGCGTCCCATGTACGAACGCCCCAAAACCACTTTCCCCGGACAGTAAAGTTCGTTTGTTTTGCCCGAGGTTGGTGTGCGAACCTCGTTGGATCAGCCAAGTGATCTGGGCACGAAATCTTCACCGTCGATCTCCGGAAGGTGCACAGGCCCATGTCAAATCGATTGTTGCGTGGAGTGAATGATTTTTCCGTTGACCGCCGTAGTGGAATCAATGGTCTTTAATGTGTCTTCGTAGATATTAGGTGGAGGCTTTAATTTTGATTATGGGCATATGTCCCATATGGTATACGTTTCATGTTTTTTTTACGGCACGTAAAGTTTTTTTTTATGTGTGTTAGTTGTATGTTTTAATAGGCATGTTTTTATGTGCTAATTTTTTTATGTATGACACACGGGAAGAAAAATGTGTGTGTGTTCGCAGCAGCGAAATAGAACAGAGAGTTGTATGCACAATCATAAGGAACAGATTGTAATGCTCTTGTCAGGTATGTAAGAAAACCATGTGTGGTTTTTGCACAAGCAGTGCATAAAGAAAATGGTGGTGCGTGTTCCTTTTTGTAACTCTGTAAGTTTTGTTTTTACAGCAGTATGTAAAAGTGTTTTACACCAGTAAATGTGAATGGAGGTTTTACAGCAGTAAAAGTTATTGGGAATTTTCCAGCAGTGTAAATTCTTATATGAAGACAGAGTGAATTTTTTTTTGTTTTAATGAATAGAAATCTTTTATGGTGAAATACTCTGTTCCTCAAAAAAATTAAGCTGTCTGTGCACAAGAAGATCCTGTGGAGGAAAAACAGAGCATTGCCTCTGTGTGTTTGAATTTATTTGGTTTTTGGTATTTTCTCCAATTAAAAATTCCCAACAGTGGTATCAGAGCAAGGCTTAGGCTCTTTGTAGGAGACAAAGAAGCTGAAGGGAGAAGGTTGTTGCTGCAGCAAAACCTCTCAAGCAGTTAGAAGACTCAGACAGCGAAGGATTCAGGTATTCCCCAAAAGCATTTCTCTTGTTATTGCTGAAGACAGTCAGTTTTTTTTTAAAAAAAATCACAGTCAAGGATTTAAAACCATAGTTCAAGATGCAAGGAATGGCAAGCACAAGCATGGGTATGTTCAACACCCAGCTCCCACACTTTAATGGGAAGAACTATGACTACTGGTCTATAACCATGAGAGCTTTGTTCATCGCTCAAGATATATGGGAACTAGTAGAATATGGGTTTGAGGAACCAGCAAATGAAACTGAGTTCAATGCATTAACTCAGGGAGAGAAGGATCAGCTGAAGCTCAATAGGAAGAAGGATGCAAAGGCCATTGTCTTGCTGTATCAAGCAGTGGACCAGAGTATATTCCCAAGGATAGCAGCAGCTACAACATCACATGAAGCATGGAAAACTCTCAAGACAGTCTATCAAGGCATGGAGAGAGTGAAGACAGCAAAATTGCAAATGCTGAGAAAGGATTTTGAAAACTTGAACATGAAGGAGTCAGACAACATTGAATCATTCTTCACTCATGTGATTGGTGTAATCACACAAATGAGAACTCACGGAGAAACAATTGAAGATAGAAGAATAGTGGAGAAAATATTGAGGGTCTTACCCTCAAGGTTCGATGCCATAGTCACCACCATTGAAGAGACAAAGGATCTCTCAAAATATTCAGTTGATGAGCTACATGCATCACTGATAACTCATGAGCAGAGGTTGAGTAGGAATGAAAACTCATCCCTTGAGCAAGCCTTCAAGACCCAGATGTCCTTTGGAAGAGGAAGGGGTCAAGGAAGAGGAAACCGAAGAGGAAGAGGCAGAAGCCAGAACAGAGGTGGAAGGAACAACCCATCAAATGCACAAGGAAGAGGCAGCAATCAAAATCAGAACCAAGGTCAAGGCAGCAACCAACAAAGAGAACAGTATCAGGCTCAAGGACAAAGGTATGATAAATCTAATGTTCAATGCTATTATTGCAAAAAGTATGGACATTATGCTAGTGATTGTAGAAAGAAACAGCATGATATGAACAGCAGACAAAATGCAAATGTTACAAGAGAAAACAGCAGTCAAGAAAATGTCCTGTTAGCTTGTAACATGGCTGAAACACATAGTGAAGACATATGGTTTTTAGACTCAGGTTGCAGCAACCATATGACAGGGAATATAGCCCTCTTTTCAGCCTTAAATCAGAATTTGAAATCAGAGGTCACACTAGGAACTGATAGTAAAGTGTCTGTTATGGGAAAAGGGGAAGTAAAAATACTTACAAAGTAAGGAGAAAGGAAAACCATAGCAGATGTCTACTATGTCCCCGGAATGAGATGTAACCTATTGAGTGTTGGACAGCTTATCCAAAAGGGTTACAATGTTTACTTTGTAAATGATGTGTGCACCATCATAGATATACCACCCAGCAAAAGATGCATTGCTGAAGTGAAGATGACAAGGAACAGGATGTTCCCTCTCCGGATCAGGGCAGACTTGAAGAACAAGAAGGAAATGGCAGCAGTCACCCAAGAGGCCTTCCAAAGCGTGCCAAAGGATGAGAACTGGTTATGGCACTTGAGATTCGGGCATCTAAATTTTGGAGGTCTAAACTTATTGAGCATAAAAGGAATGGTAAAGGGATTACCATTGATAGAGAAGCCGGACAGCCTTTGTGAAGGTTGTATATTGGGCAAACAACATAGAGAGAGTTTTCCATCAGGGAAAAGCATAAGGGCAAAGGCACCCTTAGAGATTATCCACTCAGATTTGTGTGGACCAATGCAAGCTCCATCATTAGCTGGCAGCCTATATTTCTTGACATTCATTGATGATTTTACAAGAAAGACTTGGATATATTTCCTCAAGAACAAAAGTGAAGTCTTTGAGAAATTCCAAAACTTCAAAGCACTTGTGGAGAACCAAAGTGGGCTGCACATAAAAGTATTGAGAACTGATAGAGGAGGTGAGTATATCTCCAATGAATTCCTAAAGTTTTGTAGAGAAAATGGAATTCATAAACAGTTTACAACTCGGTACACCCCACAGCAAAATGGAGTTGCTGAAAGGAAGAACAGAACCATCATGGAGATGGCAAGGAGCATGTTGAAGGCAAAGCATTTGCCAAATGAGTATTGGGCTGAAGCTGTACATTGTGCAGTGTATATACTGAACAGGTGTCCTACAAAAGCAGTCATGAACAAAGTGCCAGAAGAGGCATGGAGTGGGAGAAAGCAAGGAGTCACCCACATGAGAGTTTTTGGGTGTGTGGCCTATGCACACATTCCGGATCAGCTAAGGAGGAAGTTGGACAGCAAAGGGGAGAAGTGTATCTTTATTGGATACAGTGATGAATCCAAAGCCTACAGGCTGTACATTCCATCTACCAAGAAGTTCTTTGTCAGCAGGGATGTTCAATTCATTGAAGAGGAAGCTTGGGATGGAAGCATAGAGAAAACAGTGAATGTTAAAAACGGTTTGTCTCATGATGAGGATGAAGAGGAGGTGGCTGAAATGAATCCCCAAACAGCAGCGCCAACACAAGGACAGCAAGGGACACCATTGAGGATCAATGAGAGTGCTTCTCCAAGCACACCACAAGGAGGAAATTCAAGTGCATCTTCAAGCACTTGCACACCAAGTGAAAGAGGTAAGAAATTTAGAAATCTAAGTGATATTTATGATGAAGGAATGAATTCCTTATTTGCCTTGTTTTGTCATGTTGATGATCCTATTCATTTCGAGGAAGCAATCAAAGATAGGAAATGGATAGAAGCTATGGATGAGGAGATGAATGCCATAGAGAGAAACAAAACATGGGATTTGGTTGAGTTACCAAAAGGCAAAGAAGTCATTGGTGTGAAATGGGTCTATAAGACCAAGAGCAATGCTGAAGGCAAGATAGAAAGGCACAAGGCAAGGCTGGTTGTCAAAGGATACAAGCAGCAGTATGGGAGAGATTATGAGGAGACTTTCGCACCGGTTGCAAGAATGGAAACAGTGAGAGCAGTGTTGTCCATAGCAGCAGAAAACAAATGGAAAGTCTACCAAATGGACGTGAAGTCAGCATTCCTAAATGGAGTGTTGAAGGAAGAGGTGTACATTGAACAACCTCTCGGTTATGAGAAGAAAGGTGAAGAGCACAAAGTGTGCAAGTTGAAGAAAGCTCTTTATGGGCTGAAGCAAGCGCCAAGAGCATGGTACAACAGGATAGATTCATATCTATTGGATAATGAATTTGACAAATGTGAAGGAGAACCCACAGTCTACATCAAGGAAAAGGATGGTAAAATTTTAATTGTTGTCTTGTATGTAGATGATGTTATTTTCACTGGAAATGATATTTATCTTATTGAGAATTTTAAATCAGTCATGAAGGATGAATTTGAAATGACTGACATGGGTTTGTTGAGATACTTCTTAGGCATAGAAGTAGATCAAAATGAAAAAGGAATTTTTATATCTCAAGCAAGATATGTAGATCAAGTTTTAGGCAGATTTAAGATGGAAGAATGCAAGGCAGCAATCACTCCCACAGTGATGGGATTAAAGCTCAGCAGAGAGGACAGCAGCAAGGATTTTGATCCTAGCCTCTACAAAAGCATTGTGGGCAGCCTTATGTATTTAACAGCAACTAGGCCTGATTTAATGTATGCTGTTAGTTTGATTTCCAGATTTATGGAGAGGCCAAAGGAGGCACATTGGCAGGCAGCAAAGAGAATTTTGAGGTATGTCAAAGGCACTAAAATGTTTGGAATTTTATATCATGCCTCAGAACATTCAGATTTGGTTGGATACACTGACAGCGATTGGGCTGGAAGTGTAGATGATCGGAAGAGCACTTCCGGTTATGTTTTTAATATGGGTTCAGGAGCCATTTCATGGGCTTCTAAGAAGCAATCCATTGTAGCGTTATCTACAGCAGAGGCAGAATATGTGGCAGCTACAGCAGCAGCATGTCGGGCAGTATGGATGAGAAGAATGTTAAGAAGCTTAGGCCAAGAGCAGGCAAAAGCGACAATGGTCTTTTGTGACAATAGCTCAGCTATTGCATTGTCAAAGAATTCAGTGTTTCATAAGAGAACGAAACACATTGATACAAGGTTTCACTACATCAGAGAATTGGTGAGCAATGGAGAAATTGTCTTAGAACATTGCAGGACTCAGGAACAGGTAGCAGACATTTTGACAAAGCCACTGGACCAGAAAAGCTTTGAATTTTTGAGGAAGTGTCTCGGTATGACAGAATGCCCAGCTGTTGAAATTAAAGGGGAGTGTTAAATGTGTAATTTCAACGCAGCCGAAAACCACCAAACAAAACCATCTATCTTGTTCGCACCGCCTTTTGGCAAAGGCTGTTTTTCCTTGGAGCCCTCCGAACACATTCAGCATGAGACACGCGTCCCATGTACGAACGCCCCAAAACCACTTTCCCCGGACAGTAAAGTTCGTTTGTTTTGCCCGAGGTTGGTGTGCGAACCTCGTTGGATCAGCCAAGTGATCTGGGCACGAAATCTTCACCGTCGATCTCCGGAAGGTGCACAGGCCCATGTCAAATCGATTGTTGCGTGGAGTGAATGATTTTTCCGTTGACCGCCGTAGTGGAATCAATGGTCTTTAATGTGTCTTCGTAGATATTAGGTGGAGGCTTTAATTTTGATTATGGGCATATGTCCCATATGGTATACGTTTCATGTTTTTTTTACGGCACGTAAAGTTTTTTTTTATGTGTGTTAGTTGTATGTTTTAATAGGCATGTTTTTATGTGTTAATTTTTTTATGTATGACACACGGGAAGAAAAATGTGTGTGTGTTCGCAGCAGCGAAATAGAACAGAGAGTTGTATGCACAATCATAAGGAACAGATTGTAATGCTCTTGTCAGGTATGTAAGAAAACCATGTGTGGTTTTTGCACAATCAGTGCATAAAGAAAATGGTGGTGCGTGTTCCTTTTTGTAACTCTGTAAGTTTTGTTTTTACAGCAGTATGTAAAAGTGTTTTACACCAGTAAATGTGAATGGAGGTTTTACAGCAGTAAAAGTTATTGGGAATTTTCCAGCAGTGTAAATTCTTATATGAAGACAGAGTGAATTTTTTTTGTTTTAATGAATAGAAATCTTTTATGGTGAAATACTCTGTTCCTCAAAAAAATTAAGCTGTCTGTGCACAAGAAGATCCTGTGGAGGAAAAACAGAGCATTGCCTCTGTGTGTTTGAATTTATTTGGTTTTTGGTATTTTCTCCAATTAAAAATTCCCAACACAAGAGACAAAGTTGAAAGTACCGAAAGTTTGATTGCCAACTTTATCCACAAAGACCAGTGTTAAAATGCCAGTGGGTTCGAAATCTGAAAATCCATTCACACAGAGCAGTCTCAAGATGAGTGTGGATCCGAAATCTGAAACTTCATCCACACAGCGCAGTGTTAAATCTGAAAATTCATTCACACAGGGTAGTGTTAAATCTGAAAGTTCATCCACACGGTGCAGTTTTAAAATGCCGGTAGGTCCTAAATTTGAAAGTGCATCCACGAGCAGTGTCAAAATGCAAGCGGGTACGAAATCTGAAAGTTCATCCACAAAGAGCAGTGTTAAAATTCCGTTGGGTCCAAAATCTGTAACGTCTCATGGAAGATCAGGGGAAACTCCATTAAAAGAGAATTCTACAAACCTTAATTCAAAGGCTTCCAAGAACACTGTTTCTCGAATAAAAGCAAGAAATGTTGCTGGAAGGGTTTTGTCCAAAAGCCCTAATGGGTTCATGCCTAAGCGAGAATTTAATTCATGAGATCCAATTTTACCAGTTGACTCAGTTAATGCTGTCGATGATGATCAGCCTGACTTGGATCTTTTCAAAGGTCAGCACTATGACCGGGCATTGACAGAGCTGAATTTGCAGCCTCAGAAACTGTCACCTGAAAGAAAGATTATGACCTCCTCGGTTGCTGAGGAGGAGAAACCAGAAATTGTGTCTTCCATTGATGGATCCAGGTACAATCCAATTCAAGAGGCAGTACTTGTTCTTAGTCCATTGGATGACACTGGGAATATGTCCTGCAGAAATGTGGTTGTGAATCGGGAGAAAGGTCTCACGGGTATAGATTCAGAAGACAAGTGTTTCACTCCTTCAAAGGAGAGTATTGGCCCAAACAGTATATTTTCCACTGGTACTCCTTCTGTACGTCTAAATGACTGCTTAAATAGTTACGTTGGTGAGAAGCTCTGTTTTTCGCAACGTCAAAGTCAAGAGTGGGATAGAATCTCATCGCATTCTTCTGTGTTGACACAAGATTTGGATGGGACTGAGGCGGAGCTTGATTAAGTTTTCATGACTTTTTGAGTGAAGCCAATAAAGTTGGTGACCATTTGCTTTTTTGCTCAGGCGAGTCAGTATTGCATTGTAAATCTTCTAATTACCGGCATGAAACGACCTTCGATTCCACAATGGAAAAATCTCTGATGCAGTTGGATGACGAAATGGGTCGTTTGACATTGAAGGCGTTAGAGGATGAGCTGGAGAACAACCACTGTCGACACGATCCTCTGTACTGGCCTTTTAATCCCGAATCATATTGGACTATTGAAGGATGTTGCGGCAACTAGGGTTTTCTCCTTGCATATAAATGTAAATTCGATAACATCGAATGGGAGTACGAATGGTGAAAGGGAGGCCTTTGTATGAAAGAGAATATGGTTCCAGGTTGAATCGTTGGAGATTTTATTCAGTGGTCGTTTGTTTTTAATTTTAATATACTTTTAATTCATATGAAACTGTAAATAAGTTCGCTGACCAAACAATTGCTGAAGGCAGCGGTAGTCCCTGCCGAGCTGCACATGAGGGTTTTAACGAGCACACATTCCAAATTCCAGTAGATTCCAGTAGAAATGAATGAATAACGTGAAAGATGTATTTTAAGGGTTTTATTTTGAGCAACGTGAAAAATGTATTTTAAAAGTTTTATTTTAAAGTCAAGAATAAGAATTTATAAACAAGTTAAATTTAGAGATCAGTCACAACAGTATATACAGTGGTAACATGTTGTAATGATAGTGTTGGATACACAATTTGTGTATATGGTATGCTTAAACAGGTGAGTTGCATTTACACCAAGTATACCCACATAAGTGCACCTCTGCAACACCAAGTACGCCCATCGGCTTACCACTCGTCCACAATGAGATACATCAACATGCATGTTTACCAAGGGTCGCTGGAAGTTGTGGTTGCTGCCATTTTTTCTGTAAAGTTGATTGAGAGTAAGTTGCTGGCATTTGTCCCTCACAAATATTATTATTATTTATTTAATTATATTTATTAAAAATTTTCATCATAAATATATTCAAAATATTATTATTATAATATTATTATAGTTATTATAAATTTTAAACCCACGGCCATATATAAATGTAATATTTCATTGTAAAATAGAATTTTATAATACTCTTGTATTGAAATTCATTTTAAAACTTTACATTTGCTCATTGTAAAATAGAATTTTATAAATTAAATTATCTATATATATTTATTAGCAACACATTTAAAAAGTATTTCAGAACATTATATATTCAAGAGAGAGTTGGCAATGGAAGCAACCCTGCACCGTAAATTGTTGGATACGTACCGTATTACATTATTATCTAATAACTACAAAGAACACTTTCTCCAACGAGGCTGAACAGGTTACCATTTTTGAGCATAGTGTGCCATCCCATCCTTCAAATATCAAAATACCAATAAATCTCAGATACCAACGGCTTCCTTCATCTCGTGAAAACAATTAGCAAAGCACTGGGAGAGGAGGCCTGCATCTACATATCCTTTTCTGGATATAACCTGCACCCTCAGGCTTCCCATGTAGCTTGTACTCGTGACCAGAAGCGCCTGTCGTGTTCGAATCGAATTGATCATTGAAAATGACAAGTTTCATGATGCATTGATTCACATATAAAATAAAAGAGAAGGTAACATCGAACCTGTGGCACACTCGATACCGAGAAATATAGAGTTTTAACCTTATTTACAGCTAGAGATATCTGTTCTCCCTGCCCCACCAAATTTGTCGTTGAAAGCGTTGTGTTTCCCAGGGTTTCGTACATGCATTTAGCGGATTCCGGTTACAAAATTCCATGCTGTGCCATAATAAGCACCTAAGTTTTCTCTTCTCTAATCTCTCATACAGATGGCGATAGTCATAATAACAATAACTGATGTAGTCTAATGTGGTCATGTACCTGTCGTTCTTTCAATTTTGTTACATAGTGCATGGTTTTATACATTATCAAGACTGCAAACGACATTTTTTTTCTATCTAGACTTACTTTTACCTTGCGAAGAATGTAGGATTATCCAATTTTTCCAATAGTATCTCAATATGTAGATGCCCAAAACGGTTTCCCCAAGCTTTTTTACAGTTGCTTTTAGTGATCTGCTTCGAATCTTGCACATTTCCATATGTCAGTAACATTCATTTGACCGTAAAAAATAATGGCATTCAAACTGCAACGACAAAATCAGAATGGTATTCAAATGGAATATTTTCTTCCTGAACCAACAAAATCAGCTGCTACATTTGGACCTGACCCTAAGCAAAGGTAAGTTGCTGGAAACAATAAGCAAATAATTATTTCTTAATTCAAATTCACAATGGAGGAATTCACCTGCGTGATTGCTTTTGGTTTAGGAAAATTGATGTTATCTCAACCGCCCCTGTATCTATTTGGATGTACCACCACCTAACTAGTTATCTATCTCGCAATTCCCAGAATCCTTGCGATTTTCAGAATCCAAATAGTGTCAAGGTCGATGCCTTTCCAATCTATTGTCCTTGTTTTTTCAATCCGTCTTCCACCCTGAAGAATCTGCAGATCTGCTTTCCAGAGTAACAACTTTTTTCAATCCGTCTTTCACCCTGAAGAATCTGGAGATCTGCTGTCCAGAGCAACAACTTTTTTTCAATCCGTCTTTCAACCTGAAGAATATGGAGATCTACCATCCAGAGTAGTTGTTAAAGCCCTCCACCCAAGTCCATTTTTGTTTGATTAAGCGTCCGTCATAGATCCATATCCAATTGGAGATACAGTACTTTCTCTCTCCTTGCGATTTTCAGAATCCAAATAGTGTCAAGGTCGATGCCTTCCCAATCTATTGTCCTTGTTTTTTCAATCCGCTTTTCATCCTGAAGAATCTGCAGATCTGCTTTCCAGAGTAACAACTTTTTTCAATCCGTCTTTCACCCTGAAGAATCTGGAGATCTGCTGTCCACAGCAACAAATTTTTTCAATCCGTCTTTCAGCATTTAGAATATGGAGATCTATCCAGAGTAGTTGTTAAAGCCCTCCACCCAAATCCATTTTTGATTGATTAAGTGTCGGTCATAGATCCATATCCAATTGGAGATATAGTAGTTTCAGTGAGAGATTCATATTCCATTGAAGATGGAGTATTTTTAGTTGAACCACAGTAGCCCATGCCCATAGCAGTAAAAAAAAACAAGGACGATTGACCCAGAGATACTCAATATATGCCAGATAGGAACAGGAGAAGGAGAGAAGTAGAAAAACAAGCGTCATTGACCCAGAGATACTCAGTATATGCCAGATAGGAACAGGAGAACGAGAAGCAAGCTAGGAACAGGAGAAGGAGAGGCAATTTTGTGTCCAATCTCAAATGAAATCAGTACTCTGTCTGGATCTGCGCTGAGGATAGAAGGCCACCATAGAAGATTGGAGTGAAATCATGCTCGTATTCAAATACATAGCAAGGTGTTCAGGCCACAGACGAGGCATGTTAAGGTGTTGAGCACAAGGCTGTTGAAATAATAATTTCAACTGAAGCTTTATTTTATTTGCGATGTTATGTATGGCATATGGCAAATCGCAAAATCAGCTTGATCAAATCGCAAATTATTTAGTTATGCCATTCTATTGAAGTCAACAGATGAGTACAGGCCTGCACGAAATGAATTTGACCTGAATTAAAAGTTTCTTTACCACCAGTGAATGTCAGTAAAACACTGAATGCAATTTACTGTGGGTTGGTAAGTTTTGGTAAGGATTTTAATTTTATTTCAGTGGAAGTATGGGCACAAGTAAACGATCGTAAAACCATTTAATTTTTACTCTTTATTTTAAGGAAGCATGGCAAGTGAAAATGTGAAGTAATTTATTTTTGTTGTCATATATATGTAATGTTTTTTTTGTTTGTGACCAAGAGTATTGTAATGCACAGCAGCGAAGAAGAAAAATAGAAGGCAGCAGCGTAAGAAAAATTGATGTGTAATTTCCACACAGCAAAATTGATGTGTAATTTCCACACAGCAGTGTGTTGATTTTTAAAGCTTAAACAGAGTATTTCTTAGGAGTGACAGTGAGTGTTTATTGAAAACTGGAACTGAAGTGTCCTGTGTAATCCCTCTGAGAAAGAACCATATTTTGTAACAGCATTTTTTATTAATGAATAGAAATATGTAGTGGGGAAAACTCTGTGATTAAACAGAGCATTGTTCTCTGTTATGTAATTTTGTTTTTGGAATTTTACCAAAAAAAAATCCCAACAAAGACGAGGGAGGTGTTGACAGGTTAAGGTGTTGAGCCGCCAGCGAGGCAGTTGTTGAGACATCTTGGGACGCCTGCAGTGGTAGGCATAAGTTTGTATATAAAAAGAAAAAAAATCACATTAAATGTTTCAGACTAATGTTAAGTCTTAAGTTAGCATGAGTTTAATTTCGTAAAGGTTATAAACTCAAATCAATGCTTGTTTTCCAAAGTTTTAATAAAACTCACGAAAATCATACATTCTCGCTGATAATAACAGGTCCAAACTAAAACTTTACCTTAAATCGAATAATTTTGCTAAAACTTATATTAAAATCTGCAATACTTCGGTTGTCAACACAAATTAATGCATCCTCACCGATCGCTATAATCCCCTATGCCGAAAGCAGGGACTAATAAATAATGGGAAGAGATAATCCCAATATGCATCGATCATTATATATTTATATGTAATGTAATTGTTATATTTACATATAAATATACTATAGTCGCTGGTGCATTATGGGGGGAACACATAAGTACGATATCATTATATACATATTTCAAAAGGATTTCAAGGGGCCATTAACAGGTTTGTATTACTTATGATTATTTTAATTTTTTTTAATTAATGATTTTTCTCTATTATTAAGAAGATAAAGAAGATCAGAATGCTAACTAGTTTTCCTATTATAATAATTTTAAAAAATGTTATAATTTACAATATATTTTTATTGTTATGTAGTTTATAATAATTTTAAAAAATGTTATAATTTACAATATATTTTTAATGTTATGTAGTTTATAAATGTATGTATCACTTATTTATTAAAGATATATTTTAGTAAACTATATTGAAGATTAGAAGTTTTAGTTATTCTCAATATTTTTGTTGTTTAGAAAAGGTAAATAATTCTTATTCTAATAAATTTTTATGATCTTGTTATTTGGATTTACAAATGATATTTATCAATCAATCTTTTTTCAAGGTACTCTACTTGCTTGTAATTATTCTCTAATTTGTTTGCATTTACTTCTTGCTCCACTTTCTGGAATTTATGAATGGTACTTGTATGTCTTTTTTATGCATACTTAACTTAAAGACATGACAGTGGGCATTGGGATCAAAATTGATCCAAGTGAGGCTTGATTCTTTATTTTCCTAAATTCAACACTAAATAAGTAATATTCAATTAGAAAAAAAAGAAACAAAAAATAATTTTATTTCTTTGCTCTTTTTATTTCTTTTATAGCAAATTATGTTGTTGGATTCTGAAAATAGTTTTTTCTTTTTTATTAGATATTGCAGTAGTATCCTTAGAATAATACTATATTTTGATTATCTTTACAAAAACACATTCCAATTGTTTGAGTCATTGGATCAATAACTTTGTAAGAAAAAGAATAAATTGATTACAGAGCAATTTTTATAAAGAAAATGAAAAAGTAACTAATCTATAAAATTCTTATATAAACTATAAGTAAATGACCTAATTAAATTTTCTCTATATAAATTCTATATAAAATTTAAAATATAATATATACAATATAAATCAAAATTTATATAATTTTTTATTTAAACAAATTACTGTAATCTATGATTAGATTAAATGATAATTGCATATGATTGTGGTAGCTACAATGATGCCTAAAAACAAATTGTTATATAAAAATATTATATACTTTTTATCCTTGTAATTATTAATTTCCCACTCCCACTTCATAGCTATTTTGGATATAGGCTCCGAGTTCATTAATATATTGGATATACACTTTAGTCCTTTTCACTTAAGAAATAAAATTATCTATTCTTAACCCTTCAAATTGACGAGTACTTATTAACTCAGAAAAGAGACTTATTGCATTGCTAGTTTTTCCCCTGCCATAGAATAAGTCCACAAATAACAAATATTATAAACAATTTTAAAACAAATATAGTCTTTAACACAATTCACACTGAAAACTTGTTAATTCCAAGCTAAAAACACATTACTCAAAATATGTGCAAGAAATAGTGTCTAAAATCTGTTGTACTAGAATTATGCTTTTGTATATCTAAGTATAGAAATCACTATAGGATAAATCACTATATAGTGACATACAAGAATTAGATATTAGTTTGTGGGTGAAAAGATAACCGTTGATATTATATGTATCTTAGATTGATAATTAGACACTCTACAAAAGTAGCAGCAATTAATATGACTACAAATAATATTTTCCCGATCTTTTTCGTGGTTGTGTTAGTGATTTTTTCAATTACTACTCGATTTATTGTTGAACTATGTAGTGACAAATTTATGATTTTCTCTCTCTGTATATGAACACTACAAAGGAAAAGGTCATGCTAATTGATTCTAGGGGGTGGAAATAGACTACATTTAGAGATCTAGAGCATAGACCTCTTCTAGTTCCTTGTTATAAATTCAAGGCAACTCAATCTAGCCAAACTATTCCCTAAAGGAAGGGTAAGCACCTGTAGGAAGCTGAAGAATAGATTAAAAAAAGAGAGAAAATACGTGATGTAGGTAGATAGACACTATACTATCGAAAATAAATTTTTGTGGGTTAATAATTCAACAAAATCGCATCACCAATAATAGGAGTAGGGTAGGAAACTATTCTAATTTTCTAATACACAAAGCAGGAGGGTATGTGAAAAAGAAGAATTTTTTATTATTAAAGCGCACAGAAGATGGGAAATGTAGAAGAAACTGAGCACTATTAGTCGTCATGATAATAAATACATTGGTATGGAAACACCTGGTGATTTAACTAGTTTGAATGAAGGTGCGTGGACTTTTCATCCAATTTACAAATCTATAAAACTGAGAGCCACACAATAGTGACACCATTGAATAAGGAAAAAATAAAAATGCAAACATGTTTAGTAATTAAGATCATTAAGAAAACACATTAGTGCTTGTTCCAACGTAGGGAAGCAAATATACATATATCCACAACTCAACATCAAATAAATAATATTTCTTGATCCAATATAGAAAATTGTGAACATATCTTAACCTAGGCAAGAACAAGAAATTAGAACCATAAATGTTATTGTCACCAAAGAACACCACAATTTTATTATAACTCATTTTATGCAACCACAATATGAAAACAAGGCCTACATGCTTATCAATCTTTCCACGTAAACAAAGGATAAAAACGAGACCTACAGGCTTATAAATCATTCCACATAAATGGAGTATAAAAATAAGGCCTACAAGCCATTCAAATTATATATATTCATATACTCGAAATGTACAGGACTAGCAACAAAATATAACACATAGAGGTCTGGCTAGATAGCCATAAAGTAAGATCTCGAATATAAATATCAAATTAAACCTCACATCTAGTAACGACATCCTAAAATTCTGGAGACATAGGACTCAATGGAGAGGATCTCCTTGGAAGGAAAATTCGATAGAACTCAGTATAGTCATGTTGGGCCATACTAATCCAGAAACAAAATAAGAAAAAAAAAGTGAGTAGCACAAACAAGATTTCATTAGCCCCTCTATCGGATAGGACCAAGTGTGGTATTAGTAACTCGTGGGAAGAAAATGCAAGATCCATCGACCGAAGCAACCAGGTAACCTTTTAGTCATTATTGATACAATATTTATACCAAGTGAGATAAAAAAGGAGCAGTTGTGAGTATACCTATGCAAACAAACAATAAAAACACTAGTTATGGTTGAGAATAATAATAGGGTACAATAGAAAAGGGATCCTCAGATTACCAAAAAGTAATTATTCAAATACACATTTTTAGTTCTAGTGAAGCCTTTGCTCCCTCACTTTCTTGCTACAAAATAAACAAAAAAAAATAGAAATGGCAATGAGAAACTAGGCATAGCAAAACCTGGGAGAATCAATTATAAATCACATATCTAATTAAAGAGAAAATTTGACACCTAGAAAGGTAATGGAAAATGAACAATGAAGTGTCAGTCCTATGACCACAACCTTGTTTGCCAAAAATTCTCTCAAGGGTCATAGAAGCGTTAATATGCCACCACATAAGACTTCCTAACATACAAAGGTGAGAGAGACAAAAGGATAAATACATATCATTATACCTGAAGGAATGAGTAGAGGGTATGATAGGAAATGGGGAAACTTGTAAATGACCTAGAGGTTAGGATTCCCCGAAGTAGGCACAGAGAATGCTATCCAAGCAAAAAATCCATATGAAACCCACAACCCTTTGTTCCTCTAAACTTGGAACTGAGTACGCAAGCCTTGAATCTTACTCAGAAAAAGGAAATATAGAATTATAGAAATAAAATATCAAAGAGTAAGCATCCATTCTAATAAAATTCTAAAGGAAAATAAAAGATCTACTTTGTGAATTGCAAAGGGAAGCCAGTTTCTGGATTACTTGGGCTACTAGGGTTTCCACTGTAAGATGAAGTGATATTTCTAGTGTAAAACACATAATGCACTAGAAAAATCCTTGTGAACTCCTCTGTTATGGGCTTGAAGCTTAGAGCACACATAAGGAGACAAAAAAACCTTACTGTTGCAAACATAGTGAAACCTAAGAAAAACAAAGATAAGAAGAATAATGATATGCAACTAACGCATAAGCCAAATCATTACTACTTATGTTAGAATAAATTACCTGGCTATGGTGGAAGTGAGATTGATGTCATGGCCTAATCCATGTTCTGGGTGTCATTCTCCAAGGGTCTAGCACCAAAGATGCAAGAAGAGACCTTACCCAAGAATGAAACTGCAAAATGAGAAAATGCGTTAGTAATGGCACGATTTAGCCCAAGATGAGGGTTATTCGACGATACAGTACCTTTGTCATTTTTTCCTGAGAGTAACTAGGTGTAAGATAGAGAAGAGATGAAACTACCAAATGCCAAAGGCAAAGGAAGGGGTTGATTGCAATTATGGTTTGATGGAGGAGTGACCACTATTATATTTCCTCGTACATCCCAATCATTCACTTAACCCAAGATCTATGTCTCCATGTGACTTGCACATGGAGCTTATCAAGTTGGAATGAACAGATTGGTTCCACACAACTATTGGGCATACCAACCCTTACAACCCTTATGGTTGCGTTATATCGATTGTAAGTAAGGAGTAATGAGATTTGACTCCACGGCTGAAACATGAATTCATATATATAACCATATATAAGTTTTAAACCCTCTTCAATGTTTCATGTCGATATCAATGTGTAATAAAATAAAATGTGGGAAACTATACACTAGGGGGTTGGGGAACCTATGGCATTAAACATATAGTATTGGTAATATTACTAAGTTAAGAACTACCTAGGGAAATCAAACAAAGGTGGATAAAATATTACATATGTAGTCATCGTCATTGGAAGAGTGGTGGCGTACCTTATCATACATCATTATAATTATTGAGCATGAAAGAAGAATACATTATATATGAATAGAGATAGATTATTCGACTAATAACACAAGAACCAATTAGCATGAACTCCATTGCATTTGGTTGTTGAACTAATTTTGGAATGATATTCTTAGAGTATGAGACAATGAAAATAAAAAGAAAAAAATTATGGTTTTACTATTCCTTAAGAAAAGTAGTAGGAAGATGTTATGACAATAAAGGAGAAGACTTATGACCATACCAGTAAATATGGGGCCAACTCAACCTGCATCTTCCAAAAAATGTTCTAGCTTATCAATATATATTCTAAAAAGGGTATAGGATAATGTAAAGTCTTACTTAAATCTAATGTTGCATTTAATTTTTTCCACCCAAAACTTAGTGATCCTAAACTTGGTAATAAAATTCTCATATAACCTTGTAATAACAACCCTAAATTTGATATGAACCATTATTTTTTTTATCCTCTTCCATATCCTTGTTCTAGGAATGGTGTCAAAATCTTTTGTAAAGTCAACAAAACAATAAAAGAGATCAATTTTATCATTGCAATATTCCTATGAAATTATGCTAAGAGAAAAAGGGTGGTCCGTGATTGAATGGAATCTCATAAACCTAGCTTTGCCTTTAGTTCCTTTATCATGGATTTTAAGCCAAAGGGTAACCTTATCTTCCAAAATAATAATGTATAGCTTGTTTAAAATGTGACTAATCATAATGTTCTTGTAATTAGAGGGAATGCTTTTATCTCCACTCTTAAAGACATGCACAATATGGCTCTATATCGAAACCTTAGGGAACCCATGATTCACTACAAAATTAAAGAGCTTGAATACTTGTAGGATTAGGATAAGTTTTCTTAATTTAAAGGTTTTAGCTAGGTAGGCTTCGACGTTGTTAGTGTAGGTTTTAATCTTGTACATGAATTACCTGCATATAAATTCCTAAAACAGAAAATAAACAATGGCGAGAGAATAAAACATAAAATAGATATACACAGAAATTTTCCCCTGGACTAGAACATAACGATAGTTCCCTTGACTAGATCTACAAAATACCATGGACATAAAACCATCATGCCCAAAACCATGTGCGAAATCCATGCACAAAACCATAAGTAGGTCCACCCACCTAATATAGGGTCCAAAAACCCTCGGCAGCTCGTGACGCAATGTATAGGGAGGGTTGTTTTCCCCCTATGACCCTGTCACACATGGGGTAGTTGTGGAAGGAATATAACACAACCCAACATTCTCCCACTTGTTATTTTCTTTCCATAAGGGGCCACATGAGAGCTTAGTCATTGATCCAGCCGGGCAATGCCCATTGTTTCTCTGTACCAAGAGAACTTCTCAATGCTCATAGACTTTGTCAATGCATATTTAGTATTCTTCAAAGTGTCCACCTTTATTTGGAACACCATTTTGTCCTGAACCATATACCAAAAAAAGTTGGTGGGCTGGTTGTAAGTGTTAAGGATAATCGTTCAAAACTAGAACCAATTTCTTCAACTTCGTGTGGAACTTCCCCTCGGGATTTCTTTGGAGTATTAGTCATCAACCTCCAAATTTAGTTATTCTACTAAAATAGCAGAACTATTTAATTTACCCAATATATGGAAAAACTTTAATTTTTCACGGAACCAAATGGAATTAAAACCCTAATGCATAACCTTATCACGTCCGCCGCTCCACAAACCTTTAGCAAATTAAACCTCCATCATCAATCTCATTCCTCAATCTGACAGTTGTCGTGTCACCACTCACCAAGTAGCTTGGTCGGTCCCCACCATGGATCAATCCCACTTGATCCAATGACTATCGCATAATATCATGTGGATTTTTGCACGATACAAAACAAATCGAGAGGACGCGCGAAAAGTGGTTTTCTTGTGCGACGTGTCAACCATTAACGGTTATCGCCTGAATTTGCAAAATACCACTTATCGCTTTGAGAGCGCGCGAGATACTGCTTACACATATGAAGACGGCTCTTCTATTCTGATTAACGTCTACACTTGTTGGCACGCGATGACCATTAGATGTGTTGGATCTATCCAATCAGACGATTCATATCTTTTCCTGGGTTTCTCGTGAGTTTATCAGGTTTCCTCGCCATACTTAGCACCTCTGCCAAGTTTATTCAGTCTCTAAATTATCCAAATATAGAGTGAGTGAAGATTTAGATGCGACAACACAAGATTATACAAAACTCAACAAAACTCATAAATATTTCGAAGGAAATAAAACATCCATGACTTTACCATCCCATCAAAATTTTCATAGAGATATAGAGAAATTCCAAATTTTACATTCAAATCCTCCTCAGCATAAATCTGTCAAAGATCCATCAAAATCCTATTCTGCTAATTCAAAACTTACATAAATTCATACTCATACAAGAATCAGATCCTAAATCAATGGATCAAATCATCCTAATCCTAGATAATATCCAATCTGCACGATATTCTCCTCAAGAATCTCAACTAGACCTAAATACTTGAATTAATTACAAGATAATTCAAATCCCTGAATTCTAGCTCAAATCCTACCTAGAAAGCTTTGTAATGTGACAACTAAAGGATCCCACTCCTTTGCTTGTAAACCTTTTTTCATATTTTTGGAATAAATTTGAAGTCTTTTGTCTTCAAGCCTCATGATCTTGCATCAGACTCCTGAGAACAAAATTCTTCATGGGTTCCTTTCCATGAACTCTTCTACAAAACTACCCAACTTTTGTAGCATGGCATCTATTATATAGGTAGCATCAGAAATTGGTTGTTCCTTATTCTTAATCAAATACTGAAAATACTCCAGTGCTCTTGGATTTTTAAACAATCTCTTATCTAAAATATTTTCTGGCTGCAATGCTTTTGCTGTAGGTAACTGTTCTACCCAATCAACCTCTTGCTCTTCTTTATCTTCTATTGTATCATCTGCATTTATATTTTCATACTTGTAGAAATCAGCAACATTGAAAATTGGAGATATTCCAATGTCAGGGGGTAATTCATTTCATATGCATTTAAAGAAAATTTCCTCAAGGCTCTGCATGGTCCAATTTTCTTAAATTTAAACTTGTTAGAGTCCCATTCTGGAAATCTTTCCTTCCTTAGGTGTGCTAAAACCAAATCTCCAACCTCAAAATTAACTTATGTCTTCTTCAAATCTACTCTGCTCTTATACTTTATGTTGCTATCCTATAACTGTTGTTTTAAATGTTCATGTATTGCTTGAATATCTGAAGCAAAATATTCTCCTTTAGTGCTTCTCATTTTAGCTTTTCCAAAGTCTCTTAATTCAGGAACTCCTCTTGGGTGCATTCCATAAACTTTATGAAAAAGACTCTGCCCTGTACTCCTGTTAGGAGAATCATTATAAGCATATTCAGCCTGTCCCAAAATTTCATCCCACAATTTTGGATGTTCACCTGCAAGACTTCTTAGAAGATTTCCCAAGATTTTATTTACAGCTTCTGTCTGTCCATCAGTTTGAGGATGAAAAGCTGAACTGAAACGCAATTTTGTACCAAGTTTCTTCCACAAGGTCCTCCAGAAATGACCAACAAATCTCGTGTCTATGTTTGAAACAATTCTCTTAGGTAACCCATGCAACCTTACAATATTCTTAAAAAACATATTAGCAACATGAGTGCATCACTAGTTTTATAACACGGAATAAAATATGTCATTTTAGAAAATCTGTCAACCACAACATAAATTGAATCATTTCCTCTTTGAGTTTTTGGTAAACCCAAAACAAAATCCATACTTACCATATCCCAAGGTCTATCTAGAATAGGTAATGGAACATACAGACCTGTGTTTTGGCTCCTTCCCTTTGCATACTGACAGACTTTACAATTTTTTACATACTTCTCCACTTCAGATCTCATCTTTGGCCAAAAATAAATCTGATTCAACTATTCATAAGTCTTCTCTGCTCCAAAATGTCATCCAAGTCCACCACTATGTTTCTCCTTGATTAAATTTTCCCTCATAGAGCAATTTGGTATGCACAATTGATTTTTTTTAAACAACAATCCTTCCTGCAAGAAAAAATCTAGCCACTTACTTCTATCTAAAAAAACATGTTTTTTACAAGCTTCAAATGCCTCTTTAAAATCTAAATCTTTCTCATACAATTCTTTAAGAAAACCAAAACCCAACACTTGAATTTGACTTTCCTGAACTAGGATACTTTTTCTGCCTAAGGCTTCTCCTACCTTGTTTGATTGGCCATTTATATGTTTTAATACAAAATGAAAACTTTGAAGATATTCTACCCATTTTGCATGTTTCTGACTAAGATTTAGCTGTTGCATAATGTACTGCAATGCATGATTGTCTGAATAAAGTATAAACTCCTTAGACATCAAGTAGTGTCTCCACTTTTTCAATGACTGCACAACTGCATAAAATTCCTTCTCATAAGAACAATAATTCTTCTTCGATTCATTCAGTTTTTCAATGAAATAAGATATAGGTCTGTCCTCCTGACTTTAAACAGTGCTAGTAGCTTCTCCACTAGCATCACATTTCACTTGAAAAGGTTTATTAAAATCAGGCAAAATTAAAATAGGTTTTTCAGTGAGCTTCCTTCTCAATAGTTGGCAGTTCTTTTCTACGTCAACGATCCATTTAAATGGTTGTTTATCCTTCTTCATAGCGTCAATAATAGAAGCATTGATCTTACTAAAATTCCTTATGAATTTTCTATAAAAACTAGCAAGACCATGAAAAATTCTTACCTCAAAAACACTTTTTGGTGAAGGCCACTCTATGATTGCCTTTATCTTATCTAGATCCATCTTTAATCCATCAGTAGAAACAACAAAGCCCAAATATACCAACTCCTCCTTCATGAATGAACATTTCTTTAAATTTAGCAGTAACTTTTCTTGTTGCAACTTTTGTAAGACATAACTCAGATGTATCATTTGTTCCTCTTTAGATCTGATGTAAACTAATATATCATCCAGATATACTATTACAAATTTACCAATAAATTATTTCAGCACTTCACTCATAAGCATCATAAATGTACTAGGAGAATTTGATAACCCAACAGGCATTACCATCCATTCATAAAGTCCTTCATTTGTTTTAATACAATTTTCCATCCATCTCCTTCTCTAATCCTTATTTGATGCTAGCCACTTTTTAAATCTAGCTTTGTAAAAAACCTTGCTCCACTTGAACAATCCATCAAATCTTCAAGTCTAGGTAAAGGACATTTGTACTTGATTGTTATTTTGTCGATTTCTCTTGAATAAGTGCACATTCTCCAACCTCCATATTTCTTTGGACTCAAAATTTTTGGCACTGCACAAGGACTCAAACTCTCTCTAACCAGTGCTTTATCTAACAATTCATAAACCTGTTTTCCGATTTCTACATCTTTTGTGGGAGTCATCCTGTAAGCTACTTTATTTGGCAGATTTTCCTATGGAATGAAATCTATATGATAACTGATTTTTATAATGGGTGGTAACTCATTAGGAAAATCATCTACAATGATATCACAATAATTTTCCAGCATCTCTTGAATTTCAATTGGCAAATCAGAAATTTTAGTTGAAGTAATTATTACCTTGGGTTTTCAAATCAATGAAAAAATTAGCTCATTCTCTTCAATCTACTGCAAATATTCTTTTCCACTCAACAATAGAGCCTTCGGATCAGATTTTCTTAATGCATACTCTTCTTCCATAGGCAACAATGTATGATTAATACCACATTTACTAAATTTGTATGTGTTCTTTTTCCCATCATGCATAGCTCCTCTGTCATGCTACCAAGGTCTTCCGAGCAATATGTGACACACATCCATAGGCATCACATCACACATAATTTTTTCTTTGTATCTGCCCAACTACAACTCCACTTCACATTGTTCATTCACTAACAACTGATGTCATTTTTGAAGCCATGACACCTTGTAAGGTGTTGGATGTTTCTTTATCTTTAATTTCAACTTTTCCACCACTTATGTAGAGACCAAGTTATCGATGTTGCCACTATAAAATTACCATTTGACAACATTTTCCTTGAACCTTGCACACAGTATTGAAAAAAGTTTTTCTCTGTGCTGGTTCAACAACTTCCTTTGCTGGCTTTAACAAAACTTTGTTAACAACCAAATATTTCCTTTTCTCTGCTCCATTTTCTTCTACTGGCACCTTTGTTGCTTCCTCTTCAGTCTGAGTAACAATTACATTTCTCTTATTTTTCCCTGCGTTTTCTGGGCAATCATAGGCTCTGTGTCCCATCTTGTTACATCTGTAACATCTTATTTCTCTTCCTTTGCCTCTACCTCCTCTTCCTATGAAAAACTCCTTATGCCACTTGCATCCCCTTTTGTGGGTATATGCTGATTTGAGTTGCTGCTAGCTCCATCTCTAGGTGTTGTAGATCTTCCTCTGCCACCTTGACTTCCTCTTCATTGCAAAGTTCCTCTATTTCTGGAAGATTGCTTCCTCATGAGTCTTTCTTCAACCTTCAATACCATTTGATAAGCCTCTTCTATTGTTTTAGGAGACAACATCCTTATCTCATCTTAGATCTCCATTCTGAGACCATTTATATATCTTACAACGTTCTCGTCTATATCTTGAATTTGTCCAGCTCTTATGCTCACTTTGTAAAATTCCTCTTTTTATTCTTTCATTGTCAAAGACCTCTGTCTAAGATTCTGCAACTGTCTAAATAATGACTATTGATACTCACTTTCAAAAAACTTACCTCTCAAATTTGCCACCATTTCGTTCCAATTTTTAATTGGTTTCTTACCAAGTCTCCTTCTTTCTACCTACACTCCATCCCACCAAACTGTTGCATGTCCTTTCAATTTTGTGACAGAAATTTTTCTCTCTTTCCTTCTTCCATTTCTTCTTAATCAAAGAATTTATCCATGTCATTAATCCAGTCTATCAACTCCTCATGGTTTAAACCTCCTGTAAAAATTGAACCGGGAACTCTGGGTTTAGATGTGGATCCCAACACTGATTTAAAGAATCTCATTTCAGGGGTAACTTTTGTTGGTTCCTCTTCTTCTATAGCTTCATCTTCAGGCTCCCTAACATATCCAACACCTGCATCTCCTTGATTTCCCATTACCACTGCTTCTAATCTAGCATGCATCTATTGTATAGCTTCCAACACTTCAACATTTGCAACTAGTCTTCCTCTTCCTTGACCACCAACACGGCTTCCTCCAACTCTGAAAGCCATGTTGGATTTCTTTTTCTGATCTTTGAGATCCTGTTGAGTGTCAATAAGCTACTCTGGTAGCACTAATGGTGGGCTAGTTGCAAGTGTTAAGGATAATCATTCAAAACTAGAACCGATTTCTTCAAGTTCACGTGGAACTTCTTCTTGGCTTTTGTTTGGAGTATTATTCATCAACCTCCAAATTTAGTTATTCTTCTAAAATAGCAGAACTGTTTAATTTACCCGATATATGGAAAAACTTTAATTTTTCACAAAACCAAAAGGAATTAAAACCCCAGTTCATAACCTTATCATGTCTGCCACTCCAAAAACCTTTAGCACATTGAATCTCTAGTGTCGATCTCATTCCTCAATCTAACGGTTGTCGCGTCACCATTCGCCAAGTAGCTTGTCTGATCCCTACCATCTTTCAATCCCACTTGATCCAACGGCTATTGCGTAATCTCCCGTGGATTCTTGCATGATGCAAAATAAGTCGAGAGCGCGTTAGAAAAGTGGTTTTCCCATGCTATGTGTCAACCTTTAAGGGTAATCCCATGAATTTGAAAAATAACACTTACTACTTTGAGACCACATGAGATACTTCTTACACATACGAAGACCGCTCTTCTATTCTAATTAATGTTTGTGCTTGTTGGCACGTGATGACCATTATATCTATTGGATCTCTTTGATGAGATGATTTAGATCTCTTCTTGGGTTTCTCACGAATTTATCGGGCTTCTGTGCCAGACTTAGCACCTCCGCCAAGTTTAGTCTGTCTCTAAATTCTTTAAATACACAGTGAGTGAAGATTTAGATGCGACAACACAAGATTATACAAAACTCCACAAAACTAAGAAACATTTCAAAGGAAATAAAACCTTTGGGATTTGACCATTCATGCATAGTATTCACAGAGACACAAAGAAATTCCAAATTTTACATTCCAATCCTTTTCAGCCAAAATCCAGCAAGAATATGTCAAAAATCTAACAAAGTCCTATTCTACTAATTCAAAACATACATAAATACCTGCTCATACAACAATCAGATCCTAAATCAATGGATTGACTCTACCTAATCCTAGATAATATCTAATCTGCATGATATTCTCCTCAAGAATCTTAACTAAAGCTAAATACTTGAATTAATTACAAGATAATTCAAATCCCTAAATTCTAGCTCAAATCCTATCTAGAAAGCTTTGTAAAGTGATAGCTAAAGGATCCCACTCCTTTTCTTGTAAACCCTTTTTGTATTTTTGGAATAAGTTTGAAGTCTCTTATATTCAAGCCTCATGCTTCTGCATCAAAAGTGATACTGAACATCAATGTGCTTTATCTTTGAATGATAAGAAGGGGTCTTTACCAAGAAAATTTCACGTTGGCTACCACAATCTATCCTTATAGCTCATTGTACTAACCCCATATTTCAACAAAATCTCTACAACTAAACTATTCCCTTTCTTGCATGAGTGGATGCCATGTATTCTTCCTGTGCAGTTGAAATTGACACTACACGATGTCTCTTACTCATCCAACTGACTGCACCTCCAAATACATTAATCAAATACCCACTTGTAGATCTTCTCTGATCCAGATCTCCAGCACAGTCTACATCAACAAAGTCACAGATGTCTAAAACTTTGTACAATCCTGCTCTTCCTTGGTAACACAAACTATAATCACTAGTGCCATGCAAGTACTTGAAAACCCGCTTCACTGTTGTCTAATGTTCCTTCCCCTATTTTGACATAATCCTACTCAATACACCCACTACATATTCAATGTCTAGTCTAGTACAAACCATTGCATACATCACGCTATCGATTGCACTTACATATGGAACATAGGACATGTCCTCTTCATGTTCTTTATCTTGGGACACTATTCAATAGACAACCTTACACCTATAGGGATAGGAACCTTCACCAGTTTACTATCCTACATATTAAACCTTTGTAGTATTGTCTCGACATACTTCCTCTGGTTTAGCTAGAGATACCTCTTTTCATGATCTTGTTTGATTTTCATGCCCAAAATATAGTGTGCAGTACCAAGATCTTTCATGTCGAATTTGTAGGACAATTGGTTGTTCAAATCCTGGATAATTATTTGTCATTTCCAACCACCAACATATTATCCACATACAAGATCAGTTAAATAGCATGGTCACCATTTAATTTAAAATACACACAGTGATCCACTTTACTTCCGGTGAAACAAAGTCCCCATATAAATGTATCAAATTTCTGATATCGCATCCTTCGTGATTGTTTTAACCCATACAAATACTTTTTTAACTTTCATACTAGTCCTTTCTTACCCTTCATCACAAAGCCTTCAGGTTGCTTCATGTAGATCTCTTCTTCCATATCCCCATGAAGAAATGATGTCTTAACATCCATCTGCTCTACCTCAAAATCAAAAGAAGCAACAACAGATGAAAGTAATCTAATAGAAGTTACCTTTGCAATAGGAGAAAAAATATCAACAAAATCAATTCCCAACACTTGGGAATAACATTTTTTTAGCAACTGAGATTTGTATTTCTCCACCTTTCCTTCTACATTCATCTTCTTCTTAAACACCCATTTTCTTCCAATGGGTTCCTTCCAACCGAAAACTCCACCAGATTCCAAGCCTCATTTTTGTGGAAAGATTCCATTTCATCAACCATGACCTCTTTCCAGAGTTTGCCATCCTCTGAATCTAATGCTTCCCTCACAGTTTTGGGATCATCATTAGTAATAGATAAAGAAAAAATTGAACAGAAAGTAGATAGACTATATCTTTGTGGCTACCTTTTTTGTCTAATCGATCTTCTCACAGTGAGAGTTTGTGGCTCTTCATCTTTTGATTCCTCTTCTGCTCTAGAGTTCGATTCCACCTTGTTTTGTTCAAACTCTATCCTCTCACGTTCCTTTGTTAGGAATTTATGTTTAATAACATCTTTCACCTCTCTAGACACCAAATCTCAGTTGCACACAACCTTCCTTGTTTTTGGGTTCCAAAGCTTATAACATTTTAAACCATCCTTATACCCACTAAAGATGCAGTTTTTAGATTTACTATCCAACTTTGTTGTTTTCTCCTTTGGAACATGTACATATGTGAAAGAGAAAGTTTCTTACCAGCCCATACCTCCTGTGGAACCTTATCCTCGAACGTTGATGAAGGTGATCTATTGAATAGGTAACATGCAGTCTCCACTTCCTCTACCTAGAGTTCCTATCCTAACCCAACACCATTGACCATGCTTCTTTCCCTTTCCATCAATGTCTTGTTCATTCTTTCTAGAACTCCATTTTTCTCAGCTGTGTATGGATTAGTCGTTTGTCATGATATACCACACTTCTTACAAAATTCTTGAAATTCCTTCTTGCAAAAATCTCCACCATTATCTATCCTCAACACCTTTATCTTCTTCTTTGTCTGGTTTTTCATTAGAGCCTTAAATTCTTTGAACCTGTAAAAGAGTTCATATTTCTTCCTGAGGAAATATATCTATGTATTCTTTGAGAAGTCATCTAGAAATGATACATAGTACATAGACTTACCCAGTGATGGAATCAACATAGGTCCAAACATATCGCTATGCACAAGCTCTAATATTTGTTTCGACCTCTTAGCACGAGATGGGAAACTCATTTGATTTTGCTTCCCATATACACAATTTTCATAGAAATCAAAATCCAGAGAGAAATTAGACATACCTTCTATCATACTATTACCATGAAGTATTCGAAGGCCCTTCTCTCCAATATGTCCAAGCCTTTGATGCCATAGCATGGTCTTTTCTCTAGAGACCACAAGATTTTCTACTCCACATTGAGGAACCACATAACTATTGCAACCATCAATAATCGTGTTACCTTGAAGCTTGTACATAATTCCAATCCAAAATCCCCCAATCAATACAAGTTCTCCTTGAGCCATCTTGTAAGCATCTTTCTCGAACAATGTTTTTACACTTGCATCATCGAGCTTGCTTACATAAATGAGATCTCTCACCAATGCAGGAATATGAAAAACACCGAGAAGTGTTCTAATCCTTCCTCTTCCAACTTCAACTTGAATTTTTTGCCACCAATGATTCTAGCCTTCTTGTCATCCCCTAAAAAGACATTACCACCACCATATTTCTCATACTTTCAAAACCCCTCTCTAGGGGGAGTGAAGTGAAAGGATGCACCTGAGTCAATCAACCATGTCTCCTAACCTACATGTGTACTTGAAGAAGAATCCAAGTACACATGCCCACCTTCATCTAAGGTGGTTTTCCCTTTTGCGGAAGGAGCATCATCAGATCCCTTTTCTTTCTTAGTAGCTTTAGATTCACAGTCCCTTTTGAAGTGCCCTTCCTTTCTGCATTTCTAGCACACCTCTACAGGTTTTCCTAGAGATTTAGATCTCCCTCGAGATTTAGATCTCCCACTTGAGGACTTATTTTTGTTTATGTTCTAGGGCCATCCTCATATAGACAAGGCATCACCATTCTGGCCCTCCATATTTTTCCGTCTCATCTCCTTTGACAACGAGGATGAGACTATTTCATCAAACTGCAAGACAGTTGCATTGCTACCTATTACAACAACCAAACTATCTCATGAATCTGGTAGAGAAACAACAAACTGATGCACTTATCTTCATCTGAAATTTTAATATCAACCGATAATAACTGTCTTACTAGAGTATTAAAGATGTTTAGATGCTTTGTCACCGAGTCTCCATCTTTCGTCCTCAGGTTATACAACTTTTTCCGTAGGAACAATTTATTCACCAGAGACTTAGATTCGTACAAAGTCCCTAACTTTCCCCACAAAGCCTTCGCTGAAGCTTCCCCTGACACATTCAACATACTGAATATGAGACATACAATCGTATTATGATCTTTGCCTTCCAATCCAACTTTGCCTAGTCTTCAGTTGACATTGCTATTGGTTTAGTACCTAGATCTACCATGGTCCACTAATATTTATCCACCAGTAGATCCTCCATCTTGAATTTCCACAACTCAAAACTCTAACCATTAAATTTCTCAATCTTTATCTTTCCACTGCTCGCCATCTTCTTTCACCACAAGAATCGATCCCGCATATCTCCCACTAAATAGGGTCTACCACAAGCCTGAGAAAAAACTCCTCAGCAGCAAAGGCATCCCCTTGAAGCCAAAATAACTCTGATACCAATTGTAGGTTTTAACCATGTACAGAAATTACCAGCATACGAATTCTAAAAACAGAAAATAAACAATGGTGAGAGCATAAAACATAAAACATATATACATAGAAAATTTCCCCTGGATCCCAAAATTAGGACTACCAGATTGACTTTTCATTATGATACTTTCTATGTTACAATACATATATATACATACCAAAGCATCCGTTAACCATGGATTAGAACACAATTATAGTTCCCTTGACCAGATCTACAAAATACCATGGGAAGAAAACCATCATTCCTAAAACCATGTGCTAAATCCATGCACAAAACCATAGGTAGGTCCACCAACCTAATATAGGGTCCAAAAAAAAATTATGGGGCATTACGCAAGACCCCATGTAGGGAGACGGTAGCCCCTCTGCTTACACCCTGCAATGCCCCATGCAATGTACAAGGAGCCCTACCCGTTAGTAATCTTCTTAAATCCAAACTCAATTTCTTTCAAAGAAATGATATCATCTTTCGTAAAAGGCCCATCCTCTAACTCTTAAATATTATATTTATGCATATAAGCCTACATATATATTAACATATAATTATCTTTTTTCTATATATTAAACTAATATTTAAAAAAATAACTTTTATTATAATATAACAAGTGATTTTTATTTCTAATATATACATATCAATACTCTAATTAATTATTATCCTAGGCACAAGTATCCAATTCGAAATATCATATTTATTTTATTTATATTTGTATTATCATTGTTGTATAATACATAATATTCTTCTCTTGATCAGATTTTGTCCATTAATTTGTTGTTCAGAGTTGAAGATCTCAATAGAGTCTGGGTACATATTACAAGCAAGCAACATGTAAAGAGATAATATGTATCTACATACCAAAAATTCTATTTAATGAGCATATATTGTACTTACATGTTAACAAGTTGGCAAGAGTAGCTTGTTACTTTCATCTTTAACTATATTATTTTCATCAGATTCACATTTTATTGAGTAATCTTATTTTAATCTTTATAATACACGTAAATATGTAGACTCTCATTATACTTAAAAGGTGTTCATATTAAATGTAACCAATGATATATGTATATGGAAACCAACATGCTACTTATATTGTTACCAATTATATTTTCCATTACTCTAGTTTTTTCTTCTTTTAAAGAATATATATATATATATATATATATATATATATATATATAAAATTTCTTGTATATGTTTTATTAATATTTTTACAATAGAAATTATTAGTGTGGAATTAAAGAGAATTTACCCCGTGATTTCTTATTAGTAAAGTGATTTAATAATACAAATTTGACCAATTAAGCTAATCCTTAGGGTTTCATTGCTATAATATTATAAGAAAAATAGGTTTACATATAGATCATTAACCAAATCTTAATGAACCATACTCTAATTATAAAGTTATTGGAAAAAGGTTTTAGAAGATTTAGACATTTTTTTGTTTGTTTTGCTCTCTCTCTAAGTGTAAAATAAAATAAAGTAAAACTTATCTAAATATATGGTTTGATAAGTTGCTTCCTTCCACCTTCCTCCCAACTGCAACTTTTAATAACAAGACTACCTTCGGTTTCTCTCGAGCCCAATTCTACGTTGTAAAATAATTTAGTCTAACTTCTTCACTTTCTTGGTTTCCACTTTTCCATTCTGAGTTTCAATTTTTCATTTTGTGATATTCTTCTTAACACCATTTCTAGGTGCTCCCTCAAAAGAAAATATCTCTTATTTATATTTAGCATAATCATTTTTTTTCTCCACTTGAAAACTGACTGCCCAAAAATATCCATGGTTAATTTTACACTTTGTTCAATGTTTTTCTATGCTATTATAAGCATAGTCATTTTAAAAATTAGGCTTTTACTATTTATTCCAAATTTTAGGTTGATCCTGAATATAACTTCCTCAAAATACATCACCAATAAATACTTATTTCTTTTTTCAACACATGGTTTAGGTAGGAAGTTATCAAACCTAATTTTATTTATTTAATTAATTAGAATATTTATATAATTAATATATTATTTAGACAAATCATACTAAACTATTTTCGTATGAGGTATCACATCCTCTATAGGGGAATTCGGAATGGTGTCCATGGTGTTCCAAAATCAATAGAGGTTTTGAGGCAAATATTATAGTTTTTTAATTAACTCAAATGATTTTTTTTAGCCGTATGAATCAAACTGTTCTTCCAAAATTTTTGAGGATCATCCTTAGAGAAGTGCAATAATTTCTCTTGATTTGTACTTATATAACATTTATTTATTTCTTTTAATAAGAGCTTTATACATATTTATCTTATTAAGTTTTAATGTTTCATTATGAGCATCCCTAATTTCTTTTATATAAATTTTACAATCATTATCATACCAAGGGTTGTTAGTGTGTTATTCTTTTTATATGAAATCTTTGTAGGGAACTTGCTAATGTTAGAAGAGAGAGTTGTGATAAAATTATGATAGAGGTTTCCAATGTTATACTCATAAGTTGAGAGGAGTATATCCATATTTCAATCTTTTAAGAAGAGACCCATTTTTCTCTTGTAAAAAAAGGTGGATTTGACTCTCAATTCTCATGCATGTGCTTGTTTTGCATGGAAAATTTTAGAGCTAAGGTTAAAGTTCTATGGTTAAAGTTAGGCTCATGATCATTTAAGAGGTCATATTTTACAATTTGGTTGTAAACATGGATATCATATATTGCATATCTAGGACACTAATTCTAAACCCATGAATAGAAGTCATCTAGTTGAAGTTTTACCACTTCATTATGCCATTACAAATTATAAGGTCATGAGAACTAAAGAGTTTAACTAAATTGATACCAAATAAATTCTTCGTTAGCTATTCAATGTTTCTTTTGAATCTACTAGCTAAGTCAAGATCATCATATAGCCAAAGAGGATTAGTTTTGAGTAATTACATAGAAGAACTCCTTGGTTATATGCAGCTCTCACATAAAATTCTCCTAAGAAGAGGAGGTTACTTTCATTTCTTAGACTTGGTGTCTTACTCTAAAGTGTTATAAAGAAAATTATTATCTAGATTATTTTTATTATCAAAGATAGAGTTGATAGGTGCAAAATAACAAATTGTGATATAAATCCTCTTAGCATTATTGTTAGAGATTTTGATTCAAATGTATCGATTGAGGGGTCTAACTCATGGAACTGTGTGTAAGGAGAGCCACTTTTATATATATATAATAGGCTATTCCTCCAATTGCTATGTGAGAGGATTTTTTGATGCAAGGTGACCACAAAATGAATCCATCTATTTGAGGGGGCTTAGGCTCACCATCCTCTGATGTTTCAATCAAAAAATAATATCAATTTCACTTGGGATGCATCTTAACATAGGATCCTTACATTATGAAAAGCCACAATAGTTTTGAAAGAGGGTCCAAGTTGTTACAAATTCTTATTTATTACTCTCCTTTTAGTCTCTATCCCTAATAATATCTTATTTATTTCTAAATATTTCTCATTTTAACTCTTTTTATGGCTTCCTTTACTTTTTAAACCTCCTTTCGTATTTTACCTTGGTTTTCTAAACATGCTACATTTTAGAATTTTGGCTGGAATCTGACGATTTGTTTTTGCCAAATCTTAACTCTTGTTGTTTAATATGGGGCTTTGATTGTATATATATGTATTCAACACCCTAAAAAACTATTGGGGCACTTGGATTGTGGAAACTTTACAACTCAAAGTTGTGATTCCAAGAAATCCCTACCAAATTCTAAACATTTTAAACCAAATAATACACTAAAAAAATATTCCAAAGCGCAACACAAATAGACTACAACATTAACTATTACTTACTATCTGAGACACAACCTTTATTATAATATCATTAATTGTAATCACTTAATGTTGTCATGGTCATGACAAGTCTCACTCATAAAATGGCCAAAATAGACATAGTATTTACTGAAATATCATTAATAGTAAGCACTTAATGTTGGTGTGGTCATGACATGTCTCACTCATGAAATTTCTAAATGTAACATCTAAATTAAATATTTAAAGAGGCTTTTACCCAACAAACTAACTTAATTAATATTTTAATTTAAATATTTTGGAAATTATTTATATAAAAAATTAAAAAGTTGTAAAATTGAAAAAAATCCATAATAGTGTTGATTTATTAAATTATCAAGTTAAAAGTTTGATGTTTTGGTTTTCCTTATTAAAAATTTAGTTGTATATTTTCTTTTATAAATTTATAATTTATATATATATATATATATATATATATATATAATAATTTTAATTAAATTTCAAATAAAATCAATAAATAAATATATTTAAAAAACTAAAATAAAAAACATTTAAACTATTTTTTGTGAATTAAAAAAAAAATGAAATGAATGTCGGTGACATAAAATGACGATATGCAATGTAAATCATGGAAATGGTTTTTTTTGTGAAGTTAATACATTAACAAATGAGATGATGTTCTCATATTATTCATTAACAATTATATATATATAATAATAATAATTTTAATTAAATTTCAAATAAAACGAATAAATAAATATACTTAAAAAACTAAAATACAAAACATTTAAACTTTTTTGGTCAATTAAACAAAAATGAAAGGAATGTGGGTGACATAAAATGATGATAATTCATGCAATGTAAGTAATGGAAATGGTATTTTTTTGGTGAATTTAATACATTAACAAATGAGAAGATGTTCTCATATTATTCATTAACAATTATTAAAAAAATTGAGCATAAAATGAGAACATTGGAATATTATTGTTATTATATGTGCCTTGCTAGAAAATTATATATATATAAATATATTTTATCATTATTTTATTTTATTTTTGAGGAATCATTATTTTATCATTTATTTATTTTACATGTAGTTACTTTTAAATCTATGCGTGTCCATGATGGGTTAGAAAAAGGGATTTGAACCTTGGATGTTTCATTTTTCTCACTCACATTATTTCGATCACCAATTAAGTTGCCACCAAAGATTATTTTTTGGTCTTTTTTGTTTTGTTTGTAAATTGGTACAAAAATTTCATTTATCAAAATATGATAGCAAGAAAAACATAGATATGTTTACGTTTCTCTGAGTGTGCATAGCTTTCATGTCCATAGATACTATCTCGAGAGCAAATTTATTTCAAAAAGTTGGCTTAACCATTATAGCTACATTAAAGTCAAGCATCATTTAATATATGCCCTATAGGACTATTTTTTCCTAATTACGAAAGGATAAACAAGCCAAAACTAAAGAGACTCAATAAGGTAACTGAAAGGTTGACACATTTATGAAAAGTGTAACTGTGCTCGTGTTGCATGCTTATAGGTATGAGATCCACATTGACGCGCGAGAGCCACCCCTGCTAGGGCCACTCACCAAAAAGAAGCAGCAATGAACCATGTACTGCTAATCAGAAATGTCCACTAGAGAAATTGGGTCTACATTCACTCTAGAGACAAAGTTGATAACATGAGCATTAGAAATGACCACCAAATACATTGGGTCTCCATTCAGTAAAGGAATAGAATTGAGAGGATGAGTGATGCTAACTTGTGGAGTATGAGCCACTACAGGAACATCAGAGATGTTTCCCGAGTCAAGATATGACTTCGACACCACATACCTTTCCACCCTCTAAATATGAACAAGAATGTCATCCAAGAAATATTGAATTCTTATGAGAAGGTATTTCCAATCTTCTTTCGCAAAAAGCCTATAATGATCCACTTGTCTATCATGGATGACCAACTAGAGGAGGGAGTCGAGTTGTTGATAACCTGCAACTGAGTTTAGGAGATGAAAATTTCTCTTTCAATGTTTACTAGGGTCAGGAGTCCACTCGAGATCTTGATTTCCAAATTGAGAGTGAGAAAAATAAGCTTTATCCCAAAATTCCTGAGATTCCAACTTTCAAATATTGTTACGAACTTATGGTGGTATAGTATAAAACAGAGATGTGACAAAAGTCTATCCAAAGAGGTCTCACGGATGAAAATTTGACCTCGAGTTGGAACCTACCCTATAGCTTTCCATTCTTTAACGAGGTTGCATAGCCTTGTCGAAGAGTGCAAGAGACAAAAAATAATTTGGAGTTTCTAAAATATCGTTAGGGAAATTGAATAGACTTAGGAAGGATTTGAAATAAGACATGTACAATGGACATCAAATGATAATGATATCATCACCAAAACCCACTACACACTAAGCTAGAGACAAGCCCCCATTTTATAGAAAACTCTTATAAATAAGGCTAGAGGGAACTAACACTAATATCCTGTGTAAACCCAACCCGTCACACAAAATTGAGGACACACCATAATAAACTAGCTCAAACAGTAGAGAGAAACAAAGAAAAGTGTTGGCACAATATGCACGAACTTGCAATAGAAAAATTAGATGAAAATCCACGATCGGGCTCAAACCAAGGTTTTTGTAACCTTCATCAGACCTACAGAAGGGAAATTCCTTGATAAACTTGGAATAGAAGCACATTGAACCAAGATTCCAACCTAGAAGGTATGTTAAGAGTCCTTGTGCCTATGAGGAACTAAGGATGATGAAACTGCTAAAACCAAATAAAAAAATTACCAAGGTACTAGACCCCGCAAACGAAAACTAGACAATTGAAGGAAATACCTCGGAAATAGAGGCCCTTAAGCATTCCGGAGGGGAGAGCGACCACAAGTTCAAAGGGTGGCCCTGACACTGCATTGTATAAGAACAATATAGAAATCACTAAGTAGAGTCCATTGTATAAAAAACACCACCGCAGTGTCAAGTGTGTCTCTCTACAAACCCTCGATAAAAAAACATATTAAAAACAACTCGTATGTTTTAACTCCATATTAAACAGTAAATAATTTCTTACAGAGAAATAGAAAAAATAAAGAATGAGATTTTTTTTTATTAAAAATAATATAAAATTATTTTATTTAAGATATACGTAGAAATATTTATTTGTGGGGAATATGAAAATGTACTATTACTATTAATTTAAAATATTTTTGTATTAATTTAATGTTTATCTAAAAACATTGAAATATTTTATATAAAATTAACATTAAAAGAATTTATTTTATTAATATTTTTTAACATTATGCATCAAATTCATAGAGCATAATAGGAATTACATGTGTCCATTATACTACATATACGGAAAGGGCTAACGAGCTTGCTATAGGGCATTAAATGCCCGCTTAGCGGCAAGCTCGATAGCCATATAACTTTCGGTGGGGACGAAGTGTTAAGAAAGTCACCGCGCGCGTGGGTTTTATATGGCTATCCAACTTGCAGCGAAGTGGTCATTTAAGGCCCGATAGAGGCTAGTTAGCCCTTTCCCTACGTATACTACGTTGTCAAAAAAGCCTTGAACTAAGTTGTTAATAACTCATACATGCAATACATGAAGAATGCCACAAGGTTGTGAGGATCAAGCAATGCAATTACCAATATAATATTACAATCTAATTTCCCTACGTATACTACGTTGTCAAAAAAGCCTTGAACTAAGTTGTTAATAACCCGTAGATGCAATACATGAAGAATGCCAAATGGTTGTGAGGATCAAGCAATGCAATTACCAATATAATAATACAATCTAATTGTCACAATGCTTTAAACTATCAACATTTTAACTCCACACAGATGAGAAAAAAGAGTATAATAATGCAATCTAATTATCACAATGCTTTAAAATATCAACATTTTAACTCAACACACAGATGAGAAAAATCAACATTTTAACTCAACACACAGATGAGAAAAAGAGGAGGTGACAGCGAAAATAAGCTAGTACTGACCGTTCTAGATTTTTGGGTTAGAAAAGTATTTTAAATATTATTCAGTTAGCCGACTAACGTAGCTTGATTTTAAAGATACACTAATTTCATAAGTTTGCTATATCTACATCATTGTGCAGCCCTGAAATCACAAACGGAGGAGCAGAAAGGTCTCTGAGAGCGAAGCCTTGAGATAAATAACTTGAGTTTGATCAATCAGCGGATTTATTAGTTTTGGTCGAGGCTAAAAGCACAAGGCTTTCCTGATCTAAAACCAAAGGATTGCTTTATAGGATAACATGGCGGTTTCTCAAGAGACAAAGTTGAAAGTACCGAAAGCTAGATTGCCAACTTTATCCAGAAAGAGCAGTGTTAAAATGCAGTGGGTTTGAAATCTGAAAGTCCATTCACACAGAGCAGTCTCAAGATGCGGGTGGGTCCAAAATCTGAAACTTCATCCACATAGCACAGTGTTAAATCTGAAAATTCATTCACACAGCGCAGTGTTAAATCTGAAAATTCATCCACACGGTGCAATGTTAAAATGCCGGTAGGTCCTAAATTTGAAAGTGCATCCACAAGGAGCAGTGTCAAAATGAGGGCGGGTCTGAAATCTGAAAGTTCATCCACAAAGAGCAGTGTTAAGATTCCTTTGGGTCCAAAATCTGTAACCTCTCATTGAAGATCAGGGGAAAGTCCATTAAAAGAGAATTCTACAAACCATAATTCAAAGGCTTCTAGGAACACTGTTTCTCGAACAAAAGCAAGAGATGTTGCTGGAAGGGTTTTGTCCAAAACCCGTAATGGGTTCATGCCTAAGCGAGAATATAATTCATGCGAACCAAGTTTATCAGTTGACTGAGTTAATGCTGTGGATGATGATCAGCCTGAGTTGGATCTTTTCAAAGGTCAGCACTATGACCCGGAATTGGCAGAGCTGAATTTGCAGCCTCAGAAACTGTCACCTGAAAGAAAGATTATGACCTCCTCAGTTGCTGAGCAGGATGTTGGAATGATATTTTCAACCTGCCAGAAGTTGACAGTTGAACAACGACCCAACTTATTCAGAAAACAGCCTTTGGAGTTTCCCTGCAATGTGATCTGGTCGCATATCGCATTTTTCCCTTGTTTCATTTTTCTGTTACCTTTTGTTTTCTGCGATCGTGATCTTGCGATGCGATCAAATCGCAGATCGCAAATCTTAAACTTCTACGCGTTAAGCCCTTTTCTCCTTATCCGCCGATGCGATGATGCGATGTTGTGATAAGCCATGCATTAAATTTCGATAAGATATTTTCAGCCGTGTAATTAATGATATTTACTACGGTTGGTAAATGTAGGTGAATTTTTTAATTTTATTCTTTTTTATTTTACGGAAGTATGGGCACAAGCAACACGTATTGTAAGATATTTTTGCATTGTTCATTATATAAAAAAAAAAATGAATAGAGATAGAAAAAGAGAGTTCTTTTTCCTACAACGCATAGCAGTGCTGAAATTGTAGTTTCTGAGATAGCGAAATCAATTTCTGGAACTGAAGTGTTCCTGTTGTAACCCCTCCAGAGAGGAAGACTATTTTTGTAAAAGTTTTTTTTATGATTAAGATCCTGTATTGTAACAGAGCGTTGTTCTCCGTGTAATTACTTTTTTGTTTGAAATCATCAGATATTTCCAACATGGTATCAGAGCTACTCTAAGCACTCAGCGATTCAAAAACATAGTTTGTTTTTTCACTGTAGGAGCTGTAAGAAGCTTATCAAGCAGAGAGTTTTTTTTTTTGCTTTTTATTATACAATCAATATCTCTTCTTTATTTATACAGGTTAAGATGGCAGATGCTGGAACTGGTTTGACAAATTCCCAACTGCCACATTTTAATGGGAAAAATTACAGTTATTGGTCCATAACAATGAAAGCATTGTTTGCTTCTCAAGGAATATGGGAGCTGGTTGAAACTCACTATGCTGAACCGGTAGATGCAACAGCATTGGCTGTTTTGACAGTAGCAGAAAGAGACCAGTTGAAGAGCGACAGGAATAAGGATGCCAAAGCCCTCTTTTTTCTCTTCCAATCAGTACATGAAAGTGTTTTTCCACATATAGCAGCAGCAACAAAATCCAAGGAGGCATGGGATATTCCCAAAACTGCCTATCAAGGCATGGAGAAGGTAAAGATTGCAAAGTTGCAGATGTTGAGGAGAGACTTTGAAACACTCAGCATGAAGGAATCTGATACAATAGATTCATTTTCCACTCAGGTTATTGGAATGATAACCCAGATAAGATCTCATGGTGAGATTCTTTAAGAAAGAAGGATTGTAGAGAAGATCTTGAGATGTTTACCCTCAAGGTTTGAAGCTGTTGTGGTAGCAATAGAAGAAACAAAGGATCTCTCACAGTTCACAGTAGATGAACTGAGTACTTCTCTTATGTCTCATGAACACAGATTGAGTAGAGGAACAGATTCCTCTTTTGAGCAAGCATTCAAAACTCAGATGTCTTTTGGCCAAGAAAACGGTCGAGGCAGATCAAATAACAGAGGTCGTGGAAGAAGCCAAAACAAAGGAAGAAATAATCCTGCAAGCACAAGCGGAAGGAGCTGCAATCAGAACCAAGATGAAGGTTCAAGCAAATAGCGAGCTCATGGACAAAGGTATGACAAATCCCAAGTCCAATTTCATTATTGTAAGAAATATGGGCACTACGCGAATGAATGTAGGAAAAAACAAAATGACATGAATAGTAGGCAGAATGCTAATTTTGCAAATGAAGAAGATAAGAATCCAAAGATTGTGCTGTTAACATGTAATATTGCACAAGACAAACAAGAAGATTTTTGGTTCTTAGACTCAGGTTGTAGTAATCACATGACTGGAAATATTGCAATGTTTGCCAATCTGGATGAAAATGTGAAATCTGAGGTAACAACAGGAACTGATAGTAAGATATCTGTCAAGGGTAAGGGCAGAGTCAGTATCCAGGAAAGAAATGGAGAACAAATGAATGTGCCAGAGGTATACTATGTATCCAGTCTGAAATGTAATCTTTTGAGCATTGGAAAGCTCATTAACAAAGGTTACAATGTGTTCTTCAAAGATGATATGTGCACAATCAGAGACATACCTCCAAGTGAGAAGATCATTGCACAAGTGCAGATGACCAGCAATAGAATGTTTCCTCTCAAACTCAGGGCAGATTTGAAGGAAGAAAGAGCTATTGAAGCTGTAACACAAGAAGTCTTTCAGGAACAAGTGAAAGATGAGAGTTGGTTGTGGCACTTGAGATTTGGACATCTCAATTTCGGAAGCTTGAATCTGTTGCACAGAAAGGGAATGGTAAAGGGATTGCCATTGATCCAGAAACTGGACAGCTTTTGTGAAGGCTGCATCTTGGGCAAGCAACACAAAGAAAGCTTTCCCGCAGGAAACAGTATAAGAGCAAAAGAACCCTTGGAAATTGTTCACTCTGATGTGTGTGGACCGATGCAAATACCATCATTTTCTGGAAATAAATATGTTTTAACTTTCATTGATGATTACACCAAAAAGACATGGGTGTATATGTTGAAACAGAAGAGTGACGTGTTTGAGAAATTCCGCCACTTCAAAACTCTTGTTGAGAAGCAGTGTGGGCATTATATTAAAATGCTCAGAACAGATAGAGGAGGAGAATACATCTCCAAAGACTTTCTGCGTTTTTGCAGAGAGAATGGCATACAAAAGCAGTTCACCACGAGGTATACACCTCAGCAAAACGTTGTTGCCGAAAAGAAGAATAGGACCATTCTTGACATGGTCAGAAGTATGCTAAAGGCAAAGCACTTGCCGCATGAGTATTGGGCAGAAGCTGTCACTTGCGCAATTTACATCTTGAATAGATGCGCAACTAAAGCTGTCATGAACAAAATACCAGAAGAAACATGGAGTGGTCAAAAGCAAACTGTCACTCACATGAGAGTATTCGGTTGTATAGCATATGCACATGTACCGGATCAGCTAAGGAAGAAGCTTGATAGTAAGGGGGAGAAGTGTGTCTTTATTGGTTATAGTGATGAGTCAAAAGCATACAAACTCTATAATCCATCCACCAAGAAATTGATAGTAAGCAGAGATGTGCAGTTCATTGAATATGAAGCTTGGGATGGAAGCTTAGACAAGAGAGTGAATGTGAAGACAATTGTGTCTCATGAAGAAGAAGAGGAAGGGACAACAACAAATAATCCTTCCTTGGAGGCTCCTCCTCCACCACTGCAAGTACAGCAAACCACACCACAAGCTAGAATTCGAACAGCCTTGAGAATTCAAGGAAGTGCTTCTTCAAGCACACCACAGGGATCAGAAATACCCTCAAGTTCGGATGGAACTCCAAGCACACCAAGAAGACCAAGATTCAGAAATCTGAATGAGATTTATGAACAAGGAGAGGTAAGTAACAATGCCAGTCTGAATTCATTATTCGCTTTGTATTGTCATGTTGATGAACCAGTTCATTTTGAAGATGTTCTAAATGAAAATAAATGGATTGAAGCAATGAATGAAGAAATTGGTGCAATTGAGAAGAGTAAGACATGGGAGTTAGTGGACCTCCCTGAAGGCAAAGATGCCATTGGAGTTAAGTGGGTCTATAAGACCAAAAGCAATGCTGAAGGCAAGATTGACAGGCACAAAGCAAGACTTGTTGTGAAAGGCTACAAGTAGCAACAAGGCAAAGACTATGATGAAACCTTTGCACCAGTAGCAAGGATGGAAACAATGAGAACAATGTTGTCTATTGTGGCACAACAAAAATGGAAGATTTATCAGATGGATGTTAAATCTGCATTCTTGAATGGGGTGTTAAAATAAGAGGTTTATGTTGAACAACCTCCATGCTATGAAGTTGAAGGCCAAGAGCATAAAGTCTGCAAATTGAAAAAGGCTCTTTATGGGCTGAAGTAAGCTCCAAGAGCATGGTACAACAGAATAGATGCTTATCTCATTCAGAATGGGTTTGATAAGTGTGATGGTGAACCCACACTCTACATAAAGAAGAATGACGGTAAGATTCTTATTGTTGTTTTATATGTAGATGATTTAATTTTTACTAGCAATGATGCTTCTCTCATTGCTGATTTTAAAGTAGTCATGAAGAGTGAATTTGAAATGACTGACTTGGGCTTCTTAAGATATTTTCTTGGAATTGAAGTAGACCAAAGTGAAAATGGTGTTTTCATTTCTCAAGTTAAATATGTAAAAACAATGTTGAAGAGATTTAACATGCAGAACAGCAAGGCAGCTGTGACTCCAACTGTAATGGGGTTGAAATTGACCAAAGAAGACAACAGCAAGGATTTTGATCCAAAATTGTATAAGAGTATAGTTGGTAGCCTTATGTACTTGACTGCAACTAGGCCGGACATTATGCATGCTGTGAGTTTAATCTCCAGATTTATGGAAAGACCGAAAGAGAGTCATTGGCAGGCAGCCAAGAGGATTCTGAGGTATGTGAATGGAACGAAGGGATTTGGTATTTTATACTCCTCTTCTAAAAGTTTCATGTTGACAGGTTGCACTGACAGTGATTGGGCCGGAAGTGTTGATGATAGGAAAAGCACATCGAGATATGTGTTTCATGTGGGATCGGGAGCCATCTCATGGGCTTCCAAGAAGCAACGAGTTGTGTCTTTGTCAATAACAGAGGCAGAGTATGTGGCAACAACAGCAGCAACATGCCAAGCAGTGTGGCTGAGAAGAGTTCTCAAAGATTTGTGTCATGAACAAGAAAAGGGCACAACCATTTACTGTGACAATATCTCAGCAATAGCATTGTCTATTTCACTTCATACGTGAATTGGTTAACAATGGTGAGATTGTTTTGCAGCACTGCAGAACAGAGGATCAGTTAGTTGACATCTTGACAAAACCATTGGGAAAGAAAAGTTTTGATCATTTCAGGAAATGTCTGGTATGCAGAAAAACACAACAGTTGAAATTAAAGGGGAGTGTTGGAATGATAATTTCAACCTGCCGGAAGCTGACAGTTGAACAACGACCCAGCTTATTCAGAAAATAGCCATTGGAGTTTCCCTTGTTTCATTTTTCTGCCACCTTTTGTTTTCTGCGATCGCGATCTTGCGATGCGATCAAATCGCAGATCACAGATCGCAAATCTTAAACTTCTATGCGTTAAGCCCTTTGCTCCTTATCTGCCGATGCGATGGTGCGATGTTGTGATAAGCCATGCATTAAATTTCGATAAGATATTTTCAACCATGTAATTAATGATATTTACTACGGTTGGTAAATGTAGGTGAATTTTTTAATTTTATTGTTTTCTATTTTACGGAAGTATGGGCACAAGCAACACCTATTGTAATATATTTTTGCGTTGTTCATTATATAAAAAAAAAATGAACACAGATAGAAAAAGAGAGTTCTTTTTCCTACAACGCACAGCACTGCTGAGATAGTGAAATCAATTTCTAGAACTGAAGTGTTCATGTTGTAACCCCTCTCGAGAGGAAGACTATTTTTGTAAAAGTTTTTTTTATGATTAAGATCCTGTATTGTAACAGAGCATTGTTCTCTGTGTAATTAATTTTGTATTTGAAATCATGAGATATTTCCAACACAGGAGAAACCAGAAATTGTGTCTCCCATTGATGGATCCCGGTACAATCCAATTCTAAGAGGCAGTACTTGTTCTTCGTCCATTGGATGACGGTGGAGATATGTCCTGCGGAAATGTGGTTGTGAATTGGGACAAAGGTCTCACGAGTATAGATTCATAAGACAAATGTTTCACTCCTTCAAAAGAGAGCAATGGCTCAAACAGTATACTTTTCACTGGTACTCCTTCTGTACGTCTAAATGATTGCTTAAATAGTTACGTAGGTGAGAAGATCTGTTTTTCGCAACGTAAAAGTCAAGAGTGGGATAGAATCTCATCACATTCTTCTGTGTTGACACAAGATATGGATGGGACTGAGGTGGAGCTTGACTCCAATGGATTAAGTTTTCATGAGTTTTTGAGTGAAGCCAATGAAGTTGGTGACCATTTGCTTTTTGGCTTAGGCGAGTCAGTATTGTATTGTAAATCTTCTAATTACAGTCATGAATGTTGGGAATAATGCTTAATTAGTTATGTAAATTTCTATTTAGTGTTCTCTGCAAAAATAAGGCAGCAAATTGTTAGCTGCAGTAGTGGTGGAAAATAAGGCAGCAAATTGTTAGCTGCACTAGTGCTGGAAATTAGCTGTAGATTGATTGCAGAGTTGATTGACAAATATTTTAGTAATAGTTTTAGTATTTAAGAATGTAGTTTATAGTTGAATTAAATATATGAGATTTGCAGCATTTGTTAGCTCACATAGTCACTGTGTTTTTAATTGTTTTATCTTTTATATGTTTTTTTCTTCATAGTACTGTTTTCTCATTTGGCTGGAAATAAGTCATTTCATATTCTACATGTGGTATCGGAGCAGGTAAAATTATTTTGGGTTAAAGCTGTATTGTTGGAATTTCGCCAAAGTTAATCATGTCGAATTCTAACCAGATGCTAGTTCCAGAATTTGATGGCAACGATTATGATTATTGGTGCACTAAGATGCTAACCTTTTTGATTGGAAAAGATTTGTGGGAGATTGTTGAATCAGGATATGAAGAGCCAGCTGATTGGAATGCTCTTACAGCCAATGAAAGAACAACAAGAAAGGAAGCAAGGAAGAAGAATGCTCAAGCTTTGTTTCACATTCAGATAACTCTTGATAAGAGCTTATTTCCAAGAATATCTGGAGCAAAAACTGCCAAAGCTGCGTGGGAAACTCTACAAGAAGCTTACCAAGGTAGTGATCAAGTTAAGGTGGTCAAGCTTCAGACATTGAGGCGAGAGTTCGAGAATTCGAAGATGCAAGAAGCTGAAAGTATCAGTGACTATTGTGTGAGAGTCAAAGATGTGGTCAACAAAATGGCTACACTTGGAGAAGCTGTAAGTAATGAAGTTTTAATTAAAAAAGTATTGAGATCTTTAACACATAGATGGAATCATGTTGCAATAATCATGGAAGAAAGTAAGGATTTAACAAAACTACAGTTTGATGAATTGGTTGGATCTTTGATGTCTCATGAAGAAAGATTGAAGGAAACTTTTGAAGCTGTAGAAAAAGCTTTTTCCTCTAAATTACAAATTACAAAGAATGAAGATGCAAGTAGCAGCAATACCAAAAGCTATCAAGGTCAAGGTAAATGGCAAAGCCAAAATTATTCAAGAGGTAGAGGAAGAGGTGGCTCAAGTGGAAGAGGTAGTTTCAGAGGAAGAAGTAGAGGTAGATTTGATAAGAGAAATGTTCAATGTTACCATTGTAACAGGTATGGTCACTTTGAAAGAGAATGCAGATTGAAAGAAGGTAAAAATGCTAATTATGCTCAAGAAAGTGGTGAGTATCCTCAAGATCACTTATTTTTATCTTATGCCAAAGGTGAAAATACTAGTAAAGATGTTTGGTACCTAGATTCTGGATGCTCTAACGATATGACAGGGAATGAGAAGTTGTTTTCAGCAAAGGATGGAAGTTTCAAATCCAAGATCCAGCTTGGTGATGATAAATCATTGGAGGTTGCTGCCAAAGGAGCTATGGAGGTCCAAACAAAAGAAGGTATAAAGAGTATTCATGACATTTATTATACTCCACAATTGAAGCATAATTTGTTAAGTGTTGGACAGCTATGTGAGAAAAATTATAAAGTAGTCTCTGAAAATAAGACATGTACTATCTATGATAAGAATAAGGGAAATAGGGTGATCACTGTTGTGCCTATGACAAGAAATAGGATGTTTCCCTTGAGGTTTGATGAACATAATAGCAATCTTGCTAATATGGCTTATGAGGATTCAAGTTGGTTATGGCATCTGAGGTATGGGCATTTAAATTTTCACAGTTTGAAGTTTCTAACCTCACATGCATTAGTTTCTGGTTTGCCCAAGGTAGAAGAGCATAAGGAGGTTTGTGAAGGATGTTCTAAAGGAAAGCATGCAAGGGAAAGGTTTCCAAAGGGAAGTGCATGGAGGGCTCATTACCCACTTCAGCTTGTTCATTCAGACATATGTGGTCCTATGCAGACTAAGAGTTTGGGTAAGTCATCATATTTTATCACTTTTATTGATGATTACTCACGAAATTGTTGGGTATATTTTTTGAAGGCCAAAAGTGAAGCCCTGGATACATTCAAGAAGTTCAAAGCCCTTGTAGAAAATGAGAGAGGGTGCAAGATCAAATGTTTGCGGACTGACCGTGGAGGAGAATTCTGCTCAAAAGCTTTCCAGAGTTATTGTGATATGAATGGCATCAGGAGGCAGCATACTACAGCATACACACCCCAGCAGAATGGCACAGCTGAAAGGAAAAATCGTACTGTGGTTGAAATGGCAAGATGCATGCTACAAACTAAGGGATTGAGCAACACTTATTGGGGAGATGCAGTTGCTACAGCAGTATACATCCTCAACCGTAGCCCCACCAGTGCATTGAAAAATATGACTCCTTATGAAGCTTGGTATGAAAAAAAGCCTAACGTTAATCGTTTCAAAGTTTTTGGTTGTTTGGCTTATGTGCATGTACCTGATCAGAATAGAGAAAAGTTAGATGCAAAGAGTGAGTTAGGTATTTTTATTGGGTATAGTGAGACAAGCAAGGCTTATAAATTGTATAATCCTCTAACTAACAAGCTTATTGTCTCAAGAGATGTAATTTTTGATGAAGGGGGAGTTTATGGTCATCAAAAAGGCCATGTTGAGAAGACAAAATCTGTTTTGAATGATATAATTGTTGATAATGATAATGAGCAGCCAACTAATGTTTCTGTAATTAGTGGCTTAACTCCACCAAGCAGCGCTTCATCAATTTCTTCAACATCAAGTTCAAGTCCAACTTCTTCTCCAAGTTCTACAAGGAAGGTAAGAAGATTGAGTGATATTTATGAGAGGAGTGCAAATCAAGCACATGAAGAAAGCCCAATAGGTGAGATAGTCAATTTTGCTTTATTAGCTAAGGCTGAATTTGAACCATCATGTTTTGAAGATGCATGTACTAATGAGGTTTGGATGCAAGCCATGCAAGAAGAGATGGATTCCATTCAAAGAAATGACAATTGGAAGTTGACAGAGCTTCCACATGACAAGGAAAAGATTGGCACCAAATGGGTCTATAAGACTAAATTTAACAGTGATGGGAGTGTTGAAAGACACAAAGCAAGATTAGTTGCTAAAGGATTCACACAGAAATATGGAATTGATTATGAAGAGACATTTGCACCAGTAGCAAGACAAGAGACCATTAGAATGTTGATTTCATTAGCAGCTCATAAAAAGTGGAGCATACATCATATGGATGTGAAAAGTGCCTTCTTGAATGGGTACTTAGAAGAGGAAGTATATGTGGAGCAGCCACAAGGTTTTGAAGTGGAAGGAAAGGAGAATAATGTTTACAAGTTGAAGAAGGCTTTGTATGGCCTTAAGCAAGCACCAAGAGCGTGGTATGCAAGGATTGATGGATACTTTCAGGAAAATGGCTTCCAGAGAAGTAAGAATGATCCTACCCTTTACTACAAACAAGAAGGTATTGATATTTTAATCATAAGTTTGTATGTTGATGATCTATTGTACATGGGTAGTAGTTCTAAGATGAGTGATAAATTCAAAGCTGCTATGATGAATGAATTTGAGATGAAAGATCTAGGCATCATGAAATATTTTCTAGGAATGGAGGTTTATCAAAGTAGGGATGAGATTTTCATTTGTCAGACAAAGTATGCACAAGATATGCTAAATAAATTTGATATGCTTGATTGTCATCCATCCCTTACTCCAAGTGCTCATGGAGAGGTGTTATGTAGAGATGATGGTGCTGATTTAGTTGATGAGAAAACTTACAGAAGTATTGTGGGGAGCTTGATCTTTCTAACCCACACAAGGCCTGATATTACATATTCAGTTTCACTTGTTTCAAGGTATATGAAAAATCCATCTGAAATACATATGAAGGCAGCCAAGAGGATTTTAAGGTATGTGAAAGGCACTCTAAATTTTGGTATTCATTACTACTCTTCTAAAAAGTTCAATCTTGTTGGATTTAGTGATTCAGATTGGGGAGGTAGTCTTGATGACCGTAAGTCCACATGTGGAAATTGTTTCTCTTTTGGTTCTCGTTTGATTACATGGAGGTCAAAAAAAACAAAGCATTGTTGCCCTCTCATCCACAGAAGCAGAATATGTTGCAATTACCTCAGCAGGTACACAAGCTCTTTGGCTCAGAAAAATTTTGGAAGAAATTGGAGAAAAACAAGTTTAGCCTACAGTCATTTATTGTGATAATGTAAGTGCCATCAAGTTAGCAAAGAATCCAGTTTCAGGACAAAGCATTTTGACCTCAAATATCACTTCATTAGAGATTTGGTGCAGAAGAAGGAGATTGAATTGAAGCATATAAATACTCAGCATCAACTAGAAGATATATTCACTAAAGCAGTTGCAAAAGATCAGTTTTTGGCATTACGAGATAAGATAGTAAATCCTCATTAATCATTAAGGGGGAGTGTTGGGATTAATGCTTAATTAGTTATGTAAATTTCTATTTAGTGTTGTCTGCAAAAATAATAAGGCAGCAAATTGTTAGCTGCAGTAGTGCTGGAAAATAAGGCAGCAAATTGTTAGGTGCACTAGTGCTGGAAATTCGCTGTAGATTGATTGCAGAGTTGATTGACAAATATTTTAGTAATAGTTTTAGTATTTAAGAATGTAGATTATAGTTGAATTAAATATATGCGATTTGCAGCATTTGTTAGCTCACATAGTTAGTGTGTTTTTAATTGTTTTATCTTTTATATGTTTTTTTTCTTCATAGTACTGTTTTCTCATTTGGCTGGAAATAAGTCATTTCATATTCTACAATGAAACGAACTTCGATTCCACAATGGAAAAATATCTGATGCAGTTGGATGATGAAATGTGTCGTTTGACATTGAAGGCGTTAGAGGATCATGAAATGAGCTGGAGAACAACGACGATCGACACGATCATCTGTACTGGCCTTTTAATCCCGAATCATATTGGACTATTGAATGATGTTGGGGCAACTAGGGTTTTCTCCTTGCATATAAATGTAAATTCGATAACATCGAATGGGAGTACAAATGGTGAAAGGGAGGCCTTTGTATGAAGGAAAATATGGTTCCAGGTTAAATCGTTGAGATTTTATTCATTGGTCGTTTGTTTTTAATTTTAATATACTTTTAATTCATATCAAACTGTAAATAAGTTCGCTGACCAAACAAGTGCTGAAGGCAGCGGTAGTCCCTGCCGAGCTGCACATGAGGGTTTTAACGAGGACACATTTCAAATTTCAGTAGATTCCAGTAGAAATGAATGAATAACGTGAAAGATGTATTTTAAGGGTTTTATTTTGAGCAACGTGAAAAATGTATTTTAAAAGTTTTATTTTAAAGTCAAGAATAAAAATTTATAAACAAGTTAAATTTAGAGATCAGTCACAACAGTATATACAATGGTAACATGTTGAAATTATAGTGTTGGATACACAATTTGTGTATATGGTATGCTTAAACAACACCAAGTACGCCCATCGGCTTACCACTGGTCCACAATGAGATACATCAACATGCATGTTTACCAAGGGTCGCTGGAAGTTGTGGTTGCTGCCATTTTTGTGTAAAGTTGGTTGAGAGTAAGTTGCTGGCATTTGTCCCTCACAAATATTATTATTATTTATTTAATTATATTTATTAAAAAATTTCATCATAAATATATTCAAAATATTATTATAATATTATTATAGTTATTTATAAATTTTAAACCCACGGCCATATATAAATGTAATATTTGCTCATTGTAAAATAGAATTTTATAATACTCTTGTATAAAAACTCATTTTAAAACTTAAAATATTATTATAATATTATTATAGTTATTTATAAATTTTAAATCCACGGCCATATATAAAATGTAATATTTGATCATTATAATACTCCTCTATCGAAACTCATTTTAAAACTTAAAATTTTCCGAAAAACATAAAGTAGATTAAATTAAATTATATATATATATATATTTATTAGCAACACATTTAAAAAGTATTTCAGAACATTATATATTCAAGAGAGAGTTGGCAATGGAAGCAACCCTGCACCATAAATTCTTGCATACCTACCGTATTACAAACCTTCAAACCTATTAGACTATTAGACTACCTGAGAACAATTTTAAAGTAATGTAACGCTGCGGGTTGAGAGCTGAAACAATTATATTATTTGAAAGAATAACTTAGGCATTACATTATTTCAAAGAATAACTTTGGCTTAAATCATATGTATATAAACATCTGTCTACATGTGATTTATCTGTAGACAAATATCTGTCTACATGTGATTTACGTAGAAGTGTCTATCTACATGTGATGTGATTTAAGAGAAAGTATCTTAAAGTGATTTAAGAGAAAGTATCTTAAAATTATTCTTTCAGCTATTATGTATCACAGATCACAAAGCCTCAATTCAATTACGAGGCCGAACTATCTAGAACCCTTTCTCCAACGAGGCTGAACAGGTTAGCATCTTTGAGAATAGTGTGCCATCCCATCATTCAAATATCAAAATACCAATAAATCTCAGATCCCAACGGCTTCCTTCATCTCGTGAAAACAATTAGCAAAGCACTGGGAGAGCAGGGCTGCATCTACATATCCTTTTCTGGATATAACCTGCACCCTGACCAGAAGCGCCTGTCGTGTTCGAATCGAATTGATCATTGAAAATGACTAGTTTCATGATGCATTGATTCACATATAAAATAAAAGAGAAGGTAATATCGAACCTGTGGCACACTCGATACCGAGAAATATAGAGTTTTAACCTTATTTACAGCGAGAGATATATGTTCTCCCTGCCCCGCCAAATTTGTCGTTGAAAGCGTTGTGTTTCCCAGGGTTTCGTACATGCATTTAGCGGATTCCTGTTACAAGATTCCATGCTATGCCATAATAAGCACCTAAGTTTTCTCTTCTCTAATCTCTCATACAGATGGCGATAGTCATAATAATAATAACTGATGTAGTCTAATGTGGTCATGTACCTGTGGTCCTTTCAATTTTGTTATATAGTGCATAGTTTGGTCATAGACTTGCTTTTACTTTGCGAAGAATGTCCATAAGATTATCCAATTTTTCCAATAGTATCTCAATATGTAAATGCCCAAAACGGTTTCCCCAAGATTCTTTATAGTTGTTTTTAGTCATCTGCTTCAAATCTTGCACATTTCCAGAGTAACAACTTTTTCTCAATCCGTCTTTCAGCATGAAGAATATGGAGATCTACTATCCAGAGTCGTTGTTAAAGCCCTCCACCCAAATCCATTTTTGATTGATTGTCGGTCATAGATCCATATCCAATTGGAGATACAGTAGTTCAAGTGAGAGATTTATATTCCATTGAAGATGGAGTATTTTTAGTTGAACCACCGTAGCCCATGCGCATAGCAGTAGGAAAACAAGGACGATTGACCCAGAGATACTCAATATATGCCAGATAGGAACAGGAGAAGGAGAGAAGTAGAAAAACAAGGACCATTTACCCAGAGATACTCAAACTAATGTTAACTTGTAAGTTAGCATTAATTTAATTTCGTAAAGGTTATAAACTCAAATCAACGCTTGTTTTCCAAAATTTTAATAAAAATCACGAAAAACATACATTCTGGCTGATAATAACAGGTCCAAACTAAAACTTTACCTTAAATTTGATTTTAAAGAATAATTTTGCTAAAACTTATTAAAATCTTCAATACTCCGGTTGTCAACGCAATACTCCGGTTGTCAACGCAAATTAATGCACCCTTACCGATCGCTATAATCCCCCTATGCCGAAAGCAGGGACTAATAATCCCCTATACCGAAGGTAGGGACTAATAAATAATGGGAAGAGATAATCCCAATATGCATCCATCATTATATATTTATATCTAATGTAATTGTTATATTTACATTACTATATTCGCTGGTGCATTATGGCAGGAACAGATAAGTACGATATCATTATATACATATTTCAAAAGGATTTCAAGGGGGGCCATTAACATTAACAGGTTCTTTAGAGATTATTCCAATTGCCAGTAAGTTCTTTTCTAATATGTTTTACTTATGATTATTTCAATTTTTGTTAATTAATGATTTTTCTCTTGAGAAGATAAAGAAGATAAGAATGCTAACCATTTTTCCTATTATAATGATTTTAAAAAATGTTATAATTTACAATGTATTTTTATTGTTTCGTAGTTTATAGATGTATGTGTCACCTATTTATTAAAGATATATTTTAGTAAACTATATTGAAAATCAAAAGTTTTAGTTATTCCGAATATTTTTGTTGTTTAGAAAAGATAAATACTTCTAATTTTAATAAATTTTTATGCTGTTATTATTTGGATTTACAAATGATATTTATCAATCAATCCTTTTTCAAAGTACTCTACTTGCTTGTAATTATTCTCTGATTTGTTTGCATTTATTGCTTGCTCCACTTTCATGAATTTATGAATGGTACTAGTATGTTTTTTTATGCATATTTAACATAAAGACATGCACCATGGATCAAAATTGATCCAAGTGAGGCTTGATTCTTTATTTTCCTAAATTCAACACTGAATAAGTAATATTCAATTAAAAAAAAAAAAAAACAAAAAATAATTTTATTTCTATGCTCTTTTTATTTATTTTATAGTAAATTATGTTGTTGGATTTTGAAAATAGTTTTTCCCTTTTTATTAGATATTGGAGTAGTATCCTTAAAATAATACTATATTTTGATTATCTTTACGAAAACTCATTCCAATTGTTTGAGCCATTGGATCAATAACTTTGTAAGAAAAAGAATAAATTCACTACAGAACAACTTTTATAAAGAAAATGAAAATGTAACTAATCTATAAAATTCTTATATTATTTTTTTTTTTTTTTTTTTTTTTTTATTTTATTTTATTTTATTTTTATTTTTTGAATAAAGACTAATTCTATTAAGAGAGGAAGAATATAGTACAATCAAGCCTGGAAACAGGCAGAGGAGAGAAGTAATGGAACTGGAGGTGATAGGGAATCAACCTTGCTCCATATAGATAGACAAGAGAAGGGCCATAGAAAGCAAAGGAATACAAAGGAAAGAATTGAGCAAAAAGCTACCCCGAAGGGTTATTTCCTGCAAAACGACATTTTTTTTCCTTTTTTCTTGCTCACTTTTGTCCACCCAGTGGAGCTTGGCTGAGTCATGACAAGTTGTAGATTATTCTGTTCTGACAGCTGAGCATCCTTATGAGAGTCTTAGGACAAAGAGAAATGAGAACGTTTCTGAGAAATCTGCTGGTTAGAGGGAACCTCCGGATTAGCCAAGGGAGCGTCCATCGGAGTTTCCTCATTCTGCAAATCAGCTTCAATTTCTTCATCAACCTGCACATCTGCCTCAGATTCCTCCTCCTCCGAACTGGAGAAGCCTAAATCGTCCAGCGGACGAGGAGGCTCAAAAGGATTCCATCTCTTGGATTTGGGCTTACGATTCAGATTCTTCTTTTTATCTTTGAACTGGGAACATGTACTCTAAATGTGCCCTAATTGATGACAATGGCGACAGCGGAAGGCTGTATTCTCGTAATCTAGTGCTTGAGTCCAATGGAAATCTCCAAACTTGAAATTAATTTGATCCGACAGTCCTTTGCTGATATCTATTTCTGCACACTGTGTGTCGTAAGTGTAGAGACCATTTTCCCTTCTTGCGGTATCTGTAGCCAGGTATCGTCACAAAGTGTTTCCAATGGCTAGGAAGACAGAGAAATCCCAAAAATGTGCCGGAAGATTCGGGAGGCTGACCCCAATGGGAAGCTTGGAGATGACTATCGTAGAGGGGTCGAAGTTAGGAAACCAAGGGGTAAGAAAAAGCCCAGTTGAACCCTAGAACCAAGGGCCTCCCGTTAAGGCTTTCTGGTAGTCTTCGCTTGAGTAAAAAACCACGAGGAAGAAAACTTTTGAACATAACAAGATTTTGCACTTTTTAGTCCAAAAGGAATGGACCCATTGGTAAAGATCTGCTGTGCGAGGCCATAGCCCATTAAATATGCATATGAGTGCTGATTCTGCAAAAATCTGGTAGCGGTTTTCAACCCCAGGATTAGAGAAGTTAATGGAGGGAATTTCCTCTGATTTGTCTACCAGAAACAACTTTGGAGCGCCATTTAGCTGGGTTGCCTTTGAAGAGAACTGAGGTTGGGTAGCGTTTTTGTGTGCTGCATCATTGTAAGAGAAAGATGGGGCAGAGGAGGTTTGCCCAAAGGAACCACCTCTTAAATGGAAGGAAGCCCCAATAGAAGCGTCCTTTTGAATGATGTAAAGGAGAGAGGAAGGGGTTGTATAAGTTGCTTACCCTTATACAACAGTCTAAGGCAAGAGGAGGGAATACCCAGCCGGCCTTCAAGTTTTTGCAGAATATCCTCCACAAGATCTGTTGCGCAAACCCATAACATTATCGTTTTGCCTAAAAGATTGACTTGGATCTGAAATGCATAAGATTCCTCAGGCAGATCCGGCTCGTTCAAGAAGGAAAGCTGCTTCAGAGTTGATCTCATCTGAACTTGCCTATTGATAGCTCCTTGCCCATAGATCTAGGTTTGTTTAAGGATCCAAGATCTTCTGGGCTTCTAATTTGATTGTTTAACTGCAGATCTGAGCATCTGACTACCATCCATGGTCAGGACGCCCGATTCAGAGCCGAACAACACAACTTGGACCAGGTTGGGTGAAAATGAAGGATATGGACAAAACGCTATTCACCTTACCGCCGTTTCGGTATCTTGACATCAGATCTTGAGGATTCGATTAATGCAAATCTGTAATGAAAGCAGATCTGTGACCCCATTGTGCAGATCCATGACATTGATCTCCCCTGCTTGGATATCGCTGAAATCTTTCTTCAAAAGAAAAGGCTCCCCTTCCTTTATGCGTTCAGTGTCTCGAGCGCCAGAAACTAATTTGAAGCATGCAATTCCTTCTTCGCTAAGGCTGATGCCAACGGCCCCTGCAGAGGCATCTTCCTTCTTCGAGACCAAGAGTTTCGCTGGCGTGGAGACCGAGAAACAACCGATCTCCATGAACCTCCCTGCATGCAATAAAACTTCAAGGATATTCCACGATTTGGGTTCCATGATAATTGCCGGAAGCCATTTTACGCGTTCTGGGATCTCCAAGTCGTCTGCGACAAAGAAATCGTTCAGCGCGGTGGGCAACAGAGAGCCATAAACCATTGAAACCCTCATCTCCATTGCCTCGCTCTCGCTCCTATAAAATTCTTATATAAACTATAAGTAAATGACCAAATTAAATTTTCTCTATATAAATTCTATATAAAATTTAAAATATAATATATAAAATATAAATCAAAATTTATATAATTTTTTATTTAAATAAATTACTCTAATCTATGATTAGATTAGATGATAATTTCAGATGATTGTGGTAGCTACAATGATGCCTAAAAAAATTGTTATATAAAAATATTATATACTTTTTATCCTTATAATTATTAATTTCCCACTCCCACTTCATACGTATATTGGATATAGGCTGTGATTTCATTAATATATTGGATATACGCTTTAGTATCTTTCACTTAAGAAATAAAATTATCTATTCTTAACCTTTCAAATTGACGAGTACTTACTAATTCAGAAAAGAGACTTGTTGCATTGCTATTTTTTCTCCTGCTATAGAATAATTCTGCAAATAACAAATATTATAAACAATTTTAAAACAAAAATAGTCTTTAACACAATTCACACTGAAAACTTGTTAATTCCAAGCTAAAAACACATTACTCACACCAATAGTTTGTCAACTCCAAGTTAGACACACATTACTCAAACCAAAAAATTGTTAATTTCAAGCTAGAAGAAGAGACTTATTAAATTGATATTTTCTCTGGCTAGATAGAATAAGTTCAAAATGATCAATTATTATGAACAATTCTAAAACAAAAATGTCTCTAACACATAACTCAGTCCCTATCAAGTCCATGTTACAAACACTAATCACACAAAAAACATGTCAATTCCAAGCTAGAACAAGAAATTTCTTGCATTGATATTTTACCTATCTCGAACTAATAAGTCCATCCTTTCACTTAAAGGTTTAGATAGCCAAATTAGTGAAGGTTCTCTCTACCTGGAATGAATAAGTCCATCGTTTCAGTCAAAATTTTAGGTAGCCAAATTACTGAAGGTTCTCAGTTTCCTTGTTGAAGGGCAGGCCTTCAATAATATATGTGTGAGAGACATGAAGGTTATCCCTTTCCTTGTTGAGCAGCAAAGCCTTCAATGATATTTATATGTGTGAAGGAAGGTTATGCCTTTCCTTCATGGGAAAGAGGCCTTCAGCTACATACATTTGTGTTTGTGACTATGTCTAAACCTTGTCTCTAATGACATGAATTTGAAAAGTAAGAATACAACTCTTAAGGGATGCATAAACAACCAGGCATGAATTCCTACTAGGAATAGTAAATTTCCTCTTCACCATTTTCAACCCACATAGAATAAGTTGAAGAAATGAATGAGAAACCAAGAATCTGCACACAAATATTAATATCAAAATAGTCATAAACATAAAAATAACGAAAACTATTAAAACAACAAAAGGCTCTCCATCTTACTAAATACGCATACTAGATTACAACAACACAAAATACCACACACCCACTTCGTCAAATTCCAAATCCAAGCCATGAAGGACTGCAAAAATAACTTGAAGTTCACTCAAATGAATCAGAATAGGATCACTTGGGATATACAACAACCTTGAACCCAGTCATAGTAGCAACAGGAGACTCCTAATTCTTGGCCATGGCCACGAGAGCTACAACTCAACAAGCCAAGCTTAGTACATGGAGAGAAACATTAGCCATATTATCCCAGTACATGGAGAGAAACATTAGCAAGATCAGCTAGAACATGGAGTGACACATTAGGAAGATCAAACCATATCTACTTATAGACTTTCGGATTGCTCTCATAATCCCCATTAATATTTCTAGAGTTAATCTCCATCAAGAATTCTAGATCGGGAAACTAGAGGCCCACCCATGTTTCTAGAATCCATCCCAAGCCCCATGCCTATTTTTCTATCCTCAATTTGAATTTGTAAGTCTTTCCACGTGCATCCCATTGTTGCTACTCATCCTTCCTCCTCACACCAAAATACTCAACAAAAAACCAAACCAAGCCAAACAAAATAGTGGAGAATAGTCACAAAACTTTTTTACAATGATTTTTTCTACATATTGTAAAGGGCGACATTGAGTAAATATGGACTACACTTGATCAACATTAGAGAGATACTTTATTAATTTCTACATTAAATAACTCAGAGTCTTCTTTGATAATATTATGAAATCACATGTTTGTGGTTTTTTGGAAAAAGTTGTCAGTCCTTCTAACCGTTTTATTTTCTTCAATTTCCCATATCTTAAAGTTGGTGCAAAAAGAGAGTGATCCACTATAGAAATTTGGACTTATAAAATAAGTGTGTTTTTTTACCATACATGAGATCGCTATATTTGAAAAGAACTTGTAAAAGCTTTATGCAACTGTCCAAATGCAGGACCACACAACCATCTAAACTAACACATTAATCTGACAAAGAACAAGTGCATAACACATCGACTTTCCTTGACTAGATCCATTGGAAAATGAAATCCAAATCATGAGGAAGTGGTATTCCTAAATTGTATAAACTAAATAAATAAACTTTCATTACATACCACCCATATTTTTCACTTCATTGTATTCTAGAGGGTAAGGGAATCAAACCTATATCTACAGCTTCATCCAAATGGTATTAATAAAGTGGGATAGGTGTGCCAAAGTCAATTTTTATTTTCACCTTCATTTGTACTCCTCCATGGCTTTATTTGTTCACCTATTCTCCATAGATGAAGGTTTTATACACTTGTTTATTTATCAAGGGATAGATGAATGTTATCTCTCTCTCTCTCTCTCTCTCTATATATATATATATATATATATATATCTATATATATATATATATATATATATATATATCTATATGCATTCTGAAAATATGTGCAAGAATTACTGTGTAAAATCTATTGTACTAGAATTATGCCTTTGTATATCTAAGTATTGAAATCATTGTAGGATAAATCACTATATAGTGACATACACGTATTAGATATTAGTTTGTGGGTGAAAAGATAACCGTTGATAGTATATGTATCGTAGATTCATAATTAGACACTCTACAAAAGTAGGAGCAATTAATATGACTACAAATAATATTTTCCCGATCTTTTTCGTGCTTGTGTTAGTGATTTTTTTCAATTATTGCTTGATTTATTGTGGAACTATGTTGTGATAAATTTATGTTTTTCTCTCTGTGTATATAAACACTACAAAGGAAAAGATCATGCTAATTGATTCTAGGGGGTGGAAATGGACTACATTTAGAGATCTAGAGAGTAGACCTCTTCTAGTTCCTTGTTATAAATTCAAGGCAACTCAATCCAGCGAAACTATTCCCTAAAACGAAGGGTAAGAACTCGTAGGAAGCTAAAGAATAGATTAACAAAAGAGAGAAAATATCTGATGCGGGTAGATAGACACTATACTATCGAAAAGAAATTTTTGTGGGTTAATAATTGAACAAAAGTGCATCACCAATAACAGGAGCAGGGTAGGAAACTATTCTAATTTTCTAGTACACAAAATAGGAGGGTATGTGAAAAAGAAGAATTTCTTATTATTAAAGCGCACAGAAGATGGGAAATGTAGAAGAAATTGAGCACTACTAGTCGTCATGATAATAAATACATCAGTATGGAAACACGTGGTGATTTAACTAGTTTGAATGAAGGTGCGTGGACTTTTCAGCCGATTTACAAATCTATAAAACTCAGAGCCACACAATAGTTGTTGGAAATAATACTGAGAGGGGGGGGGTGAATCAGTATTATCAGATCAATCAAACTTTTTCATTTCCGCAATCTGAAACATATACGCTACTTCAGTTAAGTGAACCCGCGTGTATACGCTACTGTGTCTAAAGCAACTAACATATATCAAAAATACTTATGATTCAGTTAATCCATTAAATGTTGATCTTTAGTTAGCACATCAGAACTTCATTAACCATATGAACAGTAAGCAGGTGCAGTAAAACAAAACAGATCATCACACACAAGAATCACACATGAACACCATGATATAAGGTGGAAACCCAATGTGGGTGAAAACCACCTACTGCAATTCGTTTCTATCTTCCTTTATTAAGAAACTTCTTTTACAATGTACTGGTGCAGTCCTTTACCAGCACACAGGCTACAACCTGCTGAAGGCTACAACCTTCTCTCGTTCTCCAAACTTTCCTGGAAGGGAGCTCCAACCCCCTTTGCTCTTGTACTAGCTAGGAAACTAGTACGTAGGCACCGACCTATAATTTTCTCTCCTTCAGGTACCACGTTTCATTTCAGACTGGATATTCCTGAAGCACAACACATAATCTGAAGGCCACGTTTCATCAAATTTTCATACTGGACCCATAACTATCATTGAATCTCAAAACAATCACTACTAACATCATCAATTTCTGAATCACTCAAACACTGAAACCCTGTCAATAACACAATCACCAGAACACAGAGCAGACACGGAACTCTGCAAAATCATTCAGACCCAACTGCAACTTCAAATATCAAACTTCAAAATGTATACGCTACTACGCTGAATCAAACCCGCGTACATACGGGCTTTTGCCAAAGACAACCCGCGTACAGATCTAAAAATAATTTCTCATAACTTGCAGCTGTACCAGACATCAGTCATACTCATAACACTTATAGAACAATACATGCGTCAGTATGTAGATCTAGAATAAGCATCATAAAGATAGTTCATTTCAAACCATTTGATCCTGATCTCTCCTTAGATCTTGTTCTCCATCAATCAGTGAGATCCCTCCTTAGCTCAGATCAAGACATGCATCGTCAACCCATAACCTGCATACTAGAACTCTTTCTTCATTAGATATTCAGGACTTTTCGATACCATTGCCTAATGATCTTCTTCTCCTTATATAGCCTTAGGCCCTTCACAATACCATGGTCCAAAACCATAGTAACACAATACCATCAACTTCAAAACTCGGGATCAACACGACTGTCGAGATACCTTGGTCCAAAAACATAGGCTCAAGTACCGAGGACTAACTACCACGGACCAAAATAAAGCTTCTCGACATGTACACTCTTTTCTATTCATGAAACTGCGTGTATACCCTACTTGGTATATAGCGAACCTGCGTATACGCGACTTGGTATATAGTGAACCTGCTTGTATACGCGACTTGGTATATAGCGAACCTGCGTATACGCGACTTGGTATATAGTGAACTTGCTTGTATACGCGACTTGGTATATAGTGAACCTGCGTATATATATTTTCTCTTCATACTTGTAGTTTGATCATCAATTCCTTGATGTTATCCTTCTGCACTATGATTTGTCATTAGTGTGATTTGCCATCAAGGACATCACTTGTCTCATAATGCCAACAATCTCCCCCTTTGGACTTGATGGCAAAGCTAACTTGTCACACTTAGAACTTGATCTTCTTGTTCTTTTGAGCTGTCCTGCATCCCATGCATTTAGTCACATCTGTAGATTGATCTAGTTATATGTAATTGAGATGTTCTTCCATGAGAGGGTTGTCATCAAGTACAACACATGCATCATAATGCCAACAATCTCCCCCTTTTGACTTGATGGCAACAACACCAAATCACTCTCCCCCTTTGACATCAAGGGCAAAGGGTGGACCAAGATATTCTCTTTCCTTGATAAACATTCTGCTGTCCATACTCCCCCTGAGTACCTGCTGAAATCTCCAAATGTGCTCCCCCTTTGTATATGCCAAAGTGTACCAATCTGTCCATGCTCCCCCTTAGTACATGCCAAGTCCCTGTACTGCTGAAGTGTGATGTTCATGCTCTTCCTGACTGAAGGCAAGATCTGCAAAAAGATGTTCTTCAAGAAGAACCATGACTTATACATTATAAGAGACCTTCCTATCACCAAAAGACTCAATACATACATCCGTCACCCAACCAAGTGGGGATACATCAGAAATTTACATATGACAACCAATCACATCTATCATCCCAGGCATAGTGGGGAAACCGAAATAGGCCGTTACATGACCTTGATAAAATAATATACATGACATAGAGACGAAATATCAAGATTTATGCAAAACAACAATAACTACTATTAGTAGCATCTGCCAATCACTGTATATATCAGCAACCATGTTCTCCTTCTATTCTCCCTCTGCCTTTGTTTCACCTGAAACCAGCAACAACTGTGAACCAAAAGCTTCTAAGATAATGCCAACAATGCATCATTGGAAGATTATCTGCTCCCCCTGAACCTGTGCCAGATGGTCTCTGTCAGACACATATCAGAATCTTTGCAACCAACATCTGTCCCTGCTGATTTCCTTCAAAACTCCATATACGCGTCTGCATCCAGATAAACAAGCGTATATACGTGGATAGGCCTTATGAAACTCGCGTACAACCATTTCCATATTAGCAACCTCTAAATGCCCTGCAACAAGGTATGTCTGAACATAGATGTCAACTCCTCCTTTTAAACATCATCATGAAATCATTCACATTATATGTGAAGCCACCATAGCCATTACATCAACGTCAAGATCTACATGATCCAAGTATCATTACTTGGGAACATCTGCATCAATCAACATATGTAAGTATCAACCTATCATCATATAGGTAAGAACTCATCACCATGTCTCCAACAAAGCAACTTTGAGTAGTCATCCATGTATCAGCACTATGTATCTTGAGCTCAAGCTCATTTGACAAAACTTATTGATATCATCAACAGCAACAATCCTTATCCACAAGAGTGCCTGTATCATAACTGTATGCATATGATGACTGCAGCATATGAGTGACTCATCATCAAGTGAGGAAGATGTGTATTCAAGATCTATACTTCTCCTTATCCTTATGAAGATCACCATGTAAGCATCATATATGCATCAAAAAAATCAACCATAAGTCTGATCTGAACATCAACTATGTATCCCCAAGAATCATATGAGATTTCATCATGGATAATTCATAACCATATCATAGCAAGATATATCATTTAGCCATATAATCATGATCACCAAGGACTATCAACCATAATGCCAACAATGCAATATTAAGGGCATATTCTCCCCCTCAACCTGTGCCATCTGTTTGTTGTTAGATCTGAACATGCATACATCAGTAGTAAACATCAAGACATCATCATCATCAAGTTAGGATTAAAACACTTCTAGCATCTTACAAGTATCAAGACATTTCAAGACATACTCAGCAGACTGTAACTGTTAACCAATAGAGTAGATACTAGATTGAATCATATCAGACCCCTTTTCTGAGCCTGTCCCCACTGCTTTTCCATAGACTGACATATACGCGACTTTGCAGTGTATAAATCGCGTATATACGCGACTTCCATTTATGAAACTTGCGTATGAGTTTCAGGACACTGAAGTTTTACACCTTCAGCTCCCTCTGAGTCTGTTATGTCTGTGTTGTGCTGTATCTGAGTACATTGTGTTGTGCCACATCTTTCTGACTGTACTTCCTTCTTCTTCCATATCTTCAAGTGTGATGATGTTTTCTCCTTTTGGTGTGATGTCCGTCCTTTGTTCCTGCATTGCTTTGCTATATGTCCAAGTTTGTTACATGCATAACATCTTACATGTTTCATATTCCTCCTGTAGCAATCAGCAGCTTTGTGACCAAACATATTGCAAGCAAAGCAATATCCATTAAAGTACGTTGAATGTGTTGATCTTTTTGCATGATGGTCTTGAACTCTTTTTCTTCCACATCTGGCTGCAACATGTCCAAGATTATGACATACATAACATTCAACATTATTCATAGGAGGAGTAAAAGATTTTCTTTGAGGAGTCTCTTTCCTTGATTGTTGATGGGGTTGACCTTTGATCTCCTTGTTGATCATTTTACATTTCTCTTTAGAGATCCTTGCCTCACCTTGTGAACTAGATTCACCTTCAATAGATTCATGAAAACCAAGACCAGTATTGATAGCAGGAGAACTTTGACTACTAAGAATATCATCCAAGGCTTTAGTACTATCTTGAAATCTCAATAGTTTATCCTTTTCTTCTAATTTACCTTTCAAGATATTTACCTCAACTTGAAGTTGTTCCTCCTTTTCTAGACATTACTTCTTCATGTCTTCTTCAACTTTCCTTCCTTCTTCCAACTGATGCCTTAGTTTGAGAATCTCCTTTTCTTGTTCTTCATTCAGATCCTACTGCATCTGACGAATTCTGAAGGCACATTCTAGTTGAGATTTTAAGCTGATATCTTCGTTTACCTGTTTTTCAATAGCTTGGAGTAGATCTTTATTCTGCTTCTTTGATTCTTCAAGATCTTCCTTTAGCGAGCGGATCGTGGCTTCAAGACTTTCATAGTAACTGGATCTATCTCTGAGTTTCTTGATGGTTATGCTTCTTTCATTGACTTCATCTCTTAATGATGTCACTTCACCCTGCAACTTTTGACATTGATTTTCCTTGTCCTTGAGTAACTTTCTTACCTTGTTTCCTTCCTCTGATTGAGCTTTTAGTTTGGTAACTTCTTCTTTGAAAGCACATTCCCTTTTGTTCAATAGATCTTGTTGATCTTTAGTTTTGTCTGTAAGCCTTCTAAATGCTGCCTCTATTTGATACTTTTCTTGCTCACCCATAAAAGCAAATTCAGTAGTTTCACTATCACTTCCATCTCTTTCACAAGGAAATATAGCTGGAACATCAGAGGATAACACATTCATACCTGATAATGATTCTGAATCTGATTCTGAATCTGAAGAGCTTCTTATACCTAATCCCCAATCGATTCTCCCACTGTCATAGTCCTTCTGAGATGTCTTCTTCTTCTTATGGGCTTTCTTCTTAAGCTTCTTTCCCATTGTTCCACGGATCTCCTTCAAGCGATCAAGCTTCTATCAAAGGACCTGCTCTGATACCAATTGTTGGAAATAATACTAAGAGGGGGGGGGTGAATCAGTATTATCAGATCAATCAAACTTTTTCATTTCCATAATCTGAAACATATACGCTACTTCAGTTAAGTGAACCCGCGTGTATACGCTACTGTGTCTAAAGCAACTAGCGTATATCAAAAATACTTATGATTCAGTTAATCCATTAAATGTTGATCTTTAGTTAGCACATCAGAACTTCATTAACCATATGAACAGTAAGCAGGTGCAGTAAAACAGAACAGATCATCACACACAAGAATCACACATGAACACCATGATATAAGGTGGAAACCCAATGTGGGTGAAAACCACCTGCTGCAATTCGTTTCTATCTTCCTTTATTAAGAAACTTCTTTTACAATGTACTGGTGCAGTCCTTTACCAGCACACAGGCTACAACCTGCTGAAGGCTACAACCTTCTCTCATTCTCCAAACTTTCTTGGAAGGGAGCTCCAACCCCCTTTGCTCTTGTACTAGCTAAGATACTAGTACGTAGGCGTCGACCTACAATCTTCTCTCCTTCAGGTACCACGTTTCATAAATTTTCAGACTGGATATTCCTGAAGCACAACACATAATCTGAAGGCCACGTTTCATCAAATTTTCATACTGGACCCATAACTATCATTGAAGCTCAAAACAATCACTACTAACATCATCAATTTCTGAATCACTCAAACACTGAAACCCTGTCAATAACACAGTCACCAGAACACAGAGCAGACACAGAACTCTGCAAAATCATTCAGACCCAACTGCAACTTCAAATATCAAACTTCAAAATGTATACGCTACTACGCTGAATCAAACCCGCGTACATACACGCTTTTGCCAAAGACAACCCGCGTACAGATCTAAAAATAATTTCTCATAACTTGCAACTGTACCAGACACCAGTCATACTCATAACACTTATAGAACAATACATGCGTCAGTATGTAGATCTAGAATAAGCATCATAAAGATAGTTCATTTCAAACCATTTGATCCCGATCTCTCCTTAGATCTTGTTCTCCATCAATCAGTGAGATCCCTCCTTAGCTCAGATCAAGACATGCATCGTCAACCCATAACCTGCATACTAGATCTCTTTCTTCATTAGATATTCAGGACTTTTCGATACCATTGCCTAATGATCTTATTCTCCTTATATAGCCTTAGGCCCTTCACAATACCACGGTCCAAAACCATAGTAACACAATACCATCAACTTCAAAACTCGGGATCAACACGACTATCGAGATACCTTGGTCCAAAAACATAGGCTCAAGTACCGAGGACTAACTACCATGGACCAAAAGAAAGCTTCTCGACATGTACGCTCTTTTATGTTCATGAAACTGCGTGTATACCCTACTTGGTATATAGCGAACCTGCGTATACGCGACTTGGTATATAGTGAACCTGCTTGTATATGCGACTTGGTATATAGCGAACCTGCGTATACGCGACTTGGTATATAGTGAACTTGCTTGTATACGCGACTTGGTATATAGTGAACCTGCGTATATATATTTTCTCTTCATACTTGTAGTCTGATCATCAATTCCTTGTTGTTATCCTTCTGCACTATGATTTGTCATTAGTGTGATTTGCCATCAAGGACAACACTTGTCTCATAATGCGAACAATAGTGACACCATTGAATAAGGAAAAAATAAAAACACAAACATGTTTAGTAATTAAGATCATTAAGAAAACAACTTAGCGCTTGTTCCAAGGTAAGGGAAGAAATATAAATATATCCACAACTCAACATCAAATAATATTTCTTGATGCAATATAGAAAATTGTGAACATATCTTAACCTTGAAAAGAACAAGAAATTAGAACCATAAATGCTATTGTCACCAAAGAACACCACAATTTTAGTATAAATCATTCTATGCAACCACATTATGAAAACGAGGCCTACATGCTTATCAATCTTTCCACGTAAACAAAGGATAAAAACAAGGCCTACAGACTTATAAATCATTCCACATTAATGCAATATCAAAATAAGGCCTACAAGCCATTCAAATTATATATATTCATATACTTGAAATCTACAGGACTAGCAACAAAATATAACACAGAAAGCTCTCGCTAGATAGCCATAAAGTAAGATCTCGAATATTAATATCAAATTAAACATGACATCTAGTAACTACATCCTAAAATTCTGGAGACATAAGATTCAATGGAGAGGATCTCCTTGGAAGGAAAATTCGATAGAACCCGGTATAGTCATGTTGGAGCATACTAATCCAGAAACAAAATAAGAAAAAAAAACTGAGTAGCACAAACAAGATTTCATTATCCCCTCTATCCGATAGGACCAAGTGTGGTATTGGTAACTCGTGGGAAGAAAAGGTAATATCCATCAACCGAAGCAACCAGGTAACCTGTTAGTCATTATTGATACCATATTTATGCTAAGTGAGATAAAAAAGGAGCAGCCATGAGTTTACCTATGCAAACAAACACTAAAACCACTAGTTATGGTTGAGAATAATAACAGGGTATAGTAGAAAAAGGGAGCCTGATATTACTAAAAACTAATTATTCAAATACACATTTTTAGTTGCAGTGAAGCCTTTGCTCCCTCACTTGCTTGCTACAAAAGAAAAACAAAAAAATAGAAATAGCAATGACAAACTAAGCATAGAAAAACCTGGGAGAATCAATTATAAATAACATATCTAATTAGGGAGAAAATTCGGCACGTGGAAAGGTAATGGAAAATTAACAATGAAGTCTCATTCCTATGACCACAACCTTGTTTTCCGAAAATTCTCTATAGGAGTCGTAGAAGCGTTAATAGGTCAACACATAAGACTTCCTAACATACAAAGGTGAAAGAGATGGAAAGGATAAATACATATCATTATACCTGAAGGAATGAGTAGAGGGTATGATAGGAAATGGGGATACTTGTAAATGACCTAGAGGTCAGGATTCCCTAAAGTAGACACAAAGAATGCTATCCAAGCAAAAAATCCATCCGAAACCCACAACCCTTTGTTCCTCTAAACTTGGAACTGAGTACGCAAGCCTTGAATATTACTCGGAAAAAGGAAATCTACAATTATAGAAATAAAATATCAAAAAGCAAGTATCCATTCTAATTAAATTCTAAAGGAAAATAAAATACTTGCTCTGTGAATTGCAAAGGGAAGCCAGTTCTGGTTTACTTGGCCTGCTAGGGTTTCCACTGTAAGATGAAGTGGTATTTCTAGTATAAAATAGATAATTCACTAGAAAAATCCTTGTGAGCTCCTCTACTATGGGCTTGAAGCTTAGAGCACACATAAGGAGACAAAAAAACCTTACTGGTGCAAACAGAGTGAAACCTAAGAAAAACAAAGATGAGAAGAATAATGATATACAACTAACGCATAAACCAAATCATTACTACTTAAGTTAGAATAAATTACCTGGCTATGGTGGAAGTAAGATTGATGTCATGGCCTAAGCCATGTTCTAGGTGTCATTCTCCAAGGGGTTGGCACCAAAGATGCAAGAACAGAACTTACCCAATAATGAAACTGCAAAATGAGAAAATGTGTTAGTAATGGCATGGTTTAGCCAAGGATGAGGGTTATTCCATGATACAGTACCTTTGTCATTTTTTCCTGAGAGTAACTGGGTGTAAGATAGAGAAGAGATGAAACTACGAAATGCCAAAGGCAAAGGAAGTTGGTGATTGCAACTATGATTTGATGGAGGAGTGACCACTCTTATATTTCCTCGATACATCCCAATCATGCACTTAACCCAAGGTCTATGTCTCCATGTCAATTGCACATGGCTCTTATCAAGTTGGAATGAATGGATTGGTTCCATACAACTGTTGGGCATACCGACCCTTACAACCCTTATGATTGCATTATATCGATTGTAAGTAAGGAGTAATGAGATTTGACTCCAGGGCTGAAACATGAATTCATATATATAACCATATATAACTTTTAAACCCTCTTCAATGTTTCATGTCGATATCAATGTGTAATAAAATAAAATGTGGGAAAGTATACGCCAGGGGGTTGGGGAACCTATGGCATTAAACATATAGTTATGGTAATATTACTAAGTTAAGAACTACCTAGGGAAATCAAACAAAGGTGGATAAAATATTACATATGTAGTCATCATCGCTGGAAGAGTGGTGGCATACCTCATCATACATCATTGTCATTATTGAGCATGAAAGAAGAATAAATTATATATGAATAGATATAGATTATTCAACTAATAACACAAGAACCAATTAGCATGAACTCCATTGCATTTGGTTGTTGAACTAATTTTGGAATGATATACTTAGAGTATGAGACAAGGAAAATAAAAAGAAAAAGAATATGGTTTTACTGTGCCTTAAGAAAAGTAGTAGGAAGAGGTTATGACAATAAAGGAGAAGACTTATGACCATACTAGTAAATATGGGCCCAACTGAACCTGCATCTTCCAAACACTCTTCTAGATTATCAATATATATTCTAAAAGGGTAGAGGATAATGGAAAGTCTTACTTCAATCTAATGTTGCATTTAATTTTGTCCACCCAAAACTTAGTGATCCTAAACTTGGTAAAAAAAATCTCATATAACCTTGTAATAACAACCCTAAATTTGATATCAACAATTATGTTTTTTATCCTCTTCCATATCCTTGTTCTAGGAATGGTGTCAAAATCTTTTATAAAGTCAACAAAACAATAAAAGAGATCAATTTTATCATTGCAATGTTCCTATGAAATTATGCTAAGAGCAAAAAGGTGGTCTGTGATTGAATGGAATCTCATAAACCTAGCTTTTCCTTTAGTTCCTTTATCATGGATTTTAACCCAAAGGCTAATCTTATTTTCCAAAATAATAATGTATAGCTTGTTTAAAATGTGACTAAACATAATGTTCTTGTAATTAGAGGGAATGATTTTATCTCCACTCTTAAATACATGCACAATATGGCTCTATATTGAAAGCTTAGGGAAGCCTTGAGTCACTACGGAATTAAAGAGCTTGTGTACTTGTAGGATTAGGATAAGTTCTCTTAATTTAATGGTTTTAGCTAGGTAGGCTTCAACGTCGTTAGTGAAAGTTTTATCCTTATACATGAGTTACCTGGATATAAATTCCTAAAACAGAAAATAAACAATGGCGAGAGCATAAAACATAAAATAGGTATACACAAAAATTTTCCCCTTGATTAGAACATAACGGTAGTTCCCTTGACCAGATCTACAAAATACCATGGACATAAAACCGTCATGCCCAAAACCATGTGTGAAATCCATGAACAAAACCATAGGTAGGTCCACCCACCTAATATAGGGTCCAAAACCCCTTTGCAGCTCCTAACGCAATGTACAAGGAGGGTTGTTTCCCCCCCATGACCCCGTCACACATGGGGTAGTCATGGAAAGAATATAACACAACCCAAAATTCTCCCACTTCTTATTTTCTTTCCATAAGGGTCCACATGAGAGCTTAGTCATTGATCCAGCCCTCTAATGCCCATTTTTTCTCAACACCAAGAGAAATTCTCAATTCTCACAGACTTTGTCAATGCATATTTAGTATTCTTCAAAGTGTCCACCTTTACTTGGAACACCATTTTGTCCTTAACCATATCCCAAACAAAGTTGGTGGGCTGGTTGTAAGTGTTAAGGATAATGGTTCAAAACTATAACTGGTTTCTTCAACTTCGGGTGGAACTTCTTCTTGGGATTTCTTTGGAGTATCGGTCGTCAACCTCCGAATTTAGTTATTCTGCTAAAATAGCAGAACTATTTAATTTACCCAATATATGGAAAAACTTTAATTTTTCACGGAACCAAAAGGAATTAAAACCCGAGTGCATAACCTTGTCACGTCCGCCACTCCACAAACCTTTAGAAACTTAAATCTCTATCTTCGATCTCATTCCTCAATCCGACAGTTTTCGCATCACTGCTCGCTAAGTAGCTTGGCCAGTCCCCACCGTCGATCAGTCCCACTTGATCCAATGACTATCACATAATCTCGTGTGGATTCTTGCATGATACAAAACAAGCCGAGAGTGCACGCGAAAAGTGGTTTTCCTATGCGACGTGTCAACTGTTAATGGTTATTGTGTGAATTTGCAAAATACCACTTATCTCTTTGAGACCGTGCGAGATACTGCTTACACATACGAACACTGCGCTTCTATTCTGATTAACGTATGCACTTGTTAGGACGCGATGACCATTAGATCTGTTGGATCTATTCGATCAGACGATTCAGATCTTTTCTTGGGTTTCTTGTGAATTTATCAGGTTTCCTCGCCATACTTAGCACCTCCACCAAGTTTAATCTGTCTCTAAATTATCTAAATATATAGTGAGTGAAGATTTAGATGCAACAACACAAGATTATACAAAACTCAGAAATATTTCGAAGGAAATAAAACATCCACGACTTTACCATTCGTGCATAGTGTTCATAGAGATAGAGAGAAATTTCAAATTTTACATTCCAATCCTTCTCAGCCAAAATCTGTAAAAAATTCATCAGATTCCTATTCTACTAATTCAAAACTTACATAAATTCCTGCTCATACAAGAATTAGATCCTAAATCAATGGATCAAATCATCCTAATCCTAGATAATATCTAATCTGCACGATATTCTCCTCAAGAATCTCAACTAGACCTATATACTTGAATTAATTACAAGATAATTCAAATCCCTAAATTCTAGCTAAAATCCTACCTAGAAAGCTTTGTAAAGTGACAACTAAATGATCCCACTCCTTTGCTTGTAAATTTTTTTTCATAGTTTTGGAATAAATTCGAAGTCTTTTGTCTTCAAGCCTCATGCTCCTGAGGACAAAATTCTTCATGGATTCCTGTCCATGAGCTTTTCTACAAAACAACCCAAATTTTGTATCATGGCATTTGTCATATAGGTAGCATCAGAAATTGGTTGTTCCTTCCACTTGGTCAAATACTGAAAATACTCTTGTCCTCTTGTATTTTTAAATAATCTCTTATCTAAAATATTTTCTGGCTGCAATGATTTTGCTGTAGGTAATAATTTTACCCAGTCAACCTCTTGCTCTTCTTTATCTTCTATTTTATCATCTGCATTTCTATTTTCATACTTGTAGAAATCAACAACATTGAAAATTGGAGATATTCCAATGTCAAGGGGTAATCCAATTTCATATGCATTTACAGAAAATTTCCTCAAGGCTCTGCATGGTCCAATTTTCTTAAATTTTAACTGGTTATACTCCCTTTTTGGAAATCTTTCCTTCCTTAGGTGTGCTAAAACCAAATCTCCAACCTCAAAATTAACTTATGTCTTCTTCAAATCGACTCTGCTCTTATAGTTTATGTTGCTATCCTATAACTGTTGTTTTACATGTTCATGTATTTCTTGAATCTCTGAAGCAAAATCTTCTCCTTTAGCACTTCTCATTTTAGCTTTTCGAAAGTATCTTAATTCAGACACTCCTCTTGGGTGCATTCCATAAACTATATGGAATGGACTCTACTTTGTACTCCTATTAGGAGAATCATTATAAGCATATTTAGCCTATCCCAAAATTTCATCCCACTTTTTTGGATGTTCACCTGCAAGACTTCTCAGAAGATTTCCCAAAATTTTATTTATAGCTTCAGTCTATCCATCGGTCTGAGGATGATAAGCTGAACTGAAATGCAGTTTTGTACCAAGTTTCTTCCACAAGGTCCTCTAGAAATGACCAACAAATCCTGTGTCTATGTTTGAAACAATTCTCTTAGGTAACCCATGCAACCTTACAATATTCTTAAAAAACATATTAGCAACATGAGTGCATCACTAGTTTTATAACATGGAATAAAATATGTAATTTTAGAAAATCTGTCAACCACAACATAAATTGAATCATTTCCTCTTTGATTTTTTGGTAAACCCAAAACAAAATCCATAATTAGCATATCCCAAGGTCTATCTAGAATAGGTAATGGAACATACAGACTTGTGTTTTGGCTCCTTCCCTTTGCATACTGACAGACTTTACAATTTTTTACATACTTCTCCACTTCAAATCTCATCTTTGGAAAAAAATAAAACTGATTCAACTGTTCATAAGTCTTGTTTGCTCCAAAATGTCATCCAAGCCCACCACTATGTTTCTCCTTGATTAAATTTTCCCTCACAAAGAAATTTGGTATGCACAGTTGATTTCTTTTAAACAAAAATCCTTCCTACAAGAAAAAAATCCAGCCACTTACTTCTATCTAACAAAACATGGTTTTTACAAGCTTCAAATGCCTCTTTAAAATCTAAATCTTTCTCATACAATTCTTTAAGAAAATCAAAACCCAACACTTGAATTTGACTTTCTTGAACTAGGATACTTTTTCTGCTTAAGGCTTCTTCTACCTTGTTTGATTGGCAATTTATATGTTTTAATACAAAATGAAAACTTTGAAGATATTCTACCCATTTTGCATGTTTCTGACTAAGCTTTAGTTGTTGCATAATGTACTGCAATGCATGATTATCTAAATAAAGTATAAACTCCTTAGACATCAAGTAGTGTCTCCAATTTTTCAATGACTACACAACTGCATAAAATTCCTTCTCATAAGAAGAATAATTCTTCGTCAATTCATTGAGTTTTTCAATGAAATAAGCTACAGGTCTGTCCTCCTGACTTAAAACAGTGCCAATAGCTTCTCCACTAGCATCACATTTCACTTGAAAAGGTTTATTAAAATTAGGCAAAATTAAAATAGCTTTTTCAGTGATCTTCCTTCTCAACAGTTGGCAGTTATTTTCTGCATCAACAATCCATTTAAATGGTTGTTTATCCTTCTTTATAGTGTCAATAATAGAAGCATTGATCTTACTAAAATTCCTTATGAATTTTCTATAAAAACTAGTAAGACCATGGAAACTTCTTACCTCAAAAAAACTTTTTGGTGAAGGCCACTCTATGGTTGCCTTTATCTTTTCTAGATCCATCTTTAATCCAACAGCAGAAATAACAAAGCCCAAATATACCAACTCTTCCTTCATGAATGCACATTTCTTTAAATTTAGTAGTAAATTTTCTTGTTGCAGCTTCTGTAAGACATAACTCAGATGTATCGTATTTTCCTCTTATATCTGATGTAAAATAATATATCATCCAAATATACTATTACAAATTTACCAATAAATTCTTTCAGCACTTCACTCATAAGCCTCATAAATGTACTAGGATAATTTGATAACCCAATAGCCATTACCATCCATTCATACAGTCCTTCATTTTTTTTAATACAATTTTCCATTCATCTCCTTCTCTAATCCTTATTTGATGCTACCCACTTTTTAAATCCATCTTTGTAAAATATCTTGCTCCACTTAAACAATCCATCAAACCTTCAATTCTAGGTAAAGGAAATTTGTACCTTATTGTTATTTTGTTGACTTCTCTTGAATAAGTGCACATTCTCAAACCTCCATCTTTCTTTGGACTCAACACTATTGGCACTGCACAAGGACTCAAACTCTCTCTAATCAGTCCTTTGTCTAGCAATTCATGAACCTGTTTTCTGATTTCTACATCTTTTGTGGGATTGATCCTCTAAGCTGCTTTATTTGGAAGATTTGCCCATGGAATGAAATCTATATGATGGCTGATTTTTCTAATGGGTGGTAACTCATTAGGAAAATCATCTACAATGATATCACAATAATTTTCCAGCATCTCTTGAATTTCAATTGGCAAATCAAAAATTTTAGTGGAAGTAATTATTTCCTTGGGTTTGCAAATCAATGAAAAAATTACCTCATTCTCTTCAATCTACTGCAAATATTCTTTTCCACTCAGCAAGAGAGTCTTCGGATTAGATTTTCTTAATACATCCTCTTCTTCCATAGGCAGCAATGTATGATTAACACCATATTTACTAAATGTGTATGTGTTCTTTTTCCAATCATCCATAGCTCCTCTGTCATACTACCAAGATCTTCCCAGCAATATGTGACACACATCCATAGGCATCACATCACACATAATTTTGTCTTTGTATCTTCCCAACTACAACTCCAATTCACATTGTTCATTCACTAACAACTGATGTCCTTTTTGAAGCCATGACACCTTGTAAGGTGTTGGATGTTTCTTTGTCTTTAATTTCAAATTTTCCACCACTTATGTAGAGACCAAGTTATTGGTGCCGCCACTATCAAAGTACCATTTGACAACATCTTCCTTGAACCTTGCACACAGTCTTGAACAAAGTCCTTCTATGTGTTGGTTCAACACCTTCCTTTGCTGGCTTTAACAAAACTTTGTTAACAACCAAATATTTCCCTTTCTCTGGTCCATTTTCTTCTACTCGCACCTTTGCTGCTTCCTCTTCAGTCTGAGCAACAATTACATTTATCTTCTTTTTCCCTACGTTTTCTAGGCATTCATAGGCTCTGTGTCCCATCTTGTTACATCTATAACATTTGATTTCCCTTCCTCTGCCTCTGTCTCCTCTTCCTATGAGAAAAATCCTTATGCCACTTACATCCCCTTCTCTGGGTATATGCTAATTCAAGTTGCTGTTGGCTCCATCTCCAGGTGTTGTAGATCTTCCTCTACCACCTTGACATCCGCTTCATTGCAAAGTACCTCTACTTCTAGAAGATTGCTTCCTCATGAGTCTTTCTTCAACCTTCAATGCCATTTTATAAGCCTCTTCTACTATTTTAGGAGACAACACACTTATCTCATCCTGGATCTCCATTCCGAGACCATTTATATATCTTACAACCTTCTCATCCATATCTTGAATTTGTCCACCTCTTATGCTCACTTTGTAAAATTCCTCTTTGTATTCTTTCACTATCAAAGACCTCTTTCTAAGATTCTGAATCTGTCTAAATAATGAATATTGATAATCACTTTCAAAAAACTTACCTCTCAACTTTGCCACCATTTCGTTCCAATTTTTAATTGGTTGCTTACCAAATCTCCTTCTTTCTACCTACACTCCATCCCACCAAAGTGCTGCATGTCCTTTCAATTTTGTGACAGAAAATTTTTCTCTCTTTCCTTCTTCCATTTATTCATAATCAAATAATTTATCCATGTTATTAATCCAGTCTATCAACTCCTCATTGTTTAAACCTCCTATAAAAATTGAACCCTCAAGTCTGGGTTTAGATGTGGATCCGAACACTCATTTAAAGAATCTCATTTCACGGGTAACTTCTGTCAGTTCCTCTTATTCTGTAGCTTCAGCTTCAGGCCCCCTAACATATCCAACACCTGCATCTCCTTGATTTGCCATTACCACTGCTTCTAATCTAGCTTGAATCCGTTGCATAGCTTCCAACACTTCAACATTTGCAACTGGTCTTCCTCTTCTTTGACCACCGCCACCGCTTCCTACAACTCTGAAAACCATGTTGGATTTCTTTTTCTGATCTTTGAGATCCTGTTGAGTGTCAATAAGCTACTCTGGTACCACTAATGGTGGGATGGTTGCAAGTGTTAAGGATAATTATTCAAAACTAGAACCGATTTCTTCAAGTTCTGGTGAAACTTCTTCTTGGGTTTTGTTTGGAGTATTAGTCATCAACCTCCAAATTTAGTTATTCTTCTAAAATAGCCGAACTGTTTAAGTTATCGGCTATATGGAAAAACTTTAATTTTTCAGAAAACCAAAAGGAATTAAAACCCCAGTTCATAACCTTATCGCGTCTGCCACTCCAAAAACCTTTAGCGCATTAAATCTCTACTGTCAATCTCATTCCTCAATCCGACGGTTGTCATGTCACCACTCGCCAAGTACCTTGGCCGATCCCTACCATTGATCAATCCCACTTGATCCAATGGCTATTGCGTAATCTCTCGTGGATTCTTGCACGATACAAAATAAGTCGAGAGTGCGTGAGAAAAGTGGTTTTCTCGTGCTATGTGTCAACCTTTAAGGGTAATCTCGTGAATTTGAAAAACAACACTTACTTCTTTGAGACCACACGAGATACTTCTTACGCCTACGAAGACCACTCTTCTATTCTGATTAATGTTTGCACTTGTTGGCACGTGATGACCATTATATCTATTGGATCTATCTGATGAGATGATTTAGATATTTTCTTGGGTTTCTCATGAATTTATCAGGCTTCTGCGCCAAACTTGGCACCTTTGCCAAGTTTAGTCCATCTCTAAATTCTTTAAATACACATTGAGTGAAGATTTAGATGCGACAACACAAGATTATACAAAACTCCACAAAACTAAGAAATATTTCAAAGGAAATAAAACCTCTAGGATTTGACCATTCATGCATAGTATTCAGAGAGATACAGAGAAATTCCAAATTTTACATTCCAATCGTTGTCAGCCAAAATCCAACAAGAATATGTCAAAAATCTGACAAAATTCTATTCTACTAATTCAAAACTTACATAAATACCTACTCATACAACAATCAGATCCTAATTCAATGGATCGACTCTACCTAATCCTAGATAATATCTAATCTACATGATATTCTCCTCAAGAATCTCAACTAAAGCTAAATACTTGAATTAATTACAAGATAATTCAAATCCCTGAATTCTAGCTCAAATCCTATCTAGAAAGCTTTGTAAAGTGACGGCTAAGGGATCCCACTCCTTTTCTTGTAAACCTTTTTTGTATTTTTGGAATAAATTTGAAGTCTTTTTTCTTCAAGCCTCATGCTCCTGCATTAAAAGTGATACCAAACATCAATGTGCTTTGTCTTTGAATGATAAGCAGGGGTGTTTACCAAGAAAATTTCACTTTGGCTATCACAGTCTATCCTTATAGCCCATTGCACTAACCCCATATTTGAACAAAATATCTAAAACTAAACTATTCCCTTGCTTGCATGAGTGGCTGCCATGTTTTCTTCCTGTACTGTTGAAAGTGCCACTATAGACTATCTCTTACTCATCCAACTGACTGAACCTCCAAATACATTAATCAAATACCCACTTGTAGATCTTCTTTGATCCAGATCTCCAGCACAGTCTGCATCAACAAAGTCACAGATGTCCAAAACTTTGTACAATCCTTGTCTTCATTGGTAACACAAACTATAATCACTAGTGCCATGCAAGTACTTGAAAACCTGCTTCACTGGTGTCCAATGCTCCATCCTTGGTTTTTAAATAAACCTACTCAATACACCCACTACATCTGCAGTGTCTAGTCTAGTACAAACCATTGCACACATGAGGCTATCAATTGCACTTGCATATGGAACACATGACATGTTCTCTTCATGTTCTTTATCTTGGGACACTATTCAATAGATAACCTTACACCTATAGCGATAGGAACCTTCACTAGTTTACTATCCTACATATTAAACCTTTGTAGTATTGTCTCGACATACTTCCTCTGGATTAACTGGAGATACCTCTTTTCATGATCTTGTTTAATTTCCATGCCCAAAATATAGTATGCAGCACCAAGATCTTTCATGTCGAATTTGGAGGACAATTGGGTGTTCAAATCCTGGATAATTATTTGTCATTTCCAACCACCAACATATTATCCACATACAAGACCAGTTAAATAGCACGGTCACCAGTTAATTTAAAATACACACTGTGATCCGCTTTACTTCTGGTGAAACAAAGTCCCCTTATAAATGTATCAAATTTCTTATACTGCATCCTTCATGATTGTTCTAACCCATACAAATACTTTTTTAACTTTCATACCAGTTGTTTCTTACCCTTCATCACAAAGCCTTTAGGTTGCTTCATGTATATCTCTTCTTCCATATCCCCATGAAGAAATGATGTCTTAACATCCATTTTCTCTACCTCAAAATCAAAAGAAGCAACAATAGATGAAGGTAATCTAATAGAAGTTACCTTGGCAATAGGAGAAAAAATGTCACCAAAATCAATTCCCGACACCTTGGAATAACATTTTTTTAGCAACTGAGATTTGTATTTCGCCACCTTTCCTTCTACATTCATCTTCTTCTTAAACACCCATTTTCTACCAATGGGTTTCCTTCCAACCGAAAGCTCCACCAGATTCCAAGCCTCATTTTTGTGCAAAGATTCCATTTCATCAACCATGACCTATTTCCAGAGTTTGCCATCCTCTGAATCTAATGCTTCCCTCACAGTTTTGGGATCATCATTAGTAATAGATAAAGGGAAATTTGAACAGAAAGTAGATGGACTATATCTTTGTGGCTACCATTTTTGTCTAATCGATCTTCTCACAGCCAGAGTTTGTGGCTCTTCATCTTTTGATTCCTCTTCTGCTCTAGAGTTTGATTCCACCTCCTCTAGCTAAAACTCTATCCTCTCAAGTTCCTTTGTTAGGAATTTATGTTTAATAACATCTTTCACCTCTCTAAACACCAAATCTTGGTTGCACACAACCTTCCATGTTTTTGGGTTCCAAAGCTTATAACATTTTAAACCATCATTATACCCACTAAAGATACAGTTTTTAGATTTACTATACAACTTTGTTATGTATGAGTCCAAGAAGAGAGCTGTAATACAAAATGTGCAAAAAACATGGTAGCACTAGGCTGAATTTTCTCTCCAAAATGTTGGTATAGAGGGCCATGGTTTAAGGATAACCACCAACACTGGAATTCTTAGTGCAATTCCTAGAACTCTTCCAAGTCTAGCATTAAGCTCAAGTCTTCTGCTAGAGGAAGTGCTCCTGATGTTTTGAAGAGGGAAACCTTCAACCACGAAAGGGCGATCTCACTCCGCATAAAGGGAGAACCTCAACCTGAAAAGGGATGTCTAAACCTCTGATGGTTTAAGGATTACCACCAGCTCTAGAATGATTAATGCAATTCCTGGAACTCTTCCAAAACTGGAAAGACGCTGAAGTCTTCTACTAGAGGAAGTGTCCACTAACTAAAGGCATGCTCAAGGGCATCTTTGTCTCTAGCTACAACTCTGAATCTAGTTTGGCAGGTTGTAGCTCAAGCTCGCTTGATGTGGCTTTGAAGCTTGTAGATGAACATCATTTCCCCCCTGTCAGATACAAGGTGAGATGATGGAGAAAAATTAACTGCAAGATTGTTCAATACTCTAGAACAAGTTCTGACATGTGACTAGAATATCTTCTTGGTTCTTGATGCCAATTGCCGAGAAGTGATCCATCCAAGATGAATATTTGTTCTCTCAGGAGGTTTGTTTCTGAAGCATCTGTTTAAAGAATGACTAGTTTTATGATAGTGCTTACATGGATGAAGAACAAAACAATGATCTTTTAGATGGCCAACATGGTCACAGTGTTGGAATTTCACAATCTATTTCTCTGGAAGAGGGACAGAATCTGGAATCGCTGGAGGTGAACCATCATGAGGAGCAGGTGAAGATGAACCGTCCTGAAGAAACCCAACACTTTGAAATTGGATTGGTTTGGAGTAGTCTGGAATATGAAAGCGCATGTCCTTGTCATATCCAGGACCATTTTTGTGCTTGTTGCGGAAAATCTCTTCCCAATGTCTGATGACTGTCTTGGGAAGTTCAGGTTGAATTTATGCTTTTGCATGCAAATCCGTTGCTGCATTAGGCACTGACTATGAGTTGGCAACATTATTGACTTACTATTTATGGGAGTCTGTTTCATTTTTCTGAACAGAAACAGGTTCAGAATGACGAATCCATTGTTGTAATTCTGCTTGTTGTAGCTGAGATTCAAGCTGCAAAATTTCAATCTTGTCATGTACATCTTGTTAACAGATGTGAATATCGGTGAGAAAATCCTTGTTGATTTTGATTGTATTATCCATAGCAAAGAGTGTTAGATTGTCTAGTAACTGTAATATTGCACCAATTGGAGCCATCTTATTTTTTTAGCCTCAAAAAAATAGTAAAACAATGAGGACCTCAACACATTCCAAATTCTAATACAATGCCAGTGGCAATAGTTTGCCTTTGATCGATGTCAAAATATTGTGTAAATAGGGTTGCTTAAATGAAACCGTAATTATTTTATGATTTACTAACAACTCTGTGGATTCTTCTACATATGTTCCTTTGTTGGAGGCTTACATTCGAGACAAAGCTTTACCAAAATCCAAAATAGTACACTCTCACATTAATCAGATCAGAATTGAAGCAGATAGTCTTTTACATAATGAACTTGTTAAAATGTATGTTAAGTGAGAAAAGCTAGCAGACGCTCACAGAGTTTTCAACCGAATGCTTCAACGAGATGAGTGCTCGTGGACTCTTATGATGGCAGCCTATGCAAGGCATGGATTTCTTGAGGAGGCATTCTCATTGCTTCACTAAATGAAACAAGCGAGCATCCAAGCCAATATCTTCACCTTCACCATATATTGCACTACTAGAAGTTTATAGTACTGCACATTCCATGGGTCTAGTGAATGGCATTAACATTGATTTGCATATCAATTTACCAATTTTTTCAAACCAATACTACTCCTGTCATTGAAACTAACAATCTCTCCGCAGATCATCAATCCAACATTTGTAAAATCCAGTTGGTTTATTGAGGATGAAATGTGAATGGCACATGCACTAGGCATTGAAGTGAAAATGCATCTGGCAGCCCCTCAATCAAAGCAGACATCCTACAATTTCTAAAAATAAAAAAATCATATGATTTTTGCAACAACGTGAATCTAGATATCAATTATTAGCTTCTTCCAAAGACCACAAAGCCTTTAGAAACATGACTATGTATAATTTCTTATTAGATTTGGAGGCAAATACAAAAAATCATAAATGTGTCATCAACAAATCACGAAGAACATTAGCAAGTGTGAACAAGTTCTATGATCGATGTGGAAGGACAGTAACCAATGTGCCCATTCAGTAAATCGATCAGCCCAATACATGGAGGAGGTCCCCAACAATTCTTTTGCTCCACGTATAGTGACATGAATATCTTATGAATACAACCATTTCCTGTGCAAAAGAATCAATTCTTGCCCAAAACACGAATACGCCTTCCACCACCAGATATGTTATATGTAGGTCCAAGAATTGTTCCAAAATGGGAATCAATAGGTTGGGCTTTGTGGAATACAAAGAGTATGTTTATAGTTATGCATTCCAACTCAACTTAATCACTTCATCTTCCATAGAGTGTCTTTATAACTGTGTGTTCCAACTCAATTCTATCGATTCCACTTCGAACATAATGTAGAGTCTCTCTACTCTCCACACCACTGTGAAGCTATTTTGTGGTGCTTTTGATTCTCCAGACTCAGGCAGCCATTTTAGTAAGAGAATTTAGTTCGTCATACCACAATGGGAGGCAAATTTACCAATGGTGGAATGAAACTATGCATACACAACGTTTATACATAATGTTAAATGAATACAGCTGAATGGGAGCCGTGGGGAGGCACAACATATTAGACAATGTTCAACTTAAAGTTGGGATAATGACAAAATTCAACTTAATGTTATGACAATGTTAAATGAATAGATTATGACTCATGGTATGGTGTAACTGAAACAATACCACCTTGGATAGACTGTAAAACTGGAGTGAGGAGGAGGCAATATATTATCAGATATATTAAAAAACACATGAGACAGAGAGCAACGATGGTTTGGTGGGATCATGATATGTGATGTGGTATGGTGCTAAGCCCGATGCTGCAACAGTAAAAATATGGTCACCAGAATAGATTTTACAATGGTAAGGTATGCCACAAACCATTCAAACCAACCTTAATGCACATTTCCCAACATAAAATGTACATACCATACAATGCATCCTTTCAACTCTACGCATGTAATGCAATGATCAGACTATGATTCAATGTAATTCCAAAAGTCTGCAGCACTGATAGAAAACCACACAAATGATTTGTAGCAGGAGGACATAGAATTGTGGAATGGTAGGTTAGAATGACATGTAAATGGATCCCCAATCAACCTCATACAATATATGCACAGAGAAACAATCAAGTGCACACTACACAGATGTTAGGAAGAGCGTTCTTCAAGTAAGAATTAGGTATTGGATCTCAAGCAGAGAAACGATGGAGGGTAGCATGTTTAATGAGCAAAGGGAAAATAGAGAATAACATCGATAGCGCTAAGAGAAGGCCAACGAGAACAAGGTCAGACGAATTTCTATTCAAGGAAAAATCTATAATAGAAACCATCTTTGACAACAATAAGAAAATAGATTTCTAACAAAGGCCAAATTAATGGAGCATTATCTCAAGCACACATTGAAAATGCTCAAGTTCAGGCAAGAATGAACATATGAAGAATAATGGACATGCAGATCTTTGAGAGGTAGCAAATAGGAAAAGCTCACAGGCACATAGAGCAATGTATTGGGGCGTTATGCTACAGATTTATGAGAGAAGCATATTAAGGCAGTTGACAAAATTCAAGGCATGTTATAACATTCAACTCTTGACCAACTCATTCAACAATAGAGATTTGACAGAGATGGTAGTCTAGAAGAGAGGTAGAATATTGACATGTATAAAAATGCCACAGAAAACAAGTGGCTCACAATTGAGATTCCCTGCTCTGGTACCATGTTAAACACACACATGGCAGCAACATAATATGAAAGATAAGCAGGAAAGTACACTTATTATTAACAAATGACATACATTTATAGTACATGGTGTGACCCTTGGATTCATATTCCAAGTGGTATTCTTCGACTCCTTTTGGCTATTTAGCTTCCACACCAACCCGTAGAGGATTAGGTGTCCAACAGTTATGGACATGCCTACAAAATGGGAAGATTATCTGCATTTAGCTAAATTTTCATACAACAAAAGTTATCAAACATCTATAAAAATTAGCCCTTTCGAAGCCTTGTATGGTAAAAAATGCCATACACCCCTTAGATGGAGACAATGAGAGGATAGAATAATTCTAGGGTCGGTGGCATTGGAAGAAACTGAGAAAATGCTGCAGAGAATTCAACAAAATATTAAAACAACACAATATTGAGAAAAGGCTTATATAGACAAGAAAATAACATATAGAGAATTCAAATTTGGAGATTATGTGTATTTTAGGGTGAAACCAAGGAGAATTACATTGGGGATGGGAACCTATCCAAAATTAGCACCATGGTTTTGTGGACCATTTGAAATTTTAGACTGTGTTGGATTAGTAGCTTACCAATTAAGATTGTGTAGTCACAATAAAGGTCATAATGTATTTCATGTGTCTTTTCTTAAGAAATATATACATAATATTTCTAACATTATTGATTGGAAAATTCTATAGGTGGGACCCAAAGGCGACTTCCTGGCATAACCTCTCTGTCTTCTAGACAGGAAGGAAATCTAGCTCTAGAATTGAGCCATTGTTTAGGTCAAAGTGAATGGAATCACTTTAATTCAGAGCAGGCTACTTGGGAGTGGGAAGACGAAATGAAGAAGAAATATCCAACATTATTCCAGAAAGAAGGAACTGGGAGTTAGACAGCGAGGACAGTGTAGCTAAAAGGAGGAATAGATGTGATATCCCTCAGTTTTTGGTAATAATTAGTATTGTTTATTTTTGAAACAATTAGACATGATCAGACAATGATTAGTTGGAATGGTATTTCCATAACTTATGTAAATGAACCAAATACAAGCAGTTATGAAATAGGTGAATTTTATTACAAATAAATTGGAATGGAAATTAAGTGAATGAGACACTTGGGTAAAGAGATAATTGCACCTAAGATTGAGACAAATATTCCATGGGAAACAAATGTTTGGAATATATGGAGATTTAATGGATGGGAGAAAAAGATCCATTATATATTCTAGGTGGAGAAAGATGCTAAATATATGGAAAGATAAAGCATTACTGGAGATAAATGCAAGCTTTAGTAGCAAAATCTTTCCATAAAAGAAGGACACCGCTAATAGAAAAAATCTAATGGAAGAAAAGGTAGAAATATACCTATTGGTAAGATGAAGGTGTTGTTGAAGCTTTGACCAATTTGCCTGGAAATTGGTCATGTTTGGGTGGAACAATGTACTCATTCAGTGATTCTTCCTAATTTTGGTTAGAAATTTAGTGTGCCTCATTCTGTTGGTAACTATCTATATCTATATATATATATATATATATATATATATATAGTGTCTAAAATCAGTTGTACTAGAATTATTATTCTGTATATCTAAGTATTGAAATGATTGTCGGATAAAGTGATTCCATTTTTAGTTGGTATCACTATATAGTGACATAAAGGAATTAGATATTAATTTGAAGGTGAAAGGAGAACTAGTGATAGTATATGTATCCTAGATTGATAATTGGACTCGCTACGAAAGTAGGAGCAATTAATATGACTGCAGATAATATTTTTTTGATCTTATTTGAGCTTGTGTTAGTGATTTCTTTTCAGTTACTCCTCGAATTATTGTTGAACTACGTAGTGACAGATTTATGATTCTCTCTCTGTGTATATGAACAGTACAAAATAAAATATCATGCTAATTGAGTCTTGGGGGGGGGTGGAAATGGATTACATTTAGAGATCTAGAGCATAGACCTCTTCTAGTTCCTTGTTATAAATTCAAGGCAACTCAATCCATCCAAACTATTCCCTAAAAGGAAGGGTAAGCACCTGTAGGAAGCTAGAGAATAGAATAAAAAAAGAGAGAAAATATATGATGTAGGTAGGTAGACACTATAGTATCCAAAATAATTTTCTGTGGGTTAATAATTGAACAAAACTGCATCACCGATAACAAGAGTAGGGTAGGAAACTATCCTAATTTTTTAATACACAAAATAGGAGGGTATGTGAGAAAGAAGAATTTTTTATTATTAAAACACACAGAAGATGGGAAATGTAGAAGAAACTTAGCACTAGTAGTCTTCATGATAATATATACATTTGTATGGAAACACGTGGTGATTTAACTAGTTTGAACGAAGGTGCATGGACTTTTCAGCCAATTTACAAATCTGTAAAACTCAGAGCCATGCAATAATGACACCATTGAATAAGGAAAAAATAAAAACACAGACATGTTTAGTAATTAAGATCATTAAGAAAACACATTAGCGCTTGTTCCAGCATAAGGGAGGAAATATACATACATCCACAACTCAACATCAAATAATATTTCTTGATCCAATATAGCTAATTGTGAACATATCTTAACCTGGGAAAGAATAAGAAATTACAACCATAAATGCTATTCCCACCAAAGAACACCACAATTTTATTGTAAATCATTCCATGCAACCACAGTATGAAAACAAGGCCTACATGCTTATCAATCTTTCCATGTAAACATGGGATAAAAGTAAGGCCTACAGACTTATAAATCATTCCACATAAATACCGTACCAAAATAAGGCCTACAAGCCATTGAAATTATATATATTCATAAGCTTGAAATGTACAGGACTAGCAACAAAATATAACATAGAAATGTCTGGCTAGATAGCCATAAAGTAAGATCTCGAACATAAATACCAAGTTACATATGATCTCTAGTAACTTCATCATAAAATTCTGGAGACATAAGACTCAATGGAGAGGATCTCCATTGAAGGAAAATTTGGTAGAACTCGGTCTAGCCGTGCTGAACCATACTAAACTGGAAACAAAATAAGAAAAAAAAAGAGCCAGTAGCACAAACATGATTTCATTATTGCCTCTATCAGATAGGATCAAGTGTGGTATTGGTAACTCCTAGGAATAAAATGAAAGGTCCACCGACCGAAGCAACCAAGTGACATGTTAGTCATTATTGATACCACATTTCTACCAAGCGAGATCAGAAAGGAGCAACCGTGAGGATACCTATGGAAACAAACACTAAAACCACTAGTTATGGTTGAGAAAAATAACAGGGTATAGTACAAAAATGGTGCCTCAGATTACCAAAAACTAATAATCCAAATATAGATTTTTAGATGCAGTGAACCCTTTTCTCCCTCACTCGCTTGCTACAAAAGAAATGAAAAAAACATTAGAAATAGAAATGAAAAACTAAGCATAGCTAAACCTGGGAGAATCAATTATAAATCACATATCTAATTAGGGATAAAATTCGGCACTTGGAAAGGTAAGGGAAAACGAACAATGAAGTATCAGTCCTATGACCACAACCTTGTTTGAAAAAAATGCTTTGGAGGGGTCGTAGAAGCATTAATAGGTAACCACATAAGTCTTCCTAACACACAAAGGTGCAAGAGGCGGAAAGGATAAATATGTATTGTTATAACTAAAGGAGTGAGTAGAGGGTATGATAGGAAATGGGGAAACTTGTAAATGACCTAGAGGCTAGGATTTCCTGAAGTAGGCACATAGAATGGTATGCAAACAAAAAATCCATCCAAAATCCACAACCCTTTGTTCCTCTAAACTGGGAACTGAGTATGAAAGCCTTGAATCTTACTCAAAAAAAGGAAATCTACAATTATAGAAAGTAACGATTCTAACAAAATCCCAAATGAAAATAAAAGACCTGCACTGAGAATTGCAAAGGGAGGTGATTTTATAGCTTACTTGGGCTACTGTGGTTTGCATTGTAAGATGAAGTAGTATTTCTGAAATAAAACACGTAATGCACTAGAAAAATCCTTGTGAGCTCCTTTGCCATGGGCTTGAAGCTTAGAGCACACATAACGAGACAAAAAAACCTTATTGGTGCTAACAAGGTGAAAGCTAGAAAAACAAAGGTAAGAAGAATAATGATATGAAGCTAACGCATAAACCAAACCATTAATAGTTATGATAGAATAAATTACCAAGCTATGGTGGAAGTGAGATTGATGTCATGGCCGAAGCCATGTCCTGGATATCATTCTTTAAATGGTTGGCGCCAAAGATGAAATAACATACCTTACCTAAGAATGAAGCCATAAAATGAGAAAATGTGCTAGTAATGACATAATTTAGCCAAGGATGAGGATTCTTCCATGATACAGGAATTTTGTCAATTTTTCATGAGAGTAACTGGGCATAAGATAGAGAAGATATGAAGTAGCCAAATGTGAAAGGCAAAGCCATGAGGTGATTGCAATTAGGGTTTGATGTAGGAGCAACCACTGTTATATTTCCTCGATACATCTCAATCATGCACTTAACCCAAGATCTATGTCTCCATGTGACATGCACATGGGACTTATCAAGTTGGAATGAATAGATTGGTTCTGCACAACTCTTGGGTTTACCGACCCTCACAACCCTTATGAATGCATGATATCAATTGTAAATAAGGAGTAATGAGATTTGACTCTAGGGCTGAAACATGAATTCATATAGATAACCATATATAAGTTTTAAAATTTCCTCAATGCTTCATGTCGATATTAATATGTAATAAAATAAAATATGGGAAATTATACACCAGGGGCTTAGGGAACCTAGGGCTCTAAACATATAGTTATGGTAATAGTACTAAGTTAAGAACTACCTAGGGAAATCAAACAAAGGTGGATAAAATAAAACATATGTAGTCATTTTCGTTAGAAGAGTGGTGGCATACCTCATCATACATCATTGTCATTATCGAGCATGAAAGAAGAATAACTAATCTATGAATAGAGATAGATTATTTGACCAATAACACAAGAACCAATTAGCATGAACTCCATTGCATTTGGTTGTTGAACTAATTTTGGAACGATATACTTAGAGTATGAGACAATGATAATAAAAAGAAAAAAAATATGGTTTTACTGTGCCTTAAGAAAAATAGTAAGAAGGGTTTATGACAATAAAGGAGAAGAGTTATGACCATACCAATAAATGTGGGGCCATCACAACCTGCATCTTCCAAATACTTTTCTAGCTTATCAATATATATTCTAAAAAGGGTAGAGGATAATGGAAAATCTTGCTTGAATCTAATGTTTCATTTAATTTCGCCCACCCAAAACTTGGTGATCCTAAACTTGGTAATAAAATTCTCAAATAACCTTGTAAGAACAACCCTAAATTTGAGATGAACCATTATGTTTTCTTTCCTCTTCTATATATTTATTCTAGGAATGGTGTCAAAAGCTTTTCTAAAATCAACAAAACAATAAAAGAGATCAATTTTATCATTGCAATATTCCTATGAAATTATGCTAAGAGCCAAAAGGCGATGCATGATTGAATGGAATCTCATAAACCTAGCTTTACCTTTACTTCTTTTATCATGCATTTTAACCGAAAAACTAATCTTATTTTCCAAAATAATAATGTATTGCTTGTCTAAAATGTGACTAATCATAATGTTCTTGTAATTACAGGGAATGAGTTTATCTCCACTCTTAAAGACAAGCACAATGTGGCTCTATATCCAAAGCTTAGGGAAGCCTTGATTCACTACAAAATTAAAGAGATTGTGTACTTGTAGGATTAGGATAAGTTCTCTTACTGTAGGTTTTAACCTTGTACAGGAATTATGTGCATATGAATTCCTAAAAGAGAAAATAAACAATGGAGAGAGCATAAAACATAAATAAGATATACACAGAAATTCTCCCCTCGATTGGAACATAGTGGTAGTTCCCTGGACCAGATCTACAAAATACCATAGACATAAAACCATCATGCCCAAAACCATGTGCAAAATCCATGCACAAAACCATAAGTAGGTACGCACACCTAATATAGGGTCCAAAACCCCCCAAAAACACTCGACACAATGTACAAGGAGTTTTTTCCCCTCCATGACCCCGTCGTGCATAGGGTTGTCGTGGAAAGAATATAACACAACCCAACATTCTCCCACTTGTTATTTTCCTTCCATAAGGGGCCACATGAGAGATTAGTAATTGATCTAGCCTTGCAACGCCCATTGTTTCTCTACATCAAGAGAACTTCTCAATGCTTATAGACTTTGTCAATGCATCTGCAGTAATCTTGAATGTGTCCACCTTTACCATCAACAATTTTTTGTCCTCAGCCATATCCCAAACAAAGTGATACTGAACATCAATATGCTTTGTCTTTGAATGATAAGCAAGGGTCTTTACCGGGAAAATTTCACTTTGGATGTCACGGGCTATCCTTATAGCTCATTGTATTAACCCCATAGTTAAACACAATATCTACAACCAAACTACTTCCTCACTTGCATGAGTGGTTGCCATGCATTCTTCCTTTGCAGTTGAAAGTGCCACTATATACTGTCCCTTACTCATATAACTGACTACACCTCCAAATAAGTTAAACACATACTCACTTGTACATCTTCTCTAATCTAGATCTCCAGCCCAACTTGCATCAACAAAGGCAGAGATGTCCAAAACTATGTCCAATCGTAGTCTTCCTTGGTAACACAAACTATAATCACTAGTGCCATGTAAGTACTTGAAAACTCGCTTCACTCTTGTCCAATGCTCCTTCCCTGGTTTTGACATAAACCTTCTCAATACACCCACTACATGTGAAATGTCTGGTCTAGTACAAACCATTGCATACATTAGGCTACCAACTGCACTTGCATATGAAACACAGGACATGTCCTCATCATTTTCTTGTGTCTTGGGACACTATTCAATAGATAAGTTTACACCTATAGGAATAGGAACCTTCACTAGTTTACTATCCTACATATTAAACCTTTGTAGTATTGTATTGACATACTTCCTCTGGTTTAACCAGAGCTACTTATTTTCATGATCTCATTTCATTTCCATGCCCAATATATAGTTGTAGCACCAATATCTTTCATGTTGAATTTGGAGGACAATTAGGTGTTAAAATCCTGGATAATCTCTTTTTCATTTCCAACCAACAACATATTATCCACATACAAGACCAGATAAATAACAGCGTCACTAGTTAATTTAAAATACACACAGTGATCTACTTTACTTCTAGTGAAACCAAGTCCCCATATAAATGTATCAAATTTATGATACCACATCACTGGTAACTAGTCTAACCCATATAGATACTTTTTTAACTTTCATATCAGCTCTTTCTTACCCTTCATCGCAAAGTCTTCAGGCTGCTTCATGTAGATCTCTTCTTCCAAATCCCCGTGAAGAAATTATGTCTTAACATCCATGTACTCTACCTCAAAATCAAAAGTAGAAACAATAGATAAAAGTAATCTAATATAAGTTACCTTGGCAACAGGAGAAAAAATATCACCAAAATCAATTCTTGGCACCTGAGAATAACCTTTTGCTACCAACCGAGATTTGTATTTCTCCACCTTTCCTTCTACATTCATCTTCTTCTTAAACACCCATTTTCTGCCAATGGGTTTCCTTCCAACTGAAAACTCCACTAGATCTCAAGCCTCATTTTTGTGCAAAGATGCCATTTCATCAACCATGACCTCTTTCCAGAGTTTTCCATCCTCTGAATCTAATGGTTCCCTCACAGTTCTAGAATCGTCATTAGTAATAGACAAAGCAAAATTTGAATAGAAAGTAGATGGACTATATCTTTCTCGCTTCCTTTGTTCTCGAATTGGTATTTTCATAGCCAGAGTTTGTGGGTCTTCATATTCTGATTCATCTTCTACTCTAGAGTATGATTCTTCTTCCTTTTTCTCAAACTCTATCTTCTTAGGTTCCTTTGCTAGAAAGTAAAACACCAACATAGAGCTAGACAAACAACAAGTTAGACACCAACATAGAGCTAGACATGTCAGTGGCATAGGATAACAGTGCCTGAGCTTGTTTGTCTATTGAGGATGGATTTCTATGAAATACCTATATTTGGCGTAACTTCCACAAAAATAATAGTACGTCACACCTTTAAAAAGGGCCTCAACACCCACCAACAAGGAATTATGATTATAAGCTAGATTTAGGTATTAGTATTAAGTATCAAGCTCTTGGGTCAGTTCATCATCCTGGATCCAGGAGTGATTGGGTTACAGTCTCTAATAGAATGATGTTCATCTATAAGGGTAAGGTCAGACTATTGTAGGTGGCAACTGTAACCATGAGTAATCGGGTTACAGTCTTTGATAGGATGATGTTATCTGTAAGGAGAAGGTTAGACTATTGGAGGTGGAAACTGTATTACTTAGGTGCCTTTGCAAGTCAAGAATATTTTTGCAGGAGCTTTTGATCAATTTAATATATGATGCCAAAATATTGATGGTGTAATGTGGGGCTGTTGGCGGGGTTAAGGGTTGTTCGCGGGTAAAGGATTGGGTTGAGTGTTGAAGTCTACATCTCTCATCTATAAAAAGATAAGGTTCTTGGAGGGCTCTGAGCAATGTTTGGTTGGAAGGTGGGGTGATGTGGCACCATCAAGGTGATGGGACACCATCAAGGCTGGCCGAAGGCTCAAGGCTCAAGGCTCAAGGGTTGCCGAAGGTTGGTCGAAGGCTCAAGGCTGGCTGAAGGCTCATTTGAGCCTCCCTTACTTTAATAACATCTTTCACCTCTCTAAACACAAAATCTCGGTTGTACACAACCTTCCTTGTTTTTGGGTTCGAAAGCTTATAATCTTCTAAACCATATTTATACCCACTAAAGATGCACATTTTAGATTTACTATCCAACTTTGTTATTTTCTCCTTTTGAACATGTACATATGCATTACATTCAAATACCCTCAAATGTGAAAGAGAAAGTTTCTTACGAGTCCATATATCTTGTGGATCCTTATCCTCCAACATTGATGAAGGTGATCTGTTGACCAAGTAACATGCAGCCTTCACTGCCTCTGCCCAAAATTCTTGTTGTAACCCAACACCATTGAGCATGTTTCTTGCCCTTTCCATCAAAATCTTGTTCATTATTTCTGCAAATCCATTTTGCCCAGTTGTGTATGGAGTAGTCTTCTATCGTGCTATACCACACTTCTTATATAATTCTTCAAATTCCTCTTAAAAAACTCTCCATCGTTATCTTTCCTAAACACACTTATCTTCTTCTCTGTCTGGTTTTCCATCAAAGCCTTGAATTCTTTGAACTTGTAAAAGAATTCATATTTTTTCTTGAGGAAATATATTCATGTATTCCTTGAGAAGTCATCTATAAATGATACATAGTACATAGAATTACCAAGTGATGGAATCGACACAGGTCCAAACACATCGCTATGCACAAGCTCTAATATTTGTTTTGCCCTCATATCACTAGAGGGGAAACTCACTCGATTATTCTTCCCATGTACACAATTTTCACAGAATTAAAAATCCAGAGAGAAATTAAACATACCTTCTATCATACCATTACCATGAAGTATTATAAGGACCTTCTCTCCAATATGTCCAAGCCTTTGATGCCATAGCATGGCCTTTTCTCTAGAGACCACAAGACTTTCTACTCAACTTTCAGGAACCACACAACAGTTGCAACCATCAATAACAATGCTACCTTGAAGCTTGTACACAATTCCAATTTGAACTCCCCGCATCAATATCAGTGCTCCATGAACCATCTTAGAGGTATCTTTCTTGAACAATGTTCTTACACCAGCATCATCTAACTTGCTGACAGAAATCAGATTTCTATCCAATGCAGGAATATGCAGAACACCCAAAAGTTTTCTAATCCTTCCACCTTGCAACTTCAACTTGACTTATTCGCGACCAATGATTCTAGTCTTCCTGTCATCCCCTAAGAATAAATTACTATAATCATATTTCTCATACTTTCGAAACCCCTCTCTACGGGGAGTGAAGTGAAAGGATGTAGCTGAGTCAATCAACCATGTCTCATGATCTACATGTGTACCTGAAGAAGAATCCAAGTACACATCCCCACCTTCATCTGAGGTGGTTTTCCCCTTTGCAAAAGGAGCACAATCAGATCCCTTTCCTTCATAAAAAAATTTAGGGGCGAATGTTCGCCCTTTGGCAAAATTAAGGGGTTTTAAATTTTTAGTGGGCGAATATTTTGTATCATAGTACATTTTTACAAATCACCTCAAATGGCCCACCTTATTTTAAGGGAGAGGGTAAAAAAGATAAATTTATCCCTTGAAATTAGGAGTTACAACCTTCCATTCGCCCATTTTCAAGAATAGGTTTTGTTTAAGTGAATCCTATGGGCCAAAGGCCCAAATACCATATTTATAAAAGAGGTATGGTAAATTAATAAAAATATAAATAAATGAGAGGTATGGTAAATAAATAAAACATTTTTTATATTTACTCCATAAGTCACCTTATATACATGCAAGGGTGTAAACAAGTAAAAATATAAGTAAAGTGGAGGTATGGTAAACAAATAAAATGTCTTTTTATACTTACTCAAAAGGTATGGTAAATAAATAAAACCTCTTTTTATATTTAGTCCATAACCCTTATTCTATTTATGAAGGCTCAAGAAAGAGGTTTTATTTAAGTGAATCCTATGGGCCAAATACCATATTTGTAAAAGAGGTATGGTAAATTAATAAAAATATAAATAAATGAGAGGTATGGTAAACCAAGAAAACATTTTTTTATATTTACTCCATAAGTCACCTTATATTTACGAACATTCAAAAAATGCATTATATTTAGGTGAAAGCTATGGGCAATATACTATGGGACAAATACCATGGACTAGATTGTTATTAATACAATGAAAAAAAACATTATTAACCCTAATATTAGTATTAATAAAAATAAAAATGGCACATGGTATTGATCCATGGTATTCACCAAAATGGCACATGGTATTGACCCATGGTATTCACCTGGAATGTAGCCTATTTAAATGGGGGAATTAAACCAGCATAGATCCATCTTTACTCTAGACCTACTAACCCCTGAGAGGTATCAAATATCATGATATGCAAACTAGCATAGAGTGAAAAGATATTTCATCCGATCAAGAGTAAAAATGGATGTATCAAATATCATGATATGCAAACTAGCATAGAGTGAAAAGATATTTCATCCGATCAATAGTAAAAATGGATGTTGTAATTTAATGTATGTTAAACATTTTAGCTTAGTTAAAATAAAAAATAAAATAAAAATCAACTATTAATTTTATTAATTTTTATAAATTACTAATAGTAATTTTTAAGCTCGAGGTTTATGATAACCCATGGTATTGACCCATGGTAATACCGTGGTATTCATGTGAGCATAGACTATTTAAAGGGGAAATTCTATCATCCCCCTAAGAGTGGTAGATGTGGAGTTAAGATGGATATAGGTTGGTTTTTATGATAATGAAGATATTAAATAGACTTAGGAAATTATATTGTAAAAACATCCTAAGGTGAATGCTTAAAGCATAGACATTGGACAAGTATATTTGTATACTTTTTTTTTAAACTGAAACAAATCTAGGGCTAAAAGGAATGGATTGATTGCACTAGTCATCCTTCTATAACTTTCCAACATATGCTAGAGTAAACAGATTGTAATTTGGGTAATTTTTCTAATTGCAAATAGGAACATACTTGTGTATTGGCAGGCTCGTTACGTCCCTAGAAGTGATGAATTTGAATTTTTCTTGGTTTTATATATAGTATTAGGTTTTTTCTCATGCTTTCTGTGAATGGCACGGGTGAATTTTATCCTACACCCATTAGGTTATCGATATGTAATTTCGGTAATTTTGATTTCAAAAGATATTTTAAAGAAATGCAATGATTTCATTTGTGTATTCAATAAACACAAGATTTTATAATTGAGTAAAATATTCGCCATGCCTTGTGAGAGATTCACCAAAAAGTTATATATACATATCATATTATTGATAAAATCGCCTTCCATTTTTCCTATATACCATGGAGATTCACCCATTTATTAAAGATGTAAATTTCGGGGGGTTCTTAAAATTTTCCCTGCTTTCCTTTCTCAATAGCTTTAGATTTACAGTCCCTTTTGAGGTGGCCTTCATTTCCACATTTACATCAAACCTTTATAGGTTTTCCTGGAGATTTAGATCTCCCTCTAGATTTAGATCTCCCACTTGAGGACTTATTTTTATTTATGTTTTGGGGCCCAATCCTCGTATAGACAAGGCATCACCATTTTGGACCTCCATATTTTTCCATCGCATATCTTCCGACAACAAGGATGAGACTATTTCATCAAAATGCAAGGCATCTGCATCGCTACCTATTACAAGAATCAGACTATCTCATGAATTTGGTAGAGAACAAAACAAACTGATGCACTTATATTCATCTCAAATTTTAATATCAATAGATAATAACTGGCTTACCACAGTATTAAAGGTTTTCAGATGCTATGTCACTGAGTCTCCATCTTTCATCCTCAGGTTATACATCTTTTTCCGTAGGAATAGTTTATTCACCAGAGACATAGATTGGTACAAAGTCCGTAATTTTTCCTATAAAGCATTCGATGAAGCTTCCCCTGATACATTCAACAATACTGAATCTGAGATACACAATCATATTGTGCTCTTTGCATTCTAATCCAACTTCGCCTAGTCTTCAGTTGACATTGTTGTTGGTTTAGTACCTAGATCTACTAGAGTCCACTGATCTTTATCCACCAGCAGATCCTTTGTCTTGAGTTTCCACAACTCAAAACTCTGACCATTAAATTTATCGATCTTTATCTTTCCACTGCTCACCATCTTTCTTCGGCATAAGAATCGATCCCACATATCTCCCACTAAATAGGGTCTACCACAGGCCCGAGAAAAAACCGCTCAGCAGCAAAGGTGTCCCCTTGAAGCCAAAACAACTCTCATACCAAATGTATGTTTTAACCCTATACATAAATTACCTGCATACAAATTCTAAAAATAGAAAATAAACATGGTGAGAGCATAAAACATAAAACATATATACACAAAAAATTTCCCCTCGATCACAAAATCAGGACTACCAGATTGAATTTTCATTATGATCCTTCAATGTTACAATACATATAGATACATTCCAAAGCATCCATAAACCCTAATCCATTAACCCTAGATTAGAACATAATTGTAGTTCTGTTGACCTGATCTAAAAAATACCATGGACAAAAAAACATCATGCCCAAAACCATGTGCAAAATCCATGCATAAAACCATAGGTAGGTCTGCCCACCTAATAGAGGGTCCAAAAAAAATCTCGAGGAACTGCTCAAGACTCCATGCATGGGGGGTAGCCCCCTACTTACCCTCGGTAGCACCCCAGACAATGTACAGGGGGTTCTACTGCCTGCCGCGCATAGGGTGGTTGTGGAAAGAATATTACACAACCAAACACTTAAGTTACCCACTAGTAATCTTCTTAAATCTAAACTCAATTCCTTTCAAAAATATGATATCATCCTTTGTAAAAGGCCCATCCTATAACTATTTAGTATTATATTTGTGCATATAAGCCTACATATATATAAACATATAATTATCTTTTTTTATATAAATTAAACTAATATTTAACAAAAATAATGTTTTATTGCGATATAAAAAATGATTTTTATTTCAAATATATACATATCAATACTATAATTAATTCTTATGCTCGGTACAAATATGCAATTTGAAATATCATATTTATTTATATTTATATTTATATTTATATTTATATTTATATTGTCATTGTTGTATAATACGTAATATTCTTCTCTTCGGTCTATCAAAATTTTTCCTTTAATTTATTGTTCATAGTTGAAGATGTCAATAGAGTCTTGGTACATATTACAAGCAAGCAACATGTACAGTGTTAATATCTATCTACATGCAAAAATTTCTATTTAATGAGCACATATTGTACTTACATGTTAACAAGTTGGCAAGAGTGGCCCATGCCATGCATCTTTAACTAAATTATTTTTATTGAGTAATCTTATTTTAATTTTTATAAGACACGTAAATATGTAGACTCTGAGTATACTTACAAAGTGTTGATATTAAAGGTAAGCATTGATATAGGTATGTTGAAACCAACCTGTTTCTTATATTGTTAAAAAATTTATTTTCCATATTTCTAGTTTTTTTCCTTTTCAAAGAATATAATATTTTTTTTTAAATTTGCCGTATATGTTTTATTAGTTTTTTCACAATATAGAATTATTAGTGTGGAATTAAGGAGAATTGACTCCATGATCTCTCATCAGCAAGGTGATTTAATGACGGGAATTTGGCCAATTGAGCTAACCCTTGGGATTTGATTGCTATAATATCATAAGAAAAATAAGTTTACATATAGATCGTTAACCAAATCTTAATGAACCATACTCTAATTATAAAGTTTTTGAAAAAGGATTTCAAAAGATTTAGACATTTTTTGTTATTTGTTTTTTTCTCTATTTCTAAGAGTAAAATAAAATAAAGTAAAACTTATCTAAAGATATGGTTTGATGAGTTCCTTCCTTTCAACTTCCTCCCAACTGCAACTTTTAATAACAAGAATAGAGGTTTTGAGGCAAATATTATAGTTTCTCAATGGAACCAAATGATCTTTTTATCCTTATGAATCAAACTTTTCTTCCAAAACTTTTGAGGATCATAGTTAGAGAGGTGCAATAATATCTCTTGCTTTATACTTATATGACATTTTTTTTCTTTCTTTTAATAAGAGCTTTGTACATATTTATCTTATTAAGTTTTAATGTTTCATTAGGAGAATCCCTAATTTCTTTTATATAAATTTTACAATCATTATCATACCAAGGGTTGCTAGAGTCTATTATTCTTTTTATATGAAATCTTGGTAGAGAAATTGCTAATGTTAGAAGAGAGAGTTGTAATAAAATTATGATAGAGGTTTTCAATGTTATAATGATAAGTTAAGAGGAAGTATATCCCTATTTAAATCCTTCAAGAAGAGACCCATTTTATTCTTGTAAAAAAGAAGGTGGATTTGACTCTCAATTCTCATCCATGTGCTTGTTTTGCATGGAAACTTTTAGAGCTAAGGTTAAAGTTCTATGATTAAAGTTAGGCTCATGATAATTTAAGAGGTCATAGTTTACAATTTGGTGGTAAACATGTATATCATATATTGCATATCTCGGGCACTACTTCTAAACTGATGAATAGAAGTCATCTAGTTAAAGTTTTACCAGTTCATTATGCCATTACAAATTATAAGGTCTTGAGAACTAAAGAGTTTAACTAAATTAATACCAAATAAATTCTTGGTTAGGTATTAGAAGTTTCATTTGAATCTACTATGTAAGTAAAGATCATCATATAGCCAAAGAGGATTAGTTCTGAATAATTACTTAGAAGAACTGCTTGGTTATATGTAGTTCTCACATTGAATTCTCCTACCAAGAGGAGGTTACCTTCATTTCTTAGACTTGGTGTCTTACTCTAAGGTATTATAAGGAAAATTCTTATCTAGATTGTTTTTATTATGAAAGATAGAGTTGATAGGTGCAAAATAAGAAATTGTGATATAAATCCTCTTAGCATTAACATTATAGATTTTGATTCAAATGTATCGATTGAGGGGTCTAACTCATAGAATTCAGTGCAAGGAGAGACACTTTTTTATATATATAATACGATAATCCTTCAATTCCTATGTGAGAGGATTTTTTGATGCAAGGTGACCACAAAATGAATCCATCTATGTGAGGGACTTTATACTCACCATGCTCCCATGCTTCAATCAAAAAATAATATCAATTTCACTTAGAATGCATCTTAACATAGCATCCTTACACTATGGAAATCCACAATAGTTTTGAAAGAGGGTCTAAAGTGTTCCAAATTCTTGTTTATTACTCTCCTTTTAGTCTCTATCCCTAATAATATGTTTTTTATTTCTAGAGATTTCTCATTTTAACTCATTTTATGGATTCCTTTACTTTTTTAACCTCCTTTTGTAATTTACCTTGTTTGTCTAAACATGCTACGTTTTAGAATATTGGCTGGAATTTGACGATTTGTTTTTGCAAAGTCTTAACTCTTGTTGTTTAATATGGGGATTTGGCTTTATATATATGTATTTAACGCTCTAAAAAACTATTGGGGCACTTGGATTGTGGAAACTTTACAACTCAAGGTTGTGATTATAAGAAATCCCTACCAAATTCTAAACAAGTTAAACCAAAAAATACACCAAAAAAATCTGCCAAAACACAACACAAATAGACTAAAACAATAACTATTACTTACTATCCATAAGAGAACCTTTATTATAATATCATTAATTGTAATCACTTAATGTTGTCATGGTCATAATAGGTCTCACTCATACAATTGCTAAAATAGACATAGTATTTACTAAAATAGCATTAATGGTAAGCACCTAATGTTGGTGTGGTCATGAAATGTCTCACTCATGAAATTTCTAAAAGTAACTTCAAAATTAAATATTTAAAGAGGATTTTACCCAATAAACTAACTTAATTAATATTTTAATTTAAATATTTTGAAAATTATTTATATAAAAAATAAAAAAGTTATAAAATTAAAAAAAATCCATAATGAATGTCTTATAAGTGCTGATTTATTGAATTATCAAGTTAAATGTTTGATGTTTTTGTTTTCCTTATTAAAAATCAATATATATATATATATATATATATATATATATATATATATATATATATATATATACTTACAATATTTTATAATTTCAATTAAATTTTAAAATAAATAAATATACTTAAAAAACTAAAATACAAAACATTTAATCTATTTTTTAATTGATTAAAAAAAATGAAATGAAAGTGGAGACATAAAATGATGATAATGCATGCAATGCAAATAATGAAAATGTTTTTTTGGGTGAAGTTCATACATTAACAAATGAGATGATCTCATATTATTCATTAATAATTATTAAAAATATTGAGTATAAAATGTAAACATTGGAATATTATTGTTATTATCCCTGCCTTGTGGTAAAATCATACATATTTTTTTATCATTATTTTATCATTTATTTCTTTTACATATAGTTACTTGTAAACCTATGGGTGTTGGGTTAGAAAATGGGATTTGAACCTTAGATGTTTCATTTTTCTCACTCACATTATTTCGTCACCAATTGAGTTGCCACCAAAGACTTTTTTTGTCTTTTTTTGTTTTTTTTGTAAATCGGTAGAAAATTTTCATTTATCAAAATATGATAGCAAAAACTACATAGATATGTTTTCGTTTCTCTGCATGTGCATAGATTTAATGTCCATAGATAATATCCCGAGAGCAATTATACTTCAAAAAGCTGGCTTAACCATTACGACTACATTAAAGCCAAGAATCATTTAATATATTTCCTAGAGGGCTATTTTTTCCTCATTACAAAAGGATAAAAAAAGCCAAAAACAAAGAGACTCAATAAGGTAACTGAAAGGTTGACACATTTACGAAAAGTGTAATTGCGCTCGTGTTGCATGCTGATAGGTATGAGATCCACATTGATGTGTGAGTGCCACCCCTGGTAGGGCCACCAACCAAAAAGAAGTAGCAATGAATCATGTAGTGCTAATCAGAAATGACCACTAGAGACATTGGGTCTCCATTTACTCTAGGAACAAAGTTGATAACATGAGCATCAGAAATTACCACCGAATACATTGGGTCTCCATTTAGTAAAGGAATAGAATTGAGAGGATGAATGATGATAAATTGTGGAGTATCAACCACTGCACGAACATTAGAGATGTTTCCCGATTCAAAATATGACTTCGACACCACATACCTTTCCACCCTTTGAATACGACCCAGAATGTCATCCAAGAAATATCAAATGCTTATGAGAATTTATTTCAAATCTTCCTCTGTAAAAAGCCTGTAATGATCCACTTGTTTGTCATGGATAACCAACTGGAGGAACGAGTCGAGTTGTTGATAACATGCAACTGAGTTTAAGAAATGAAACTTTCTCTTTCAATGTTTACTAGGGTGACGAGTCCACTCAAGATCTTGATTTCCAATTTCAGGGTGAGAAAAATAAGCTTTATCCCAAAATTCCCGAGATTCCAACTTTCAAATATTATTACGAACTTATGGTGGTATTGTATAAAACATTGATGCGACAAAATTCTATCCAAAGAGGTGCGAGGATGAAAATTCGACCTCAAGTTGGAACCTCCCCTGTAGCTTGCCATTCTTTAACAAGGTTGCATAGTCTTGTTGAAGAGTGTAAGAGAGAAAAAATAATTTCGAGTTGCTAAAGTATTGTTAGGAAAATTGTATAGTCTTAGGAACGATTTGAAATAAGATAGGTACAATGGAATTCAAAGGATAATGATATCGTCACCAAAGCCCACTACACAATGAGCCAGAGACAAGCACCCATTTTGTAGAAAACGCTTGTAAAGAAGGCTAGAGGGAACTAACACTAATACCGTGTGTAAACCCAACCCATCACACAAAATTAACGACACCCCATAATAAACTACCTCAGATAGTAGAGAGAGACAAAGAAAAGCATTAACAGAATATGCATGAACTTACAACAGAAAAATAAGATGAAAATCCACAATGAGGCTCAGACCAAGGTTTATGTAACCTTCATGAGACTGACACAAAGGAAATTCCTAGATAACCTTGGAATAGAAGCACATTGAACCAAGATTCCAACCTAGAAGGTATGTTAAGCATCCTTGTGCCTCTGAGGAACTAATGATGATGAAACTCCTAAAACCAAATAAAAAAATCACGAAGGTATTAGACCCCGCAAACCAAAACTAGAAAATTGAAAGAAACACATCAGAAATCGAGGCCCTGGATTGTTGAGGAGGGGAGAATGACCACAAGTTCAAAGAGCGGCCCCAACACTGCATTATTTAAGAACAATATAGAAAACATTGACTCGGAGTCTTTTGTATAGAAACCACCACTCCAATGTCAAGTGTTTCTCTCTACAAACCTTCGATAAAAAACATATTAAAAACAACTCATATGTACTAACTCCATATTAGAAAGTAAATAATTTTTTATAGAAAAATAGAAAAAATATAGAATAAAATTCTTTTTGTCAAAATTAATATAAAATTATTTTATTTAAGATATACATAGAAATATTTATTTATGGGGAATATAAAAATATACTATTAATATTATTTTAAAATATTTCTCTATTAATTTAATATTTATTTAAAAACATTCAAATATTTTATTTAAAATTAACATTAAAATAATTTATTTTATTAATATTTTTTAATATTATGCATCAAATTCATACGAGCATAAAAGGAACTACATATGTCCACTATACTACGTTGTCCAAAAAGCCTTGAGCTAAGTTGTTAATAACCCGTACATGCAATACATTACTACATATGTCCATTATACTACGTTGTCACAAAAGCCTTGAACTAAGTTGTTAATAACGCGTACATGCAATACATGAAGAATGTCACAAGGTTGTGAGGATCCTGCAATGCAATTACCAATATAATAATGCAATCTAATTATCACAATGCTCTAAAATATCAACATTTTAACTCAACACATAGATGAGAAAAAAGAGGAGGTGACAGGGAAATAAGCTAGCCCTGACCGTTGCAGTTTCTTGGGTTAGGAAACTATTTTAAATATTATTCAGTTAGCCGACTAACGTAGCTTGATTTTAAAGATACACTAATTTCATAAGTTTGCTATATCTACATCATTGTGCAGCCCTGAAATCACAAACTAGGGAGCAGAAAGGTCTCTGAGAATTGTAGCGAAGCCATGCGATAAATAACTTGAGTTTGATCGATCATCGGATTTATTAGTTTTGGTCAGAGGCTAAAAGCACAAGGCTGTCCCGATCTAAAACCAAAGGATTTCTTTAAAGGATAACAACATGGCGGTTGCTCAAGACACAAAGTTGAAAGTACCGAAAGCTAGATTGCCAACTTTATCCACAAAGACCAGTGTTAAAATGCCAGTGGGTTCGAAATCTGAAAGTCCATTCACACAGAGCAGTCTCAGGATGCGTGTGGGTCCGAAATCTGAAACTTCATCCGCACGGTGCAGTGTTAAATCTGAAAATTCATTCACACAGCGCAGTGGTAAATCTGAAAATTCATTCACACAGCGTATTGTTAAATCTGAAAGTTCATCCACACGGTGCAGTTTTAAAATGCCGATAGGTCCTAAATTTGAAAGTGCATCCACAAGGAGCAGTGTCAAAATGCAGGGGGGTCCGAAATCTGAAAGTTCATCCACAAAGAGCAGTGTTAAAATTCCGTTGGGTCCAAAATCTGTAACGTCCCATGGAAGATCAGGGGAAACTCCATTAAAGGAGAATTCTACAAACCTTAATTCAAAGGCTTCTAAGAACACTGTTTCTCGAACAAAAGCAAGAGATGTTGCTGGAAGGGTTTTGTCCAAAAGCCCTAATGGGTTCATGCCTAAGCGAGAATTTAATTCATGCGATCCAATTTTACCAGTTGACTCAGTTAATGCTGTGGATGATGATCAGCCTGACTTGGATGTTTTCCAAGGTCAGCACTATGACCGGGCATTGACAGAGCTGAATTTGCAGCCTCAGAAACTGTTACCTGAAAGAAAGATTATGACCTCCTCGGTTGCTGAGCAAGAGAAACCAGAAACTGTGTCTCCCATTGATGGATCCAGGTACAATTCAATTCAAGAGGCAGTACTTGCTCTTCGTCCATTGGATGACACTGGAGATATGTCCTGCGGAAATGTGGCTGTGAATAGGGAGAAAGTTCTCACGGGTATAGATTCAGAAGACAAATGTTTCACTCCTTCAAAGGAGAGTATCTGCTCAAACAGTATATTTTCCACTGGTACTCCTTCTGTACGTTTAAATAGTTACGTAGGTGAGAAGCTGTGTTTTTCGCAACGTCAAAGTCAAGAGTGGGATAGAATCTCATCGCATTCTTCTGTGTTGACACAAGATTTGGATGGGACTGAGGCGGAGCTTGACTCCAATGGATTAAGTTTTCATGATTTTTTGAGTGAAGCCAATAGAGTTGGTGACCATCTTCTTTTTTGCTCAGGCGAGTCAGTATTATATTGTAAATCTTCTAATTACAGTCATGAAACGAGCTTCGATTCCACAATGGAAGAATCTCTGATGCAGTTGGATGATGAAAATGGTCGTTTGACATTGAAGGCGTTAGAGGATGAGCTAGAGAACAACGACGATCGACAGGATCCTTTGTACTGGCCTTTTAATCCGGAATCATATTGGACTATTGAAGGATGTTGCAGCAACTAGGGTTGTCTCCTTGCATATAAATGTAAATTCGATAACATCGAATGGGAGTACAAATGGTGAAAGGGAGGCCTTTGTATGAAAGAAAATATGGTTCCAGGTTGACTAGTTGGAGATTTTATTCATTGGTCGTTTGTTTTTAATTTTAATATACTTTTAATTCATTTGAAACTGTAAATAAGTTCGCTGACCAAACAAGTGCCGAAGGCAGCGGTAGTCCCTGCCGAGCTGCACATGAGGGTTTTAACGAGGAGACAATGAGGAACGTGAAAGATGTATTTTAAGGGTTTTATTTCGAGCAACGTGAAAAATGTATTTTAAAAGTTTTATTTTCAAGTAAAGAATAAAAATTTATAAAGAAGTTAAATTTAGAGATCAACAATGGTAACATGTTGTAATGACAGTGTTGGATACACAATTTGTGTATATGGTATGCTTAAACAACAGAGTTGCATTTACACAAGTATACCGACATAGGTGCACCTCTGCAACACCACTTAGCCCATCGGCTTACCACTAGTCCACAGTGAGATATATCAACATGCATGTTTACCAAGGGTCGCTGGAAGTTGCGGTCGCTGCCATTTTTCTGTAAAGTTGGTTGAGAGTGGGTTGCTGGCATTTGTCCCTCACAAATATTATTATTATTTATTTAATTATATTTATTAAAAAATTTCATCATAAATATACTCAAAATATTATTATAATATTATTATAGTTAATTGTAAATTTTAAACCCACGGCCATATATAAATGTAATATTTGCTCATTGTAAAATAGAATTTTATAATACTCTTGTATTGAAACTCATTTTAAAACTTAAAATTTTCCAAAACACATAAAGTAAAGTAAATTAAATTAAATTAAATTATCTATATATATTTATTAGCAACAGATTTAAAAAGTATTTCAGAACATTTTATATTCAAGAGATAGTTGGTAATGGAAGCAACACTGCATCGTAAATTGTTGCATACGTACCGTATTACAAACCTTCAAACCGATTAGACTACCTGAGAACAATTTTAAAGTAATGTAACGCTGCTGGTTGAGAGCTACTTTCGAGTGAACAAACAATTACATTATTATGTAATAGCTACAAAGAACACTTTCTCCAACGAGGCTGAACAGGTTAGCATCTTTGAGCATAGTGTGCCATCCCATCGTTCAAATATCAAAACACCAGTTAATCTCAGATCCCAACGGGTTCCTTCATTTCGTGAAAACAATTAGCAAAGCACTCGGAGACCAGGCCTCCATCTACATATCCTTTTCTGGATATAACCTGCACCCTCACGCTTCCCATGTAGCTTGTACTCGTGACCAGAAGCGCCTGTCGTGTTCGAATCGAATTGATCATTGAAAATGACAAGTTTCATGATGCATTGATTCACATATAAAATAAAAGAGAAGGTAATATCGAACCTGTGGCACACTCGATACCGAGAAATATAGAGTTTTATCCTTATTTACAGCCAGAGATATACGTTCTCCCTGCCCCGCCAAATTTGTGGTTGAAAGCGTTGTGTTTTCGAGTGTTTCGTACATGCATTGGCATCCATATGTGTTATGTCTCCGCCGTTTGGTCTTCCGCCGACGCGATATTGCGATGCGCTCTCATCGCATTGCACATTGCCTCATGTGCAAACAATCTCCGCCGTCCATCTTTTTAATCCAAGGGCAGATATTTGTTCTCGCCCTATGCACGCCTCGGCCATACTGTCTTTACGCCTTAACCTGTTTTGTGTTCCCGAAGGAGGAAGAAGGCAAGATCGAGCCTTTGCGTCATTAATTCCTCAACAACTGCATTTAACAAAAGGCATGGCCGAGAAGGAAAAGGACATGCCTCAAAATGGATGCAGCATTTATGAGTTATGGAGTTCCACTCTACCTACTCGTGAGGTACAACAGAGCGTCAGAGAAGATCTATTTTGTCCACTGAAGCAGGCAGTTTGTAGCAGAGACTCCATCAGAAAGTAAAAGCGGTTGGTCAACAGTTATGACTCCTCCTCCTCGCATAACTTAGTAATGCAGAAAATGTAATACACTATGTGCGTAGAATATAGATTGTAACTCAAGCGTTCCTATTTGTAATCCCTGTGTGAGAGGAAGACCTCTTGTAACAACAACTTTTTTTTATGAATACAAAAGTTTTTTTTTGCGTGTGAAGCTCTATTCTCTGAAAACAAATTTTTAGTTTCTGCTATGTCAAAACAGAACATTGTTCTGTGTTCAATTTATTCGGTTTTGTTTGGAATCATTAGAAATTCCCAACATGTTATCAGAGTTTGTCCAGGCTCTTTGAAGGTGTCAAAGAAGCTGAAGGAAGGGTTTTTTGCTGCAGCAGCTTCTCCAGCAGAATGAAGACTCAGTCAAGAAAATAATCCAAGGTATTTCTCAAGCTAGTTTTCTGTGTTGCTGTTGAAGACAGTCGGTTATTTTAATACACAGTCAAGTATTTTGAAGAGTGCAAGAATGGCTGGAGCCAGCACTAGCATGGGTATCTTTAATACTCACCTCTCACAGTATAATGGGAAAAACTATGACTATTGGGCAATAACCATGAAAGCTTTGCTTGCTTCTCAAGACTTATGGGAATTTGTTGGATATGGCTTTGAAGAGCCAGGAGATGAAGATGAGTTTAATAACTTGGCACAGACAGAGAAAGATCTGTTGAAGAGCTATAAGAAGAAGGATTCTAAAGCCCTCTTACTTTTGTATCAAGCAGTGCATGAGAGTGTGTTTCTGAAGATAGCAGCAACAAAGACATCCAAAGAAGCATGGCAAACTCTCAAGACAGCCTATCAAAGCATGGAGAAAGTGAAGACAACAAAACTATAGTTATTGAGGATAGATTTTGAGAATCTTTGCACGAAGGAGTCAGATAATATTGACTCATTCTTCACACATGTGATTAGTCTGGTCACACAGATAAGGTCTCATGTAGAGATTCTTGAAGAAAGGAAGATTGTGGAAAAACTGTTGAGGGTCCTACCCTCAAAGTTCGATGTGATTGTCACCACCATAAAAGAGACAAAGGATCTCACAAACTACTCAGTTGATGAACTACATGCATCACTGATAGCACATGAGCAGAGATTGAGTAGAAATGAAAACTCATCTCTAGAGCATGCCTTCAAGACCGAGATGTCCTTTGGAAGAGGAAGAGGTCAAGGCAGAGGAAATAAGAGAGGAAGAGGCAAAAGCCAAAACAGAGGTGGAAGAAACAGTTCAGCAAATGCTCAAGGAAAAGGCAGTAATCCAAATCAGAACCCAGGCCAAGGCAGCAACCAACAAAGTGGAAAAAATCATGCTCAAGGACAAAGGTATGACAAATCCAATGTCCAATGTCACTATTATAAAAATATGGGCATTATGCAAATGAATGTAGGAAGAAACAGCATGATGTGAATAATAGAACTAGTGCAAATATCACTAGAGAAAATATCAGCCAAGATAGTTTATTTTTTGCTTATAATATGGCTGAAGAAAAGAGTGAAGATATATGGTTTCTAGACTCCGGTTGCAGTAACCATATGACAGGAAACATAGCCTTGTTTTCTACATTAGATCAAAGTGTGAAGTCTCAAGTCACACTAGGGACTGATAGTAAAATTTTTGTTATGGGAAAAGGAGAAGTAAAGGTTTTAACAAAGAAAGGTGAAAAGAAAACCATAGCAGATGTCTATTATGTTCCTGGAATGAAATGTAACCTCTTGAGTATTAGACATGTTACTCAAAAGGGTTACAATGTTTTCTTTAAGAATGATGTATGCACCATCATGGATAGAGCACCCAGCAAACGATGTATTGCTGAAGTAAAGATGACAAGGAACAGGATGTTCCCTCTCAGAATGAAGGCAGATTTGAAAGATGGAGTAGAAATAGCAGCAGTTACACAAGAGGCTTTCCAAAGCGAACCAAAAGATGAAAATTGGTTGTGGCACTTGATATTTGGAGATCTCAACTTTGGAGGTCTTAACTTATTATGTAGAAAATGAATGGTAAGAGGATTACCATTGATAGAGAAACGAGACAGCCTTTGTAAATGTTATATCTTGGGGAAACAACACAGAGAAAATTTTCCATCTGGGAAAAGCATAAGGGAAAAAGCACCCTTAGAAATTTTCCACTCAGATTTATGTAGACCGATGCAAACTCCATCATTTACAAGCAGCCAATATTTTCTAACATTCATTGATGATTTTACTAGAAAAACTTGGGTCTATTCCCTGAAGAACAAAAGTGAAGTGTTTGAAAGATTTTGCAATTTCAAAGCACTTGTAGAAAACGAAAGCGGGCTGCATATCAAAGTTCTAAGAATTGATAGAGGAGGTGAGTATATCCGCAAGGAATTTCTACGTTTTTGTAGAGAAAATGGAATCCATAAATAGTTTACCACTAGGTACACTCCGTGGTAAAATGGAGTTTCAGAAAGAAAGAATAGGATAATCATGGATATGGCAAGGAGTATGCTAAAGGCAAAGCTTTTGCCAAATGATTATTGGGCTAAATATGTACACTGTGCATTGTATATTTTCAATAGGTTCCCTACAAAAGCAGTCATGAACATAGTGCTAGAAGAAGCATGGAGTGCGAGAAAGCAAAGAGTCACCCACATGAAAATTTTTGGATGTGTGGCTTATGCACACATTCTAGATCAGCTTAGAAAGAGGTTGGACAGCAAAGGGGAGAAATGTATTTTCATTCGATACAGTGAGGAATCCAAAGCTTATAGGTTGTATAACCCATCCCCCAAGAAGTTTTTTGTAAGCCGAAATGTTCAGTTCATTGAGGAGGAAGCTTGGGATGGAAGCATAGAGAAGACAATGAATGTTAAAAACTGTTTGTCTCATGATGAAGATGATGAGGAGTTGGTTAAAATACATCCCCAAACAGCAGCACCAACACAAGGATAGCAAGGGACACTTTTGAAGAGAAATGAAAGTGTTTCTCCAAGCACATCACAAGGAGGAAATTCAAGTGCCTCTTCAAGCACTTGTACACCAAATGAAAGAGGTAAGAAGTTCAGAAATTTAAATGATATTTAGAAGCAGCAAATGAAGGTATGAACTCTTTATTTGCATTATATTGTCATGTTGATGACCCTGTTCATTTCGAAGATGCAATTAAGGATAGGAAATGGATAGAAGCTATGGATGAGGAGATCAATTCCATAGAAAGAAATAAGACATGGGATTTAGTTGAACTACCAAAAGGAAAGGAAGTCATTGGAGTTAAATGGGTCTACAAGACCAAGAGAAATGATGAAGGAAAAATAGAAAGATACAAGGCAAGACTTGTTGTTAAAGGATATAAGCAGTAGTATGGGAGAGACTATGAGGAAACTTTTGCACCGGTTGCTAGAATGAAATCAGTGAGAGCAGTGATGTCCATAGCAGTACAAAACAAGTGGAAAGTTTACCAAATCGACGTGAAGTCAGCATTCCTAAATGGAGTGTTAAAGGAAGAGGTCTACATTGAACAATCTCCAGGCTATGAAAAGAAAGGCCAAGAGCACAAAGTATGCAGATTGAAGAAAGCTCTTTATGGGCTGAAGCAAGCACCAAGAGCATGGTACAATACGATAGATTCCTATCTACTGGAAAATGGATTTGAAAAGTGAGAGGGAGAACCCACCCTCTACATCAAAGAAAATGATGGTAAATTACTAATTGTTGTGTTATATGTTGATGATGTTATTTTCACAGGTAATGATGATTATCTTATTGAAAATTTCAAGACAGGCATGAAAGAATAATTTGAAATGACTGACATGGGTTTGCTGAGATACTTCTTAGGAATAGAAGTAGAACAAAATGTAAATGAGATTTTTATCTCATAGGCGAAATATGTTAATGAAGTGTTGGAAAAATTTAATATGCAAGAGAGCAAGACAGCAATCACTCCCACAGTGATGGGATTAAAACCCAGCAAAGAGGACAGCAGCAAGGATTTTGATCCTAGGTTGTACAAGAGCATAGTTGGCAGCCTAATGTATTTGACTGCAACTAGGCTAGATATAATGCATGCTGTTAGTTTAATTTCCAGATTCATGGAGAGGCCAAAATAAGCACATTGGCAGGCATCAAAAAGGATTCTGAGGGATGTTAAAGGTACAAAAAGGTTTGGCATTTTATATACTAATTCAGAATGTTCAGATTTAATTGGATACACAGATAGTGATTGGGCTGGAAGTGTAGATGATCGAAAAAGCACATCCGGTTATGTTTTTCACATGGGTTCAGGAGTCGTTTCATGGGCTTCTAAAAAACAACCTGTTGTAGCGTTGTCTACAGCAGAGGCAGAATATGTGGCAGCTACAGTAGCAGCATGTCAAGCAATTTGGATAAGAAGAACGTTAAGGAGTTTATGCCAAGAGAAAAGAAATGTAACTGATTTTTTGTGACAATAGCTCAGCTATTGCATTATCCAAGAATGTTGTGTTTCATAAGAGAACGAAACATATTGACACAAAGTTTCATTACATCACGGAATTGGTGAACAATGGAGAAATTGTTTTACAACATTGCAGAACTCAAGAGCAGGTGGGAGACATTCTGACCAAACCATTGGGCAAGAAAAGTTTTGAGTTTCTGAGGAAATGTGTGGGTATGACTGATAACCCAGCAGCTGAAATTAAAGGGGAGTGTTGAAATATAATTCCAACTGCAGTGTTTATTTCAAAAAACTGCCTATTTCTTTTCTTTCTTGCGACACGATCTGATCGAAGATCGCAAATCGCATTTATACCCACTACCTCCATCTGTTCCCTTGAAGTCTTCCGACGTAACGTTGTGATCCGATACTATTGCATATCGCAAATCGCGTACGCACCCAGTTGCCTCTGCTACGTCCTGTGTTTTCTGTCGATTGCGATCCCGCGATGCGATTTGTTCGCAAATCGCAGATTGCATCCATATGTGTTATGTCTCCGCCATTTGGTCTTCCACCAACGTGATAATTGCCTCACCTGCAAACAATCTCCACCGTGCATCTTTTTAATCCAATATCCGATATTTGTTGTTGCCCTCTACACGCCTCTGCCATACTGTCTTTTTGCTTTAACCTATTTTGTGTTCCCAAAGGAGGAAGAAGGACAGATCTAGCCTTTGCATCATTAATTCTTCAACAACTACATTTAACAAAAGGCATGGCCGATAAGGAAAAGGACATGCCTCGAACTGGACTTATCAGTTATGGAGTTCCACTCCACCTACTCGTGAGGTACAACAGAGCATCGGAGAAGATCTATTTTGTCCACTGAAGCAGGCAGTTTGTAGCAGAGACTCCATCAGAAAGTAAAAGCGGTTGGTGAATAGTTATGACTCTTGCTCCTCGCATAGCTTAGTAATGTAGAAAATGTAACACACTACGTGTGGAATATAGAGTTTTTTTTGTAACGCACAGCAGTGCTGAGACACAAAAAAAACCCTTTTTTTGTGCAACTGAAGCGTTCCTATTTGTAATCCCTTTGTGAGAGGAAGACCTGTTGTAACAACAGTTTTTTTTATGAATAGAAAAGTTTTTTTTGTGTGTGAAACTCTATTCTCTGAAAACAAATTTTTAGTTTCGGCTATGTCAAAACAGAGAATTGTTCTCTGTTTAGTTTATTTGGTTTTGTTTGGAATCATAAAAAATTCCCAACACCAGTTACAAGATTCCATGTTATGCCATAATAAGCACCTAAGTTTTCTCTTCTCTAATCTCTCATACAGATGGCGATAGTCATAATAATAATAATTGATGTAGTCTAATCGGGTCATATACCTGTGGTCCTTTCAATTTTGTTACATAGTGCATAGTTTTATACATTATGAAGACTTCAAACGACATTTTTTTTCTATCTAGACTTACTTTTACCTTGTGAAGAATGTCCAGAGGATTATCCCTTTTTTCCAATAGTATCTCAATATGTAAATGCCCAAAACGGTTTCCCCAAGCTTCTTTATAGTTTCTTTTAGTCATCTGCTTCAAATCTCGCACATTTCCATATGTCAGTAACATTCATTTCACCTTAAAAAATAATGGCATTCAAACTGCAACGACAAAATCATAATGGTATTCAAATGGCATATTGTCTTCTTGAACAAACAAAATCAACTGGTACATTTGGACCTGACCCTAAGCAAAGGTAAGTTGCTGGAAACAAAAAGCAAATAATTATTTCTTAATTCAAATTCACAATGGAGGAATTCACCTGTGTGATTTCTTTTGGTTTAGGAAAATTGATGTCTCAACGGCCCCTATATCTATTTGGACGTACCACCACCTAACTAGTTATCTATCTTGCAATTCCCAGAATCCTTGCCATTTTCAAAATCCAAATAGTGTCAAGGTCGATGCCTTCCCAATCTATTGTCCTTGTTTTTCCAAACCATCTTTCACCCTGAAGAATCTGTAGATATTCTTTCCAGAGTAACAATTTTTTCAATCCGTCTTTCACCCTGAAGAATCTGGAGATCTGCTTTCCAGAGCAACAACTTTTTTTCAATCCGTCTTTTAGCCTGAAGAATATGGAGATCTACTATCCAGAGTAGTTGTTAAAGCCTTCCACCCAAATCCATTTTTGATTGATTAAGTGTCGGTCATAGATCCATATCCAATTGGAGATACAATAGTTTCAGTGAGAGATTCATATTCCATTGAAGATGGAGTATTTTTAGTTGAACCATCGTAGCCCATGCACATAGCAGTAGAAAAACAAGGACCATTCACCCAAAGATACTAAGTATATGCCAGATAGGAACAGGAAAAGGAGAGAAGTAGGAAAAAAATACCATTTACCGATAGATACTCAGTATATGCCAGATAGGAACAGGAGAAGGAGAGGCAGGCTAGGAACAGGAGAAGGAGAGGCAATTTTGTGTCCAAACTCAAATGCAATCAGGGCTATGTCTGGATCTGCGTTGAGGATATGAAGCCACCATAGAAGATTGGAGTGAAATCATGCTCGTATTCAAATACATAGCAAGGTGTTAAGGCCGCAGACGAGGCATGTTAAGGTGTTGAGCAGAAGGCGAGGCAGGTGTTGACAGGTTAAGGTGTTGAGCCGCCAGCGAGGCAGTTGTTGAGTAGGTTAAGGTGTTGAGCCGCCAGCGAGGCAGTTGTTGAGACAGCATGGAACGCCTGTAGTGGTAGGCATAAGTTTGTACATAAAAGGAAAAAAAATCACATTAAATGTTTGAAACTAATGTTAACTTGTAAGTTAGCATTAGTTTAATTTCGTAAAGGTTAAAAACTGAAATCAACCCTTGTTTTCCAAAGTTTTAATAAAAATCATGAAAAACATACATTCTGGCTGATAATAAAAGGTCCAAACTAAAAATTTACCTTAAATAACTTATATTAAAATCTTCAATACTCTGGTTGTCAACACAAATTAATGCACCCTTACCGATCGCTATAATCCCCTATGCCGAAAGAAGGGACTAATAATCCCCTATACCGAAGGAAGGGACTAATAAATAATGGGAAGAGATAATCCCAATATGCATCCATCATTATATATATTTATATGTAATGTAATTGTTATATTTATATTGCTATAGTGGCTGGTGCATTATGGCAGGAACACATAAGTACGATATCATTATATACATATTTCAAAAGGATTTCAAGGTGGCCCATTAACACGTTCTTGAGAGATTATTCCAATTGCCATTAAGTTTTTTCCTAATATGTTTTACTTATGATTATTTTAATTATTTTAGTTCATGATTTTTCTCTATTATTAAGAAGATAAAGAATGCTAACAATTTTTTCTATTATAATAATTTTAAAAAATGTTATTGTTTACAATATTATGTAGTTTATAGATGCATATATCACCTAATTATTAAAGATATATTTTAGTAAACTATATTGAAGATCAAATGTTTTAGTTATTCTGAATATTTTTGTTGTTTAGAAAAAGATAAATAATTATAATTTTAATAAATTCTCATGCTCTTGTTATTTTGATTTACAAATGATATTTATCAATCAATTCTTTTTCAAAGTACTCTACTTGCATATAATTATTTTCTGATTTGTTTGCATTTATTTCTTGCTTCACTTTCCTGAATTTATGAGTGGTACTTGTATGTCTTTCTTACGCATATTTAACATAAAAACATGACAGTGGGCACCATGGATCAAAATTGATCCAAGTGAGGCTTGATTCTTTATTTTCTTAAATTCAACATTGAATAAGTAATATTCAATTAAAAAAAAAGAAACAAAAAATAATTTTATTTCTGTCTTCTTTTTATTTCTTTTATAACAAATTATGTTGTTGGATTTTGAAAATAGTTTTTTCCTTTTTATTAGATATTGCAGTAGTATCCTTAAAATAATACTATATTTTGATTATCTTTACACAAACTCATTCCAATTGTTTGAGCGATTGGATCAATAACTTTGTAAGAAAAAGAATAAATTCATTACATAACAACTTTTATAAAGAAAATGAAAAAGTAACTAATCTATAAAATTCTTATATAAACTATAAGTAAATGGCGAAATTAAATTCTCTCTATATAAATTCTATATAAAATTTAAAATATAATATATAAAAAATAAATCAAAATTTATATAATTTTTTTATTCAAATAAATCACTGTAATCTATGATTCGATTAGATGATAATGATTTTGGTAGCTACAATGATGCCTAAAAAAATTGTTATATAAAAATATTATATACTTTTTATCCTTATAATTATTAATTTCCCACTCCCACTTCATACCTATATTGGGTATAGGCTCCGAGTTCATTAATATATTGGATATACACTTTAGTCCCTTTCAATTGGGAAATAAAATTATCTATTCTTAACCCTTCAAATTGACGAGTACTTATTAATTCAGAAAAGAGACTTATTGCATTGCTATTTTGTCTCGTGCGATAGAATAAGTCCACAAATAACAAATATTATAAACAATTTTAAGACAAAAATAGTCTTTAACACAATTCACACAGAAAACTTGTTAATTCCAAGGTAAAAACACATTACTCACACCAAAAGTTTGTCAACTCCGAGTTAGAAACACATTACTCAAACCAAAAAATTGTTAATTTCAAGCTAAAAGAAGAGACTTATTAAATTGATATTTTATCTCGCTAGATAGAATAAGTTCAAAATGAACAATTATTATGAACAATTGTAAAACAAAAATAGTCTCTAACACATAACTCACTCCTTGTCAAGTCCATGTTACAAACACTAATCACACAAAAAACGTGTTAATTCTAAGCTAGAACAAGAAATTTCTTGCATTGATATTTTACCTATCTGGAACTAATAAGTCCATCCTTTCACTTAAAGTTTTAGGTAGCCAAATTAGTAAAGGTTCTATCTACCTGGAATGAATAAGTCCATCGTTTCAATCAAAATTTTAGGTAGCCAAATTACTAAAGGTTTTCTCTTTCCTTGTTGAAGAGCAGGCCTTCAATAATATATATGTGAGAGACATGAAGGTTATCCCTTTCCTTGTTAAGCAACAAAGCCTTCAATGATATTTATATGTGTGAAGGAAGGTTATGCCTTTCCTTCGTGGGAAAGAGGCTTTCAGCTACATACATTTGTGTTTGTGACTATGTCTAAACCTTGTCTCTAATGACATGAACTTTGAAAAGTAAGAATACAACTCTTAAGGGATGCCTAAAAAACCAGGCATGAATTCCTACTAGGAATAGTAAATTTCCTCTTCACCATTTTCAACCCACATAGCATAAGTTGAAGAAATGAATGAGACACCAAGAATCTACACACAAATATTAATATCAAAATAGTCATAAACATACAGATAATGAAAACTATTAAAACAACAAAAGGCTCTCCATCTTATTAAATATGCATACTACACTACAACAACACAAAATACCACACACCCACTTCCTCAAATTCCAAATCCAAGCCACGAAGGACTGCAAAAATAACTTGAAGTTCACTCAAATGAATCAGAATAGGATCACTTGGGATATACAACAACCTTGAACCCAGTCATAGTAACAATGGGAGACTCCTAATTCTTGGCCATGGCCACGAGAGCTACAACGCAACAAGCCAAGCTTAGTACATGGAGAGAAACATTAGCAAGATTAGCTCAGTACATGGAGAGAAACATTAGCAAGATCAACTAGTACATGGAGTGACACATTAGAAAGATCAAACCATATCTACTTATAGACTTTTGGATTCCTCTCATAATCCCCATTAATATTTCTAGGGTTAATCTCCATCAAGAATTCTAGAGTGGGAAACTAGAGGCCCACCCATGGTACTAGAATCCATCCCAAGCCCCATGCCTATTTTTCTATCTTCAATATGAATTTGTAAGTCTTTCCACATGCATCCCATTGTTGCTATTCATCCTTCCTCCTCACACCAAAATACTCAACAAAAATCCAAACCAAGCCAAACAAAATAGTGGAGAATAGTAGCAAAACTTTTTTTACAATAAATTTTTCCACATATTGTAAAGGGCGACATTGAGTAAATATGGACTACACTTGATCAACATTAGAGAGATACTTTATTAATTTCTACATTAAATAACTTAGAGTCTTCTTTGATAATATTATGAAATCACATGTTTGTGGTATTTTGGAACAAGTTCTTAGTCCTTCTAACCCTTTTATTTTCTTCAATTTCTCATATCTTAAAGTTGGTGCAAAAAGAGAGTGATCCAATATAGAAATTTGGACTTATAAAATAAGTGTGTTTTTTTACCATCCATGAGATTGCTATATTTGAAAAGAACTTGTAAAAGCTTTATCCAACTATCCAAATGCAAGACCACACAACCATCCAAACTAACACATTAATATGACAAAGAACAAGTGCATAACACATCAACTTTCCTTGAATAGATCCATTTGAAAATGAAATCCAAATCATGGGGAAGTGGTATTCCTAAATTGTATAAACTAAATAAATAAACTTTCATTACATACCACCCATATTTTTCACTTCATTGTATTTTAGAGGGTAAGGGAATCAAACCTATATCTACAACTTCATCCAAATGGTATTAATAAAGTGGGATAGGTGTACCAAAGTCAATTTTTATTTTCACCTCCACTTGTACTCCTCCTTGGCTTTATTTGTTCACCTATTCTCAATAGACCAAGGTTTTATACACTTGTTTATTTATGAAGGGATAGATGATATATATATATATATATATATATATATATATATATATATATGCATTCTGAAAATATGTTCAAGAATTAGTGTCTAAAATCTGTTGTACTAGAATTATGCTTTTGTATATCTAAGTATTGAAATCACTTTAGGATAAATCACTATATAGTGACATACAGGAATTAGATATTAGTTTGTGGGTGAAAAGATAATGGATGATAGTATATGTATCCTAGATTGATAATTAGACACTCTACAAAAGTAGGAGCAATTAATATGACTACAAATAATATTTTCCCCATCTTTATCGTGGTTGTGTTAGTGATTTTTTTTCAATTACTGCTCAATTTATTGTTGAACTATGTAGTGACAAATTTATGATTTTCTCTCTATGTATATGAACACTACAAAGAAAAGATCATGCTAACTGATTCTAGGGGGTGGAAATGGACTAAATTTAGAGATCTAGAGCATAGACCTCTTCTAGTTCCTTGTTATAAATTCAAGGTAACTCAATATAGCCAAACTATTCCCTAAAAGGAAGGGTAAGCACCCATAGGAAGCCGAAGAATAGATTAAAAAAGAGAGAAAATATCTGATGCAGCTAGATAGACACTATAGTATCGAAAATAAATTTTTGTGGGTTAATAATTGAACAAAATCACATCACCAATAGCAAGAGTAGGGTAGGAAACTATTCTAAGTTTCTAATACACAAAATAGGAGGGTATGTGAAAAAGAATAATTTTTTATTATTAAAGCGCACAAAAGATGGGAAATGTAGAAGAAACTGAGCACTACTAGTCGTCATGATAATAAATACATTGGTATGGAAACACGTGGTGATTTAATTAGTTTGAACGAAGGTGCATGGACTTTTCAGCCGATTTACAAATCTATAAAACTCAGAGCCACGCAATAGTGACACCATTGAATAAGGAAAAAATAAAAACACAAACATGTTTAGTAATTAAGATCATTAAGAAAACACATTAGCGCATGTTCCAACGTAAGGGAGGAAATATACATATATCCACAACTCAACATCAAATAATATTTCTATTTCTTGATTCAATATAGAAAATTATGAATGTATCTTAACCTAGGCAAGAACAAGAAATTACAACCATAAATGCGATTGTCACCAAAGAACACCACAATTTTATTATAAATCATTCTATGCAACAACAGTATGAAAACAAGGCCTACATGCTTATCAATCTTTCCACATAAAAAGAGGATAAAAACAAGGCCTACAGACTTATAAATCATTCCACATAAATGTAGTATCAAAATAAGGTCTACAAGCCATTCAAATTATATTTATTCATAGACTTGAAATGTACAGGACTAGCAACAAAATATAACACAGAAAAGTCTGTCTAGATAGCCATAAAGTAAGATCTCGAATATAAATATCAAATTAAACATGACATCTAGTAACTGCATCCTAAAATTCTGCAACCATAAGATTCAATGGAGAGGATCTCCTTGGAATGAAAATTGAGTAGAACTCAATATAGTCCTGTTGGACCATACTAATCCAGAAACAAAATAAGAAAAAAAAATGAGTAGCACAAACAAGATTTCATTAGCACCTCTATTGGATAGGACCAAGTGTGGTATTGGTAACTCGTGGGAAGAAAAGGAAAGATCCATCGACCGAAGCAACCAAATAACCTGTTAGTCATTATTGATACGATATTTATACTAAGTGAGATAAAAAAGGAGGAGTCGTGAGTGTACCTATGCAAACAAACACTAAAACCACTAGTTATGGTTGAGAATAATAACAAGGTATAGTAGAAAAAGGGTGCCTGGGATTACCAAAAACTAATAATTCAAATATACATTTTTAGTTGCAGTGAAGCCTTTACTTCCTTACTTGCTTGCTATAAAAGAAACAAAAGAAAATAGAAATGGAAATGAGAAACTAAGAATAGAAAAACCTGGGAGAATCAATTATAAATCACATATCTAATTAGGGAGAAAATTCGACACGTGGAAAGGTAACGGAAAATGAACAATGAAGTCTTGGTCCTATGACCACAACCTTGTTTTCTGAAAATTCTCTGCAGGGGTCGTAGAAGCATTAATAGGTCACCAAATAAGACTTCCTAACATACAAAGGTGAAAGAGATGGAAAGGATAAATACGTATCATTATACCTGAAGGAATGAGTAGAGGGTATGATAGGAAATGGGGAAACTTGTAAATGACCTAGAGGTTAGGATTCCCCGAAGTAGGCATAGAGAATGCTATCCAAGCAAAAAATGCATCTGAAACCCACAACCCTTTGTTCCTCTAAACTTGGAACTGAGTACGCAAGCCTTGAATCTTAATCAGAAAAAGGAAATCTACAATCAGAGAAATAAAATATCAAAGAGTAAGTATCCATTCTAATAAAATTCTAAAGGAAAATAAAAAACCTGCTCCGTGAGTTACAAAGGGAAGCCAGTTTCTAGATTACTTGGGCTACTAGGGTTTCCACTTCAGGATGAAGTGGTATTTCTAGTATAAAACACATAATGCACTAGAAAATCCTTGTGAGCTCCTCTTCTATGGGCTTGAAGCTTAGAGCACACATAAGGAGACAAGAAAACCTTACTGGTGCAAACAGAGTGAAACCTAGGAAAAACAAAGATAAGAAGAATAAGGATATGCAACTAATGCATAAACCAAATCATTACTACTTATGTTAAAATAAACTACCTGGCTATGGTGGAAGTAGGATTGATGTCATGGCCTAAGCCATGTTCACGGTGTCATTCTCCAAGGGGCTGGAACTAAAGATGTAAGAACAGGCCTTTCCCAAGAATGAAACTGCAAAATGAGAAAATGTGTTAGTAATGGCAAGATTTAGCCAAGGATGAGGGTTATTCCACGATATAGTACCTTTGTCATTTTTTGCTGAGAGTAACTGGGTGTAAGATAGATAAGAGATTAAACTACCAAATGCCAAAGGCAAATGAAGGGGGTGATTGCAGTTAGGGTTTGATGGAGGAGCGACCACTGTTATATTTCCTTGATACATCCCAATCATGCACTTAACCCAAGATCTATGTCTCCATGTGACTTGCACATGGTGCTTATCAAGTTGGAATGAATGGATTGGTTCCACACAACTGTTGGGCATACGACCCTTACAACCCTTATGAATGCGTTATATCGATTATAAGTAAGGAGTAATGAGATTTGACTCCAGGGCTGAAACAAGAATTCATATATATAACCATATATATGTTTTAAACCCTCTTTAATGTTTCATGTCGATATCAATGTGTAATAAAATAAAATGTGGGAAATTATATGCCAGGGGGTTGGGGAACCTATGGCATTAAACATATAGTTATGGTAATATTACTAAGTTAAGGACTACCTAGGGAAATCAAACAAAGGTGGATAAAATAAAACATATGTAGTCATCATCTTTGGAAGAGTGGTGTCATACCTCATCATACATCATTTTCATTATTGAGCATGAAAGAAGAATACATTATAGATGAATAGAGATAGATTATTCAACTAATAACACAAGAACCAATTAGCATGAACTCCGTTGCATTTGGTTGTTGAACCAATTTTGGAATGATATACTTAGAGTATGAGACAATGCAAATAAAAAGAAAAAAATATGGTTTTATTGTGCCTTAAGAAAAGTAGTAGGAAGAGTTTATGACAATAAAGGAGAAGACTTATGACCATACCAGTAAATATGGGGCCAATTGAACCTGCATCTTCCAAACACTCTTCTAGCTTATCAATATATATTCTAAAAAGGGTAGAGGATAATGGAAAGTCTTACTTGAATCTAATGTTGCATTTAATTTTGTCCACCCAAAACTTAGTGATCGTAAACTTGGTAATAAAATTCTCATATAGCCTTGTAATAACAACACTAAATTTGATATGAACCATTATATTTTTTATCCTCGTCCATATCCTTATTCTAGGAATGGTGTCAAAATCTTTTGTAAGGTCAACAAAACAATAAAAGAGATCAATTTTATCATTGCAATATTCCTATGAAATTATGCTAAGAGCAAAAAGGCGGTCCATGATTGAATGGAATCTCATAAACCTAGCTTTGCCTTTAGTTCCTTTATCATGGATTTTAACCCGAAGGTTAATCTTATTTTCCAAAATAATCATGTATAGCTTGTTTAAAATGTGACTAATCATAATGTTCTTGTAATTAGAGAGAATGATTTTATCTCCACTCTTAAAGACATGCACAATATGGATCTATATCGAAACCTTAGGGAAGCCTTGACTCACTACAAAATTAAAGAGCTTGTGTACTTGTAGGATTAGGATAAGTTCTCTTAATTTAAAGGTTTTAGCTAGGTAGGCCTTGACGTCCTTAGTGTAGGTTTTAACCTTGTACATGAATTACCTGCATATAAATTCCTAAAACAGAAAATAAACAATGGCGAGAGCATAAAAGATAAAATAGATATACATAGAAATTTTCCCCTGGATTAGAACATAATGGTAGTTCCGTTGACCATATCTACAAAATACCGTGGACATAAAACCATCATGCCCAAAACCATGTGCGAAATCCATGCATAAAACCATAGGTAGGTCCACCCACCTAATATAGGGTCCAAAAACCCTCGGCAGCTCTTGACGCAATGTACAGGGAGTGTTGTTTCCCCCCCTGTGACCCCGTCACACATGGGGTAGTCGTGGAAAGAATATAACATAACCCAACATTCTCCCACTTGTTATTTTCTTTACAAAAGGGGCCACATGAGAGCTTAGTCATTGATCCAACCCTGCAACGCCCATTGTTTCTCTACACCAAGAGAACTTCTCAATGCTCACAGACTTTGTCAATGCATATTTAGTATTCTTCAAAGTGTCCATCTTTACTTGGGACACCATTTTATCCTCAACCATATCCCAAACAAAGTTGGTGGGCTAGTTGTAGGTGTTAAGGATAATCGTTCAAAACTAGAACTGATTTCTTCAACTTCGGCTGAAACTTTTTCTCGGGATTTCTTTGGACTATCAGTCATCAACCTCCAAATTTAGTTATTCTGCTAAAATAACAAAACTGTTTAATTTACCCAATATATGGAAAAACTTTAATTTTTCATGGAACCAAAAGGAATTAAAACCCCAGTGCATAACCTTATGACGCTCGCCGCTCGACAAACCTTTAGCAGATTAAATCTCCATCGTCGATCTCATTCCTCAATTTGACAGTTGTCGCGTCACCACTCACCAGGTAGGTTGGTAGATCCCCACCGTCGATCAATCCCACTTGATCCAATGACTATCGCATAATCTCGTGTGGATTCTTGCACGATGTAAAACAAGTGAAGAGCATGTGCAAAAAGTGGTTTTCCTGTGCTACATGTTAATCGTTAATGGTTATTGTTTGAATTTGCAAAATACCACTTACTGCTTTGAGACCACGCGAGATACTGCTTACACATATGAAGACTGCTCTTCTATTCTGATTAACATATGTGCTTGTTGGCATGCGATGACCATTAGATCTATTAGATCTATCCGATCGGACGATTTAGATCTTTTCCTGGGTTTGTCATGAATTTATCAGGTTTCCTCGCCATACTTAGCACCTCTGTCAAGTTTAGTCTGTCTCTAAATTATCTAAATATAGAGTGAGTGAAGATTTAGATGCGACAACACAAGATTATACAAAACTCAAAAAAAACTCAGAAATATTTCGAAGGAAGTAAAACATCCACAACTTTACCATTTGTGCACAGTGTTCATAGAGATACAGAGAAATTCCAAATTTTACATTCCAATCCTCCTCAGCCAAAATCCAACCAAAATCTGTCAAAAATCTGTCAAAATCCTATTCTACTAATTCAAAACTTACATAAATTCCTGCTCATACAAGAATCAGATCCTAAATCAATGGATCAAATCATCCTAATCCTAGATAATATCTAATATGCACGATATTCTCCTCAAGAATCTCAACTAGACCTAAATACTTGAATTAATTACAAGATAATTCAAATCCCTGAATTCTAGCTCAAATCCTACTTAGAAAACTTTGTAAAGTGACAACTAAAGGATCCCACTCCTTTTCTTATAAACTTTTTTTCATATTTTTGGAATAAATTCGAAGTCTTTTGTCTTCAAGGCTCATGCTCCTAGATCAGACGCCTGAGGAAGAAATTCTTCATGGGCTCCTGTCCATGAGATCTTCTACAAAACTACCCAACTTTTGTAGCATGGCATCTGTCATATAGGTAGCATCAGAAATTGGTTGTTCCTTCCACTTGATCAAATACAGAAAATACTACTGTCCTCTTGTCTTTTTAAACAATCTCTTATCTAAAATATTTTCTGGTTGTAATGCCTTCGCTGTAGGTAGATGTTTTACCCAATCAACCTCTTGCTCTTCTTTATCTTCTGTTGTATCATCTACATTTCTATTTTCATACTTGTAGAAATCAACAACATTGAAAATTGGAGATATTCCAATGTCTGGGAGTAATTCAATTTCATATGCATTTAGCGAAAATTTCCTCATGGCTCTGCATGGTCCAATTTTCTTAAATTTTAACTTGTTATACTCCCTTTTTGGAAATCTTCCCTTCCTTAGGTGTGCTAAAACCAAATCTCCAACCTCAAAATTAACTTCTGTCCTTTTCAAATCTACTATGCTCTTATACTTTATGTTGCTATCCTATAACTGTTGTTTTACATGTTCATGTATTCCTTGAATCTCTGAAGCAAAATCTTCTCCTTTAGCACTTCTCATTTTAGCTTTTCCTGTATCTCTTAATTCAGAAACTCCTCTTGGGTGCATTCCATAAACTATATGGAATGGACTCTGCCCTGTACTGCTGTTAGGAGAATCATTATAAGCATATTCAGCCTGTCCCAAAATTTCATCCCACTATTTTGGATGGTGACTTGCAAGACTTTTCAGAAGATTTCCCAAGATTTTATTTACAGCTTCAGTCTGTCCATCAGTCTAAGGATGATAAGCTGAACTGAAATGTAGTTTTGTACCAAGTTTCTTCCACAAGGTCCTCCAAAAATGATCAACAAATCTGGTGTCTATGTTTGAAACAGTTCTCTTAGTAACCCATACAACCTTACAATATTCTTAAAAAACATATTAGCAACATGAGTGCATCAATAGTTTTATAACATGGAATAAAATGTGTCATTTTAGAAAATATGTCAACCACAACATAAATTGAATCATTTCCTCTTTGAGTTTTTGGTAAACCCAAAACAAAATCCATACTTACCATATCCCAAGGTCTATCTAGAATAGGTAATGGAACAAGCAGACCTATGTTTTGGCTCCTTCCCTTTTCATGCTGATAGACTTTACAATTTTTTACATACTTCTCCACTTTAGATCTCATCTTTGGCCAAAAATAAAATTCAATTGTTCATAAGTCTTGTTTGCTGCAAAATGTCATCCAAGTCCACCACTATGTTTCTCCTTGATTAAATTTTCCCTCATAGAGCAATTTGGTATGCACAGTTGATTTATTTTAAACAACAAACCTTCCTGCAAGAAAATATCTAGCCACTTACTTCTATCTAACAAAACATGATTTTTACAAGCTTCAAATGCCTCTTTAAAATCTAAATCTTTCTCATACAATTCTTTAAGAAAACCAAAACCCAACACTTGAATTTGACTTTCCTGAACTAGTATACTTTTTCTGCTTAAGGCATCTTCTACCTTGTTTGATTGGCCACTTATATGTTTTAATACAAGTAGTGTCTCCACTTTTTTAATGACTGCACAATTGCATAAAATTCCTTCTCATAAGAAGAATAATTCTTCTTCGATTCATTCAGTTTTTCAATGAAATAAGCTACAGGTCTATCCTCCTGACTTAAAACAATGCCAATAGCTTCTCCACTAGCATCACATTTCACTTGAAAGGGTTTATTAAAATCAGGCAAAATTAAAATAGTTTTTTCAGTGATCTTCCTTCTCAACAGTTGGCAGTTCTTTTCTGCATCAACAATCCATTTAAATGGTTTTTATCCTTCTTTATAGTGTCAATAATAGAAGCATTGATCTTACTAAAATTCCTTATGAATTTTCTATAAAAAATAGCAAACCATGGAAACTTCTTACCTCAAAAACACTTTTTGGTGAAGGCCACTCTATGATTGCCTTTATCTTTTCTGGATCCATCTTTAATCCATCAGCAGAAACAACAAAGCCCAAATATACCAACTCTTCCTTCATGAATGAACAATTCTTTAAATTTAGCAGTAACTTTTGTTGTTGCAGCTTCCGTAATACATAACTCAGATGTCACATATGTTCCTCTTTAGATCTGATGTAAACTAATATATCATCCACATATGCTATTACAAATTTACCAATAAATTCTTTTAGCACTTCACTTATAAGCCTCGTAAATGTAGTAGGAGAATTTGATAATCCAACAGGCATTACCATACATTCATACAATCCTTCATTTGTTTAAATACAATTTTCCATTCATCTCCTTCTCTAATCCTTATTTGATGCTACCCACTTTTTAAATCCAACTTTGTAATATATCTTGCTCCACTTAAACAATCCATCAAATCTTCAATTCTAGGTAAAGGAAAATTGTACCTGATTGTTATTTTGTTGATTTCTCTTGAATAAGTGCACATTCTCCAACCTCCATATTTCTTTGGACTCAACACTGTTGGCACTGCACAAGGACTCAAACTCTCTCTAACCAGTCCTTTATCTAACAATTCTTGACCCTATTTTCTGATTTCTACATCTTTGGTTGGAGTCATCCTATAAGTTGCTTTATTTGGTAGATTTGCCCATTGAATGAATTCTATATGATGACTGATTTTTCTAATGGGTGGTAACTCATTAGTAAAATCATCTACAATGATATCACAATAAGTTTCCAGCATCTCTTGAATTTCAATTAGCAAATCAGAAATTTTAGTGGAAGTAATTATTACCTTCGGCTTGCAAATCAATGAAAAAATTACCTCATTCTCTTCAATCTACTGCAAATATTCTTTTCCACTCAGCAATAGAGTCTTTAGATCAGATTTTCTTGATGCATCCTCTTCTTCCATAGGCATCAATGTATGATTAATACCATATTTATTAAATTTCTATGTGTTCTTTTTCCCATCATGCATAGCTCCTCTGTCATACTACCAAGGCCTTCCCAGCAATATGTGACACACATCCATAGGTATCACATCACACATAATATTGTCTTTGTATCTACCCAACTACAACTCCACTTCACACTGTTCATTCACTAACAAGTGATGTCATTTTTGAAGCCATGACACCTTGTAAGGTGTTAGATGTTTCTTTGTCTTTAATTTCAACTTTTCCCACTTATGTATAGACCAAGTTATCGGTCCTGCCACTATCAAATTACCATTTGATAGCATTTTCCTTGAACATTGCACACAGTCTTGAACAAAGTCCTTCTCTGTGCTGGTTCAACAACTTCCTTTGTTGGCTTTAACAAAACTTTGTTAACAACCAAATATTTCCCTTTCTCTAGTCCATTTTATTCTATTAGCACCTTTGTTGCTTCCTTTTCAGTCTGAGCAACAATTACATTTCTCTTATTTTTCCTTGTATTTTTTGGGCACTCATAGGATATGTGTCCCATCTTGTTACATCTATAACATCTAATTTCTCTTCCTCTGCCTCTGCCTCCTCTTCCTCTGAAAAACTCCTTATGCCACTTGCATCACCTTCTGTGGGTATATGCTGATTCGAGTTGCTGCTAGCTCCATCTCTAGGTGTTGTAAATCTTTCTCCACCACCTTGACTTCCTCTTCATTGCAAAGTACCTCTACTTATGGAAAATTGCTTCCTCATGAGTCTTTCTTTAGCCTTCAATACCATTTGATAACCCTCTTCTACTGTTTTAGGAGACAGCACACTTATCTCATCTTGGATCTCCATTCTAAGACCATTTATATATCTTACAACCTTCTTGTCTATATCTTGAATTTGTCCAACTCTTATGGTCACTTTGTAAAATTCCTCTTTGTATTCTTTCACTGTCAAAGACATCTATCTAAGATTTTTCATCTCTCTAAATAATGATTATTGATAATCACTTTCAGAAAACTTACCTCTCAACTTTGCCACCATCTCATTCCAGTTTTTAATTGGCTTCTTACCAATTCTCCTTCTTTCTACCTACACCCCATCCCACCAAAGTGCTACATGTCCTTTCAATTTCGTGACAGAAAATTTTTCTCTCTTTCCTTCTTCCATTTCTTGATAATCAGAGAATTTATCCATGTCATTAATCTAGTCTATCAACTCCTCATGGTTTAAACCTCTTGTAAAAATTGAACCCTCAAGTCTGGGTTTAGATGTGGATCCCAACACTGATTTAAAAAATCTCATGTCAGGGGTAACTTCTGTCGGTTCCTCTTCTTCTGCAGCTTCATCTTTAGGCTCCATAACATATCCAACACCTGCATCTCCTTGATTTCCCATTACCACTGCTTCTAATCTACCTTGCATCTGTTGCATAGCTTCCAACACTTCAACATTTGCAACTGGTCTTCCTCTTCTTTGACCACCACCATTGCTTCCTCCAACTTTGAAAGCCATGTTGGATTTCTTTTTCTAATTTTTGAGATCCTGTTGAGTGTCCATAAGCTACTCTAGTATCACTAATGGTGGGCTGGTTGCAAGTGTTAAGGATAATAATTCAAAACTGGAACCGATTTCTTCAAGTTTGGGTGGAACTTCTTCTTGTGTTTTGTTTGGAGTATTAGTCATCAACCTACAAATTTAGTTATTCTTCTAAAATAGCAAAACTGTTTAATTTACCCAATATATGGCAAAACTTTAATTTTTCACAAATCCAAAAGGAATTAAAACCCCAGTTCATAACCTTATCGCGTTTTCCACTCCAAACACCTTTAGCACATTAAATCTATGTTGTCGATCTCATTCCTCAATCCGATGGTTGTTGCGTCACCACTCGCCAAGTAGCTTGCCCGATCCCTACCATCGATCAATCCCACTTGATCCAACAGCTATTGCATAATCTTCCATGGATTCTTGCACGATGCAAAACATGTCGAGAGCACATGAGAAAAGTCGTTTTCCCATGCTACGTGTCAACCCTTAAGGCTAATCTCGTGAATTTGAAAAATACCACTTACCGCTTTGAGACCACGCGAGATACTTCTTACGCCTACGAAGACCGCCCTTCTATTCTGATTAACGTTTGCACTTGTTGGCACGCGATGACCATCATATCTATTAGATCTGTCTGATGAGATGATTTAGATCTTTTCTTGAGTTTGTCATGAGTTTATCAGGCTTCTGCACCAGACTTAGCACCTCTGCCAAGTTTAGTCTATCTCTAAATTCTTTAAATACACAGTGAGTGAAGATTTAGATGCGACAACACAATATTAGACAAAACTCCACAAAACTAAGAAATATTTCGAAGGAAACAAAACCTCTGGGATTTGACCATTCATTCATAGTATTCACAGAGATACAGAGAAATTCCAAATTTTACATTCTAATCCTCGCCAGCCAAAATCCAGCAAGAATATGCCAAAAATATGACAAATTCCTATTCTACTAATTCAAAACTTACATAAATACATGCTCATACAACAATCAGATCCTAAATCAATGGATCGACTCTGCCTAATCCTAGATAATATCTAGTGTGCATGATATTCTCCTTAAGAATCTCAACTAAAGCTAAATACTTGAATTAATTACAAGATAATTCGAATCCCTGAATTCTAGCTCAAATCCTATCTAGAAATCTTGTAAAGTGACAGCTAAAGGATCCCACTCCTTTTCTTGTTAACATTTTTTGTATTTTTGGAATAAATTCGAAGTCTTTTGTCTTCAAACCTCATGCTTCTGCATCAAAAGTGATATTGAACATCAATGTGCTTTGTCTTTGAATGATAAGCAGGGGTCTTTACCAAGAAAATTTCACTTTGGCTATCATAGTCTATCCTTATAGCTCGTTGTACTAACCCCATATTTGAACAAAATCTCTACAACTAAACTATTCCCTTGCTTGCATGAGTGGCTGCCATGTATTTGATCCAGGTGGATGTTGGTGGCCACCCACTTATCCCATTTGGACCCCCACAACTGTCTCTTTCAGTTTTTCTGTTTCCTTAATTATAGCATAGTTTACTATTTTTAGCAGTTTTTTGGGTCCTAAACTTCCGGAGCCGTTTTGAGGCCCTAAACGACGTTTTTTGGGAAATCCACCGCCAGCGATTTTTCGGCCTAAAAATCCCCTTTTCCGCCGTAGTCCTCGGAGAGATCTTTCCAACGGGCTATCATGCGCGTCAAACGGAGATAGTACGACCAATTCGCGACCCCAGGAAGTTGATGTACCAACTTACCCAAAAACGGGGCCCACAATTTGGCGTTTCATCTTCTAGGGTTAGGGTTTGGAATGTGTAGGGTTTTCCATTGTTTCTGAATAATAAATAGGCCCTCGAGCCTCATTGTAACACAGTTTTTGGAGAACAGTTCAGAGGCATGTAGCCGATACATCTCTTCTCAGAGATAAGCTACCATCGCCCTAGCTGGGTTTATCCAATTCTGTTTGTAAGCATATTTCAGTATTTTACAGTAATGAAATGAAGTATTATTTCCACTGCATCTCTGTATTTATGGTTATCTTTGTAATCTATTGCGTTCCAGCTTAAATCCAGATCAGTGTTATCAGAGCGGTTTGATTTTTCTTTGTTTTTCTTTGCATGTCCCCAACGAGGTCGGGATATAAGGAGTTAGGTCTGGAACTGGTCGAATCTTTGCAATACCAGCCTTGCAAATCTCGACGACCTCTCATGGCAGATGAGAATAAAAATGAGGGGGCAGGAGATCCTATCAAAATCTTACTCGAAGAAGCCCTCGAGCGACAAAGGAACGCGATGATGGACAGCTTTGCCCAAATCCTTCAGCGGCTACCTAGAGGCGACGCATCGGCTTCCAACAGCTACTCTGGAAATGCCACACCGTTTAAGGTACAAGTTAATTTTGAAATCCCCATCTTCGAGGGTCAAATAGACGCAGATGCCATAGATAAATGGTTAAATCTGCTCGATGGGTGTTTTTTTGTTCATGAATTTTCAAGTCGGGAAAGGATTGTTTTCGCTCTTCTAAAAGCAGACCCCACGTTAAGGACTAGTGGGAAACCTACTGCGAACAGAAGGATGAAAGTACAGGCTCACTGTTTTCAGCCGCACCCACTTGGAATGACTTCCGGGATGCCATCAAGGAGCAGTACTACCCTGTCAAAAGCTATGAGGACAAATACATCAAATGGACCACACTGCGGCAGGGACGAGACCAAGATGTGCCGGAGTTCACAAACATTTTTCATACCCTTCGCACACAATTGGGTATCAAAGATTCTGAGCTGCATCTGGTACTCAAATACCGCGGCTGCCTACACAGATACATCCAGGAAGAGATGGAGTTCTTGAACATCTCCTCACTCGGCACAACATACCGATACGCTGTCAAAATCGAGCAAAAGTTCAAACAGAAGAAGCGAGACTTTGGATCTGCAAATCCGAAGCCCAAAGGACAAAGCCAAGGCGGGGTGACCCAAGACAACCCGTCGAAGCCGTAAGAAAAGAACAACACCACGAAGCTGAAGAAGGACACAGGAAAGTGGTGTGAGTTCCACAAGAGTCCCACTCATAACACAAGTGAGTGTCGGACCAAGCAATCGTTGGTGGCCGAGTTGAAGGCTTCCGAATCAGATGCATGTTTCGACTCCGAGTCAGAACCCGACAAGGGGAATGACAAAGGGAAGCAGATCATTGATGCGGATCCCAGCGCTATTGTTGCTACTGCCAAGATCTAGAAAAATGAGCCCGAAGATACAGAGGAGGGGGAATGTCTTTTCCACTCACAGATGTGGGTGAAGGGTTCGCTGCTGCAATTCATTGTCGACAGTGGCAGCCAAAAGAACCTCATTTCAGCAGAGGTCGTGAAGCGGTTGGGCCTACCAACTACACCACACCCACAACCATACAGTATCAGTTGGCTTCACGAAGGACGAGATCTCAAAGTTCGCCAGCAGTGCCGCCTTCCCTACAGCATCAAGCCCTTCACAGATGAGGTATTGTGTGATGTTACACCTCTGGATGTTTGTGATGTACTATTAGGCCAGCCATACTTATGGAGGCGACATGCTGTGTATGAGCCAAGGCCTCGCACTGTCATCATTTCTTTGGATAATTCATTCTACAGGATACCGGAGGTAGCTCCACCTACTTCCACCTCTATGATCACTGCTAAGAAAGGTAGCAAGCTCATCTCACAGACTAGGAAATTTATTTTCTGTCTGGTTCGCTCCCAAAGTAAGGGGAAGATCGTTGCTACATCCATGACCCCCGTGAAGGGTTCCTCCATGAAGCAGCAGCAACAGAGTAATACAGTCATGACAGAACACAGGAACAACTTCTCCTTACCCAGAGGGGTACCACACAAGTTTCAGGTGGGTGACAAAGTTTGGTTACATTTGCAGAGGGAGCGCCTTACTAGAACCCATCAGAAACTTAGACCACTTCGACATGGTCCTTACACCAGTAACAAGGCTACGGGAAACAATGATTTGAAGCACAACATTCCTCCATTCCTTTGCTTACACCGAGTGTTCAATGTGGACCATTGCCGACCATGCTCCCCACCATTTCTGGACACATCAGAGATTGCAGAACAGCTCACGAGAGACCCAGCTCAGCAGAAGCTTCCTCATCTCAAGGAGGAACTCAACGCAATTGGGACCATTGCTTCCTAAGGGGGGAGGAATGATCCAGGTGGATGTTGGTGGCCACCCACCTATCCCATTTGGACCCCCACAACTGTCTCTTTCAGTTTTTCTGTTTCCTTAATTATAGCACAGTTTACTATTTTTAGCAGTTTTTCGGGTCCTAAACTTCCGGAGCCGTTTTGAGGCCCTAAACGACGTTTTTTGGGAAATCCACTGCCAATGATTTTTCTATCTAAAAATCGTCTTTTCCGTCGTAGTCCTCGGAGAGATCTTTCCAACGGGCTATCATGCACATCAAACGGAGATAGTACGACCAATTCGCGACCCCGGGAAGTTGATGTACCAACTTATCCAAAAACGGGGCCCACAATTTGGCGTTTCATCTTCTAGGGTTAGGTTTCGGAATGTGTAGGGTTTTACATTGTTTCTAAACAATAAATAGGCCCTCGAGCCTCATTGTAACATAGTTTTTGGAGAACAGTTCAGAGGCATGTAGCCGACACATCTCTTCTCAGAGATAAGATACCATCGCCCTAGCTAGGTTTATCCAATTATGTTTGTAAGCATATTTCAGTATTTTACAGTAATGAAATGAAGTGTTATTTCCGCTGCATCTCAATATTTATGGTTATCTCATCTCTGTATTTATGGTTATATCTGTAATTTGTTGTGTTCCTGGTTAAATCCAGATCAGTATTCTTCTTGTGCAGTTGAAAGTGCCACTACAGACTGTCTCTTAATCATCCAACTGACTACACCTCCAAATACATGAATCAAATACCCACTTGTAGATCTTCTCTGATCCAGATCTCTAGCACAGTTTGCATCAACAAAGTCACAGATGTCCAAAACTTTGTACAATCTTGGTCTTCCTTGGTAACACAAACTATAATCACTAGTGCCATGCAAGTACTTGAAAACCCACTTCACTGTTGTCTAATGCTCCTTCCCTAGTTTTGACATAAACCTACTCAATACACCTACTACATCTGCAATGTATAGTCTAGTACAAACCATTGCATACATCAGGCTATCGATTGCACTTACATATGAAACACAGGACATGTCCTCATGTTCTTTGTCTTGGGACACTATTCACCAGATAACCTTACACCTATAAGGATGGGAATTGTTATCACAAAGTTAGTACTAAGGGCTACTACCTAGCAAGATCTCATGTAACTATTTCAACCAGACTTTAGACTAAGGATTAGCCTCCTTAGTCAGAGAGGGCTCTCTCACTGATTTTTGATAGGAAATATTAACAAGAAAAGATGGCTAACTCTTCAAACAGTTTATGAAAACAAGCTGGTTGGACAAATATCAAATTAGTCTTCATTGGGCTATGGAGTCTCACACATTCAGTAAACAAAAGCACAGTCATTTCATGGAAGTCAAGGCTCTTTACATCAGATGTTCAAACATACTTTACAATAAACCACAGCTTGCCAAGCATACAGGAAGTCAGAGCATTAAACATGAATTCTGAGTGATTATGCTGTAACAAGGCTGTAAAAGAACACTAAGAGAATAAACCACCATTACATTTGAACAATATGATCTATTGAGAATCTTGAGAAGAAACAGCAGTTGTTTTTCTATTACTGTAATAAGTCTTTTACATCAGCCAAAATAAAACTCTGTTTTTCATAAGTCTCCAACCCCTATTACATCCTAGTTTTCACCATATATAGGAAAACCCAAAACTATCCCTATCTTGAGTCTCCTCAACAAGCATGAAGGGAGAACTCGATGATCTACCATTAATTACCCTTATCTATTTCTAAACCAACTAATTAAATACATGAAGTGTTGGGCTGTAAATACATAGAAATATTTCAAATCCAACTCCATCTCCTCGTATGCATGATTCTCCTTGGATCCTTGACAGCTGTACAATTTCTGTTGTGGCTGAGACATGTTAAGGAACATTCACTGAACGAGCTAACCCTCGAGTGCAAGCTGTATAGATGACTCATAAATTGGCAAACCTGACCACCCTATTTTCACGGTCCCTGTCTTCCATTTTTCTTTACCATTTAAAGAGCACACTCCAAGCTCTTTAATACCTTTAATAACCACGCATAACACCCTATGCCTTATGATCTGGATGCTTAGTGAACTGAACAGGTGTCTGTAGTTGCTTGTTGGCCCTTAATATAATATGTTTTCCATCACCCTGAAATATAGGAAACTGTTCCTGTTTGTCGGTCTTTGATTTGCCTCACCATATTCGAATCCAAAAGAGCTTGCCTTTTATCCTTAATTGACCAGAATAGAGCGAACTGCCACATATTGGATGTGCTGTAGGCTATACTGATAGACAGGTGTCTCTCTTTCAAGTTTCTCAATCATCTCACCAACATAGCTTCTCTGCGTTTAAAATCATCACCTACAGCAGTTTCGTAGCGCGCTACGAAACTGCTGTGTGATTTTAAAAAACACAGTCTTGTACTTCCTCTGAGCTTTTGAGATCCCTGCCTATGCGAAACTTCTTCCTAAGGTTTTGTAACCCTTCATCTCTATCACCGGATGTCTCCAATACTTTCCATGTTTGTTGTATCACCCTGAAACAGCTTTCATTTTTTGAAAAACAGCTTTCATTTTCCCGCTTGAAATCATTGAAACAAGGTTGTAGAACATAACAGATGCTACAATGTCTTCAAATTGCAATATTGGCGCTGATGAGGTTGGACATTTCAACTTCATCCAAGCAGTTAACATTCCCTTATAAAAATCACCAAGGTATCTGTTCCACTTGAGCCTCTATACTGATTATCATCTGTTGAAAGGATATTTGACATAGAACAAACCTCAGAAACAATGGAGTTATAGAAAAAACAGTGCTGGTTACTTCCTTGAAATACACCGAATACCAGGCTTGTGGTTACATGGAACAAATAGTGTGTCAATTTCACAGACACAGCAGATGCATCAAGTTTCTCCGTACTCTCTGTTTGAATTTGATATTTGTCTATCTGCGTTTGGTTTCATTTTGACAATTTCTATAAGAGATGCCAAAATCATTTCCCATTCTTTACAGTCCCAAATAACATTATTACCCTCTAGCTTACTGATGCCCAGCTTGTTGGAACTATCAATACGTTGAGCATTTATATATGTAGATAATTCCAGGATAGCCAAACTATCACCATCAAAATCCTCATGGGGCATAAACCGAAGAAGATCTGTGTCTTCTACAGATGAAAGTGATGTTCCATTTGTAGCTTGCAATGGTTTCCTTGTCGGAGAGGGTGAATAGTCCAGCTTTCCAGTTTGTTGAGTTTTCCATTCTCATACAATTAAGCCCAGCTAAGGCCTTCGACTCACTGTGCACAATAGCAAGACGACGCCATACTCCTTCTTCATACTGTGTATCTGGAAAAGACAGTCAGTAAGAGTTATTTGTAACAAGGTTAATACCAAAAGGCCTCCAGCTCTTTGTTGAACGCAAGAAAACAAACTTTTCACTTCTTTCTTAATTGAAAAGAAAAACAATATGGAAGCATCACAATCTTCTCCTGAAGTATTCCCAACAATTCAACAATACTGATATCCACGGATGGGAGATGTTGTCATGGCAGGAACCTTAGTTAATCTGGCTACAATCTTTACATCAATTCCATTCGAATGCTAGCTATGGCTGCATACATAGAGGTTTCTGTTGACATTAACCTGATCCTCTTCACGGCCATCACAGACTAATGTATTGCTCACTGTATACAGAAAAGCCCTCTCTAATGCCAGATCAAATCGAATTAGCTTAACACCATCTCTAGCGTTTAACGCTCTGTTTTTTTCTTTTTAAAAACAAAATGGGAATTAGATACCAGCATCCCGATTATCTCCTGGAATGAACTGCAGCCGAATGGCACTACTTGTGTCTTGTACCCTGCGCTGCAATTCCAGCACCAAACAAGGATCCAACTCGACTGCTATTACCTTCTCAACAAGCTCTTTGTGCGCCTTAGGCAACCCAAAAACACGATAACGGAAACAGAAACACGATAATGGAAACAATCCTCCTTTATTTTCGAGTTACACATAAATATTAGCCCTTGAATGTCTCTCTTCACGCCACCAGGTGTTGAAATTTACTTTATGATCTCCCTTTCCAATTGTCATCAGCTTGGCCTTGATTCCTATTCAGAAGCCACCTCACATCGCTTGCTCCGGACAATCAAAGAATAGAACAAAATCCGGTTGAACGCTGTAACATTTCCAAATGCTGCACGTTTCTCTTCATCTGCAATTTGCATTGATGCCATGTCACCAGCAAGCAGAATGCTGCTAAACAATTCTCAGCTTATATCCACGTCCCATTTATTTATATTCTCGATAACCATCTGGAGAACCCGCGAAATGAATGCCCTGTCCATATTGGAGTTCATAAGATTGTTGTTGGAATAATAGAATAAAAAGATTCATCAACGACTATATCTGATACACGGCAGACAGCTTCCCTTAAATCATTTTCAATAAACATCTGTGCGTATCTTTTATAGCTTAATATTTCACCGTGAAATATTTCACATTTTATAACACATGATGTTGCGCCCATAAATAACATAGTATTTATGTTTTCATGCTGGAAATTGCAGTTGTATTAGGAAAATCAATATCTACAATTTGAAATTCTCCCGGTCGAGCCTCCTTTGTCGTGGGTTTGTTCTCAGGGTAATGTACTCTGCATTTGCCATCATCATATTGGTAACATGATTTGCAGCATGCTCTTTCAAACCATCAATCCAACTATAACCAACACCATCGCTGAATTGCTCTTTTTGCCTGTACAAAATATGCTTTGATAGATAAGGATTCTCCACGTCGTCAAATGCCTTGCGAAGGATCCACTTCTCAATGCGCCCAAGATCAGGCCGCACCATCTTCCACTCTGGATCAATTCCCATGAAAATATTGATAAATTCTTTATCTAGAAATGGCACACGAGCCTCAACACCCATGCTGCTGTTGACTTATTAGCTCTCAGACAGTCATACAGATGAAGAGACTTTATCTTTTGACATGTTTCACGATGTAGCTCCTCTCTGTACAGTTAGGCATCCCAACTTCAAATACCTTAGGGAGATGTCGTAGTATTGCTTCATCTAACTCTTCAGGCCTGTTAGTTGCCGCAAGAACGGTAACCCGAGCAATTTGATCTGTTGTAAAAGCCATCCCACAAAGCCATGAACTCTGTCAACTTTGAAATAATCATGTAAGGCAGTATCTATCATTTCTTGGCATTCTTTTGCTTCTAGAGAATAGATGCTGCTCTTTAAACCATCAAGAACTCCACTAGAAGGTATTTTTACAAAAGATATTCTTAAGTGTGAAACATATCTAGGCATAATAGGTTGAGAACCCTAAAAATTATGATTCAGGGGTCTAAGCAGGACTGGATTTGTTGATTGATGAAGAACAGTAAACGGAATGATTTCCACTTCAGCAGTTGCATTTAGAGACTTATTTTCAGCAGAAACACTTTCAGAGAATAGAGAAACAAAAGATCCTTTACCACGTCCTATGAGGGTTTTCAGGCATGCTAAATGTAGCCCAATATTAAAGGCCAGTTGAGGCGATAGATACGCCACCTGTGGATCAATGACTAAAGCATAATCTTCAAACAAACAGTACACTGGCAGAAGTCCCATATGCTTCAAGCATGCCAGCTGAGAACATAGTACTCTCTATGATTTGTGGAATTCAATAGGATCCAAAACAAAGACTCTTGCAAGTCTCCCCACATTAGTATGGACATCCTTCACAATCACCCATGAACCAGAATTCAGAGATAACTCCCTTAATGTACTTGATGCCAATCCCACAATAGCTGCATCATCATAAGGTGCTTCCTTGAAAACACTGTCACTGCTCTCATCTGCATTCCTGGAGGGAAACAAAACTCTGTACAATAGGCATGCTAGGATTTGGGCCTCCACTGAAAACTCGAACAAATCCCCAATTTCGTAGCACGCTACGAAACCAGCTAAACAGGTAGCGCTGCGAAACTGCTAAAAAGAATTCATGCGCTGCGAAAACACCCTGTCTTTAAGCTAGGCTAAAAATTTTTTAGCAACAGAATTTTCAGTGATAACAGTGGCTCCACTTGGGATAGTGTGCCCTTGTGGTGCACTAAGAACTTGCAGTTCCAGTGCCTTATAACATTTATTTGATAAACAGAAATTTGCTTGACCAGCATGACTGTAGGAGAAAGAAAGCTATTTCTACTGAAAAAAGAAATGCTCAGTTAACCTTGAGCTTATTTGCATTTACCTCTACCTACCTACCCTAACCATTTCAACTTCTTTCTGCTCAATCAATATGAAATTTCCAATGTAACCAATCCTCTGTTTTATCTGATATTTGACTTCTTTGACTGCATCGGAGTTCAGAGCCAATATGATAGTGTGATGACCGCTGCCACTGAAATTGTCTCTGATCTTCTTTGAAAAACTGAAATACTGGAGAATAAAACTCTTCCATGTAATCAGCTACAGGATCCCAGAATACATGATCAGCTTGTTTTTCCTTGTAACTTTCCAGCTGTGCAAACTAATCTTCAACCACAGTGTTCAGTTCCTCAATCGTGAAAGAGAAAGGAACCAACATAGTCTCCTTGCGTTCTGCCATAGAAAACTTCTGAGAATAATGATCATGATCATGAAAACTGTATGCCTGAATTTGTCCTTCTAAACCTTCAATTTCTTTTTCAAGGTCCTCAGCAAATTCATCCAAAAATCTCATCCTATCCTCTGCCTTGCAGTCAAAAGATTTTAAATATGAGGATAATGACAAAGAAAAAGATTCATTTGTTTCTTCTTTACTATGATCATCATTCCATTGTTTGAAACCTTCAACTGAGGGGAAGTCTGTCACCAACTCTGACCTATCTATCCATTCCTCCAAAAACATGAGCCAAAGGTCTTGAAATGACTTAATGGATTTGGCAGGAAAGCATTCAACCCACTGTTTGCACTTCCCTTGAAGTGAATCATAGAATAATCTTATACAAACATCCTCATGTTTAACTCTCAGAAGCTCTAAAAATTCACAAAAATCTGATATATGATTCAAGGTTAAACTCAAATCTTCTCCGTTGTATTTGGGACCATTCCTTAGAAAATATGCATCCTTGGGAAAATGATTTGGGAAACCATGAATTCCTGAGAAATCTATGCATGCATACCTTGAACAAAGAATGGCAGCTTCTGGGTCCTTCATAACTCCAGTGGAATCACCATGAATGTATAAACCTTGAATTATTCAACAATGGAGTCGCCAAGGTAGTTTTGCAGCCTCGAAAATCATTTTGAACTCCTGCTACCTTCAGAAATCTAATCTTCAAATTTCGGGAGAGAGTAAGCTTCAGGCTCCCGGCAGACGCACCAAAATGTTATCACAAAATCAGTACTAAGGGCTGCTACCTAGCAAGATCTCATGTAACTATTTCAACCAGACTTTAGACTAAGGATTAGCCTCCTTAGTCAGAGAGGGCTCTCTCACTGATTTTTGATAGGAAATATTAACAAGAAAAGATGACTAAATCTTCAAACAGTTTATGAAAACAAGCTGGTTGGACAAATATCAAATTAGTCTTCATTGGGCTATGGAGTCTCACACATTCAGTAAACAAAAGCACAGTCATTTCATGGAAGTCAAGGCTCTTTACATTAGATGTTCAAACATACTTTACAATAAACCACAGCTTGCCAAGCATACAGGAAGTCAGAGCATTAAACATGAATTCTGAGTGATTATGCTGTAACAAGGCTGTAAAAGAACACTAAGAGAATAAACCACCATTACATTTGAACAATATGATCTATTGAGAATCTTGAGAAGAAACAACAGCTATTTTTCTATTACTGTAATAAGTCTTTTACATCAGCCAAAATAAAACTCCGTTTTTCATAAGTCTCCAACCCCTATTACATCCTAGTTTTCACCATATATAGGAAAACCCAAAACTATCCCTATCTTGAGTCTCCTCAACAAGCATGAAGGGAGAACTCGATGATCTACCATTAATTACCCTTATCTATTTCTAAACCAACTAATTAAATACATGAAGTGTTGGGCTGTAAATACATAGAAATATTTCAAATCCAACTCCATCTCCTCGTATGCATGATTCTCCTTGGATCCTTGACAGCTGTACAATTTCTGTTGTGGCTGAGACATGTTAAGGAACATTCACTGAATGAGCTAACCCTCGAGTGCAAGCTGTATAGATGACTCATAAATTGGCAAACCTGACCACCCTATTTTCACGGTCCCTGTCTTCCATTTTTCTTTACGATTTAAAGAGCACACTCCAAGCTCTTTAATACCTTTAATAACCACGCATAACACCCTATGCCTTATGCTCTAGATGCTTAGTGAACTGAACAGGTGTCTGCAGTTGCTTGTTGGCCCTTAATATAATATGTTTTCCATCACCCTGAAATATAGGAAACTGTTCCTGTTTGTCGGTCTTTGATTTGCCTCACCATATTCGAATCCAAAAGAGCTTGCCTTTTATCCTTAATTGACCAGAATAGAGCGAACTGCCACATATTGGATGTGCTGTAGGCTATACTGATAGACAGGTGTCTCTCTTTCAAGTTTCTCAATCATCTCACCAACATAGCTGCTCTGCGTTTAAAATCATCACCTACAGCAGTTTCGTAGCGCGCTACGAAACTGCTGTGTGATTTTAAAAAACACAGTCTTGTACTTCCTCTGAGCTTTTGAGATCCCTGCCTATGCGAAACTTCTTCCTAAGGTTTTGTAACCCTTCATCTCTATCACCGGATGTCTCCAATACTTTCCATGTTTGTTGTATCACCCTGAAACAGCTTTCATTTTCCCGCTTGAAAAACAGCTTCCATTTTCCCGCTTGAAATCATTGAAACAAGGTTGTAGAACATAACAGATGCTACAATGTCTTCAAATTGCAATATTGGCGCTGATGAGGTTGGACATTTCAACTTCATCCAAGCAGTTAGCATTCCCCTATAAAAATCACCAAGGTATCTGTTCCACTTGACCCTCTATACTGATTATCATCTGTTGAAAGGATATTTGACATAGAACAAACCTCAGAAACAATGGAGTTATAGAAAAAACAGTGCTGGTTACTTCCTTGAAATACACCGAATACCAGGCTTGTGGTTACATGGAACAAATAGTGTGTCAATTTCACAGACACAGCAGATGCATCAAGTTTCTCCGTACTCTCTGTTTGAATTTGATATTTGTCTATCTGCGTTTGGTTTCATTTTGACAATTTCTATAAGAGATGCCAAAATCATTTCCCATTCTTTACAGTCCCAAATAACATTATTACCCTCTAGCTTACTGATGCCCAGCTTGTTGGAACTATCAATACGTTGAGCATTTATATATGTAGATAATTCCAGGATAGCCAAACTATCACCACCACAATCCTCATGGGGCATAAACCGAAGAAGATCTGTGTCTTCTACAGATGAAAGTGATGTTCCATTTGTAGCTTGCAATGGTTTCCTTGTCGGAGAGGGTGAATAGTCCAGCTTTCCAGTTTGTTGAGTTTTCCATTCTCATACAATTAAGCCCAGCTAAGGCCTTCGACTTACTGTGCACAATAGCAAGACGACGCCATACTCCTTCTTCATACTGTGTATCTGGAAAAGACAGTCAGTAAGAGTTATTTGTAACAAGGTTAATACCAAAAGGCCTCCAGCTCTTTGTTGAACGCAAGAAAACAAACTTTTCACTTCTTTCTTAATTGAAAAGAAAAACAATATGGAAGCATCACGATCTTCTCCTGAAGTATTCCCAACAATTCAACAATACTGATATCCACGGATGGGAGATGCTGTCATGGCAGGAACCTTAGTTAATCTGGCTACAATCTTTACATCAATTCCATTCGAATGCTAGCTATGGCTGCATACATAGAGGTTTATGTTGACATTAACCTGATCCTCTTCACGGCCATCACAGACTAATGTATTGCTCACTGTATACAGAAAAGCCCTCTCTAATGCCAGATCAAATCGAATTAGCTTAACACCATCTCTAGCGTTTAACGCTCTGTTTTTTTCTTTTTAAAAACAAAATGGGAATTAGATACCAGCATCCCGATTATCTCCTCGAATGAACTGCAGCCGAATGGCACTACTTGTGTCTTGTACCCTGCGCTGCAATTCCAGCACCAAACGAGGATCCAACTCGACTGCTATTACCTTCTCAACAAGCTCTTTGTGCGCCTTAGGCAACCCAAAAACACGATAACGGAAACAGAAACACGATAATGGAAACAATCCTCCTTTATTTTCTAGTTACACATAAATATTAGCCCTTGAATGTCTCTCTTCACGCCACCAGGTGTTGAAATTTACTTTATGATCTCCCTTTCCAATTGTCATCAACTTGGCCTTGATTCCTATTCAGAAGCCACCTCACATCGCTTGCTCGGGACAATCAAAGAATAGAACAAAATCTGGTTGAACGCTGTAATATTTCCAAATGCTGCACGTTTCTCTTCATCTGCAATTTGCATTGATGCCATGTCACCAGCAAGCAGAATGCTGCTAAACAATTCTCGGCTTATATCCACGTCCCATTTATTTATATTCTCGATAACCATCTGGAGAACCCGCGAAATGAATGCCCTGTCCATCTTGGAGTTCATAAGATTGTTGTTGGAATAATAGAATAAAAAGATTCATCAACGACTATATCTGATACACGGCAGACAGCTTCCCTTAAATCATTTTCAATAAACATCTGTGCGTATCTTTTATAGCTTAATATTTCACCGTGAAATATTTCACATTTTATAACACATGATGTTGCGCCCATAAATAACATAGTATTTATGTTTTCATGCTGGAAATTGCAGTTGTATTAGGAAAATCAATATCTACAATTTGAAATTCTCCCGGTCGAGCCTCCTTTGTCGTGGGTGTGTTCTCAGGGTAATGTACTCTGCATTTGCCATCATCATATTGGTAACATGATTTGTAGCATGCTCTTTCAAACCATCAATCCAACTATAACCAACACCATCGCTGAATTGCTCTTTTTGCCTGTACAAAATATGCTTTGATAGATAAGGATTCTCCACGTCGTCAAATGCCTTGCGAAGGATCCACTTCTCAATGCGCCCAAGATCAGGCCGCACCATCTTCCACTCTGGATCAATTCCCATGAAAATATTGATAAATTCTTTATGTAGAAACGGCACACGAGCCTCAACACCCATGCTGCTATTGACTTATTAGCTCTCAGACAGTCATACAGATGAAGAGACTTTATCTTTTGACATGTTTCACGATGTAGCTCCTCTCTGTACAGTTAGGCATCCCAACTTCAAATACCTTAGGGAGATGTCGTAGTATTGCTTCATCTAACTCTTCAGGCCTGTTAGTTGCCGCAAGAACGGTAACCCGAACAATTTGATCTGTTGTAAAAGCCATCCCACAAAGCCATGAACTCTGTCAACTTTGAAATAATCATGTAAGGCAGTATCTATCATTTCTTGGCGTTCTTTTGCTTCTAGAGAATAGATGCTGCTCTTTAAACCATCAAGAACTCCACTAGAAGGTATTTTTACAAAAGATATTCTTAAGTGTGAAACATATCTAGGCATAATAGGTTGAGAACCCTAAAAATTATGATTCAGGGGTCTAAGCAGGACTGGATTTGTTGATTGATGAAGAACAGTAAACGGAATGATTTCCACTTCAGCAGTTGCATTTAGAGACTTATTTTCAGCAGACACACTTTCAGAGAATAGAGAAACAAAAGATCCTTTACCACGTCCTATGAGGGTTTTCAGGCATGCTAAATGTAGCCCAATATTAAAGGCCAGTTGAGGCGATAGGTACGCCACCTGTGGATCAATGACTAAAGCATAATCTTCAAACAAACAGTACACTGGCAGAAGTCCCATATGCTTCAAGCATGCCAGCTAAGAACATAGTACTCTCTATGATTTGTGGAATTCAATAGGATCCAAAACAAAGACTCTTGCAAGTCTCCCCACATTAGTATGGACATCCTTCACAATCACCCATGAACCAGAATTCAGAGATAACTCCCTTAATGTACTTGATGCCAATCCCACAATAGCTGCATCATCATAAGGTGCTTCCTTGAAAACACTGTCACTGCTCTCATCTGCATTCTTGGAGGGAAACAAAACTCTGTACAATAGGCATGCTAGGATTTGGGCCTCCACTGAAAAATCGAACAAATCCCCAATTTCGTAGCACGCTACGAAACCAGCTAAACAGGTAGCGCTGCGAAACTGCTAAAAAGAATTCATGCGCTGCGAAAACACCCTGTCTTTAAGCTAGGCTAAAAATTTTCTAGCAACAGAATTTTCAGTGATAACAGGAACCTTCACCAGTTTACTATCCTACATATTAAACCTTTGCAGTATTGTCTCGACATACTTCCTCTGGTTTAACTAGAGATACCTCTTTTCATGATCTTGTTTAATTTCCATGCCCAAAATATAGTATGCAGCACCAAGATCTTTCATGTCAAATTTGGAGGACAATTGAGTGTTCAAATCCTGGATAATTATTTGTCATTTCCAACCACCAACATATTATCCACATACCAGACCAGTTAAATAGCACAGTCACCAGTTAATTTAAATACACACAGTGATCCACTTTACTTTTGATGAAACAAAGTCCCCATATAAATGTATCAAATTTCTGATATCACATCCTTCGTGATTGTTTTAACCCATACAAATACTTTTTTAACTTTCATACCAGCTCTTTCTTACCCTTCGTCACAAAGCCTTCAGGTTGCTTCCTGTAGATCTCTTCTTCCATATCCCCATGAAGAAATGATGTCTTAACATCCATCTGCTCTACCTCAAAATGAAAAGAAGCAACAACAGATGAAAGTAATCTAATAGAAGTTACCTTAGCAATAGGAGAAAAATATCACCAAAATCAATTCCCAACACCTGGGAATAACATTTTTCTAGCAACTTAGATTTGTATTTCTCCACCTTTCCTTCTACATTCATGTTCTTATTAAGCACCCATTTTCTACCAATGGGTTTCCTTCCAACCGAAAACTCCACTAGATTCCAAGCCTCATTTTTGCGCAAAGATTCCATTTCATCAACCATGACCTATTTCTAGAGTTTTCCATCCTCTGAATCTAATGCTTCCCTAACTGTTTTGGGATCATCATTAGTAATAGATAAAGAAAAATTTGAATAGAAAGTAGATGGACTATATCTTTGTGGCTGCCTTTTTTGTCTAATCGATCTTCTCATAGCCAGAGTTTGTGGCTCTTCATCTTTTGATTCCTCTTCTTCTCTAGAGTCTGATTCCACCTCCTTTATCTCAAAATCTATCCTCCCACGTTCCTTTGTTAGGAATTTATGTTTAATAACATCTTTCACCTCTCTAAACAACAAATCTCGGTCGCACACAACCTTCCTTGTTTTTGAGTTCCAAAGCTTATAACATTTTAAACCATCCTTATACCCACTAAAGATGCAGTTTTTAGATTTAATATCCAACTTTGTTCTTTTCTCCTTTCGAAGATGTACATATGTGAAAGAGAAAATTTCTTACCAGCCCATGCCTCTTGTGGAGCCTTATCCTCCAACGTTGATGAAGGTGATCTATTGAACATGTAACATGTAGTCTGCACTTCCTCCGCCAACAGTTCCTATCCTAACCCAGCACCATTGACCATGCTTCTTTCCCTTTCCATCAATGTCTTGTTCATTCTTTCTGAAACTCCGTTTTTCTCATCTATGTATGGATTAGTCTTTTGTTGTGATATACCACACTTCTTACAAAATTCTTCAAATTCCTTCTTGCAAAAATCTCCACCATTATCTATCCTCAGCACCTTTATCTTCTTCTCTGTCTGGTTTTTCATTAGAGCCTTAAATTCTTTGAACCTATAAAAGACTTAATATTTCTCCATGAGGAAATATATCCACGTATTCCTTGAGAAGTCATCTATAAATGATACATAGTACATAGACTTACCCAGTGATGGAATCGACATAGGTCCAAATACATCGCTATGCACAAGCTCTAATATTTGTTTCAACCTCTTAGCACGAGAGGGGAAACTCACTTGATTCTACTTCCCATATACACAATTTTCACAGAAATCAAAATCCAGAGAGAAATTAGACATACCTTCTATCATACCATTACCATGAAGTATTCGAAGTCCCTTCTCTCCAATATGTCCAAGCCTTTGATGCCATAGCATGGTCTTTTCTCTAGAGACCACAATAATTTCTACTCCACATTCAGGAACCACACAACTATTGCAACCATCAATAACAGTGTTACCTTGAAGCTTGTACACAATTCCAATCTGAACTCCCCCAATCAATACTAGTTCTCCCTGAACCATCTTGTAAGCATCTTTCTCATACAATGTTTTTACACCTACATCATCGAGCTTGCTTACATAAATCAGATCTCTCACCAATGCAGGAATATGAAAAACACTGAGAAGTGTTCTAATCCTTCCTCTTGCAACTTCAACTTGACTTTTCTACCACCAACGATTCTAGCCTTCTTGTCATCCCCTAAGAGGACATTACCACCACCATATTTCTCATACTTTTAAAACCCTCTCTATGGGGAGTGAAGTGAAAGGATGCACCTGAGTTAATCAGCCATGTCTCTTGATCTACATGTGTACTTGAAGAAGAATCCAAGTACACATGCCCACCTTCATCTGAGGTGGTTTTCCATTTTGCAGAAGGAGCATCATTAGATCCCTTTTCTTTCTCAGTAGCTTTAGATTTACAGTCCCTTTTGAAGTGCTCTTCCTTTCTGCATTTCTAGCACACCTTTACAGGTTTTCCTAGAGATTTAGATCTCCCTCTAGATTTAGATCTCCCACTTGAGGACTTATTTTTGTTTATGTTCTGGGGCCATCCTCATATTGACAAGGCATCACCATTCTAGCCCTCCATATTTTTCTGTCTGATCTCCTCTGACAATAAGGATGAGACTATTTCATCAAACTGCAAGGCAGTTTCATTGCTACCTATTACAACAACCAGACTATCTCATGAATCTGGTAGAGGAAAAAAAACTGATGCACTTATCTTCATCTGAAATTTTAATATCAATAGATAATAACTATCTTACTATAGTATTAAAGATGTTTAGATTCTCTATCACCGAGTCTCAATCTTTCATCTTCATGTTATACAACTTTTTTTGTAGGTACAGTTTATTCACCAGAGACTTAGATTGGTAGAAAGTCCCTAACTTGTCCCACAAAGACTTCGCTGAAGCTTCCCCTAATACATTCAACATACTGAATCTGAGACATACAATCGTATCGTGATCTTTGCCTTCCGATCCAACTTCGCCTAGCCTTCAATTGACATTGCTATTGGTTTAGTACCTAGATCTACCACGGTCCACTGATCTTTATCCACCAGCAAACCCTCCATATTGAGTTTCCACAACTCAAAACTCTGACCATTAAATTTCTCGATCTCTATCTTTCCACTGCTCACCATCTTCTTTCACCACAAGAATTGATCCCGCATATCTCCCACTAAATAGGGTATACCACAAGCCTGAGAAGAAACTCCTCGACAGTAAAGGTGTCCCCTTGAAGCCAAAACAACTATGATACCAATTGTAGGTTTTAACCCTATACAGAAATTACCAGCATACGAATTCTAAAAACCGAAAATAAATAATGGTGAGAGCATAAAACATAAAACATATATACATAGAAAATTTCCCCTAGATCCCAAAATCAGGACTACCAGATTTACTTTTCATTATGATACTTTCTATGTTACAATACATATATATACATGCCAAAGCATCCATTAACCCTGGATTAGAACATAACTGTAGTTCCCTTGACCGGATCTACAAAATACCATGGAAAGAAAACCATCATGCCCAAAACCATGTGTGAAATCCATACACAAAACCATAGGTAGGTCCGCGCACCTAATATAGGGTCCAAAAAAAAATCCCAGGGCACTTCGCAAAACCCTGTGCAGGGAGGCGATAGCCCCCCTGCTTACCCCCTACAGCACCCTGTGCAATGTACAAGGAGCCCTACCACCCCCAACCCGTGGAATAGTTGTGAGAAGAATATAACACAACCCAACACTTAACTTACCCATTAGTAATCTTCTTAAATCCAAACTCAATTTTTTTCAAAAAAATGATATCATGTTTCGTAAAAGGCCCATCCTCTAACTCTTAAATATTATATTTACGCATATAAACCTACATATATATAAACATATAATTATCTTTTTTTCTATAAATTAAACTAATATTTAAAAAAATAACTTTTATTATAATATAACAAATGATTTTTATTTCTAATATATACATATCAATACTATAATTAATTATTATCCTAAGCACAAATATCCCATTCGAAATATCATATTTATTTTATTTATATTTGTATTATCATTGTTGTATAATACTAATATTCTTCTCTTGGTTCTATCAGATTTTGTCCATTAATTTGTTGTTCATAGTTGAAGATCTCAATAGAGTCTTGGTACATATTACAAGCAAGCAACATGTAAAGAGTTAATATATATCTACATACAAAAACTTCTATTTAATGAGCACGTATTGTACTTACATGTTAACAAGTTGGCAAGAGTAGCTTGTTACTTGCATCTTTAACTATATTGTTTTCATCAGATTCACATTTTATTGAGTAATCTTATTTTTAATCTTTATAACACACGTAAATATGTAGACTCTCATTATACTTAAAAAGTATTCATATTAAATGTAACCAATGATATATGTATATCGAAACCAACATGCTACTTATATTGTTACCACTTATATTTTCCATTACTCTAGTTTTTTTCTCTTTTAAAGAATATATATATATATATATATATATATATATATATATATATATTTAATATATATATTTTTCACAATAGAAAATATTAGTGTGGAATTAAGGAGAATTGACTCCGTGATCTCTTATTAGCAAAGTGATTTAATGACACAAATTTGACCAATTGAGCTAACCTTTCGGGTTTCATTTCTATAATATTATAAGAAAAATAGGTTTACATATAGATCATTAACCAAATCTTAATGAAACATACTCTAATTATAAAGTTATTGAAAAAAGATTTCAGAAGATTTAGACGTCTTTTTGTTTTTTTTGCTCTCTCTCTAAGAGTAAAATAAAATAAAGTAAAACTTATCTAAAGATATGGTTTGATAAGTTGCTTCCTTCCACCTTCCTCCCAACTGTAACTTTTAATAACAAGAATACCTTCGATTTCCCCTGAGCCCAATTCTATGTTGTAAAATAATTTAGTCTAACTTCTTCACTTTCTTGGTTTCCAATTTTCCATTCTGAGTTTCAATTTTTCGTTTTCTAATATTTATTCTTAACACCATTTCTAGGTGCTCCCTCAAAAGAAAATATCTCTTATTTATATTTATATTTTAATAACAAGAATACCTTCGATTTCCCCAGAGCCCAATTCTATGTTGTAAAATAATTTAGTCTAACTTCTTCACTTTCTTGGTTTCCAATTTTCCATTCTGAGTTTCAATTTTTCGTTTTCTAATATTTCTTCTTAACACCATTTCTAGGTGCTCCCTCAAAAGAAAATATCTCTTATTTATATTTAGCAAAATAATTTTTTCCTCCACTTGAAAACTGACTCCCCAAAAATATCCATGGTTAATTTTACACTTTGTTCCATGTTTTTCTATGCTATTATAAGCATAGTCATTTTGAAAATTAGGCTTTTACTATTTATTCCAAATTTCAGGTTGATCCTGAATACAACTTCCTCAAAATACATCACCAATAAATACTTATTTCTTTTTTCAACACATGGTTTAGGTAGGAAGTTATCAAACCTAATTTTATTTATTTAATTAATTATAATATTTATATAATTAATATATTATTTAAACAAATCATACTAAACTATTTCCATATGAGGTATCACATCCTCTATAGGGGAATTCGAAATGGTGTCCATGGTGTTACCAAATCAATAGAGGTTTTGAGGAAAATATTATAGTTTTTTAATGGACTCAAATGATTTTTTTTAGCCTTATGAACCAAACTGTTCTTCCAAAACTTTTGAGGATCATCCTTAGAGAAGTGCAATAATTTCTCTTGATTTCTACTTATATAACATTTCTTTTTTTCTTTTAATAAGAGCTTTGTACATATTTATCTTATTAAGTTTTAATGTTTCATTAGGAGCATCCCTAATTCCTTTTATATAAATTTTACAATCATTATCATACCAAGGGTTGTTAGTGTGTTATTCTTTTTATATGAAATCTTGGTAGAGAACATGCTAATGTTAGAACAAAGAGTTGTAATAAAATTATGATAGAGGTTTTCAATGTTATACTCATAAGCTGAGAGGAGTATATCCCTATTTAAATCCTTTAAGAAGAGAGCCATTTTACTCTTGTGAAAAAAGGTGGATTTGACTCTCAATTCTCATGCATGTGCTTGTTTTGCATGGAAAATTTTAGAGCTAAGGTTAAAGTTCTATGGTTAAAGTTAGGCTCATGATCATTTAAGAGGTCATAGTTTACAATTTGGTTGTAAACATGGATATCATATATTGCATATCTAGGATACTAATTCTAAACCCATGAATAGAAGTCATGTGGTTGAAGTTTTACCACTTCATTATGTCATTACAAATTATAAAGTCTTGAGAACTAAAGAGTTTAACTAAATTGATACGAAATAAATTCTTGGTTAGGTATTCAAAGTTTCTTTTGAATCTACTAGCTAAGTCAAGATCATCATATAGCCGAAGAGGATTAGTTTTGAATAATTACGTAGAAGAACTACTTGGCTTTTTTTTTCTCAGCAAAGACTAAATTCTATTAACTGAAAAGTAAAATAATATTACAAGGAGTTGAGACCTCAGATAACAGTACCCGAGAGCACTCAACACAGCAAAACTACCCCAGTATAGAAGGAACCTCAGAAGACCAGTTACAAAAAGCTAGAAAACATATATAGAACCCAGAGATAGACCAGTAGAACATAAGAAGAAACATGAAATCAAGATAGCCAATTTCCTTGGCAAACCAAATGGTAATTATACTGCCACTGCCCTGGAGGGAAACAAAATCATCAGGTTGAAGATGCTGAACCAAGACTGTAAACAGAATGGCCTGGAAGTAGTCATCTGAATGTCAGCAAAACCAAAAAGAGAGAATGAATAGTCCCAGGTGGCCTTAAGCTTCCACGTCCTCAGAAGGAGGCTTCTCCGCTACCGGACATGCACTACCAATCCACAAATCTTTGCTACCAGCCTTCTCGCCCTCAGGGTTCGCCCTGGGATAATTAGTGGCTACAGAAATCCCTTCCCCGGCCAATAGGATATTGTCTTCAAGAGGCGGAATGACTCTGGGAACTTCATCCTGGCCAAGCTTATCACCCATACCTTTCTCCTGGCTTCCCCCATCTGTTAATTGCTCACTGCTTTGAGAAGGCTCAGGAGCCATGCACGACAAAGGATAGAGCTAGTTTTCTTCTTACAAGAGTATAATAGTGATATGAGTAGTGATCAATGGCCTCTTAAGATTGCTTTTGAACTTGAAATGAGTGGTTTGGAATGCACTATTCGGAGTTGTCTTGCGAACAGGGCTAGGAGGTGGCACATTCACATGAGAGGAGGGGAGATTGACAGGAGACTATTCAGGGTCTGCAAAACAGCTAGCCTTCGAACGTTTGCCGCTACCTCGTCGCCCCCTGGAATAATTCCTCCCACTCTGGCGAACCATAATGAGGAGCGTAGGGGAAGGCACTGAACAACCAGAAATAATGGCAGGAGGGCGAAAGGACTGAACCAAAGACCGATACAAGTGCACATAGTAGGACTGAGAAGGAGATGAGAATCGTCTAATTTGAAATTCTAGAGAATTAGAAAGCTTACCCCTTAATGTAGCGTTTATCCTGCCATAAGGACCCTTAGCATAGTAATACCACCTCCAGGATAACAGGGAACAGGCACGTAGCTTTCCTCTATTAGCAGAGACCTACTCTCCACCAAAAACCACAGTAAACCAAGGCCTAGAGCAAGAGGACTGAATGCTAATTGTGAAGGGAATAAACAAGATCGCTATTATTATAACTACCATTGCTTTACTTCAAATAGAACAAACCATTAATTTTGAGATCTTCCCAAATCCGCCCTTATTAAGACTATCCTTCTTGCACAAGGTGAGATCTTGGGAAGCCACGCTGCCTTGCAGCTGGCAATACTAGCTCTTACTGTCTGTCACGAATAACATTAAATTCATTTATGTCACCCACATCTGGGGATTCTGCTTCCACCTGATGCATTTCCTTCTGCACTAGGTTGTTGTAATCCAAGAGTTGAGATTCAGAGGCTAAGCTTGAAATTGATCCAACATGTAGATGCAACCAACAGTCGACCCCCATATTAGCAAGTAAGTCCGCGACTTTATTCCCTTCTCTGTGGATGTGCTTCAAAGTGACTGCCCTATGGGAGGAAAGCCAACGTTCAATAGATTGTAGCCTTTTTTCCATTCTCCAACTGTTACTTACTTTGCAGGAGGAGGATCCCTGTAGGATTCTTGAGACCATTTTGATGATGATTTGTGAGTCTCCCTCTATTATGAGTTGAAAGAGGCCTTTGCCTTTTGCAAGAATTAGACCTTGCCAGAGACCCTCCAATTCTACTGAGTTATTGGTATCCCATCCTCTTGAACCAAAAGATGTTAAGAGAGGAGCTCCCTTATGATCTCTGAAAATCCCTCCAAAACTGGAATTCCCTGGGTTTCCTTTTGAGGCCCCATCAAAATTTAGCTGGTACATATGCATGGGGCGAGGTAGCCATTTCTCAGGTGAGTGGCTCCTCGGAGGCTTTGTTCCTTTGATGAGTTGTTCACGCTTCCATTGGAAATTCCAATTTGCCCATATAGATTGTTCTTGGGGGATATATGGGAGATCCTCTTGGTACCAGGTCTTGAGAGATATGGTTTCTTCAATATTTTGGCAGATTATTTTCCAGATATCTTCCAGCGATCTAGTGTGATCCTTGAATATTCTACTCTTTCTCTCCTTCAATATGGCCCACATGATAAAGCCCAGAATGAGCTTCCAAAGGAAATTTAAGATCTTACTTTGATAGGGGTTATGGTCCCAGTTGCGCACAATAGCGGTGATGTCTCCATTAGTTCTTCCTTCCTTTTGGCAGTGGAAACTGACCTTTTCCCAGAGCTTGTGTGCCAGCGGACAGGACTGCATGACATGCTTTATGGTCTCCTCCTTTTGTTTATAGTTAGGACATATTGAAGGTCCATGAAAGTTTATTTTTCTCAGATTGTCCCACGTGAGAATCTTGTTATGACAGAGGAGCCAAAGAAATGTGGAGATTTTCGGCCATATGGAGGGGTCCCATATTTTTCTCCAGAGTGGATCTATCACCATGTGTTCTTTGATAAGGATGTTGTAGTCCTATCTCATAGAAAAGGTGCCTCTTTCCTCATATCCCCACCAAAGAATATCCTTTTCCTCAGAATATTGAATTATTCTTTTCGTTAATTCTGTGTCTAGAATTTGTTGGGCTTGCATCGGCCCCTGTCTTAAGATTTGAATTGTCTTGAGCCATTCCCTGTAATCTTGGTTCGATGAATTTCTCCAGAAGTTTCTCACCGTATCATGAGATTGCATATCCTGCTCCAAATGTAGAATAAGAGGGATTTGGTCCTTTAGTTTGGGAATCTGCTGCCAAGAATCTTCCCAAAACCTTACAATGTTACCGTTCTTCACTTCCCAAAAGCTATGCTGCTGAATGAGATTCCTATGTTGCTTGGCCGAACTCCACATAATTGAAACACATGCTGACCTCTGATATTCTTATTAGTTCCTCCACTGGGCAATTTCTTGCATACTTAGCTTTCCACGGAGAGGCCCAAGGGGTGAGAGGCTCAGTTAGCCACTTCCACCAAATTCGAGGGCCCATAACCTCATTGCTATGAGAGGGGTCCCTCAAACCAATACCGCCCCCTTTCTTTGGTAGACATGTCATTTCCCATTTAACCAGAGCCCACTTGCGCCTATGGCCACTGCTGCCCCATAGAAAGGATCTTTGGAGAATTTTGATTTCTTTGAGAACCCATTTGGGTGCTGCTAGGATGGAGAAGAGGTATAACGGCCTAGCCTGAAGAACTGCTTTTATGAGGACTAGCCAGGTTGCCATATTAAGAGATCTGTGAGTCCAAGAGGAGAGCCACGCCTCCAGATTCTTTAAAAGGATTTTCCATGAAGAGTGCTTTAGGGCCGAGGCAATTAGAGGAGCACCTAAATATGTGGAAGGGAGTTTAGATGAGGAGAATCCCAAAATACGGATTATAGCTGTCTGAGTTATAGAGGGGGTATGGAAAAAGAAGATTTGAGATTTAGATTTATTGATTGAGGCTCCAGATTCTTCCGAGAAGTCCATCAAAAGGGATTTGAGCTGGCGAGCTTCCTGGACCGATGGATGCCCAAAAAGCATGTTATCATCAACAAATTACTGGTGAGTGAAAGCAGGGGAATTATGAAAGGATAGGCATTTGAGACACTGGGATTGCTAAGCTGACCTAATACTACGGCCTAATCCTTCAACCATGATAAGAAACAGAAAAGGGGAGAGGGGGTCTCCCTTCCTGATTCCCGAGTAGGATGAAAGTAGAAGAGGGTATACCACTGATTAAAACGGAGAAGAAGGAGGAGGAGATGAGGCTCATAACCCATCTAACCCAGGGAGCAGCAAATACAAAATCAATTATAACTTTTTCAATATACATCCAACTTAGGCTATCAAAAGCCTTTGAAAGATCTAGTTTCAGGAGCATACCTGGTTTCTTAGAGATCTTCAGACAATGAATTATTTCATGTGTCAGGATGATACCATCAGTGATCTGCCTCCCTTCAACATATCCGGATTGCTCGGGCGAGATGATGAGAGGAAGCAACAGTTTGACCTGGAGGCGATGATTTTGGAGACAATCTTGTAGATTATATCGCATAGTGCTATAGGTCTATACTTGTCAGGTGTGCTTGGCAGATCCACCTTGGGAACCAGGGCCATGAATGTAACATTCACCCCCGGAAACATCCACCTCAAGGATTGTGACTCCTCAACCACTTGCGAGACTTCCATCTTGATCAAATCCCATAAATTATGGAAAAAATTGGAGGTAAATCCATCTGGGCCTGGGGCCTTACCTGCTTTCAGTTGTCGCACTGCAAGTTCCACCTCTTGTAGGTCAAGAGGCTTGAGAAGCAATTGGTTATGCTCTTCTGAGATAAGCTTGGGAATGTTTCGAGTAATTTTCTCTATAGCCTGTGATCTATCACCATTTGGCTCTCGGTGCATTTGCTTGAAATAATGTAATAGTGCGCTTTCAATTTCTTCGTGCGTTTCCACTTTGATTCCCTGCTCATTTTGAATATGAGTTATATTATTATGCATTCTGCATTGGATTGTGGTGCTATGAAAATATTTTGTGTTTTTCTCTCCATCTTTAAGCCATATGACTCTTGATTTTTGCCTCCACAATGTTTCTTCCTGCTTATCCCTTTCTGCAAGTTGTGTTTCAAGAGCTTTTTCTTCTTCTGACACTCCTCTGAATGGCCATCAATAATAATCCTCTGATGCAGTTGCTTCATTTCTAGCTCGAGGGCACCTTTACCCTAGAAGATATTACCGAAAGATGTGTGATTCCAGTGCTTGATCTTTCCTTTTAGATGCTTGAGCTTTTGGTGGAATTGGAACATTTTTGAACTTGGAGGAGGGGAGAAACTATTCCATTCTATACTGATTAATTTATGGAAGTCCGGATGGGACATCCAAAAAGCCACAAAGCGAAATGGCCTGCGAAGCTGGTTTCCTCAACGAGACCATTGAAGGGAGATGGGCCAGTGATCAAATCCTCAGAGCGGCAGGATGGATGCTGTGAAGTCTCCACTAAGATGAATAGCATTGTCTCAGAGCAGAAACCTATCCAACCGAGAAGCAATCTACTGGTTCCCTGCTCTTTTGTTATTCCAAGTAAACAGGCCATTATTGAAGGGAAGGTCGATGAGCCAGCTAGTCTGAATGAAGTCCTTTAGGGGTGACCCTTCCTGACTTCCTCTGCATCTTCCTCCTCTTTTTTCTTCCAGTCTTGTAATCATGTTAAAGTCTCCTCTAGCGATCCATAAAGGGTGCAATCTGTTATGGTTAATTTCAGAGAGAGTGTTAAGGATTCCAGCTTTAAGTGATGCCTCCTGTGGAAAATATACATTAGTTAAGAGCCCGTGTATATTTGTCCCTATGATGTGAAAGATTGCTTGAAGGAAATTCCTGTGTGCAATGGATATTGTTGAGTATGATAGCTCTTGAATCCCAGATAATCGCTAGGCCTCCAGAAGCCCCATCAGCATCCACAACAACATTAAGAGTACCTGGCCAGATTTTTGCAGCAAACCTATCTAATGCACTAGAATTGCATTTGGTCTCTTGCAAGAACAGGACTTGAGGATTTTCTTGCTTTATCATGTTTTTAAGAATTTGAATTTTCCTTGGGCTATTAAGCCCTGTTATATTGCAAGAGATTAACTTCATTGGGAAGGATTATTATCAGAGCTATAGTACTTGGTTAACTTGGAATACCTGTCGGAATCCACTAATATTTGTCCTATTCTGATTGTTCTCTGTAGATCAGTTTTCCTTCCTCGCTTTTTGATGTCTTTGGCTATGAATCTTCCGTCCCAGGGGCCTCCAGTCTGTATACCTAAATATTTTTGCCGTTGCGCATGAGATAGGACTTCTTCCATATTCTCAAGTTGTCCCACTAGAATGTTGTCAAAATTGTTTGTTGTGCAAGCCTTTTCTAGACCTGGAATGTCGAGCTCCCCAATATCTAGTGCTCCTGTTTCTTCCTCGATGAACTTTGGATAATTTGATTACTCATTCGGTTCCTCTTCTAGACTGGCATTAGATTGTGGGATCTCCATCTCCATAACTTTAGTGTTCCACACTGGTTCCTTTTGCTTATCGGAGGTAGAAGCTCCCTTAACGCGTGGATGTGCATGAGGCACTGTGGGATCTGCCTGCTTCGAATGATTGTCTTTCATTAACTCTGGCTCTGGTGGGGTAGGAGAATCCATGATCGGATCCATTTGGTGAGCTAAAACTCCAAAATTGTTGCTTGTTGAGGGCCTAGAGGGACTGGTTTGTGGCATTTTGGGCTTTGAGGCTTGTTTCTTGTAAGATTTCCGGCGATTTGCTACTTTGGTAAAGCCAGCTGCTTCAGATGCATCCAGTCTAGAGGCAGGAGAGGGTTTTTGCATTAACGGATAGTCTCTGAATAAATGTCCCAAGGCGTGACATCTCCGACATCTAAATGGCACACGTTCATAGTCAATCGGTTGAACCCATTTAATGTCATCATGAAAAACACTTACCGCATCTCGGAGAGCCTGGTTGAGGTTCATATAGACGCAAATACGAGCAAAGGAGGTGTATCTGCAAGTTTTTGTTTCCTCTGCAACCTTTACAAATTCGCCCAGAGAAGCTCCAAGTGCTTGTAGGGAGTCTTCCTCCAAATATTCCACCGGCAGTGAGTATAAGCTGATCTAGATCAGAGCCCAGCTGAGATCCTCGTTGTCCAGGTTGAAGCGTTATACCCATCTTCTGAGAAACAGTCCAGCGGTATTAAAGAAGTAAGTCCCTCCATCCAAGACTCTGTTTCTATCCTCCACGCAGTTGAAAATGGCAGTGAAGAACCCTTTTGGTCCTAACTGCAGGGTTATATGTCCCTTTGGATGCCATTTCACATTTATCCAGCTCCTTAACGCCTTGTCAGTCAGCCACAGTTCGATGAACTTCCCTATCAAAGCATAATCTTTCATGTACTGTATCTTCGCATTGATTCAGTGGCCTGGAAGTTCTACCTTTGGACGCTCAGAGGCAACAGGTTTGCATGTTGCCGAGCGGACCTCTGGTGGCATTTTGTCTTGTTTTGTCCGTTGAAAGTTCATATCCACATTATCCTCATCCTGGTTTGTTGTTTCATTTCCTTCCTTATGCAGTTGCCGCCCATTGTCGTTTTGTGGGGGAGGCTCATCGCCCTCCCCCCGAGGGGGCTCCATGGAATAATGTACCCTTTAGCCGGTGTTTGAAAGTTCCTAATCCCGTCAGAAGTTGCAGGTATTCTGCTGTCTAGCACAGCCTGCCATTGCAGCAAGTGTTCAAACCCTAGAACACAGAGCGCAGAACCATGCAGCGACCTATAACCCTGAGCAAAATCGAGTTTATCATAGAAGAACTACTTTGTTATATGCAGTTCTCACATTAAATTCTCCTAACAAGAGGAGGTTACTTTCATTTCTTAGACTTGGTGTCTTACTCTAAAGTATTATAAGGAAAATTATTATCTAGATTATTTTTATTATCAAAGATAGAGTTGACAGGTGCAAAATAAAAAATTGTTATATAAATCCTCTTAGCATTACTGTTAGAGATTTTGATTCAAATATATCAACTGAGGGGTCTAACTCATGGAACTGAGTGTAAGGAGAGGCACTATATATATATATATATATATATATATATATATATATATATATATATATATATATATATATATATATAGGCTATTCCTCCAATTGCTATGTGAGAGGATTTTTTGATGCAAGGTGACCATAGAATGAATCCATCTATTTGAGGGGCCTTAGGCTCACCATGTTCCCAAGTTTCAATCAAAAAATAATATCAATTTCACTCACGATGCATCTTAACATAGGATCCTTACACTATGAAAAACCACAACAGTTTTGAAAGAGGGTCCAAAGTGTTACAAATTCTTATTTATTACTCTCCTTTTAGTCTCTATCCCTAATAATATCCTATTTATTTCTAAATATTTCTCATTTTAACTCTTTTTATGGCTTCCTTTACTTTTTAATCCTCCTTTTGTAATTTACCTTGGTTTTCTAAACATGGTATATTTTAGAATTTTGGCTGGAATCTGACGATTTGTTTTTTCCAAATCTTAACTCTTGTTGTTTAATATGGGGTTTTGACTATATACATATATGTATTCAACACCCTAAAAAACTATTGGGGCACTTGGATTGTGGAAACTTTACAACTCAAAGTTGTGATTCCAAGAAATCCCTACCAAATTCTAAACAATTTAAACCAAATAATACACTAAAAAAATATTCCAAAATGCAACACAATAGACTACAACATTAACTATTACTTACTATCTGAGACACAACCTTCATTATAATATCATTAATTGTAATCACTTAATGTTGTCATGGTCATAACAAGTGTCACTCATAAAATGGCCAAAATAGACATAGTATTTACTAAAATATCATTAATGGTAAGTAGTTAATGTTGGTGTGGTCATGACATGTCCCACTCATGAAATTTCTAAAGGTAACGTCAAAATTAAATATTTAAAGAGGCTTTTACCCAATAGACTAACTTAATTAATATTTTAATTTCAATATTTTGAAAATTATTTATATAAAAAATTAAAAAGTTATAAAATTTAAAAAAAAAACCATAATGAATGTCTTATAAGTGTTGATTTATTGAATTATCAAGTTAAAAGTTTGATGTTTTGGTTTTCCTTATTAAAAATTTAGTTGTATATTTTTTTTATAAAATTATAATTTATATTATTTAAATTAATTATATATATATATATATATATATATATATATATATATATATATATATATAATTTTAATTAAATTTTAAATAAAATCAATAAATAAATATACTTAAAAAACTAAAATACAAAACATTTATTTATTTTTTTATGAATTAAAAAAAAAAATGAAATGAAAGTGGGAGACATAAAATGATGATAATGCATGCAATGTAAATCATGGAAATGGTTTTTTTGGTGAAGTTAATACATTAACAAATGAGATGATGTTCTCATATTATTCATTAATAATTATAAAAAAAAAAAAAATTGAGTACAAAATGAGAACGTTTGAATATTATTGTTATATCGGTGACTCGCTAGAAAATTATATATATATTTTATCATTATTTTATTTTATTTTTGAGGAATCATTATTTTATTATTTATTTAATTTACATGTAGTTACTTGTAAATCTATGCGTGTCCACGATTGGTTAGAAAAGGGGATTTGAACCTTGGATGTTTCATTTTTCTCACTCACATTATTTCGATCACCAATTGAGTTCCCACCAAAGATTATTTTTTCGTCTTGTTTGTTTCGTTTGTAAATTGGTACAAAAATTTCATTTATCAAAATATGATAGCAAAAAATACATAGATATGTTTACGTTTCTCTGAGTGTGCATAGCTTTCATGTCCATAGATACTATCCCGAGACCAATTATATTTCAAAAAGTTGGCTTAACCATTATAGCTACAGTAAAGTCAAGCATCATTTAATATATGCCCTACAGGACTATTTTTTCCTCATTACAAAAGGATAAAAAAAGCCAAAACCAAAGAGACTAAATAAGGTAACTGAAAGGTTGACACATTTACGAAAAGTGTAATTGTGCTTGTGTTGCATGCTTATAGGTATGAGATCCACATTGACGTGCGAGAGCCACCCCTGCTAGGGCCACTGACCAAAAAGAAGCAGCAATGAACCATGTACTGCTAATCAGAAATGACCACTATAGAAATTAGGTCTCCATTCACTCTAGGGACAAAGTTAATAACATGAGCATTAGAAATTACCACCGAATACATTGGGTCTCCATTCAGTAAAGGAATAGAATTGAGAGGATGAGTGATGCTAACTTGTAGAGTATGAGCCACTGCAGGAACATCAGAGATGTTTCCCAAGTCAAGATATGGCTTCGACACCACATACCTTTCCAGCCTCTAAATATGAACTAGAATGTCATCCAAGAAATATTGAATGCTTATGAGAAGGTATTTCCAATCTTCCTCTGCAAAAGGCATGTAATGGTCCACTTGTGTGTCATGGATGACCAACTAGAGGAGGGAGTCGAGTTGTTGATAACCTGCAACTGAGTTTAGGAAATGAAACTTTCTCTTTCTATGTTTACTAGGGTTAGGAGTGCACTCGAGATCTTGATTTCCAAATTCAGAGTGAGAAAAATATGCTCTATCCCAAAATTCCTGAGATTCCAGCTTTCAAATATTGTTATGAACTTATGGTGGTATTGTATAAAATAGAGATGTGACAAAAGTCTATCCAAAGAGGTGTCGCGGATGAAAATTCGACCTCGAGTTGGAACCTCCCCTATAGCTTTCCATTCTTTAACGAGGTTGCATAGCCTTGTCGAAGAGTGCAAGAGACAAAAAATAATTTGGAGTTGCTAAAATATCGTTAGGAAAATTGAATAGACTTAGGAAGGATTTGAAATAAGACATGTACAATGGACATAAAATGATAATGATATCATCACCAAAATCCACTACATACTAAGCCAGAGACAAGTCCCCATTTTGTAGAAAACTCTTATAAATAAGGGTAGAGGGAACTAACACTAATACCCTATGTAAACCCAACCCATCGCACAAAATTGAGGACACCCCATAATAAACTGGCTCAAAGAGTAGAGAGAAACAAAGAAAAGCGTTGGCACAATATGCACGAACTTGCAACAGAAAAATTAGATGAAAATCCACAATCGGGCTCAAACCAAGGTTTTTGTAACCTTCATGAGACCGACAGAAGGGAAATTCCTTGATAAACTTGGAATAGAAGCACATTAAACAAAGATTCCAACCTAGAAGGGGTGTTAAGAGTCCTTGTGCCTATGAGGAGCTAAGAATGATGAAATTGCTAAAACCAAATAAAAGAATTACCAAGGTACTAGACCCCGCAAACCAAAACTAGACGATTGAAAGAAATATCTAGGAAATAGAGGCCCTCGAGCATTGAGGAGGGGAGAGCGACGACAAGTTCAAAGAGTGGCCGTGACGCTGCATTGTATAGCAACAATATAGAAAACATTAACTCAAAGTCCATTGTATAGAAACCACCACAACAATGTCAAGTGTGTCTCTCTACAAACCTTGGATAAAAAACATATTAAAAACAACTCATGTTTTAACTCCATATTAAAAAGTAAATAATTTCTTATAGAGAAATATAAAAATTATAGAATAAGATTTTTTTATTAAAATTAATATAAAATTATTTTATTTAAGATATACATAAAAATATTTATTTATGGGGAATATGAAAATATACCATTAATATTATTTAAAATATTTTTGTATTAATTTAATGTTTATCTAAAAACATTGAAATATTTTATATAAAATTAACATTAAAATAATTTATTTTATTAATATTTTTTAATATTATGCATCAAATTCATAAAGCATAATAGGAATTACATATGTCCATTATACTACGTATACTACGTTGTCAAAAAAGCCCTGAACTATATTGTTAATAACCCGTACATGCAATACATGAAGAAGACCACAAGGTTGTGAGGATCAAGCAATGCAATTACCGATATAATAATACAATCTAATTATCACAATGCTTTAAAATATCATCATTTTAACTCCACACAGATGAGAAAAAAGAGTATAATAATGCAATCTAATTATCACAATGTTTTAAAATATTAACATTTTAACTCAACACACACATGAGAAAAGAGAGGAGGTGACAGCGAAAATAAGCTAGTACTGACCGTTGCAGAGTCTTGGGTTAGAAGAGTATTTTAAATATTATTCAGTTAGCCGACTAACGTAACTTGATTTTAAAGATACACTAATTTCATAAGTTTGCTATATCTACATCATTGTGCAGCCCTGAAATCACAAACGGAGGAGCAGAAAGGTCTCTGAGAATTGTCACGAAGCCTTGAGATAAATAACTTGAGTTTGATCGATCAACGGATTTATTAGTTTTGGTCAGAGGCTAAAAGCACAAGGCTTTCCCGATCTAAAACCAAAGGATTGCTTTATAGGATAACATGGAGGTTGCTCAAGAGACAAAGTTGAAAGTACCGAAAGCTAGATTGCCAACTTTATCCAGAAAGAGCAGTGTTAAAATGCCAGTGGGTTCGATGTTGGGGATTTTTCTAGTAAAATCCCAAAAACAAACAAAATAAACTAAACACAGAGGCAATGCTCTGTTTCCTCTCTCCACGGGATCTTTTGCACAGGGAAGCCTTTTAATAAAAATTCTCAGAACAGAGTATTACACAGCCATAAAAATCCTTGTATTCATTAAAATATAAAATGCCTGAAACAACATTCATCCTCTTTTATTGAGAGGGATTCACCAAAATTACTTTCACCCATCAAAAATAAACTCTGTCTCCACCTAAGAATTTACTGTGCTGGGTTTACTGTTGTAAAACCCCTTTTTACATTACTGCTGTAAAACTATTTTTACATATGCAGTAAAATTTTCATTACATTTACAAAAAAAACTTTACTCACTCCATATGATTCTTCATTCGCTCGCTTGCTTCCCCTTTGTTTGGGCAACACCCAAAATACATTTCAACCTCTGTTCTTTTGTTTCGCACAGGTGTGCGTTTTTACAACATACATTAAAAAAAAATTACAGAAGCTCTCCCCATTTTTCATATGCACTGCTGTGCATTCATATCCGTTTACATTGCATACATACAAATGAATTTCATATTCACTGGTGTGCTCCCCTATTTTCTTTCACTGCCTCACGCTCTCATTTTTTTACACTAGTCAACTGCATAAAAAAAAAATTACACACGAGCTTTGTTCTTAATCTTTTCTTCCTCTTCGACTTCGCGTTATGCTGCCTGCATCATTCACTACTCTTCATTCTCGTTCTCCCTTTTTTTTTATTCACAGTGTGTTCTCAAAAATTGGTCTGCGTATTGCCCCTATTTTTTACTCTGCCCCCTGTTCTATTTTCTACACACTACAATACACATTCTTTTCATTGTAATACATTTTTTGTAAAAATGGTCGACGCACACAACAAATATAAAAGCAATATATTTTGTGCCCATGCTTTCGTATGATTAAAACCTAAAGTTTTACCAACAACTTACGAATCCATTTAATTTTCAGCATGGTGAAGGTACTTCATTAATTTGCTTGACAGATCGACAGTCAACTCAAACGTTTGATTTACTCCACACAATGCATTTAATTGCTGGCTCGTATGCAGGTTTAAATGATGGATGGCGGAGGACGATCAGGCAGATCAGACGGCGGACAAGAATATCGGGAGGCCTTTTGCTGCTGAACATTAGCGCCCGAAAAATGACCTCTGCTTACGTATGCAGCGAACCACATCGCTGCATTATATTGTATCGGGCCCTTGTGTACGGAAACTGCCTGCTGCTGGAAGGCGGTCCGAAATGTTTAAGCGGTTTTGGAGAGGTGGTTTCGTGCGCTGTACGTCCTTGCTGAGTCGGCTGCCATCGCTGTCCATGTTGCGTCCACAACCTGCAGTTGGAATTAATATTCCAACACTCCCCTTTAATTTCAACTGCTGGGCGTTCAAACATACCCAAACACTTCCTCACATAGAGGGATTCACCAACACTGCTGTTATAAAAATATCTTCCTCACATAGAGGGATTCACCAATACTGCTTTTGATGCAGTTCCTCAAACAATCAAAGTTGTCTTCCTCTTAGCAGATGGATTCACTTGAGACTGTGCTGAAGAGCACCTTCCTCTTGACAGAGGGATTCACCTGTGACTGTGCTGAGGAGCACCTTCCTCATGAGAGAGGGATTCACCACACTATGTTGAAAAGCATCTTCCTCTTGACAGAGGGATTCACCATGACACTGTGCTGAAAAGCACCTTCCTCGTTAACAGAGGGTTTCACCAAATGACTGCTTCAAGTGCAGTTCCAAAACAAAACATTCATTGCACTGTTGTGCATACCCATTACATTGTTTTTTTATGCTGCTACATATTCTCTACTGCATTGTTGTGCCATCTTCTTTGCTGCGTCTACCCCACATTGCTGTGTCTCCTCCACGCTACTGCGTCTACACCTACATTACTGTGCGTTTCACTACTTGCTATTGTGTTGCTTCACTTCACTTACATTTCTTTACAAACTCTGCATTGCTGTGCGTTAATAAAAAAATTCATACATATGTGTTGCTGCGCCTTCCCTTTCTCACATTCACACTGCTGTGTGAGAATTCTTCACTTGTGCACTTATGTGTGCTTCCCTTCTTCACAATGGGAAAACTTTTCTTCACGCTGCTGCACCTCTCTTGCTCTGGTTTCATTTTCTTCGCACTGTTGTGCTTCTCCTTCTTGCCATCACGCTGCTGCCTTTTTCTTATGCACTGCTGTCCATACCCATAACCATAGACTCTATCTCCCCTGGGTTTTTATTCGCTGCTGCGTTGCCTCTGCAATTTGCACTGCTGTGCGTATTTCATTTCATCACACTGTTGTGCCCACACACTAACTCTTTACTCTGCATTACTTGCATATAAAAAGAAATCATCCTCACGCTGCTGCGCTTCATTCTCCACACAAAAAAAAATTAACACGGGCTGCCCCTGTTCCTTTTTACACCCTTGCTTCACACAATCTTCGTCTTCATTTTTTTTATTTACACAATGCACTGTTGTGCAATTCCTTTCGTTTTTCTGCTGCCACACACATTCTCATTCATCCCATGTGCATTAAAAATATACGCTGCCCCAGTTTTTCTTTATGCACTTCTGTGCATATTGCATTGCATATGTGATAAAAAAAATTACATTTTTCAATACTGCTGCATATTACATTTCAGAGGGATTAACAACAAAAAAAAATTCATTTGCGCTCTGCTGCACTGCAATACATCCTCCACGCAATCTCCATGCCCTGCAGATTTTTTTTCTCTGCTTTTATGGCAGATTTAATTCCATATCTCTCCCCTATAAGAAGATCTTCATAAAAAAATCATTGTTAATATATTTCAGCAATAATGTTCAAGAATTACACGCTCCCCTTTAATGTATGCATTGTCTTCTTTCAACAAACTCTTCTCAAAAGAAACTTAGATCAGCTGAAAATCTCAAGGGACTTTCGCATTGTATTTCCTTCCTTCTCCATACTTGTGTAACTTTCTTCTTTTGTGTGGGTCTAGCTTGCATAGGAGCCCATCTTAAGTTACAGTCACGTGCCATATGCCCAATGTTATGACACTTGAAACATTCTACATTTTTCATGAATAAGAATTCATGATTTCTTCTTGTAAAAATATTTTTTGGAGATTGTCGGAGACTACAACATCTATCTCTATGAAATGTTCTACAGTCTTTTGCCTTATGACCAAAGTTTGAACAAGATTAACAATAACCATAAAATGAACTTTGGTACCTGGGAGATGGAGATTTCCTTGATGTGCTTCTGAAGCTTTGCTGCCTTGAGATTCTTTGATGATAACCATTTCCTCTTACCTCTTTGACATCAGCTACATTTCTTCTTGGAGCTGGTTTTCTACTTGGAGTAGGATTTCTTCTATTGTAGCCTTGATCTATCTCCTTGCCTTTACTGGGGCTAGCAGCATCACCATTTCTTTCTGCCTTCTCCACATCTCCTTTGCTTAAAACATTTTCATTCTTGTTTGAGGGTTCACCTACATACCCAAGTCCTGATTTATCAGACGGGGATCTGTGATAGCTGAGCATGTCATCCAAGGCTTGAGAGCTCTTCATGATTTTGTTCATCCCTTCAACTTTTTTCCTGAGGAGGACAATCTCTTCTTCCAATCTTTCACACTCATTATTTTTATTTGTAAGTTGTTCCTCAGTTTCTTCCTTGCTACGAGTAGCTTCAGCTGCTACTATTTTGAGGGAGATAATATCTGACTTCATTTTGGAGATTTCTGCTTGACTGCTCTCCATTTTCTTTTCAGCTCCTTGTGCCTGCTTCCTGGCTTCTTGTAGTTCAGACTTAAGGGAGGAGACCTCTACCTTGTACTGTCCAATCTCTTCTACAAGCTTGCTCACTCTCTTGTGCCTTTGTTCAAGTTGACTTGACAAGGCGTCTTCCTTCTTCTTTGCTTCATTCAGCTGATTTGTCACGGATATGACTTCTTCATGATGTTTCCTCTTGCATTGATCAAGCTCCTTCTTAAGCTTGACGAGCTCTTCATCCCTTTCTTTTACTTGAAGCTTGATGAGGTCAACCTTCTCATTTTCAGCTTCTATGATGGGTTCAGAATTTTCTTCTTCATTGATGGTCATGGTCAGTGCTCCCTTTGCATGAAGGTCATGAAGTCTGTCCCATATATCCTTTGCTGATGAATATTTTCCTAGATTCTTTTTTACAGAATCAGGTAGTCCATCCAAGATAGTCTTTGCTGCCTTTGCATTGTACTCCTTGGATTCTTTATCCTTCTTGCTATCATCAATCATTGATTCCCAGATTTCAATCCCTTGAGACTGTAAGACAGCCCTCATTTTTATTTCCCACATATCAAAATTTCCATTAAACTTTGAAGCCTCAAATAGAATGCTTTCAAATAGATTGTTTTCTATTTTAATAGAAGCGGGAGACACAACCTTAGGAGGATTGGAGGCTTTCTTCTTTGACCTTGCCACTCTTAACTATTTTTAAAATCCCTGACTGTGTTTTTAAAATGACTCACTGTTTCTTCAACAGCAACACAGAAAAAAAACTTTGAGGAATACCTGGGTTCTTTTGCCTAAGACTTCACACTGCTCGAGAAGTTTTACTGCTGCTGCAACAAGAGTCTTTCCTTCAGCTTCTTTGACACTTCAAAGGGCCTAAACCAGCTTTGTCACCATCAAAGAGCCTGGACCAACTCTGATACCACTGTTGGGGATTTTTCTGGTAAAATCCCAAAAACAAACAAAATAAACTAGACACAGAGGCAATGCTCTGTTTCCTCTCTCCACAGGATCTTTTGCACAGGGAAGACTTTTAATAAAAATTCTCAAAACAGAGTATTACACAGCCATAAAAATCCCTGTATTCATTAAAATATAAAATAAGTGAAACAACATTCATCCTCTTTTACTGAGAGGGATTCACCAAAATTACTTTCAGCCATCAAAAATAAACTATGTCTCCACCTAAGAATTTACTGTGCTGGGTTTACTGCTGTAAAACCCCTTTTTACATTACTGCTGTAAAACTATTTTTACATATGCAGTAAAATTTTCATTACATTTACAAAAAAAACTTTACTCACTCCATATGATTCTTCATTCGCTCGCTTGCTTCCCCTTTGTTTGGGCAACACCCAAAATACATTTCAACCTCTGTTCTTTTGTGTGCGCGTTTTTACAACATACATTAAAAAAAAAATTACAGAAGCTCTCCCTGTTTTTCATATGCACTGCTGTGCATTCATATCCTTTTACATTGCATACATACAAATGAATTTCATATTCACTGGTGTGCTCCCCTATTTTCTTTCACTGCCTCATGCTCTCATTTTTTTACACTAGTCAACTGCATAAAAAAAATTACACACGAGCTTTGTTCTTAATCTTTTCTTCCTCTTCGACTTCGCACTGCTTTGCGTTATGCTGCCTGCATCATTCACCAGTCTTGTTCTCGTTCTCCCTTTTTTTTTATTCACAGTGTGTTCTCAAAAATGGTGTGCGTATTGCCCCTATTTTTTACTCTTCCCCTTGTTCTATTTTCTACACACTACAATACACATTCTTTTCATTGTAATACATTTTTTATAAAAATGTTCAACGCACGCAACAAATATAAAAGCAATATATTTTGTGCCCATGCTTTCATATGATTAAAACCTAAAGTTTTACCAACAACTTACGAATCCATTTAATTTTCAGCATGGTGAAGGTACTTCATTAATTTGCTTGACATATCGGCAGTCAACTCAAACGTTTGATTTACTCCACGCAATGCATTTAATTGTTGGCTCGTATGCAGGTTTGAATGATGGACGGCGGAGGACGATCAGGCAGATCAGAAGGCGGACAAGAATATGGGGAGGTCTTTTGCTGCTGAACATTAACGCCCGAAAAATGACCTCTGCTTACGTATGCAGTGAACCACGTGGCTGCATTATATTGTATCGGCCCCTTGTGTACGGAAACTGCCTGCTGCTGGAAGGCGGTCCGAAATGTCTAACCGGTTTTGGAGAGGTGGTTTCGTGCGCTATACGTCCTTGCTGAGTCAGCTGCCATCGCTTTCCATGTTAAGTCCACAACCTGCAGTTGGAATTAATATTCCAACATTCGAAATCTGAAAGTCCATTCACACAGGGCAGTGTCAAGATGCGGGTGGGTCCGAAATCTGAAACTTCATCCACACAGCGCAGTGTTAAATCTGAAACTTCATTCACGCGGCGCAGTGTTAAATCTGAAAATTCATTCACACAGCGTAGCGTTAAATCTGAAAGTTCATCCACACGGTGCAGTGTTAAAATGCCAGTAGGTCCTAAATTCGAAAGTGCATCCACAAGGAGCAGTGTCAAAATGCAGGCGGGTCCGAAATATGAAAGTTCGTCCACAAAGAGCAGTGTTAAAATTTCGTTAGGTGCAAAATCTGTAACCTCTCATGGAAGATCAGGGGAAAGTCCATTGAAAGATAATTCTACAAACCTTAATTCAAAGGCTCCTAGGAACATTGTTTCTCGAACAAAAGCAACAAATGTTGCTGGAAGGGTTTTGTCCAAAATCCCTAATGGGTTCATGCCTAAGCGAGAATTTAATTCATGCGATCCAATTTTACCAGTTGGCTCAGTTAATGTTGTGGATGATCATCAGCGTGAGTTGGATCTTGTCAAAGGTCAGCACTATGACCCGGCATTGGCAGAGCTGAATTTGGAGCCTCAGAAACTGTCACCTGAAAGAAAGATTATGACCTCCTCGGTTGCTGAGCAGGAGAAACCAGAAATTGTGTCTCCCATTGATGATCCCGGTACAATCCAATTCAAGAGGCAGTACTTGTTCTTCGTCCATTGGATGACGCTGGAGATATGTCCTGCGGAAATGTGGCTGTGAATCGGGAGAAAGGTCTCACGGGTATAGATTCAGAAGACAAATGTTTCACTCCTTCAAAGGAGAGTATTGGCTCAAACAGTATACTTTCCACTGGCACTCTTTCTTTACGTCTAAATGATTGCTTAAATAGTTACGTAGGTGAGAAGCTCTGTTTTTCGCAACGTAAAAGTCAAGAGTGGGATAGAATCTCATCGCATTCTTCTGTGTTGAAACAAGATTTGGATGGGACTGAGGCGGAGCTTGACTCCATTGGATTAAGTTTTCATGACTTTTTGAGTGAAGCTAATGAAGTTGGTGACCATCTGCTTTTTTGCTCAGGCGAGTCCGTATTGTATTGTAAATCTTCTAATTACAGTCATTTTTTGCTCAGGCGAGTCCGTATTGTATTGTAAATCTTTTAATTAAAGTCATGAAACGAGCTTCGATTCCACAATGGAAAGTCTCTGATGCAATTGGATGATGAAATGTGTCGTTTGACATTGAAGGCGTTAGAGGATGAGCTCGAGAACAACGACGATCGACACGATCCTCTGTACTGGCCTTTTAATTCCGAATCATATTGGACTATTGAAGGATGTTGCGGCAACTAGGGTTTTCTCCTTTTATATAAATGTAAATTCGATAACATCGAATGGGAGTACAAATGGTGGAAGGGAGGCCTTTGTATGAAGGAAAATATGGTTCCAGGTTGAATCGGTTGAGATTTTATTCATTGGTCGTTTGTTTTTAATTTTAATATACTTTTAATTCATATGAACAAACAAGTGCTGAAGGCAGCGGTAGTCCCTGCAGAGCTGCACATGAGGGTTTTAACGAGGACACATTCCAAATTCCAGTAGATTCCAGTAGAAATGAATGAATTCCAAATTCCAGTAGATTCCAGTAGAAATGAATGAATTCCAAATTCCAGTAGATTCCAGTAGAAATGAATGAATAATGTGAAAGATGTATTTAAAGGGTTTTATTTTGACCAATGTGAAAAATGTATTTTAAAAGTTTTATTTTAAAGTCAAGAATAAAAATTTATAAACAAGTTAAATTTAGAGATCAGTCACAACAGTATATACAATGGTAACATGTTGTAATGATAGTGTTGGATACACAATTTGTGTATATAGTATGCTTAAACAACTGAGTTGCATTTACACCAAGTATACCCACATAAGTGCACCTCTGCAACACCAAGTATGCCCATCGGCTTACCACTCTTCACAATGAGATACATCAACATGCATGTTTACCAAAGGTCGCTGGAAGTTGTGGTTGCTGCCATTTTTCTGTAAAGTTGGTTGAGAGTGTTGCTCATTTGTCCCTCACAATTATTATTATTATTTATGTAATTATATTTATTAAAAAATTTCATCATAAATATATTCAAAATATTATTATAGTTAATTATAAATTTTAAACCCACGGCCATATATAAATGTAATATTTGCTCATTGTAAAATAGAATTTTATAATACTCCTGTATTGAAACTCATTTTAAAACTTAAAATTTTCCAAAAAAACATAAAGTAAAGTAAAGTAGATTTAAATTAAGTTAAATTATCTATATATATTTATTAGCAACACATTGTTTAAAACTTAAAATTTTCCAAAAAAACATAAAGTAAATTAAAGTAGATTTAAATTAAGTTAAATTATCTATATATATTTATTAGCAACACATTTAAAAAGTATTTCAGAACATTATATATTCAAGAGAGAGTTGGCAATTGAAGCAACCCTGCACCGTAAATTGTTGCATAAGTACCTTATTACAAACCTTCAAACCTATTAGACTATTAGACTACCTGAGAACAATTTTAAAGTAATGTAACGCTGCGGGTTGAGAGCTACTTTCGAGTGAACAAACAATTACATTATTATCTAACAACTACAAAGAACACTTTCTCCAACGAGGCTGAATAGGTTAGCATCTTTGAGCATAGTGTGCCATCCCATCATTCAAATATCAAAATACCAATAAATCTCAGATCCCAACTGCTTCCTTCATCTCGTGAAAACAATTAGCAAAGCACTGGGAGAGCAGACCTATCCTTCATCTACATATCCTTTTCTGGATATAACCTGCACCCTCAGGCTTCCCATGTAGCTTGTACTCGTGACCAGAAGCGCCTGTCGTGTTCCAATCGAATTGATTATCGAAAATGACAAGTTTCATGATGGATTGATTCACATATATCCATCATATAAAATAAAAGAGAAGATAACATCGAACCTGTGGCACACTCGATACCGAGAAATATAGAGTTTTAACCTTATTTACAGCCAGAGATATATGTTCTCCCTGCCCCACCAAATTTGTCGTTGAAAGCGTTGTGTTTTCCAGGGTTTCGTACATGCATTTAGCAGATTCCGGTTACAGGATTCCATGCTATGCCATAATAAGCACCTAAGTTTTCTCCTCTCTAATCTCGCATACAGATGGCGATAGTCATTATAGTCATAATAATAATAACTGATGTAGTCTAATGTGGTCATGTACCTATTGTCCTTTCAATTTTGTTACATAATGCATAATTTTATACATTATCAAGACTGCAAACGACATTTTTTTTCTATCTAGACTTACTTTTGTTAAGCTCCATTAATTTATGCAAAATTGCTGCCTAAAATTATGGAATTTAAACTGCAGTCTTTCCTTAACTTATGGAAACCAACTGCAGTAGTTTCCTTAAGTTAAGGAAATCAAGTACAGCTAATAAATTTATTGTTAGGAGCTACTGAAGTGGTCCATTACTCCCATCTGGAGTTCTCTGCCTTGATCTGTGGGACATCAGACACATAGCTATCAGAAGCTTGATGGAAGCTTAGCTATAAATTCATCTGTTTGGTCCCCAAGCTTGCATCTCAATCCCCTTCAGTTCTACACCATCTAGCTGAGATAGCAGAGCTCAGAAGTGCCTTCAGATTAGTTGTCTTCTTTCCTTTTTGCATGCGCAGCTGGAGCGTGGTGTTTCAGAAGGAAATTGCATCAACAGTTTCACCAATGGCTGGAGGTAACTTGTATCCCTGGGCATTAAGTTTCAGTGATTCTTTTCAGTTCTTTCCGCATGTAGAATCAATGCTTAAGTTTGTTTAAATTTTCTATCATTTGGCATCAAAGCGGTTTATCTCTGCCTTGGTATTCTCTCGCCGCCATTTTGTCTTTCTGTGCGTTGGCTTCATCTTAAACCAGATTTGCCATGCAATAGAGTGTTCATCCAGTCGAAGGACCTCCGAACCCTTAAACATGGCTTCCGTACCAATGCGACAGCGTCAGTTGCCAAAGCAGTATACTATTCCCTTTTTTTGCAGATTTGCTCTTGCAACGCAGTTTGAATTGAATTTAGGTTGCTCAATAAAATAACTTGAATTAAAATGTTTGCTGGTTGACATGGGCTGTGCTAAGTGATTCTCTCGCGATGAGCATTTGACTAGGATTACAATTTGTTGTGTCTTTTCTTCCGTTATTGAAGAGATCGTGACATATTTTAAGGAAAATTTCAGAGCTTAATGTTAGTTCATTTTACCTAAAACTACGCAGATCTCTTTTGGGATCTTTATCACATACTGATATATAGGTAAAGATAGGTTATGAAGCGGCCTCAGTCTGCAAATATTCGAGTATAAATTTGATCAACTTTATCAAAATATTGAGATTCTTTAGGTGCTTCATTACATTCTTTTAATAATCCTATTCTAATAATAGCTACTTCGCTTGATCTTTTATGAGAGCGGACCCAATGCGCTCTGTACCTGTAAATATTGAGTGTGTTAATGGAACCGGTTGATTCAGACCGGTTTGACTGAAAATCCAGTTCCAGAATTTAATCGACAGCGGGATCGGTTTGGGCTGGTTCATGGTGTCACCGGTTGAACTAGATATCTTAATTGCATGAAGATATCAAAACACAGAGAATTGAATTAAGTATGGTTTCAGTTAAGCTTGACAGCGTAGCGTAATTGCCAACCGTCTTTCCCCATTTCCTGTTTCGTTTTCATGGGAAAGCTTTAATTCAAATGGCGGTTAATATATTTGAGCATTTTGAAACTGCAATTTAGGCATGATCTGAATTTAATTTGCAGGTTGTAGAAATTCCATTCTTTAGCCGATTAGTTTCTACGTTTATTGCCACAGACATTCCATAAAATCCAAACATCAAGTATTTTCCAAAGAATCCTAAACATTTGTTGAGAATGATATTCGAAGATTCTAATTAATATTGACGGGAATACTTTGTGAAGTCTACGTTTCTTTCCATTCTCAAAACTCTTGGTTTCCACGTACCTTCGTTGATAAGGAATTTAAGAGAGTAATTTTTGTTGGAACATACGCTTTTTCCATCCCGTTTCCAGAAATATTAGTCGATAAAGAAACTCGGAGGCTCAATGAAATTTATCTTAAACATATTATATGTTTTTTGGTGATTTCAAATATATAGTCATTTTTCAAGTGGATAAATAAGGGGACCTTATACCGTGGATAAATAAGGGAGCTGTATATATGTTTAGTTAAGAGAGGTTTATATATGTTTAGTCTATTTTTGTTTGTTTAATAATGGAGTTGGTTATATATATAACCAACCTTATATTTAGACCACTATTAAACTCTGTTTCATACAATCAAGAGTCCCGAACTTAATTTAAAAGGGTATTTTACTTGATTGCAATATATATGTTAGCATATTTTGGAATTTGATTATTTTGCAGAGTGTTTTGTTTGGTTTTATATTTACACTGATTGCAAAATAAAGTTGCTTTGCAACTCTTCATTAGCAAAAAGTTTATGTTTGCAAATTGAAGGAAATAGTTTATGCATTCTTAAATATTTGAATATTTCACTATTTGAACAGTTGAAATAGTTTAGTCTTTGAATTTGCAGTTTTTTTTGCAAATTGTTTAGAGCCCATTTTTGTAATTAATTTAAGAATTAGTCTTAAATAAATTATGGGACAGGGAGACTAAGGAATGTAAATTTGATTTTAATTCCATTTATCTTGTGAGCAAAATAGCTTGTTTGCTGGTCTATTTTGTTGTTTTATAAACTTAAGGACGGAGCCTGAAGTCAAGCCAGCTAGTCAGTCAATCTCCGGGTTAAGTTTATAAATTGAAAAATCAATTTGTAGTCATTTTGGTAATACTGACTGCTTTAATCTTAATTTTGATTTGCTGGAGTTTTATGGAGTTTATTAAAATGTCATTTTGACTTACTCCTTTCAGTAAACATTATTTTTCTCTCTGGTTAAGTTTTGTTTATGCAACGAAATAATGTCTAGTGATCCATATGATTTTAATTAATTAGAGAATAGCCACAGCATCTTTAATTAAATAAAATTATATATTGATTGGCAAGATCACATAAAGATTATTTAGACATTAAATTGTAATTAATTACACTGAATATAATAAATTTTATCCCACAGGAATTTTTATTATATTTATGTGATTAATTAGGATAAAATTTCATAACCTACCCACAGGAGTTATGAATTAATAAGTTTTATCATAAAGTTTTATTGAATCTGCTTGAATTGAAAATTTAGCCCACAGGCAATTTTCATGTCATTTGATTCAATTCTTTTTAGCATGTTTTACATTGGTAAAACATGAAAGTTCATAAAAGTTTTATTGAATCTGTTTGAATTGAAAATTTAGCCCACAGGAAATTTTCATGTCATTTGATTCAATTCTTTTTAGCATGTTTTACATTGGTAAAACATGAAAGTTCATAAAGTTTTATTGAATCTGCTTGAATTGAAAATTTAGCCCACAGGCAATTTTCATGTCATTTGATTCAATTCTTTTTAGCATGTTTTACATTGGTAAAACGTGAAAGTTCATAAAGTTTTATTGAATCTATTTGAATTGAAAATTTAGCCCACAGGCAATTTTCATGTCATTTGATTCAATTCTCTTTAGCATGTTTTACATTGGTAAAACATGAAAGTTCATAAAAGTTTTATTGAATCTGTTTGAATTGAAAATTTAGCCCACAGGCAATTTTCATGTCATTTGATTCAATTCTTTTTAGCATGTTTTACATTGGTAACACATGAAAGTTCATAAAGTTTTATTGAATCTGCTTGAATTGAAAATTTAGCCCACAGGCAATTTTTATGTCATTTGATTCAATTCTTTTTAGCATGTTTTACATTGGTAAAACGTGAAAGTTCATAAAGTTTTATTGAATCTATTTGAATTGAAAATTTAGCCCACAGGCAATTTTCATGTCATTTGATTCAATTCTCTTTAACATGTTTTACATTGGTAAAACATGAAAGTTCATAAAAGTTTTATTGAATCTGTTTGAATTGAAAATTTAGCCCACAGGCAATTTTCATGTCATTTGATTCAATTCTTTTTAGCATGTTTTACATTGGTAAAACATGAAAGTTTATTAAGCCTCAACATAAGCATGTGATTCTTTATTTTGATGCAGTAGTACAACCTGCAAATTTCTCTGAAATTCGTTCTGACATTCTCGAACTTGAGGAAGTAATCTCGTTTGTTTGTTGTGAATTTGATATGGTTAATGTTAATATTAACACATGGTGGATTGATTCTGGATCAACAATTCACATTTCGAATTCCTTGCAAAGGTTTGCAAAACCAAAGGAAGCCAGTGGGAAGTGAGCAAAGCATCTTATGAGGAAACAAGATGGGCTCGCATGTGGAAGCTATAGGAACATGTTATTTAACTTTAAGTAGTGGTTTTGTTTTGAAGTTAGAAAAGACCTTTTATGTTCCAAGTTTTTCTAGAAACTTGATCTCAGTTTCAAGGCTTGTACCTTTTGGATATTCCTTAAACTTTTCAGAAAAGAATTTTTCAGTCTATTCTATAAATCTGATTATGTTGGGAATGGTATTTTGTCTAATGGTCTTTACTGCATTAATTTACAAAACAATGTCACATATGATTCAATGCATGTTCACGCTGGCACTAAAAGACGATGGTTATTAACACTTCTTCATTAATAACACTTCGTCATTAATGATTGACAACACTTCTTCATTAATAACACATCTTCATTGATTCCCCTCTAGTCATGGTGAGCAATTGGTTTGCAAGCTCAAGAAGTCATTATATGGTTTAAAACAAGCATCCTGCCAATGGTATTTGAAATTCCATAATGTAATTTCTTCTTTTGGTTTTGTAGAAAACATTATGGATCAATGTATATACCTGAAGGTTAGTGGGAGTAAAATTTGTTTTCTTGTTTTATATGTGGATGACCTTTTTGCTAGCAACCAATGATAAGGGTTTGGTACATGAGGTGAGACAATTCCTCTCTAAAAGTTTTGATATGAAGGATATAGGTGAGGCATCTTATGTTATTGGCATTAAGATCCATAGAGACAGATTTCGAGGCATCTTGGGTCTGTCACAGGAAACCTATATTAATAAAATTTTAGAGAAATTTCAGATGAAGGATTGTTCACCAAGTGTAGCTCCCATTGGGAATGTTGGGACGATGTCAGAGTGATCCAGGTTTAGACCACTGGAGAGCTGCAAAGAAAGTAATGAGGTACCTTCAAGGGACCAAAGACTACATGCTTATGTATATCCTGTTTGAGGCTGCTTTACATGGTGTATGGCTTAAGAATTTCATTTCTGGGCTTAGAATTATGGATTCTATCTCTAAGCCATTGAGAATATATTGTGATAATTCAGCTGCTGGTTTTATGGCTAAAAAAGTGGGAGTCGAAATAAACACATCGACATTAAGTATTTAGCTATAAGGGAACGTGTTAAAGAAAAGAAAGTGGTCATTGAGCACATCAGCACTGAGTTAATGATCACTGATCCTTTGACTAAGGGCATGCCACCGTTTAAATTCAAGGATCATGTATTGAATATGGGACTTGGTTCCATTATGCAGTTTTTCATTGTATGGACAATGTTAATGAAATTCTTAATTATTGTGATGTTTTTTCTCATATTTATGTGCACCTTAAGTTGATTTGAGAAAATTCATTTAAGAAGGACCAAGAATAAACATAGGGTTTATTCATTAAGAAGTTGTTTCCACATAAATTATAATAAGAATAAATACATAGTAATACATGGAAGATAATACTCGTCATAAGAGGACTTATCGCCATGATTCATGTATCTATTACTTAATACATATTATCAATGGTTTTTAAGTTGAGACATTAAGTTTGGAAGTATGGACCAAGTGGGAGAATGTTAAGCTCCATTAATTTATGCAAAATTGCTGCCTAAAATTATGGAATTTAAACTGCAGTCTTTCCTTAACTTATGGAAACCAACTGCAGTAGTTTCCTTAAGTTAAGGAAATCAACTACAGCTAATAAATTTATTGTTAGGAGCTACTGAAGTGGTCCATTACTCCCATCTGGAGTTCTCTGCCTTGATCTGTGGGACATCTGACACATAGCTATCAGAAGCTTGATGGAAGCTTAGCTATAAATTCATCTGTTTGGTCCCCAAGCTTGCATCTCAATCCCCTTCAGTTCTACACCATCTAGCTGAGATAGCAGAGCTCGGAAGTGCCTTCAGATTAGTTGTCTTCTTTCCTTTTTGCATGCGCAGCTGGAGCGTGGTGTTTCAGAAGGAAATTGCATCAACAGTTTCACCAATGGCTGGAGGTAACTCGTATCCCTGGGCATTAAGTTTCAGTGATTCTTTTCAGTTCTTTCCGCATGTAGAATCGTTGTTTAAGTTTGTTTAAATTTTCTATCAACTTTTACCTTGCGAAGAATGTCCAGAGGATTATCCAATTTTTCCATATGTCAGTAACATTCATTTGACCGTAAAAATAATGGCATTCAAACTGCAACGACAAAATCATAATGGTATTCAAATGGCATATTTTCTTCCTGAACCAACAAAATGAGCTGGTACATTTGGATCTGACCCTAAGCAAAGGTAAGTTGCTGGAAACAAAAAGCAAATAATAATTTCTTAATTCAAATTCACAATGGAGGAATTCACCTGTGTGATTGCTTTTGGTTTAGGAAAATTGATGTTATCTCAACCGCCCCTATATCTATTTGGATGTAACACCACCTAACTGGTTATCTATCTCGCAATTCCCAGAATCTTTGCGATTTTTTCATAATCCAAATAGTGTCAAGGTCGATGCATTCCCAATCTATTGTCCTTGTTTTTTCAATCCGTCTTTCACCCTGAAGAATCTGCAGATCTGCTTTCCAGAGTAACAACTTTTTTCAATCCGTCTTTCACCATGAAGAATCTGGAGATCTGTTGTCCAGAGCAACAACTTTTTTTCAATCCGTCTTTCAGCATGAAGAATATGGAGATCTACTATCCAGAGTAGTTGTTAAAGCCCTCCACCCAAACCCATTTTTTATTGATTAAGTGTCGGTCATAGATCCATATCCAATTGGAGATACAGTAGTTTCAGTGAGATATTCATATTCCATTGAAGATGGAGTATTTTTAGTTGAACCACCGTAGCCCATGCGCACAACAGTAGAAAAACAAGGACGATTGACCCAGAGATACTCAATATATGCCAGATAGGATCAGGAGAAGGAGAGAAGTAGAAAAACAAGGACCATTGACCCAGAGATACTCAGTATAGGCCAGATAGGAACAGGACGAGAGGAAGGCTAGGAACAGGAGAAGGAGAGGCAATTTTGTGTCCAAACTCAAATGAAATCAGGGCTCTGTCTGGATCTGCGCTGAGGATATAAGCCCACCATAGAAGATTGGAGTGAAATCATGCTCGTATTCAAATACATAGCAAGGTGTTAAGGCCACAGACGAGGCATGTTAAGGTGTTGAGCAGAAGGCGAGGCAGGTGTTGCCACGTTAAGGTGTTGAGCCGCCAGCGAGGCAGTTGTTGAGACAGCATGGGACGCCTGCAGTGGTAGGCATAAGTTTGTATATAAAAGGGAAAAAAATCACATTAAATGTTTCAGACTAATGTTAACTTGTAAGTTAGCATTAGTTTAATTTCGTAAAGGTTATAAACTCAAATCAACGCTTGTTTTCCAAAGTTTTAATAAAAACCACGAAAAACATACATTTTGGCTGATAATAACAGGTCCAAACTAAAACTTTACCTAAATTTGATTTTAAAGAATAATTTTGCTAAAACTTATATTAAAAGCTTCAATACTCCGGTTGTCAACACAAATTAATGCACCGTTACCGATCACCATAATCCCCTACGCCGAAAGCAGGGACTAATAATCCCCTATACCGAAGGCAGGGACTAATAAATAATGGGAAGAGAGAATCCCAATATGCATCCATCATTATATATTTATATGTAATGTAATTGTTATATTTACATATACTATAGTCGCTGGTGCATTATGGCGGGAACACATAAGCACGATATCATTATATACATATTTCAAAAGGATTTCAAGGGGGCCATTAACAGGTTCGTGAGAGATTATTCCAATTGCCAGTAATTTTTTTCCTAATATGTTTTACTTATGATTATTTTAATTTTTTTTAATTAATGATTTTTCTCTATTATTAAGGAGATAAAGAAGGTAAGAATGCTAACTATTTTTCCTATTATAATAATTTTAAAAAATGTTATAATTTACAATATATTTTTATTGTTATGTAGTTTATAGATGTATGTATCACCTATTTATTAAAGATATATTTTAGTAAATTATATGGAAGATTAAAAGTTTTAGTTATTCTTAATATTTTTGTTGTTTAGAAAAGGTAAATAATTTTAATTCTAATAAATTTTTATGCTCTTGTTATTTGGATTTACAAATGATATTTATCAATCAATCCTTTTTCAAGGTACTCTACTTGCTTGTAATTATTCCCTAATTTGTTTCCATTTATTCTTTGCTTCACTTTCTCGAATTTATGAATGGTACTTGTATGTTTTTTTTTATGCATACTTAACATAAAGACATCACAGTGGGCATCGGGATCAAAATTGATCCAAGTGAGGCTTGATTCTTTATTTTCCTAAATTCAACACTAAATAAGTAATATTCAATTAAAAAAAAAAGAAACAAAAAATAATTTTATTTCTTTGCTCTTTTTATTTCTTTTATAGCAACTTATGTTGTTGGATTTTGAAAATAGTTTTTTCCTTTTTATTAGATATTGCAATAGTATCCTTAAAATAATACTATATTTTGATTATCTTTACAAAAACTCATTCCAATTGTTTGAGCCATTGAATCAATAACTTTGTAAGAAAAAGAATAAATTCATTAAAGAGAAATTTTTATAAAGAAAATGAAAAAGCAACTAATCTATAAAATTCTTATATAAACTATAAGTAAATGACCAAATTAAATCTTCTCTATATAAATTCTATATAAAATATAAATAAAAATTTATATATTTTTTTATTTAAATAAGTTACTGTAATCTATGATTAGATTAGATGATAATTGCAGATGATTGTGGTAGCTACAATGATGCCTAAAAAAAATTGTTATATAAAAATATTATATACTTTTTATCCTTATAATTATTAATTTCCCACTCCCACTTCATACCTATATTGGATATAGGCTCCGAGTCCATTAATATATTAGATATACACTTTAGTCTCTTTCACTTAAGAAATGAAATTATCTATTCTTAGCCCTTCAAATTGACGAGTACTTATTAATTCAGAAAAGAGACTTATTGCATTGCTATTTTTTCTTGTGCGATAGAATAAGTCCACAAATAACAAATATTATAAACAATTTTAAAACAAAAATAGTCTTTAACACAATTTACACTGAAAACTTCTTAATTCCAAGCTAAAAACACATTACTCACACCAAAAGTTTGTCAACTCCAAGTTAGAAACACATTACTCAAACCAAAAAATTGTTAATTTCAAGCTAGAAGAAGAGACTTATTAAATTGATATTTTCTGTGGCTAGATAGAATAAGTTCAAAATGAACAATTATTATGAACAATTCTAAAACAAAAATAGTCTCTAACACATAACTCACTCCGTCTCAAGTCCATGTTACAAACACTAATCACACAAAAAACATGTCAATTCCAAGCTAGAACAAGAAATTTCTTGCATTGATATTTTACCTATCTGGAACTAATAAGTCCATCCTTTCACTGAAAGGTTTAGGTAGCCACATTAGTGAAGGTTCTCTCTACTTGGAATGAATAAGTCCATCGTTTCAATCAAATTTTAGGTAGCCAAATTACTGAAGGTTCTCTCTTTCCTTGTTGAAGAGCAGACCTTTAATAATATATGTGTGAGCGACATGAAGGTTATCCCTTTCCTTGTTGAGCAACAAATCCTTCAATGATATTTATATGTGTGAAGGAAGGTTATGCCTTTCCTTCATGGGAAAGAGGCCTTCAGCTAGATACATTTGTGTTTGTGACTATGTCTAAACCTTGTCTCTAATGACATGAATTTTGAAAAGTATGAATACAACTCTTAAGGGATGCCTAAACAACTAGGCATGAATTCCCACTAGGAATAGTAAATTTCCTCTTCACCATTTTCAACCCACATAGCATAAGTTGAAGAAATGAATGAGAAACCAAGAATCTGCACACAAATATTAATATCAAAATAGTCATAAACATAGAAATAAGGAAAACTATTAAAACAAAAAAAGGCTCTCCATCTTACTAAATATGCATACTACACTACAACAACACAAAATACCACACACCCACTTCCTCAAATTCCAAATCCAAGCCATGAAGGACTGCAAAAATAACTTCAATCTCACTCAAATGAATCAGAATAGGATCACTTGCGATATACAACAACCTTGAACTCAGTCATAATAACAAAAGGAGACTCCTAATTCTTGGCCATGGCCACGAGAGCTACAACTCAACAAGGCAAGCTTAGTACATGGAGAGAAATATTAGCAAGATCAACTAGTACATGGAGTGATACATTAGGAAGATCAAACCATATCTACTTATAGGCTTTTGGATTCTTCTCATAATCCCCATTAATATTTCTAGAGTTAATCTCCATCAAGAATTCTAGAGTGCTAAACTAGAGGCCCACCCATGGTACTAGAATCCATCCCAAGCCCCATGCCTACTTTTCTATCCTCAATCTGAATTTGTAAGTATTTCCACATGCATCCCACTGTTGCTACTCATCCTTCCTCCTCACACCAAAATACTCAACAAAAAACCAAACCAAGCCAAACAAAATAGTGGAGAATAGTCACAATTTTTTTTTACAATGACTTTTTCTACATATTGTAAAGGGCTACATTGAGTAAATATGGACTACACTTGATCAACATTAGAGAGATACCTAATTAATTTCTACATTAAATAACTTGGAGTCTTCTTTGATAATATTATGAGATCACATGTTTGTGGTTTTTTGGAACAAGTTGTCAGTCCTTCTAACCCTTTTCTTTTCTTCAATTTCTCATATCTTAAAGTTGGTGCAAAAAGAGAGTGATCCACTATAGAAATTTGGATTTATAAAATAAGTGTGTTTTTTTACCATACATGAGATTTCTATATTTGAAAAGAACTTGCAAAAGCTTTATCCAACTGTCCAAATGCAAGACCACACAACCATCCAAACCAACACATTAATATGACAAAGAACAAGTGCATAACACATCGACTTTGCTCGAATAGATCCATTGGAGAATGAAATCCAAATCATGGGGAAGTGGTATTCCTAAATTGTATAAACTAAATAAACAAACTTCCATTACATACCACCCATATTTTTCGCTTCATTGTATTCTAGAGGGTAAGGGAATCAAACCTATATCTACAGCTTAATCCAAATGGTATTAATAAAGTCGGATAGGTGTACCAAAGTCAATTTTTATTTTCACCTCCATTTGTACTCCTCCATGGCTTTATTTGTTCACCGATTCTCCATAGAACAAGGTTTTATACACTTGTTTATTTATCAAGGGATAGATGAATGTTATATATATGTATATATGCATTCTGAAAATATGTGCAAGAATTCGTGTCTAAAATCTGTTGTATATATAAGTATTAAAATTGTATATCTAAGTATTGAAATCACTGGAGGATAAATCACTATATATTGACATACAAGAATTAGATATTAGTTTGTGTGTGAAAAGATAACCATTGATAGTATATGTATCCTATATTGATAATTAGACACTCTACAAAAGTAGGATCAATTAATATGACTACAAATAATATTTTCTCGATATTTTTCGTGGTTATGTTATTGATTTTTTTCAATTACTGCTTGATTTATTGTTGAACTATGTAGTGAAAAAATTATGATTTTCTCGCTCTGTATATGAACACTACAAAGGAAAATATCATGCTAATTGATTCTAGGGGGTGGAAATAGACTACATTTAGAGATCTGGAGCATAGACCTCTTCTAGTTCCTTGTTATAAATTCAAGGCAACCCAATCCAGCCAAACTATTCCCTAAAAGGAAGGGTAAGCACCCATAGGAAGCTGAAGAATAGATTAAAAAAAGAGAGAAAATATCTGATGCAGGTAGATAGACACTATAGTATCGAAAAGAAATTTTTGTGGGTTAATAATTGAACAAAATCACATCACCAATAACAGGAGTAGGTTAGGAAGCTATTCTGATTTTCCAATACACAAAGTAGGAGTGTATGTGAAAAAGAAGAATTTTTTATTATTAAAGCGCACAGAAGATGGGAAATGTAGAAGAAACTGAGCACTACTAGTCGTCATGATAATAAATACATTGGTATGGAAACACTTGGTGATTTCAATAGTTTGAATGAAGGTGCGTGGACTTTTCAGCCAATTTACAAATCTATAAAACTCAAAGCCACGCAATAGTGACACCATTGAATAAGGAAAAAATAAAAACACAAACATGTTTAGTAATTAAGATCATTAAGAAAACACATTATTTCTTGTTCCAATGTAAGGAAGGAAATATACATATATCCACAACTCAACATCAAATAACATTTCTTGATCCAATATAGAAAATTGTGAACATATCTTAACCTAGGCAAGAACAAGAAATTAGAACCATAAATGCTATTGTCATCAAAGAACACCACAATTTTATTATAAATCATTCTATGCAACCACAGTATGAAAAGGAGGCCTACATGCTTATCAATCTTTCCACATAAACAAAGGATAGAAAAAAGGCCTACAGACTTATAAATCATTCCACATAAATGGAGTATAAAAATAAGGCCTAGAAGCCATTCAAATTATATATATTCATATACTTGAAATGTACATGACTAGCAACAAAATATAACACATAAAGGTCTGGCTAGATAGCCATAAAGTAAGATCTCGAATATAAATATCAAACTGAACATGACATCTAGTAACTACATCCTAAAATTCTGGAGACATAAGATTCAATGGAGAGGATCTCCTTGGAAGGAAAATTCGATAGAACTCGGTATAGTCGTGTTGGACCATACTAATCCAGAAACAAAATAAGAAAAAAAAACTGAGTAGCAAAAACAAGATTTCATTAGCCCCTCTATCGGATAGGACCAAGTGTGGTATTGGTAACTCGTGGGAAGAAAAGGCAAGATCCATTGACCGAAGCAACTAGGTAACATGTTAGTCATTATTGATACAATATTTATACTAAGTGAGATAAAAAAGGAGCAGTCGTGAGTATACTTATGCAAAAAAACAATAAAACTACTATTTATGGTTGAGAATAATAACACGGTACAATAGGAAAAGGGAGCCTCAGATTACCAAGAAGTAATTATTCAAATACACATTTTTAGTTGCAGTGAAGCCTTTGCTCCCTCACTTGCTTTCTACAAAAGAAACAAAAAAAATAGAAATGGCAATGAGAAACTAAGCATAGCAAAACCTCAGAGAATCAATTATAAATCACATATCTAATTAGGGAGAAAATTCGGCACCTGGAAAGGTAATGGCAAATGAACAATCAAGTCTCAATCCTATGACCACAACCTTGTTTGTTGAAAATTCTCTGCAAGGGTCGTAGAAGCGTTAATAGGTCACCACATAAAACTTCCTAACATACAAAGGTGAGAGATATGGAAAGGATAAATACGTATCATTATACCTGAAGGAATGAGTAGAGGGTATGATAGGAAATGGGGAAACTTGTAAATGACCAAGAGGTTAGGATTCCCTAAAGTAGGCACAGAGAATGCTATCTAAGCAAAAAATCCATACGAAACCCACAACCCTTTGTTCCTCTAAACTTGGAACTGAGTATGCAAGCCTTGAACCTTACTCAGAAAAAGGAAATCTACAATTATAGAAATAAAATATCAAAGAGTAAGCATCCATTCTAATAAAATTCTAAAGGAAAATAAAAGACCTGCTCTGTGAATTGCAAAGGGAAGCCAGTTTCTGGATTGCTTGGGCTACTAGGGTTTCCACTGTAAGATGAAGTGGTATTTCTAGTGTAAAACACATAATGCATTAGAAAAATCCTTGTGAGCCCCTCTGCTATGGGCTTGAAGCTTAGAGCACACATAAGGAGACAAAAAAACCTTACTGGTGCAAACATAGTGAAACCTAGGAAAAACAAAGATAAGAAGACTAATGATATGCAACTAACGCATAAACCAAACCATTACTACTTATGTTAGAACAAATTATCTGGCTATGGTGTAAGTGAGATTGATGTCATGGCCTAAGCCATGCTCTGGGTGTCATTCTCCAAGGGGCTAGCACCAAAGATGCAAGAAAAGGCCTTACCCAAGAATGAAACTACAAAATGAGAAAATGTGTTAGTAATGGCATGATTTAGCCAACGATGAGGGTTATTCCATGATATAGTACCTTTGTCATTTTTTCTTAAGAGTAATTGAGTGTAAGATAGAGAAGACATGAAACTACCAAATTCCAAAGGCAAAGGAAGGGGGTGATTGCAATTATGGTTTCATGGAGGAGTGACCACTGTTATATTTCCTCGATACATCCCAATCAAGCTCTTAACCCAAGGTCTATGTCTCCATGGGATTTGCACATGGCGCTTATCAAGTTGGAATGAGCGGATTAGTTCCACACAACTGTTGGGCATACCGACCCTTACAACCCTTATGATTGCATTATATCGATTGTAAGTAAGGAGTAAGGAGATTTGACTCCATGGCTGAAACATGAATTCATATATATAACCATATATAAGTTTTAAACCCTCTTCAATGTTTCATGCCGATATCAATGTGTAATAAAATAAAATGTTGGAAAGTATACGCTAGGGGGTTGGGGAACCTATGGCATTAAAGATATAGTTATGGTAATATTACTAAGTTAAGAACTACCTAGGGAAATCAAACAGAGGTGGATAAAATATTACATATGTAATCATCGTCATTGGAAGAGTGGTGGCATACCTCATCATAAATCATTATAATTATTGAGCATGAAATAAGAATACATTATATATGAATAGAGATATATTATTCGACTAGTAACACAAGAACCAATTAGCATGAACTCCATTGCATTTGGTTGTTGAACTAATTTTGGAATGATATACTTAGAGTATGAGCCAATGAAAACAAAATGAAAAAAATTATGGTTTTACTGTGCCTTAAGAAAAGTAGTAGGAAGAGGTTATGACAATAAAGGAGAAGACTTATGACCATACCAGTAAATATGGGGCCAACTCAACCTGCATCTTCCAAACACTCTTCTAGCTTCTCAATATATATTCTAAAAAGGGTAGAGGATAATGGAAAGTCTTACTTAAATCTAATGTTGCATTTAATTTTGTCCACCCAAAACTTAGTGATCCTAAACTTGGTAATAAAATTCTCATATAACCTTGTAATAACAACCCAAAATTTGATATGAACCATTATGTCTTTTCTCCTCTTCCATATCCTTGTTCTAGGAATGGTGTCAAAATCTTTTGTAAAGTCAAAAAAACAATAAAAGAGATCAACTTTATCATTGTAATATTCCTATGAAATTATGCTAAGAGCAAAAAGGCAGTCTGTGATTGAATGGAATCTCATAAACCTAGCTTTTCCTTTAGTTCCTTTATCATGGATTTTAACGCAAAGGATAATCTTATTTTCCAAAATAATAATGTATAGCTTGTTTAAAATGTAACTAATCATAATGTTCTTGTAATTAGAGGGAATGATTTTATCTCCACTCTTAAAGACATGCACAATATTGCTCTATATCGAAACCTTAGGGAACCCATGATTCACTACAAAATTAAAGAGCTTGTGTACTTGTAGGATTAGGATAAGTTCTCTTAATTTAAAGGTTTTAGCTAGGTAGGCTTCGATGTTGTTAGTGTAGGTTTTAATCTTGTACATGAATTACCTGCATATAAATTCCTAAAACAGAAAATAAACAATGGCAAAAGCATAAAACATAAAATAGATATACACAAAAAAATTCCCCTGGATTAGAACATAATGATAGTTCCCTTGACCACATCTACAAAATACCATGGACATAAGACCATCATGCCCAAAACCATGTGCGAAATCCATGCATAAAACCATAGGTAGGTCCACCCATCTAATATAGTGCCCAAAACCCCCCAGTAGCTCCTGACGTAATGTACAGGGACGGTTGTTTCCCCCCTATGACCCCGTCACACATGGGGTAGTCGTGTAAAGAATATAACACAACCTAACATTCTCCCACATGTTATTTTCTTTACATAAGGGGCCACATGAGAGCTTAGTCATTGATCCAGCCCTGCAACGCTCATTGTTTCTCTGTACAAAGAGAACTTCTCAATGCTCACAAACTTTGTCAATGCATATTTAGTATTCTTCAAAGTGTCCACCTTTACTTGGAACACCATTTTGTCCTGAACCATATCCCAAACAAAGTTGGTGGGCTGGTTGTAAGTGTTAAGGATAATCGTTCAAAACTAGAACCGATTTCTTCAACTTCCTGTGGAACTTCTTCTCGGGATTTCTTTGGAGTATCAGTCATCAATCTCCAAATTTAGTTATTCTGCTAAAATAGCCGAACTATTTAATTTACCCAATATATGGAAAAACTTTAATTTTTCACAAAACCAAAAGGAATTAAAACCCCAGTGCATAACCTTATCGCGTCCGTCGCTCCACAAACCTTTAGCAAATTAAACCTCCATCATCAATCTTATTCCTCAATCCGACGGTTGTCGCATCATCGCTCGCCAAGTAGCTTGGCCGGTCCCCACCATCGATCAATCCCACTTGATCCAATGACTATAGCATAATCTCATGTGGATTTTTTCACGATATAAAACAATTCGAGAGCGCTTGTGAAAAGTGGTTTTCTTGTGTGACGTGTCAACCGTTAATGGTTATCATGTGAATTTTTAAAATACCACTTATCGCTTTGAGACCGCGCAAGATACTACTTACACAAACAAAGACTTCTCTTCTATTTTGATTAATGTCTACATTTGTTGGCACGCGATAACGATTAGATATATTGGATCTATCCGATCAGACGATTCAGATCTTTTCCTGGGTTTCTCGTGAATTTATCAGGTTTCCACGCTATACTTAGCACCTCCACCAAGTTTAGTCAGTCTCTAAATTATCCAAATATAGAGTGAGTGAGGATTTAGATGCGACAACACAAGATTATACAAAACTCAACAAAACTCAGAAATATTTCGAAGGAAATAAAACATCCATGACTTTACCATCCCATCACAGTGTTCATAGAGATATAGAGAAATTCCAAATTTTACATTCCAATCCTCCTCGACCAAAATCTATAAAAAATCCATCAAAATCCTATTCTACTAATTCAAAACTTACATAAATTCCTACTCATACAAGAATCAGATCCTAAATCAATGGATCAAAGCATCCTAATCCTAGATACTATCTAATCTACATGATATTATCCTCAAGAATCTCAACTAGACCTAAATACTTGAAGTAATTACAAGATAATTCAAATCCCTGAATTCTAGCTCAAATCCTACCTAGAAAGCTTTGTAAAGTGACAACTAAAGGATCCCACTGCTTTGCTTGTAAACCTTTTTTCATATTTTTGGAATAAATTTGAAGTCTTTTGTCTTCAAGCCTCATGCTCCTGCATCAGACTCCTAAGGACAAAATTCTTCATGGGTTCCTGTCCATGAGCTCTTCTACAAAACTGTCCAACTTTTGTAGCATGGCATTTGTTATATAGGTAGCATCAGAAATTGGTTGTTCCTTCCACTTAATCAAATACTAAAAATACTCATGTCCTCTTGGATTTTTAAACAATCTCTTATCTAAAATATATTCTCGTTGCAATGCTTTTGTTGTAGGTAACTGTTTTACCCAATCAACCTCTTGCTCTTCTTTATCTTGTGTTGTATCATCTGCATTTCTATTTTCATACTTGTAGAAATCAGCAACATTGAAAATTGGAGATATTCCAATGTCAGGTGGTAATTCAATTTCATATGTATTTACAAAAAATTTCCTCAAGGCTCTGCATGGTCCAATTTTCTTAAATTTTAACTTGTTATACTCCCATTTTGGAAATCTTTCCTTCCTTAGGTGTGCTAAAAACAAATCTCCAACCTCAAAATTAACTTATGTCTTCTTCAAATCTGCTCTGCTCTTATACTTTATGTTGCTATCCTATAACTGTTGTTTTACATGTTCATGTATTGCTTGAATCTCTGAAGCAAAATCTTCTCCTTTAGCGCTTCTCATTTTAGCTTTTCCAAAGTCTCTTAATTTAGACACTGCTCTTGGGTGCATTCCATAAACTATATGGAATGGACTCTGCCCTGTACTCCTGTTAGGAGAATCATTATAAGCATATTCAGCCTATCCCAAAATTTCATCCCACTATTTTGGATGTTCACCTGCAAGAATTCTCAGAAGATTTCCCAAGCTTTTATTTACAGCTTCAGTCTGTTCATCAGTTTGAGGATGAAAAGCTAAACTAAAACACAATTTTGTACCAAGTTTCTTCCACAAGATCCTCCAGAAATGACCAACAAATATGGTGTCTATGTTTGAAACAATTCTCTTAGGTAACCCATGCAACCTTACAATATTCTTAAAAAACATATTAGCAACATGAGTGCATCACTAGTTTTATAACATGGAATAAAATATGTCATTTTAGAAAATCTGTCAACCACAACATAAATTGAATCAATTCCTCTTTGAGTTTTTGGTAAACCCAAAACAAAATCCATACTGACCATATCCCAAGGTCTATCTAGAATAGGTAATGGAACATACAAACCTATGTTCTGGCTCCTTCTCTTTGCATAGTGACAGACTTTACAAATTCTTACATACTTCTCCACTTCAGATCTCATCTTTGGCCAAAAATAAAATTGATTCAACTGTTCATAAGTCTTGTCTGCTCCAAAATCTCATCCAAGTACACCACTATGTTTCTACCTGATTAAATTTTCCCTCATGGAGCAATTTGGTATGCATAGTTGATTTATTTTAAACAACAATCCTTCCTGCAAGAAAAAATCCAGCCACTTACTTCTATCTAACAAAACATGGTTTTTACAAGCTTCAAATGCCTCCTTAAAATCTAAATCTTTCTCATACAATTCTTTAAGAAAACCAAAACCCAACACTTGAATTTAACTAGGATACTTTTTCTACTTAAGGCTTCTTCTACCTTGTTTTATTGGCCATTTATATGTTTTAATACAAAATGAAAACTTTGAAGATATTCTAACCATTTTGCATGTTTCTGACTAAGCTTTAGTTGTTGCATAATGTACTGCAATGCATGATTGTCTGAATAAAGTATAAACTCCTTAGACATCAAGTAGTGTCTCCACCTTTTCAATGACTGCACAACTGCATAAAATTCCTTCTCATAAGAAGAATAATTCTTCTTTGATTCAAATAGTTTTTCAATGAAATAAGCTATAGGTCTATCCTCCTGACTTAAAACAGTGCCAATAGCTTCTCCACTAGCATCACATTTCACTTGAAAAGGTTTATTAAAATTAGGAAAAATTAAGATAGGCTTTTCTGTGATCTTCCTTCTTAATAGTTGGCAGTTCTTTTCTGCGTCAACAATCCATTTAAATGGTTGCTTATCCTTCTTTATAGAGTCAATAATAGAAGCATTGATCTTACTAAAATTCCTTATGAATTTTCTATAAAAACTAGCAAGACCATGGAGACTTCTTACCTCAAAAACACTTTTTGGTGAAGGCCACTCTATGATTTCCTTTATCTTTTCTAGATCCATCTTTAATCCAGCAGCAGAAACAACAAAGCCCAAATATACCAACTCCTCCTTCATGAATGAACATTTCTTTAAATTTAGCAGTAACTTTTCTTGTTGCAGGTTTTGTAAAACATAACTCAGATGTCTCATTTGTTCCTCTCTAGATCTGATGTAAACTAATATATCATCCAGATATATTATTACAAATTTACCAATAAATTCTTTCAGCACTTCACTCATAAGCCTCATAAATGTACTAGGAGAATTTGATAACCCAATAGGCATTACCATCCATTCATACAGTCCTTCATTTGTTTTAATACAATTTCATCTCCTTCTCTAATCCTTATTTGATGCTACCCACTTTTTAAATCGAGCTTTGTAAAATATCTTGCTCCACTTAAACAATCCATGAAATCTTCAATTCTAGGTAAAGGAAATTTGTACCTCATTGTTATTTTGTTGATTTATCTTGAATAAGTGAACATTCTCCAACCTCCATATTTCTTTGGACTCAAAAATGTTGGCACTACACAAGGACTCAAACTCTCTCTAACCAATCCTTTATCTAACAATTCATAAACCTGTTTTCCGATTTCTACATCTTTTGTGGGAGTCATCATGTAAGCTGCTTTATTTGGCAGATTTTCCCATGGAATGAAATCTATATGATAACTGATTTTTCTAATGGGTGGTAACTCATTAGGAAAATCATCTACAATGATATCATAATAATTTTCTAGCATCTCTTGAATTTCAATTGGCAAATCAAAAATTATAGTGGAAGTAATTATTACCTTGGGTTTGCAAATCAATGAAAAAATTACCTCATTCTCTTCAATCTATTGAAAATATTATTTTCCACTTAGCAATAGAGCCTTAGGATCATATTTTCTTAATGCATCCTCTTCTTCCATAGGTAGCAATGTATGACTAATACCATATTTACTAAATTTGTATGTGTTCTTTCTCCCATCATGCATAGCTCCTCTGTCATACTACCAAGGTCTTCCCAGCAATATGTGACACACATCCATAGGCATCACATCACACATAATTTTGTCTTTGTATCTGCCCAACTACAACTCCACTTCACATTGTTCATTCACTAACAACTACTGTCCTTTTTGAAGCCATGACACCTTGTAAGGTGTTGGATGTTTCTTTGTCCTTAATTTCAACTTTTCCACCACTTATGTAGAGACCAATTTATCGGTGTTGCCACTATCAAATTACCATTTGACAACATTTTCCTTGAACCTTGCACACAGTCTTGAACAAAGTCCTTCTCTGTACTGGTTCAAAAACTTTCTTTGTTGGCTTTAACAAAAATTTGTTAAAAACCAAATATTTCCCTTTCTCTGGTCCATTTTCTTCTACTGGCACCTTTGTTGCTTCCTCTTCAGTCTGAGTAACAATTACATTTCTCTTATTTTTCCCTGTGTTTTCTGGGCACTCATAGGCTCCGTGTCCCATCTTGTTACATCTGTAACATCTGATTTCTCTTCCTCTGCCTCTACCTCCTCTTCCTAAAAAAAACTCCTTATGCCACTTGCATCCCCTTCTGTGGGTATATGATGATTTGAGTTGTTGCTAGCTCCATCTCTAGGTGTTGTAGATCTTCCTCTACCACCTTGACTTCCTCTTCATTGCAAAGTACCTCTATTTCTGGAATATTTCTTCCTCATGAGTCTTTCTTCAACCTTCAATACCATTTGATAAGCCTCTTCTACTGTTTTAGGAGACATCACACTTATCTCATCTTAGATCTCCATTCTGAGACCATTTATATATCTTACAACCTTCTCTTCTATATCTTGAATTTGTCCAGCTCTTATGCTCACTTTGTAAAATTCCTCTTTGTATTCTTTCATTATCAAAGACCTCTGTCTAAGATTCTGCATCTGTCTAAATAATGACTATTGATACTCACTTTCAAAAAATTTACCTGTCAACTTTGCCACCATTTCGTTCCAATTTTTAATTGGTTGCTTACCAAGTCTCCTTCTTTCTACGTACACTCCATCCCACCAAAGTGCTACATTTCCTTTCAATTTTTTGACAGAAATTTTTTCTCTCTTTCCTTTTTCCATTTCTTCATAATCAAAGAATTTATCCATGTCAATAATCGAGTCTATCAACTCCTCGTGGTTTAAACCTCCTGTAAAAATTGAACCTTGAAGTTTGGGTTTAGATGTGGATCCCAACACTGATTTAAAGAATCTCATTTCAGGGGTAACTTCTATCCATTCCTCTTCTTCTGTAGCTTCATCTTCAGGCTCCCTAACATATCCAACACCTGCATCTCCTTCATTTTCCATTGCCACTGCTTCTAATCTAGCATGCATCTAATGCATAGCTTCCAGCACTTCAACACTTGCAACTGGTCTTCCTCTTCTTTGACCACCACCACGGCTTCCTCCAACTCTGAAAGCCATGCTCGATTTCTTTTTCTGATCTTTGAGATCCTATTGAGTGTCAATAAGCTACTCTGGAACCACAAATGGTGGGCTAGTTGCAAGTGTTAAGGATAATCATTCAAAACTAGAACCGATTTCTTCAAGTTCAGGTGGAACTTCTTCTTGGGTTTTGTTTGGAGTATTAGTCATCTACCTCCAAATTTAGTTATTCTTGTAAAATAGCAGAACTATTTAATTTACCCGATATATGGGAAAAGTTTAATTTTTCACAAAACCAAAAGGAATTAAAGTCCCAGTTCATAACCTTATCACATCTGCCACTCCAAAAACCTTTAGCACATTAAATCTCTACTGTCAATCTCATTCCTCAATCCGACGGTTTTTGCGTCACCACTCGCCAAGTAGCTTCTCTGATCCCTACCATGGTTCAATCCCACTTGATCCAACGACTATTGTGTAATCTCTCGTGGATTCTTGCACGATGCAAAATAATTCGAGAGCGCGTGAGAAAAGTGGTTTTCCAGTGCTACGTGTCAACCCTTAAGGGTAATCCTATGAATTTGAAAAATAACACTTACTTCTTTGAGACCACGCGAGATACTTCTTACACCTACGAAGACCGCTCTTCTATTCTGATTAACGTTTGCACTTGTTGGCATGTGATGACCATTATATCTATTGGATCTGTCTGATGAGATGATTTAGATCTTGTCTTGGGTTTCTCACGAATTTATGAGGCTTCTGCGCCAGACTTAGCACCTCCGCCAAGTTTAGTCTGTCTCTAAATTATTTAAATACACAATGAGTGAAGATTTAGATGCGACAACACAAGATTATACAAAACTCAACAAAACTAAGAAATATTTCAAAGGAAATAAAACCTCTGGGATTTGACCATTCATGCATAGTATTCACAGAGATACAGAGAAATTCCAAATTCTACATTCCAATCCTTGTCAGCCAAAATCCAACAAGAATATGTCAAAAATCTGACAAAATCCTATTCTACTAATTCAAAACTTACATAAATACCTGCTCATACAACAATCAAATCCTAAATCAATGGATTGACTCTGCCTAATCCTAGATAATATCTAATCTGCATGATATTCTCCTCAAGAATCTCAACTAAAGCTAAATACTTGAATTGATTACAAGATAATTCAAATCCCTAAATTCTAGCTCAAATCCTATCTAGAAATCTTTGTAAAGTGACAGCTAAAGGATCCCACTCCTTTTCTTGTAAACCTTTTTTGTATTTTTGGAATAAATTTGAAGTCTTTTGTGTTCAAGCCTCATGCTCCTGCATCAAAAGTGATACTGAACATCAATGTGCTTTGTCTTTGAATGGTAAGCAACGATCTTTACCAAGAAAATTTCACTTTGGCTATCACAGTCTATAAGTATAGCTCATTGTACTAACCCCATATTTGAACAAAATCTCTACAACTAAACTATTCCCTTGCTTGCATGAGTGGCTGCCATGTATTCTTCCTGTGCAGTTGAAATTGCCACTACAGACTGTCTCTTACTCATCCAACTGACTGCACCTCCAAATACATTAATCAAATACCCACTTGTAGATCTTCTCTGATCGATATCTCCAGCACAATTTGCATCAACAAGGTCATAGATGTCCAAAACTTTGCACAATCTTGGTCTTCCTTGGTGACACAAACTATAATCACTAGTGCCATGCAAGTACTTGAAAACCCGCTTCACTGCTGTCCAATGCTCCTTCCCTAGTTTTGACATAAACCTACTCACACACACTACATCTGCAATGTCTAGTCTAGTAAAAACCATTGCATACATCAGGCTATCGATTGCACTTGCATATGGAACATAAGACATGTACTCTTCATTATCTTTGCCTTGGGACACTATTCAACAAATAACCTTACACCTATAGGGATAGGAACCTTCACGAGTTAACTATCCTACATATTAAACCTTTGCAGTATTGCCTCGAAATACTTTCTCTGGTTTAACTAGAGATACCTCTTTTCATGATCTTGTTTAATTTCCATGCCCAAAATATAGTATGTAGCACCAAGATCTTTCATGTCGAATTTGGAGGACAATTGGTTGCTCAAATATTGGAGAATTATTTGTCATTTCCAACCACCAACATATTATCCACATACAAGACCAGTTAAATAGCATGGTCACAAGTTAATTTAAAATACACACAGTAATCCACTTTACTTCTGGTGAGACAAAGTCCCCATATAAATGTATCAAATTTCTGATATCGCATCCTTCATGATTGTTTTAACCCATACAAATACTTTTTTAACTTTCATACCAGTTCTTTCTTACCCTTTATCACAGAGCCTTCATGTTGCTTCATGTAGATCTCTTCTTCCATATCCCCATGAAGAAATGATGTCTTAACATCCATCTGCTCTACCTCAAAATCAAAAGAAGCAACAACAGATGAAAGTAATCTAATAGAAGCTAGCTTGGCAATAGGAGAAAAAATATCAAGAAAATAAATTCCCAACACTTGGGAATAACATTTTTTTAGCAACTGAGATTTGTATTTCTCCACCTTTCCTTCTACATTCATCGTCTTCTTAAACACCCGTTTTCTGCCAATGGGTTTCCTTCCAGCCGAAAACTCCACCAGATTCCAAGCCTCATTTTTGTGCAAAGATTCCATTTCATCAACCATGACCTCTTTTCAGAGTTTGCCATCCTGTGAATCTAATGCTTCCCTCACAGTTTTGGGACCATCATTAGTAATAGTTAAAGAAAAAATTGAATAGAAAGTAGATGGACTATATCTTTGTGGCTACCTTTTTTGTCTAATCGATCTTCTCATAGCCAGAGTTTGTGGCTCTTCATCTTTTGATTCCTCTTCTACTCTCGAGTCTGATTCCACCTTGTTTAGTTCAAACTCTATCCTCTCACGTTCCTTTGTTAGGCATTTATGTTTAATAACATCTTTCACCTCTCTAAACACCAAATCTCGGTTGCACACAACCTTCCTTGTTTTTGGGTTCCAAATCTTATAACATTTTAAACAATCCTTATACCCACTAAAGATGCAGTTTTTAGATTTACTATCCAACTTTCCACTTTTCTCCTTTGGAACATGTACATATGTGAAAGAGAAAGTTTCTTACCAGCCCATACCTCTTGTGGAGCCTTATCCTCGAACGTTGATGAAGTTGATCTATTGAATAGGTAACATGCAGTCTCCACTTCCTCTACCTAGAGTTCCTATCCTAACCCAAAACCATTGACGATGCTTCTTTCCCTTTCCATCAATGTCTTGTTCATTCTTTCTGCAACTCCATTTTTCTCAGTTGTGTATGGATTAGTCATTTGTCGTGGTTTACCACACTTCTTACAAAATTCTTCCAATTCCTTCTTGCAAAAATCTCCACCATTTTCTATCCTCGGCACCTTTATCTTCTTCTTTGTCTGGTTTTTCATTAGAGCCTTAAATTCTTTGAACCTGTAAAATACTTCATATTTCTTCCGAAGGAAATATATCCATGTATTCCTTGAGAAGTCATATATAAATGATGCATAGTACATAGACTTACCCAGTGATGGTATCAACACAGGTCCAAACACATCGCTATGCACAAGCTCTAAAATTTGTTTCGACCTCTTATCACGAGAGGGGAAACTCACTTGATTCTGTTTCCCGTATACACAATTTTCAGAGAAATCAAAATCCAGAGAGAAATTAGACATACCTTCTATCATACCATTACCATGAAGTATTCGAAGGCCCTTCTCTCCAATATGTCCAAGCCTTTGATTCCATAGCATGGTCTTTTCTCCAGAGACCACAAGATTTTCTACTCCACATTCAGTAACCACATAACTGTTGCAACCATCAATAACAATGTTACCTTGAAGCTTGTACATAATTCCAATCTGAACTCCCCCAATCAATACAAGTTCTCCCTGAACCATCTCGTAAGCATCTTTCTCAAACAATGTTTTTACACCTGCATCACTGAGCTTGCTTACATAAATCAGATCTCTTGCCAATGCAGGAATATGTGAAACACCGGGAAGTGTTATAATCCTTCCTCTTCCAACTTCAACTTGAATTTTCTACCACCAACGATTCTAGCCTTCTTGTCATCCCCTAAAAATACATTACCACCACCATATTTATCATACTTTCAAAACCCCTCTCTATGGGGAGTGAAGTGAAAGGATGCACCTGAGTCAATCAACCATGTCTCCCTATCTACATGTGTACTTGAAGAAGAATCCAGGTACACATGCCGACCTTCATATGAGGTTTTTGTCCCTTTTGCGGAAGGAGCATCATTAGATCCCTTTTCTTTCTTAGTAGCTTTAGATTTATAGTCACTTTTGAAGTCCCCTTCCTTTCTGCATTTCTAGCACACCTTTACAGGTTTTCCTAGAGATTTAGATCTCCCTCTAGATTTAGATCTCCCACTTAACGACTTATTTTTGTTTATGTTCTGGGGCCATCCTCATATATATAAGGAATCACCATTCTGGCCCTCTGTATTTTTCTGTCTCATCTCCTCTGACAACAAGGATGAGACTATTTCATAAAACTGCAAGGCAGTTGCATTGCTACCTATTACAACAACCAGACTATCTCATGAATCTGGTAGAGAAAAAACAAACCGATGCACTTATCTTCATCTAAAATTTTAATATAAACAGATAATAACTGTCTTACTAGAGTATTAAAGATGTTTAGATGCTCTGTCACTGAGTCTCCATCTTTCATCCTCACGTTATACAACTTTTTCCGTAGGAACAGTTTATTCGCGAGAGACTTAGATTGGTACAAAGTCCCTAACTTGCCCCACAAAGCCTTAGCTAAAGCTTCCCCTGATACATTAAACATACTAAATATGAGGTAGACAATCGTATTGTGATCTTTGCCTTGCAATCCAACTTTGCCTAGTCTTTAGTTGACGTTGCTATTTGTTTAGTACCTAGATCTACCGCGGTCCACTGATCTTTATCCACAAGTAGATCCTCCATCTTGAGTTTCCACAACTCAAAACTCTAACCATTAAATTCCTCGATCTTTATCTTTCGACTGCTCGCCATCTTCTTTCACCACAAGAATCGATCCCGCATATCTCCCACTAAATAGGGTCTACCACAAGTCTGAGAAAAAACTCCTCAGCAGCAAAGGCGTCCCCTTGAAGCCAAAACAACTCTGATACCAATTGTAGGTTTTAACCTTGTACAAAAATTACCAGCATACGAATTCTAAAAACAGAAAATAAACAATGGTGAGAGCATAAAACATAAAACATATATACATAAAAAAATTCTCCTGGATCCCAAAATTAGGATTACCAGATTGACATTTCATGATGATATTTTCTATGTTACAATACATATATATACATGCCAAAGCATCCATTAACCCTCGATTAGAACATAATTTTAGTTCTCTTGACCGGATGTACAAAATGCCATGGAAAGAAAACCATCATGCCCAAAACCATGTGCTAAATCCATGCACAAAACCATAGGTAGGTCCACCCACCTAATATAGGGTCCAAAAAAAAATTCCTGGGGCATTGCCCAAGACCCCATGCAGGGAGGTGGTAGCCCCCCTGCTTACCCCCTGCAATGCCCCGTGCAATGTACAAGGAGCCCTACCGCACCCCCATGCGTGGGATAGTTGTGAGAAGAATATAACACAACCCAACACTTACCCATTAGTAATCTTCTTAAATCCAAACTCAATTTATTTCAAAGAAATGATATCATCTTTCGTAAAAGGCCCATCCTCTAACTCTTAAATATTATATTTATGCATATAAGCCTACATATATATAAACATATAATTATCATTTTCTATAAATTAAACTAATATTTAAAAAAAATAACTTTTATATATATATATATATATATATATATATATATTGAATCATTGACCGGAGAATCCACAGTTAGAACATTTTTGCACCAACGTTTCAAATCCCAAATGGGATCCATCGTCAGGATATGAGAATGATGATAACAGAAGAGCAACAAAGAAATAATAAATAGTGATGAGGATAAATTTTTAGAACAACAAACTGTCGGCTGTAATAATCATTAATTAATTTTAATTAATTTTATATAATTTAATATTAATTTGTTTTAATAAATTACTATTTATTTGATTATTATTATAATATAACAAATTATTATTATTTCTAATATATACATTTCAATACTATAATTAATTATTATCCTAGGCACAAATATCCAATTCGAAATATCATATTTATTTTATTTATATTTGTATTATCATTGTTGTATAATACATAATATTCTTTTCTTGATCAGATTTTGTCCATTAATTTTTTGTTCATAGTTGGAAGATCTCAATAGAGTCTTGGTACATATTACAAGCAAGCAACATGTAAAGATTTAATATGTATCTACATACAAAAATTTCTATTTAATGAGGACATATTGTACTTACATGTTAACAAGTTGGCCAGAGTAGCTTGTTACTTGCATCTTTAACTAAATTATTTTCGTCAAATTCACATTTTATTGAGTAATCTTATTTTAATCTTTATAATACACGTAAATATGTAGACTCTCATTATACTTAAAAAGTGTTCATATTAAAGGTACCCAATGATATATGTATATCGAAACAAACATGCTACTTATATTGTTACCAATTATATTTTCCATTATTCTAGTTTTGTTCTCTTTTAAAGTATGTATATATATGTATATGTATATGTATATGTATATATATATCTCTCTCTCTATATATATATAATTTCTTGTATATGTTTTATTAATATTTTCACAATAGAAATTATTAGTGTGGAATTAAGGAAAATTGACCCCGTGATTTCTTATTAGCAAAGTGATTTAATGATACGATTTTGACCAATTAAGCTAACCTTTGGGGTTTCATTGCTATAATATTATAAGAAAAATAAGTTTACATATAGATCATTAACCGAATATTAATGAACCATATTCTAATTATAAAGTTATTGAAAAAATATTCCAAAAGATTTCGACATTTTTTTTGTTTTTTTTTTCTCTCTCTCTCTAAGTGTAAAATAAAATAAAGTAAAACTTATCTAAAGATATGGTTTGGTAAGTTGCTTCCTTCCACCTTCCTACCAACTGCAAATTTTAGTAACAAGAATACCTTCAGTTTCCTTCGAGCCCAATTCTATGTTGTAAAATAATTTAGTCTAACTTCTTCACTTTCTTGGTTTCCACTTTTCCATTCTGAGTTTCAATTTTGCATTTTGTAATATTTCTTCTTAACACCATTTCTAGGTGCTCCCTCAAAAGAAAATATCTCTTATTTATATTTAGCAGAAACATTTTTTTTCTCGACCTGAAAATTGAGTGCCCAAAAATATGAATGGTTAATTTTACACTTTGTTCAATGTTTTTCTATGTTATTATAAGCATGGTCATTTTTAAAATTAGGCTTTTACTATTTATTCCAAATTTCAGGTTGATCCTGAATACAACTTCCTCAAAATACATCACCAATAAATACTTACTTCTTTTTTCAACACATGGTTTAGGTAGGAAGCTATCAAATCTAATTTTATTTATTTAATTAATTATAATATTTATATAATTAATATATTACTTAAACAAATCATACTAAACTATTTTCATATGAGGTATCACATCCTCTATAGGGGAATTAGAAATGGTGTCCATGGTGTTCCGAGATCAATAGAGGTTTTGAGGCAAATATTATAGTTTTTTAATGAACTCAAATGATTTTTTTTAGCCTTATGAATCAAACTGTTCTTCCAAAACTTTTGAGGATCATCCTTAGAGAAGTGCAATAATTTCTCTTGATTTCTACTTAAATAACATTTCTTTCTTTCTTTTAATAAGAGCTTTGTAAATATCTATCTTATTAAGTTTTAATGTTTCATTATGAGCATCCCTAATTTCTTTTATATAAATTTTACAATTATTATCATACCAAGGGTTGTTAGTGTGTTATTCTTTTTATATGAAATCTTGGTAGAGAACTTGCTAACGTTAGAAGAGAGAGTAGTAATAAAATTATGATAGAGGTTTTCAATGTTATACTCATAAGTTGAGAGGAGTATATCCCTATTTAAATCCTTTAAGAAGAGGCTCATTTTACTCTTGTAAAAAAAAGGTGGATTTGACTCTCAATTCTCATGCATGTGCTTGTTTTGCATGGAAAATTTTAGAGCTAAGGTTAAATTTCTATGGTTAAAGTTAGACTCATGATCATTTAAGAGGTCATAATTTACAATATGGTTGTAAACATGGATACCATATATTGCATATCTAGGACACTAATTCTAAACCCATGAATAGAAGTCATCTAGTTGAAGTTTTACCACTTCATTATGCCATTACAAATTAAAAGGTCTTGAGAACTAAAGAGTTTAACTAAATTGATACCAAATAAATTCTTGGTTAGGTATTCGTTGTTTCTTTTGAATCTACTAGCTAAGTCAAGATCATCATATAGCCAAAGAGGATTAGTTTTCAATAATTGCGTAGAAGATCTGCTTGGTTATATGCAGTTCTCACATTAAATTCTCCTAACAAGAGGAGGTTACTTTCATTTCTTAGACTTGGTGTCTTACTCTAAAGTATTATAAGGAAAATTATTATCTAGATTATTTTTATTATCAACGATAGAGTTGATAGGTGCAAAATAAAAAATTGTGATATAAATCCTCTTAGCATTATTGTTAGAGATTTTGATTCAAATGTATCGATTGAGGGGTCTAACACATGGAACTGAGTGTAAGGAGAGCCACTTATATATATATAATAGGCTATTCCTCCAATTGCTATGTGAGAGGATTTTTTGATGTAAGGTGACCACAAAATGAATCCATCTATTTGAGGGGCCTTAGGCTCACCATGCTCCCAATTTTCAATCAAAAAATAATATCAATTTCACTTGGGATGCATCTTAACATAGTATCCTTACACTATGAAAAGCCACAATAGTTTTGAAAAAGGGTCCAAATTGTTACAAATTCTTATTTATTACTCTCCTTTTAGTCTCTATCCCTAATAATATCTTATTTATTTCTAAATATTTCTCATTTTAACTCGTTTTATGGCTTCCTTTACTTTTCAAAAACCTCCTTTTGTAATTTACCTTGGTTTTCTAAACATGCTACATTTTAGAATTTTGGCTGGAATCTAACGATTTGTTTTTTTCCAAATCTTAACTCTTGTTGTCTAATATGGGGTTTTAACTGTATATATATGTATTCAACACCCTAAAAAACTATCGGGGCACTTGGATTGTGGAAACTTTACAACTCAAAGTTGTGATTCCAAGAAATCCCTACCAAATTCTAAACAATTTAAACCAAATAATACAGTAAAAAAATATTCCAAAGCCCTTCACAAATAGACTACAACATTAACTATTACTTACTATCTCAGACACAACCTTTATTATAATATCATTAATTGTAATCACTTAATGTTGTCATGGTCATAACAAGTCTCACTCATAAAATGGCCAAAATAGACATAGTATTTACTAAAATATCATTAATAGTAAGCACTTAATGTTGGTGTGGTCATGACATGTCTCACCCATGAAATTTCTAAAGGTAACGTCAAAATTAAATATTTAAAGAGGATTTTACCCAATAATCTAACTTAATTAATATTTTAATTTAAATATTTTGAAAAATATTTGTATAAAAAATTAAAAAGTTGTAAAATTAAAAAAAATAATCCATAATAGTGTTGATTTATTGAATTATCAAGTTAAAAGTTTGATGTTTTCGTTTTCCTATTAAAAATTTAGTTGTATATATTTTTTATAAAATTATAATATATATTATTTAAACTAATTATTTATCTATATATATAGATATATAGATATAGATATATAATAATAATTTTAATTAAATTTCAAATAAAATGAATAAATAAATATACTTAAAAAACTAAAATACAAAACATTTAAAGTATTTTTTTGTCAATTAAAAAGAAATGAAATGAAAGTGGGAGACATAAAATGATGATAATGCATGCAATGTAAATCATGGAAATGGTATTTTTTGTCGAAGTTAATACATTAACAAATGAGATGATGTTCTCATATTATTTATTAACAATTATTAAAAAAATTGAGTATAAAATGAGAATATTGGAATATTATTGTTATTATCTGTGCCTCGCTAGAAAATTATATATATATTTTATCATTATTTTATTTTATTTTTGGGTAATCATTATTTTATCATTTATTTATTTTACATGTAGTTACTTGTAAACCTATGCGTGTCCATGATGGGTTAGAAAACGGGATTTGAACCTTGGATGTTTCATTTTTCTCACTCACATTATTTCGATCACCAATTAAGTTGCCACCAAAGATTATTTTTTCGTCTTGTTTGTTTCGTTTGTAAATTGGTACAAAAATTTCATTTATCAAAATATGATAGCAAAAAATACTTAGATATGTTTATGTTTCTTTGAGTGTGCATAGCTTTCATGTCCATAGATACTATCCTGAGAGCAATTATATTTCAAAAAGGCGGCTTAACCATTATAGCTACATTAAAGTCAAGCATCATTTAATATATGCCCTACAGGACTGTTTTTTCCTCATTACAAAAGGATAAAAAAAGCCAAAACTAAAGAGACTGAATAAGATAACTGAAAGGTTGACACATTTACGAAAAGTGTAATTGTGCTCGTGTTGCATGCTTATAGGTATGAGATCCACATTGACGTGTGAGAGCCACCCCTGCTAGGGCCACTGACCAAAAAGAAGCAGCAATGAACCATGTACTACTAATCAGAAATGTCCACTAGAGAAATTGGGTCTCCATTCACTCTAGGGACAAGGTTGATAACATGAGCATTAGAAATGATGACCGAATACATTGGGTCTCCATTCAGTAAAGGAATAGAACTGAGAGGATGAGTGATGCTAACTTGTGGAGTATGAGCCACTGCAGGAACATCATAGATGTTTCCCGAGTCAAGATATGACTTCGACGCCACATACCTTTCCACCCTCTAAATATGAACTAGAATGTCATCCAAGAAATATTGAATGCTTATGAGAAGATATTTCCAATCTTCTTTCACAAAAACCCTTTAATGATCCACTTGTCTATCATGGATGACCAACTAGAGGAGGGAGTCAAGTTCTTGATACCCTGCAACTGAGTTTAGGAAATGAAAATTTCTCTTTTGATGTTTACTACGGTCAGGAGTCGAGATCTTGATTTCCAAATTCAGAGTGAGAAAAATGAGCTTTATCCCAAAATTCCTTAGATTCCAACTTTCAAATATTGTTACGAACTTATGGTGGTATTGTATAAAATAGAGATGCGACAAAAGTCTATCCAAAGAGGTGCCACGGATGAAAATTTAACCTCGAGTTGGAACCTCCCCTATAGATTTCCATTCTTTAACGAGGTTGCATAGCCTTGTCGAAGAGTGCAAGAGACAAAAAATAATTTGGAGTTGCTAAAATATCGTTAGGAAAATTGAATAGACTTAGGAAGGATTTGAAATAAGACATGTACAATGGACATCAAATGATAATGATATCATCACCAAAATCCACTACACACGAAGCCCGAGACAAGCCCCCATTTTGTAGAAAACTCTTATAAATAAGGCTAGAGGGAACTAACACTAATACCCTCTGTAAACCCAACCCATCACACAAAATTGAGGACAGCCCGTAATAAATTGGCTCAAAGAGTAGAGAGAAACAAGGAAAAGCATTGGCACAATATGCACGAACTTGCAACAGAAAATTTAGATGAAAATCCACAATCGGGCTCAAACCAAGGTTTTCGTAACCTTCATCAGACCAACAGAAGGGAAATTCCTTGATAAACTTGGAATAGAAGCACGTTGAACCAAGATTCCAACCTAGAAGGTATTTTAAGAGTCCTTGTGCCTATGAGGAACTGAGGATGATGAAACTGCTAAAACCAAATAAAAAAATTACCAAGGTACTAGACCCCTCAAACCAAAACTAGACAATTGAAAGAAATACCTCGGAAATAGAAGCCCTCAAGCATTGAGGAGGGGAGAGTGACCACATCTTCATGTTCAAAGGGTGGCCCCGACGCTGCATTGTATAAGAACAATATAGAAAATATTAAGTGAGAGTCCATTGTATAGAAACCACCACTGCAATGTCAAGTGTGTCTCTCTACAAACCTTGGATAAAAAACATATTGAAAACAACTCATATGTTTTAACTCCATATTAAAAAGTAAATAATTTATTATAGAGAAATAGAAAGAATATAGAATAAGATTTTTTTTATTAAAATTAATATAAAATTATTTTATTTAAGATATACATAGAAATATTTGTTTGTAGGGAATATGAAAATGTACCATTAATATTATTTTTAAATGTTTTGTATTAATTTAATGTTTATATAAAAACATTGAAATATTTTATATAAAATTAACATTAAAATAATTTATTTTATTAGTATTTTTTAATATTATGCATCAAATTCATAGTGCATAATAGGAATTACATATGTCCATTATACTACGTATACTACGTTGTCAAAAAAGCCTTGAACTAAGTTGTTAATAACCCGTACATGCAATGCAATACATGAAGAATGCCACAAGGTTGTGAGGATGAAGCAATGCCGTTACCAATATAATAATACAATCTAATTATCACAATGCTTTAAAATATCAACATTTTAACTTAACACGGAGATGAGAAAAAAGAGGAGGTGACAGCGAAAATAAGCTAGTACTGACCGTTGCAGATTTTTGGGGTTAGAAAAGTAGTTTAAATATTATTCAGTTAGCCAGTAGCTTGATTTTAAAGATACACTAATTTCATAAGTTTGCTATATCTACATCATTGTGCAGCCCTAAAATCACAAACGGAGCAGAAAGGTCTCTGAGAATTGTCGCGAAGCCTTGAGATAAATAACTTGAGTTTGATCGATCAGCGGATTTATTAGTTTTGGTCGAGGGTAAAAACACAAGGCTTTCCCGATCTAAAACCAAAGGATTGCTTTATAGGATAACATGGCAGTTGCTCAAGAGACAAAGTTGAAAGTACCGAAAGCTACATTGCCAACTTTATCCAGAAAGAGCAGTGTTAAAATGCCAGTGGGTTCGAAATCTGAAAGTCCATTCACACAGAGCAGTCTCAAGATGCGGGTGGGTCCGAAATCTGAAACTTCATCCACACAGCGCAGTCTTAAATCTGAAAATTCATCCACACGGTGCAGTGTTAAAATGCCGGTAGGTCCTAAATTTGAAAGTGCATCCACAAGCAGTGTCAAAATGAGGGCGGGTCTGAAATCTGAAAGTTCATCCACAAAGAGCAGTGTTAAAATTCCGTTGGGTCCAAAATCTGTAACCTCTCATGGAAGATCAGGGGCAAGTCCATTAAAAGAGAATTCTACAAACCATAATTCAAAGGCTTCTAGGAACACTGTTTCTCGAACAAAAGCAAGAGATGTTGCTGGAAGGGTTTTGTCCAAAACCCCTAATGGGTTCATGCCTAAGCAAGAATATAATTCATGCGAACCAATTTTACCAGTTGACTCAGTTAATGTTGTGGATGATGATCAGCCTGAGTTGGATCTTTTCAAAGGTCAGCACTATGACCCGGCATTGGAAGAGCTGAATTTGCGGCCTCAGAAACTGTCACCTGAAAGAAAGATTATGACCTCCTCGGTTGCTGAGCAGGAGAAACCAGAAATTGTGTCTCCCATTGATGGATCCCGGTACAATCCAATTCAAGAGGCAGTACTTGTTCTTCGTCCATTGGATGACACTGGAGATATCTCCTGCGGAAATGTGGCTGTAAATCGGGAGAAAGGTCTCACGGGTATAGATTCAGAAGACAAATGTTTCACTCCTTCAAAGGAGAGTATTGGCTCAAACAGTATATTTTCCACTGGTACTCCTGTACGTCTAAATGACTGCTTAAATAGCTACGTAGGTGAGAAGCTCTGTTTTTCGCAACGTCAAAGTCAAGAGTGGGGTAGAATCTCATCGCATTCTTTTGTGTTGACACAAGATCTGGATGGGACTGAGGCGGAGTTTGACTCCATTGGATTAAGTTTTCATGATTTTTTTAGTGAAGCCAATAAAGTTGGTGACCATCTGCTTTTTTGCTCAACCGAGTCAGTGTTGTATTGTAAATCTTCTAATTACAATCATGAAACGAGCTTCGATTCAACAATGGAAAAATCTCTGATGCAGTTGGATGATGAAATGGGTCGTTTGACATTGAAGGCGTTAGAGGATGAGCTGGATAACAACGACTATCGACAAGATCCTCTGTACTGGCCTTTTAATCCGGAATCATATTGGACTATTGAAGGATGTTGCGGCCACTAGGGTTTTCTCCTTGAATATAAATGTAAATTCGATAACATCGAATGGGAGTACAAATGGTGAAAGGGAGGTGTTTGTAGGAAAGAAAATATGGTTCAGGTTGAATCCTTGGAGATTTTATTCATTGGTCGTTCGTTTTTAATTTTATTTTACTTATAATTCATATGAAACTGTAAATATGTTCGCTGTCCAAATAAATAATGGGAAGAGATAATCCCAATATGCATCCATCATTATATATTTATGTGTAATGTAATTCTTATATTTACATTACTATAGTCGCTGCTGCATTATGGCAGGAACACGTAAGTACGATATCATTATATTCTTATTCCAAAAGGATTTATAGTATTTTTCACAAGTCAGGTGGTCCATTAACAGGTTCTTGAGAGATTATTTCAATTGCAATTAACTTTTTCAATAATAGGTTTTACTTATCATTATTTTAATTTTTTTTAATTAATGATTTTTCTCTACCTAAACAAGATATGAATGTTAATATTTTTTTCTTATTATAGTTGTTTAAAAAAAATGTTATATGTATAATATAATTTTATTGTTATGTAGTTTATGGATGTATGTAACATTTTTGTTTTTTTGTTGAATAAAGAGTGGGACCTTCTATTTCAATAATAAAACACATAAATTATAACATTTCGCGAGGAGTTGTGGACCAAGGAAAAAGTCCAAACTCAAACTGTTAATGGGCCAAAGGCAAAAGCCCATACCCCTAAAAACCAAACCTCTAAACTCTTAAAAGCAAAACAATGTTGTAGCGAGCAACGGAACCGAAGAGGAACAAATGTACCAAGCTATAAGGATTTCATGTCCGAAAAACTCACAAACACACGAACTTGTAGAACGAACAAAAGACACTGAGTCCTGCCAAGAACATTATGCATCTCGCCAAGAATAAAATGCATTAACGCCTCCTGCCATCTTCTTGACATGCACCTTTAATCTCCACCGTCGAGCCTCCTTAGCCGATCCAACGGTTGTGGCCAATTTCACAGTACTAAGAAGCACGACGCTTACCCACATGGACCACCAACATGCTTGATTGATCCGAGCCATAGATCCGCCTTGCTTGATCCAACAATTGAGGATCATATCGCACTCGCCTACATCATCAAACAATAGCGCGTGATGAGGGCGGTATTCTAGCTGACCCCACTACCACTTGTAGCTCATTGAATGCAATCGCTCGCATTTTGGAAAAACCATTTCCTGCTTGCAAGGCTTGCGATCACCACAAAGCCACCCCAGATGTGGTATATCGATCAAAGACAGAAAACCCAGGGTTTTGAGGCCGCAGAGAGTTCTCGAATTCCAACCTTTCATTGTCTTTTCTCTACCAGAACCAAAGAAAGAAGAAACTCCCACCATCCTGCCGATCATCCCAGAACTAGAGCCACTCGAGCGGCTACCACCTGGAGCCGCTGTGAAACTACTTACTCACGTTGCAAAGGTTAAGATTGGCCTACAACCCACTAAAGACCTGATAGTGAAAAATTGTTAATCGTAAAGCACCTGATTCATTTGGACCCCATCTCCATGGCTCTGTTCCGAAACACCATCCTATCTTCATCTGCGTGGTCGTGAAAATTCACCTTTAAACTATTCTAAGGCAGCTCTTGCTAGCTCATCACAACCCTATTCTCTATGTAGACCACTCCTTGATTGCCTAGAAGATCCGCCAATTTATTGGCCCTTCTTTGCACATGTTTAAAATTTACTGTACGAAGGCACTAGAGCTGATGTTGAATCCATTGAAATACCTGGATCAACCTCCCGTTTTTTGAGGCTTTTTCCTGCTTTGTACCCCAGCTGATTCTCTTAACCGATTTAATGAATTATGAATCAGCTTCAACAATCACATTTTGGCGGTTATCTTATTCCAAGAAATCTAAACATTGCTCCATGGCCATCAATTCCACCATATCGTTGGTGGCTCTTCCTAAATAGCAATAGAAGGTGAAAAGGATACTTTCGTTCTCATCTCTTAACACCCCTCCATAACTAGCAATGCCCGGGTTGCCTTTTGAAGCCCCATCAATGTTGTATTTCAAAAAACCCTTAGGGGGAGGATGCCATAAATCTTGCTCAGATTCCATGGTCATTACCTTCCTATCTAGTCCTTGAGGAATAAGTCCCTGCAAACCCAACTTACTGAGTATTCTCAATTTTGTTGCTAAAGGTGGGTTCTTAGGTATAGTGTCGACCGTCTCGAGTTGTTTGCAGATCTACTCATAAAGGCATTTGGATGGCTTCTTTTCATTCTTGAAGATTCTATTGTTCCTTTCTTTCGAGACATTCCGAATAATGAAGCTTGGCGTGATAGCCCAAGCTGAACCAAGAACTTCATAATCTGAAAAGTTTCTTTCCCATTTGTTTAGGGTGTTGATAATACTCTCTTTGTCCCTATCAGTCTATTGGAAAATGGTGGCAAAAGAATACCACAACTTGGTGGTGAAACTGCATTTGTTGAGAAGGTGCTCCATTGTTTCCTCTTGGGCTTCATAGAGCTGACATCTCGAAGGCCCTAGGACACCCCTCTTCCTAATATTATCCCAGGTTAGAATTTTCCTATGCTGAACCAACCACATGAAGAGCTTAATTTTCATCCAACCTTGATACCTCCATAGGTCTTGCCAAATCCTATCCAGAGCATGGGAATCTAGTTCAAGGAAAATGAGTTTTGCCTCCTTAAGATTAAAATTACCCTCATTATTGTTGCCCCATCTCAGTTGGCCATGCCCTTCTGACATCAAAATCTTCCTTTGTTCTAACATTTTCATCAGTGTCTCTGCTTTAGCTTTCAGGGGGCAATCATCCCTAAAATCAAAGTTCCTCCAGGTTCTCCATTTTCCTATACTGTTGGTTTGGTCCCAAAAGTCTTTTACTTTAGATAACCCTTTAGTATCAGTCTCTTCCTTGAGGTCCCTTAAGTCCTCTTTTAACAATATAGGTTCTTGTTTCCATTTATCCTCCCAGAATAAAGCTAGGTCTCCCTCTCTAATTTCCGAGAAGCTATTTTCTTGTACTAAGCCCCGGTTCTCCCAGGCCTTATTCCAAATGTGTGAGCCCTTTATATTTCCAGACATCCTTATGAGATGATTATTTTGCCAAAAGCTGGAATATTTTTCTTTCCAAATAATAGCCCACTGAGCCTCTGGGTCTTTTACCCAGTGCCACCATAATTTTGCTCCTAAAACCTTGCATAGAATCTGAGGATCATCAAATCCAAGACCTCCTTGGTTTTTAGGCTTGCAGATTCTTTCCCATGCTACCAAGGACAATTTCTTTCTTTCTTCCCCCTTGCCCCAAAGAAATTCTCTTTGTATGATTCTTAACTGTTGCAGGACTCCTTTTGGTGCTGGGAGAGCTGATAACATGAAGACTCGATTGATTGTAGGACAACCTTAGTAAGCACCAACCTATCAGCCAAGTTTAAAGATCTAATAGTCCATTTCCTAATTTTATCTTGCAACTTATTAATCACTAGCTCCCAGATGCCTTGTGTAAAGATTTGGTAGTTAGAGGAACTCCCAAATATTTTTATGGGAGGATCTCCCTTTGAATGCCCAGTATTCTAGATATATTTCTCTGAATAGCAATATGAGTATTAAAGAAGAAAATCTTAGATTTGGAAAGATCAACTTCCATACCTGAAGGCATGGCAAAGTCACTCAGGATTTGTTTATATGCAAGAGCTTCTTTAACCGTGGGTATTCCCTGCAGTATGGTATCATCAACAAATTGTTGATGAGTGAGGGCCTGTCCATTTTGAGAAAGTTGGAGACCTTTGACCTTACCAGCTTCTTTAGCATGCTTGATAGATGGACCGAGCCCTTCCATCATGAGTATGAAGAGAAATGGAGAGAGTAGATCTCCCTACCTAAGGCCTCTTGAAGGAATAAAAGTCTGGGAGGGAGAACCATTAACCAGAATTAAAAAGCTAGAAGAAGTAACTAGGGCCATTACCCATCTAGCCTAGTTGTGACCAAACCCAAAAGCAATAAGAACTTTCATGATATATGTCCAATTCAGCTTATCATAAGCGTTGGCTATGTCCAATTGCATGATCATTCCAGCCTTCCTATTGATAGTCAGTGAGTGCACCACCTCATGAGCTTGAATGATGTTGTTGAGAATTTGTCTACCTTCCACATATCCAGATTGTTCCATCAAAACAAGGGTAGGAAGAAGAGATTTAAATCTATTGGCCACAACTTTGGATATTATCTTGTAAACCACATTGCACAAAGCTATGGGTCTAAACCTATCAGGAGTTTGAGCCAAATCCTGTTTAGGGATCAGGGAGATAAATTAGGTATTAAGCACCTTCAAAATAGTTCTATTCCTCCTGGAATCTTCTACTACATTCAGAATGTCTTGTTTCACTATATTCTAGCAAGCTTTAAAGAAATCTACATTGAAACCATCTAGTCCCTGCACCTTACCATTTTTCATTTCTTTTAGGACCTCACAAACCTCCTCTTCAGTCACTGGCCTATTGAGGTTGAAATTGTCCTCTCTAGACACCAGATTAGGTATATTTCTTGTTAAATTCTTGATGGAGTGTTCTCTATCTGAACAGGTTTCCTTTTCAATACCTCAAAAGTTTTGAACTAGCATAGCTTCTATTTGTCCATGAGAATTGAGAAGGTTACCTCCCTCGTCCTTGATCAAAGAAATCCTGTTGTGAGCTCCGTTCGCCATAGTGGATCTGTGGAAAAATCTAGTGTTACATTCCCCTTCTTTTAGCCATTGAACTCTAGATTTTTGTCTCCAAAATATCTCCTCTTTTTTACATAAATTCTCCCAGTCTTGATGATATTTGGTGACTTGATCACTTCTATCTTTATCAAAGCCATCTGTGATAAGAGCTTGCTTCAGTTCCTGCATTTTTCCTTCAACAGATTTTTTTGCTTCAAAAATATTGCCATATTCATTCTTGTTCCACTCTTTGAGCCTGAGCTTGATATATTTTAGTCTCTTTTGAAGAAGGAACATTCTTGTGCCCTAAACATTCAAATCTTTTGACCACCAGTTGGCTATGTTTTTGATGAAATCTGGGTGGGAGAGCCAGATATTTTCAAATCTAGAAGGTTTGTTCCTGGGGGTACCAATGCCCTGAATCTCCAGTTGAACTGGACAGTGATCGAAGGCTCCAAAGGGGAGAACTCTTGCTACCATTTCCTTGTCCTTGAGCATAAGATCCTCGAAGATTATGAATTAATCTAATTTTGAGGCCACGTGAGACTCACCTCCTCTTTTATTGTTCCAAGTAAAAATACCATTACTCGTTATAATGTACACTAGCTTCATATTATCTATGAAGGTCTGAAATGCCAACGAGTCTTTACTTAAAATTCTGGTTCCCCCTTTTTTCTCCGAAAGTGATTTGATCATATTGAAATCACCCCCAGAGATCCATGGTATTCATGCATGTCTATCTCTGAGATCCTCCAGAGAATCTAGAAACTTGAGTTTATCATCCATTCTTTGGGGACCATAGACATTTGTGCCCAAGTAGGTTTGCTTATCTGCCACAGGCTGAATGACCACTGATAAATAATCCCTATATGCCTTTGCATCTATAATGCCAATTTTTTGGGGGTTCCAAAGCGTGAGTACGCCTCCTATTGTATTCTCTACTTTGACTTCCAAAAAATCAAATCTATGGAGCCATTTGCTGTGAATTTCTTTTATTTTTTGAATGGAACATTTAGTTTCCTCGATGAAGATCACATTTGGTGCTGCTTGTTTCATTCTATTACTAAGTAATATTTGTTTTATTTTACTACCTAGACCCCTAATATTCCAAGAAGTGAACTTTATTATTAAATATTTGTAAATGAGTAGCTGGTTAGGTCTTTCATTTTACTTGAATTTATCATTATCTTTCCACATTCCATCAATAGCCCATTTTGCTTTTTCCTGCCTCTTTTCTTTCGTGGGTTTCTGGGTGCTAATCCTAGTGTGCTTTTCATAGTTTTCACACCTTTGCTGCCCTGCCTTTCAATGTCCCTTTGCTTCTCCAGCCCTATGGTCTTATTTTTCCATATAAAAAATTGTTGAACTCTATTGAACTCCTATGGAGGTAATGAGTCCACCCCCTCCCTAGTTCCTTGTTTCAAGAATCCTTCTAGATCTAGATTCTCTTTATCAAGAATCTCCTGTAGTCCATGGTCTTCCATCTCCATCTCACTTTGGGTCATTTGTTGGTCCATTTCCAGTTCGATATCACTCATCATTGTTTCTTTCTGTTTATTAATATCTTGTGTTTGTTCACCATCTTCTTCATTCTCCTCCTCCACTAGACTTCCTCCCTTAACTTGATCTGCTTTTGCTATCACCTCTTCTTCTTCTAATACTTGGAACCTATTTTGACTGGACTATTTCCCTTTTGTTTGATGTAGCCTTGGACCCCTTTTGTGTCCTTTTCCTTTCTATACCACTTTGTGAAAGATTTCAGTATCATTCATGTTGTTAACTTTACTCTTGTTTTCTATTTTACTGAGAGGGAAGTCTCTAAATAGATAACCTTGCTCATGGCATTTGCGAGATCTAAATGGAATATTTTCATAATCCACTGTTTGCACCCATTCTTCATCAAACACTTCCAAGATTACCTCATCTGGCAGAGCTCCAGAAAGATCCATCTCCACACATATTCTTGCAAAGGAAGTATATTTTCCCCTTCTAGTGGCCTCAGAAGCTTTGACAAAATGCCCTAACTTATTTCCTATGGCAGATAAGGATTTTGTTTGCTAGTAATCAAGAGGTAGAGAGTAGAGTCTAACCCAAACCAGGACCGAGGTAAAAGTCTCACGCTCTGGGGAAAAATTTATAATCCATGGTCGCATATATAGGCCTGTAGCTGCATAAAATTAGGGCCCTCCTTCAAACACTTTGTCCTTATCTTCAATGTTAGCAAAGTCCACAGTAAAGAATCCCTTTGACCCAACATGTAGGTATATGCCTCCATTTGGTTTCCAATGGTATTTAATCCACATTTGTAATCCTTTATTACTCGGCCATAAGCCCATGAACTTACAAATGATTGCATATGTCTGCACGTGGTCCCTATGCACTTGCAGAGCAGGATCATTTAAAACTAATCTAGGTGTGATCGTAGCTTTGGGTTTGCATGGTCCCTTTTGTGCTTTGTATTGTATTCCCTGTTCCTTGTCTACTTCCTCATTTTCTCTAGTGTTGTTATTCTCCTTGGATTTAGAACCATCTTGCTCCTCTTCACTGTTTCTTTTCCTTCCATCTAAAGGACATCTATCATATTCTATTGGTATTTTGCCTCTGCTGGCCACAGCTTGCTTGTAGGAGGGAGTGGAGCTCCCTCCTTTGCGTCCTTCCATGGAGGACAACCTCTACAAAATTCTGCAACCCTAGCTAATTGACCGCGCACTCCAACCCAACCTCAACAATCATATGTATCACTTATTTATTAAAGATATATTTTAGTAAATTATATTGAAGATCAAAAGTTTTAGTTACAGTGAATATTTTTGTTGCTTAGAAAAGAGAAATAATTCTAATTCTAATAAATTCTCATGCTCTTGTTATTTGGATTCACAAATGATATTTACCAATCAATCCTTTTTCAAGGTACTCTACTTGCTTGTAATTATTCTCTGATTTGTTTGCATTTATTGCTTGCTCCACTTTCCTGAATTTATGAATGGTACTTGCATGTCTTTCTTATGCCTACTTAACATAAAGACATGACAGTGGGCACCATGGATCAGAATTGATCCAAGTGAGGCTTGATTCCTTATTTTCCTAAATTCAACATTAATATTCAATTTAAAAAAAAGAGACACAAAATAACGTTATTTATGTGCTCTTCTTATTTCTTCTATTGCAAATTATGTTGTTCGATTTTGAAAATAGTTGTTTCCTTTTTATTAGATATTGTAGTAGTATCCTTAATATAATACTATATTTTGATTATCTTTACACAAACTCATTCCAATTCTTTCAACCATTGTACCAATGACTTTGTAAGAAGAAGAATAAATTCATTATAGAACAACTTTTATAAAAGAAATGAAAAAATACATAATCTATAGAATCCTTATATAAACTATAAGTAAATAACCAAATTAAATTCCTCTATATAATTTCTATATAAAATTTAAAATATAATATATAAAATAAAATAAAAATTTATATTTTTTTATTTAAATAAATTACTGTAATATATGATTACATTTGATGATAATTGCAGAGATGATTGTGGCTGCTACAATGATGCCAAAAAAAAGATTGTTATATAAAGATACCGATTTGAGATTCTGGAGATATTTGAAATGCCCATCTTTCTCCCTAGCCTTTTTATCCTGATCATTATTAATTTTCCACTCCTAGTTCATACCTATATTGGATATAAACTCAGAGTTCATTAATATATTGGATATACACTTTAGTCCCTTTCACTTAAGAAATAAAATTATCTATTCTTAACCATTTAAATTGATGAGTACTTATTAATTTAGAAAAGAGACTTATAAGCTCAGAGTTCGTTAATATATTGGATATACACTTTAGTCCCTTTCATTTAAGAAATAAAATTATCTATTCTGAACCATTCAAATTGAAGAGTACTTATTAATTCATAAAAGAGACTTATTGCATTGATATTCTTTCTCCCACGATAGAATAAGTCCACAAATAATAAATATTTTAAATAATTTTAAAACAAAAATAGTCTCTAACACAATTTACACTGAAAACTTGTTAAATCCAAGCTAAAAATACATTACTCACACTAAACATTTTTCAACTCCATGTTAGAAACACATTACTCAAACTAAAAAATTGTTAATTTCAAGCTAGAAGAAGAGACTAATTAAATTGATATTTTCCCTCACTAGATAGAATAAGTTCAAAATGAACAATTATTATGAACAATTCTAAAACAAAAATAGTCTCTAACACATAACTCATGCCCATTCAATTCCATGTTACAAACACTAATCATACAAAAAACATGTCAATTCCAAGGTAGAACAAGAATTTTTTTCCATTAATATTTTACGTATCTTGAACTAATAACTCCATCCTTTCACTCAAAGGTTTAGGTAGCCTAATTAGTGAAGGTTCTTTCTACGTGGAACTAATAAGTCCATCCTTTCAATCAAAATTTTAGGTACCCGGAATGAATAACTCCATCCCTTCAATCAAAATTTTAGGTACGTGGAACTAATAAGTCCATCATTTCAATCAAAATTTTAGGTAGCCAAATTACTGAAGGAAGGTTATCCCTTTCCTTGATAAGTAGCAAAAGGTTATGCCTTTCCTTCCTAGGGAAGAGGTCTTCAACTACATACATTTGTGTTTGGTACTATGTCTAAACCCTGTCTCTAATGACATGAATTTTCAAAAGTAAGAATACAACTCTTAAGAGATACCTAAACAACTAGGCATGAATTCCTACTAGGAATAGTAGATTTCCTCTTCACCATTTTTAACCCACATAACATAAGTTGAATAAATGAGTGAGAACAGGTGTAGCTAAACTCCCACCGAGAATCTGCACACAAATATTAAGATCAAAATAGTCATAAACATACAAATAATGAAAACTATTAAAACAACAAAAGGCTCTCCATCTTACTAAATATGCACATCACACTACAACAACACAAAATACCACACACCCACTTCCTCAAATTCAAAATCCAAGCCATGAGAGACTCCAAAAATAACTTGACCCTCACTCAAATGAATCAGAATAGGATCAGTTGGAATATACAACAAGCTTGAATCCAATCATAGTAACAATCCTAGACTCCTAATTTTTGGCCATGGCCACCAGAGCTACAATTGAGCAAGCCAAGCTCAGTACATGGAGAGAAACATTGGCAAGATTAGCTCAGTACATGGAGAGAAACATTAGCAAGATCAAACCAGTACATGGAGAGACACATTAGGAAGATCAAACCATATCTACTTATATACTTTTTGATTCCTCTCATAATCCCCATTAATAATTCTAGAGTTAATCTCCATCAAGAATTCCAGAGTGGGAAACTAGAGGCCCTCCAACAGTACTAGAATCCATCCCAAGAGCCATGCCTATTTTTCTATCCTCAATCTTAATTTGTAAGTTTTCCACAGGCAACCCATTGTTGCTACTCATCCTTCCTTCTCACAACGAAATACTCAACAAAAAACAAAACCAAGCCAAACAAAACAGTGGAGAATAGTAAAAAAACTTTTTTCACAATGAGTTTTTCTACAAATTGTAAAGGGCGACATTGAGTAAATATGGACTGCACTTGATGAACATTAGAGAGATATTGTATTAATTTCTACATCAAATGAATGGGAGTATTATTTGATAATATTATGAAATCACATGTCTTGGGATTTCTACATCAAACAAATGGGAGTCTTATTTGATAATATTATGAAATCACATGTCTAAGGTTTTTTTCAAATAAGTTGTGAGTCCTTCTAACCCTTTTATTTTCTTCAATTTCTCATATCTTAAAGTTGGTGCAAAAGGAGAATGATCCACTATAGAAATTTGGACTTATAAAATAAGTCTGTCTTTTTACCATAGATGAGATTGCTATATACCTCTAAAAGCTTCATCCAATTTTCCAAATGCAATACCACACACCTATAAAAACCAATGCATTAATATGACATGGAACAAGTGCATAACATATTGACTTTCGTTGAATAGATCCATTGGAAAATGAAATCCAAATCATGGGGAAGTGGTATTCCTAAATTGTATAAACTAAATAAATAAACTTTCATTATAGACCACACGTATTTTTCCATTCATTGTATTTGACAGGGTAAGGGAATCAAAAATATATCTAGAGCTTCATATAAATGGTGTTAATAAAGTAGGAGAGATGTGCCAAAGTCAATTTTTATTTTCACCTCCACTTGAACTCCTCCATGGCGTTATTTTTTCACCTATTCTCCATATACCAAGGTTTTAAACACTTGTTTATTTATCAAGAGATGGGTGAAAGTTTTAAACACCTAGTTTTCTCTATACCTAGTAAAACTACCTTTTTGTAGTAAAAATTACTTTCTAATTGAAATAAATATTCCTCTTTTAAAAACACAAATATATATATATATATATATAACCAAATCCCCCATTAACAAAAATGAAAGGCTTTCTATATTTTACAAGTTACCCTAGCCTACCATTATTGGTGGTACGAGCTATCAAGTCCATGAGCATGTAATTATTCACTAATTATGACACATAGTTGTAGGTCAAGCTTTTTATTTTTCTTACATTTGTTGGGAGGCTTCCAGAATATGTCCTCCATTAAGTTAAGGTTTAATCGCTGAGTAAAATAATTCCAGGCTGCCAGCAATTATCTAACCATTATCAGTGATAAACCTATTGCCAATTTCAAGGTCTCTCAATTCAATTTATTTATGTTTATTTAGTGATAAACCTTTTGCCAACTTCAAGGTTTGTAAATTCAATTTATTTATGCTATCTATGTTATCTCCCCTATTTCTGGAGGGGTCCCACAAAATAACCAAAAGAAAATAGATACTTGGAACATCTATCCCAATTAAAATATTAAAAAGAGAAAAATTACACTTTCTGCTTGCTCAGCAAGGATTTGTTGCTTAACGACCGTTCTCGTTTGTTTTATATATAATTTTGGTCAGTTGGATTTAATTATCTTTACCTAATATAATTTATTATTTAAAATATAAACCATAAACTTGTGTATATTCTTTTTGAAATAAATATTTATACTATTTAAAATATATATCATAAAATAGTATATATTCTTTTTGAAATAAATATATTGAATTATTTTGTTAGAATGTAAAATTTTATTATTAAATTAAGTATATTAAATTGATTAAGGGAGAATGTTGGTTTTATCTTAATCACATAAAAAAAAGTGATTAAAAAAATATTTAATTAAGATTCGAGACTAATTCATTGATGGTAACTCAAGTAAATAACATTATAATATAAAATTACTTTATTGAATTAAATGTATTAAATTGATTAAAGAGAGAGGTTCATTTAATATTTATTGTATGATGAAGTAATTACGATAACACTTAGGTTAATACTTAATTAATTGATGGTCAAAAGATAAGGTTTTAAACTTGGTTTATCTAAAAATATAAAATTATTTTCAAATGATTTCATAATTTTTATGAGCAAGACTTTTATAAAAGTGAGGAGAATAATAACATCTCTCCCAAACTAAATCCAATTAATCAATTGGCATATCTATTTATCTATGAAATATTTTACTTTAAGAGGATGATAAAATATTTTTCATTAAAATTTTGAATGTCTTATTTCAACTATAGAATAAAAAAGGAAAAAATTACACATATATCTTAGCACAGTATTAATTTTTTTTTTTTTTTTAACTTTCAACTTATATATAGAAAGAAGGAGTGCAAAAAGAATATTTTAATTAAATTAAACATTGAAATATTTGGGGTGGAAGGAAAGGGGTGGATTCTCATTAATCCCAATGGAATTATTGTAATTAAGTATCCTTGGGGGTTGGGAAAGAAAACAAATAATCAAGTTGAGATGTATGGCCTCCTTCACAATTATTCATAGCCATTGATAGATCTATCACTCACATTGACATTCTTGGAGACTCTCTAATCATAATCCAATATTTCATTATGAAAAGCAGTCGAAAAGACAATTCTTTGGCTTAGGTTCTTCAAAGAATCAAAAGCCTTATTGAATTCTTCCAATCAAATAATCTCTATCATATCCTTAGAGTTAGTTCACAATGCAGAGATTTGAGAGCAATTAAAGCTTGTATATTGGATGAGGCCAAGCTTGTGATAAATGAAATTTATGGTTTATATTCTATTCCCTAAAGGATTTATGGTTTACCCTAAGTTTTCTTGGTTTCATTGCTCCACTCCCTTTAGCCCCCTTCCCTCTTATCCCCACCTACCCTCCTTCCCCATCCCTTATACATTCTCCCCATCCCCTTTGCTAGCCACTCCTCTCCTCTTCATTCTAACCTTTTTGGTTCTTGGATTTCGTGGCTCATTACATGTATGAATTATATGTTGCTACTTGTTGTGATCCACCATGCATTTCATGTCCCTTCTGACTCACATGCGTGGTATTTCATCTCCAACCTTCCAAGTTTACTTATTTTCTCTTTGCTTTGGGTTAAGATGAAGTTCATTGGTTGAAGTACATGGATAATTAATGGTTCTAGAATCAAAATCTTGTGGCTGAGCTAGAGAATTGAGGACATCCCTCACTTCTGTCATGATTCTATTCCTATGTCATCAGTGGTTTTATGGGTTGTCTCACCACCCTTGTGGCTTGAAAGTAGTGTTCTTGTTACATTCTTCACTCTCCCTCCCTTCCACTTAGTTTGTAGGAAGTTATGTGAAGGGATTCTTTGCCTCATAATTTTGGTATCAATAAATCTCATTTCTGCTTGGTGGATTCAACACTTCTATTCATGGGAATTCTAGCACATCAACCTTCCACACTCTCAAAACAATTTGGTATCTCTTAAGCCTTCTCTTAATTCCGTTGCCTAGTTATTTGCTCCTTGGATCAAAGAGTCCTCTCAATTAAATGTTTACAATTGGGTATATTTCATTGTATATCCTTCTTTTGATCACACCAGTGGACTTTTTTGTTCTTTTTCTCGCTTTCTTTTTAAAGTATTCGACAAAATGTTTCTCTTTGGGTTGGGTGAGGGTTTGCCCTCTTGTTAATTTTCACTCCTCATGGGCTTGGGTTTCTATTCCCTATATTTTTTGGTTTTTCCTCCATGGTTTTAGTGTATTCCCTGTCAGGAATTTGGTAAATGTTAGTCAGCTCCTTTTGTTCCCTCTACGTCCCCTTCTTCTCATGCTTTGGCTTTTGTCACCCTTTTCTACCTTTTGTCCAATAACTTTGGTGCTTGAAACATTCAATGAGTCAAGTTCAAAATCATCTTGTGCTTCCAACCAATGTTCCCATAGCATGAAAATTGATGAGGATTTCAAGATTACTATTTATGATTTGTAAGACAAATATTGCCAGTTATACAAATTTCATGGTGAGTAGTGAGATAAACTTTTGGATCTTCAAGAACTGATGTGAAAGATGGATGGTGAATTGTATTATCTTTGAACATTATATGTGGATCTCCATCTTAAGGATGATGACAATTTCGCCACCTCCACAATACCAGTGCCTCCTAATATGATAATATTTGATATGCATCAGCTGACTCTCGATGATGACTAGTTTATGTTGCATATGGCTTCTGTTTTGGTGAATATAAGTATTTTGGTCTCTATACTTTATAGTCTTATTGTGATCATATCTCTATTTCTTACGAGTTTGCAATGAGTTTTATAATGGGCTATTGGGGTGTTTTTGACAATGGATCACTCTTGAAATCTAGATTGTAATCACCCTTGTTGGGGCTAAGCGCCAAATTAATACAACTTCTACTATTTTTGTTAAAAAAAACAAACATTGAAATATTTTATTTATAATACATATTAAAATATACTTTCATAATATTGGACTATAAAATTTGTCTCTCTCACTATTAAGGTATTATTATTATTATTATATTTATGAGTGTCAATTTTTAAATATCATATATATAATTGACATTTTAATATTTTTTTTAAATGTTAAATACTAACCCATATTAAAAATGCATGGAATAACACATTATCTATTTATGAAATAAGGATGTTTTATTTTCAATTATTTATTTTCGTCTATATTTTAGAGTAAACATTAAAATATTTTGGAATTTTATGATTTTAAATAACATTTAAATTTTTTAACAAATAATACAATATATAAACGAATTCACATAGCAATCATTTATTTAAATAAAATAATTTCAACAATTAACTAATAAAAATATATTACATAATATATTTTTAGTCTAATAAACAAAGTCCAATTTAAAATATTTATGTTGATAAATATATTTATTTTGGAATAGAGTTTTTAGAATTTTAATATAATTATAAAAAAATATTAAGTGAATTTAATCTCCACCAAATATTTTAGAATATTTGTAGCAGTATACACAAATCATAGGTTGTGGTTTATCTCCCAAACAGTTATGCATTTTCCCTTTTAATTAAATTGTTTAATTAAGAAAGAATGTTATATGGACAAGTGTTATATGAAGTGAGTTGTGATTTTTTGGGCATGTGGTATTAATAATCCATGGTATTGTAAAGAATCCTCTTTACAATTAAAAATATCCATGGTAAAATTGGGATAAATCCCCATTGCTAAGAATATTGTTCCATGCTTTTCCAAATGTATATATGTTTATCTTATATATTAAATATTGTTATTATTTATTCATCATTTTCAGATTAGAACATTCTATAGCATGGGACGAAGGTGATGCATAATTACTTGTATGTTCAACAATGATTTGACATGAGTTCCTTTTTAAATAAAATAAAACATTTTTTTGTAAAAAGAAACTATCCAATATAATAAAAACAAAAATGAATGTAAATATTTGATTAAAATCATTATAAAACATTATAATCTCACCTTTTACTATGATTGGACCCTTGATTGTTGATATTATAACCTAATATGGAGATGCCTTAAAATTATTTCACTTTCAATCTCAGCCACAAATACAATATTTCTATATCCATAATAACATTATTTTATACCAACTTTGTAAAATATTCTTATATTTCCAAATTGTTTCAATACCAAACTGAAACAAATTATTTTAATATCCTTGTAAAATCACCATAATTTCACTGTCAACTTCACACTTCACACACATATGTAGTTTAATATTTTAGCATAATGAAATATGTGAATATATAAATAGAAAAAGTTAAATAGTATGCAAATTCAAGTAATATTTATGTGTATTTAAAAGCGTATTTAAAAGAAAAAATTTCAATGCCCATGTTAAATAAAATATTTAGATGTAAGCTATGTAATATATCTAAATTTTGACTTTTTTCAAGTATATTTTATGTCAATTTGTCTAAAATCTAGCTATGATTTCCTCCAATTTTAAGTTTAAATTGTGTAGTCTACCCAATATAGGTGTCCAAAGAGAAAGGCATAGAATTCAAAATTGCATGGAATAATACGCATGATGTGTGTGTGTATACAACCTGCATAGATCCATCAACTTGTATAGATCCATCTTAACTATTGAGCTTCAAGTACTCAGAGCGGTCATATCATCAAATATCTTATGTTCATACCATATTTCAAGTTTTGAACAATAAAATAATGTAACAACACTTGGTCACTTAACAAACATTAAAGTACTATTTAGTATAGTTAAAACAATGTGTATGGAGGAGTGGGCCATGAAGGTGGATACATATAAATCGAAAATACATGAATGAATGTTTATTTTAATTAAAATTACATAATGATCTTTTTGTTTAAACCATGATTGAGTAGCAATGTTAGAGTAAGCTTATCCCAGGTAGTTGGACAATTGTGGGTGAGGTAGTTACCTACCCAAACTCCTCCTTTGGAAATAAAAACTCGAAGAGAAGGTCAAGGGAGTATTGTGAACCTGAGGCAAGAGGAGAGGAGACAAAAGAGGGAATATACTCAAAGTTTCCCACTCAAGTCTGTCTTGTGAACCTGAAGCAGGAGGAGAGGAGACAAAAGAGGGAATATACTCAAAGTTTGCCATTGAAGTCTGTCTCGAGCTATACGTTCATACTAGTAACTTAAGGCTAATTTTAGTAGTTATCATACTGGTAACTTAACCCTAAGTATGGTAGTGATCATACAGGTAACTTAAGGCTAAGTTTGGTAGTGATCAAATAGCTTGAGAATAATCTCAGAAAATGTTGTTGTCCAGAAAACTATCATAGGAAAAGTTAGCTCGGGGGATTTGTAGTGGGTGACTAGCTTCACAGTTGGGAGGAGCATTTCACACCATAGTGGTTTGCAGATGAGAGGAAAGAAAATATTTAGATAAGTATTTTTGTTAGAATATTTTGTGTTATGGATGGTATTAGTCTTAAGGCTTTACTGTTAATTAAGGAAAAATATGAATGTTTTCTTTTAAATGATACTTTAAAATTTTCATAGCATACTTAAGGAATAGTGGTATCATTTTATGTATCACCACAGAAAATTCAAGGGGGACGAAAATACAGATTTCTGAAGAGCAGAACAAGGGAGATATGAAACAAGGAGAAGTCACATCAGAGGAAGTGGTGGGTGTTTCAAAGAAGGCAAAACCACGACGAAAAGCTAGGACCTCACCTCCTCAGACTCGCTCCAAATCGGCTGCGAAAGCACCTCCTCTCCTGGGTAATGAGTCTTTTCCTATTAACTCTGCACTCTTTTCTGATGTTATGTTTTCAGCATTGCATTCATCTTTGCATCCCCCCACCACCACCCTTGGCACTTTTCCCTCCATTCCATGCACCTTTGTCTCTCCCCCCCCCCATTTTCTCCACTACTCCTACCTCTCTCACGACGTCTTCCACACCCCTCACTCGCACATCCTCCCTATCTAGGATGGGATCCCACCCCTACAACCTTCGATCCAAAGTTTGACCTAAACTATTGGGTTTGGGCCTCTCCCCGGGAAAGTCCAAGAAATATAAACCGGCCAAAGGCCGTCCATCCAGGATCAAATCAGCCATCAAGTCGGCTGTTGCAGACGTTGCGTGGGGCTGACAATTCACCATTGAAAGGGCACTTAGAGAAATTGAGCCCTCTACTCATGTCTCCCCATGATTTGGCTCTCCTACAATTGCAGAGGACTAGCCAACCCCAAGAAGAGATTGGCTCTAAAGTGGCTGGTGTAGGAGACCAAATGTGACATCCTTTTCTTACAAGAAACCCTTGCCACTTTGGACAACATTTCTAGATCCCTCGACTCTATACTGCCAGGCTGGGTTTTTCAGGGTTTGGATGCAAATGGCAAATCCGATGGTCTTGCCATTGGTATTAATCCCAAAGCTGTCAAGATTATTTCGTCCTAGGGTGGATGGGGCTTCATCGGTATGGATATTTTTGTGGGGGAACTTGGACTCCTATTAAAAGTGATCAACATTTATGCCCCTAACCAGAATAGAATGGCATTTTGGCTCAACTTTTTGGAACATAATCTAGTCACAAATACCACCATTATTGGAGGGGATTTGAATTTTTCCCTGGGTATGGAAGAATCCTAGGGTCATCGTGCATAAATTGATCCTATTTCGGAGCAGATGAGTATACTATTGGACACCTACAAGCTAGTTGATGTTCCCATGAACAAGAAAGTACCCACATGGCATAATCGGTGGATGGGGCAAGCTGCTCTTGGCCGGAGATTGGACCGATTTTTTATCCATGAAGAACTCCTCCATAACCTACCCATGTACAGACAATGGGTAGGAACTGGAGGAATATCTGATCATCTCCCCATTCTTCTTCAAATTACTGGACCAACAAAGAAACCTTGCTCACCCTTTAAATTTTTGACTGGGTACCTACAAGATCCTGAATTTATCAATCTTGTGACTTATTTCTGGAGATCTCAACCTCCACTCAGAGAATAGAGGATGGCAGCGGATTTCTGTCTGAGACTCAAAACCCTCAGGATCATGACAGAGGAATGGTCGAAGAGGAAGAAATTGAGAGATGAACAACAACTCACTGACATTGAATTCCAGATTGCACAGCTAACGGATGAATAGGGGCTAGGTTTCTTATCAGAGGAGACAAAAGTACATCTGAATAAGTTGGAGCAACAAAAAATTAAGATGCTACTTGACAAAGAAGAACAGTGGAGGTTAAAAAGCAGAGCCATCTGGCTACAAGAAGGAGACGACAATACAAAGTTCTTCCATAACTTCGCTAATGGTAGAAAGGCCACCAACACGATCTAGCAGTTGCCCTGTGAGCCAGAGGGATGGGCCACTACACACCCCAATTAGCCAGGTTGGGAAATACTCATTTTAAAAGACTATTTACAACACCGATTGTCATAAACCTCCCGGACATCATTAATCTGGTACGGCATTTTCCAAGGTTTGTGGAACCTGAAGATGTTGAGGATTTGATTCAACCGGTCACCATGGAGGAACTAGAAGGAACTCTAAAGTGGTTCAAGAAAGACAAGAGTCTGGGCCCAGACGGTTGGCTGGTGGAATTCTACTAGCCTTTCCTGGAGTTGTTGGGAAAGGATCTGCTGGCCGTCATTGAAGAAAGTAGAATCACTGGTCATATCTACCCCCCCATGAACTACACTTTCATTGCCTTGATTCCTAAGACCGATTCTCCTACCTCTTTCAATGACTTCAGGCCTATATCCCTCTGCAACTACCTGTACAAGATCATTTCTAAAATTATTGCCAACCACATTAAGCCTATACTATACAACTGCATTTCCCCGGAGCAATTTGCTTTCCTCCACCATCGTCATATTCAGGATGCCATTGGTACAGCCCAAGAAGCCCTACACTCCATCAAACATAAAAATCTTAAAGGTATCTCCCTCAAAATAGATCTATCAAAGGCCTTTGAAAGAGTAAATTGGCTATATCTCAAATTGATCCTCATTCATTTGGGTTTTCCTCCTGCCCTCACCAAGTGGATCATGGGCTGCATCTCTTCTGTCTCTTTTGCTATTCTTGTAAATGGATCGGCTACCCAATCTTTCAATATCGATAGAGGGATTAGGCAGGGATGCCCTCTATCTCCACTTCTTTTCCTCTTGGTCATGGAAGGATTGAGCAGACTTATAGCGATAGAAAAAAGAAGCGGGGGATTTCATGGCCTAAACATAATGGAGCAATTCTATCTGACACATCTACTATTTGTAGATGACATCTTGATATTCTTGGATGGGAGTGTCCAAGACACTACTTCCTTGAATGAGATCCTCAACCTATTCTGTAGAGCAACGGGAATGGAGATAAACCGTGAAAAATCCACCATTTCCCTATCAGAATGTACTCTACAGGAATCTCAGCTTGCCATTCAAAAATTTCCCTTCCATGAAACTGACCTGATGGGGGGACTCAAATATCTAGGCTTCAGACTTAAACCATATGGATACAGGATTGCTAATTGGACCTGGCTCATAGCTAAAGTGGAAAAAAGAATCAGCTACTGGTGTCACAGGTTTCTTTCTAGGGCTGGGAGACTTATCCTCATAAAATTGGTTCTCGAAGCCACCTCGGTATACTGGATGTCCCTTGCCTAAATACCTAGAGGGATCCTCCACCGAATTCAACAAATTTGCTGTAAATTCCTTTGGAATGGCAAGAAGGAAGGCAAGCCCTTCGCCTGGGTAAAATGGACCAAAATCGCTACTCCAAAGAAGTGGGAAGGATGGGGACTTAAATTACTCCTGGAATTTGCACAAGCTTTGGCAGCTAAACAGGGCTGGCTCCTACTGAAACAAAATAGTCTCTGGACGGAGGTGATACTTCATAAATATATTTGGCCATCGACTATTATTGACTGGCTCAGAAGCCCAGCTTGGAACAAAAAGGGCATCTCGGTGATATGGAGGGCCATACTAAACTCTATGCTAATCATCAGAGATGGTTTACTATGGAAAATTGGAAATGGTGCCTCTGTCAGAATTGGTATTGACCCATGGCTGGGGTGTGGAAACTAGCATCAACTACTAGATGGACTGATACAAAATATAATCAGCAGAGGTATAAAGTTCCTCGAACAGATTGGGGATCAGCAGAACACTACTTTCCATTCACAAGCTTGGTTGACTGAACAACACTGGCATATCCCAAATGAATGGAGTAGAAATTGGCAAAGCTATATATAGGCTCTCACTGAAACACATGTCAGATTAAGGAATGCAGAGGATGAACTTATTTGGGCTCACTCAAAATCTGGACAATATACACCGAAACAGGGCTATGTTAAAATTATTGCAGATAGGAAACCAGAAGTCTTGAGAAGCTGGTGGGATTCCTTATGGAAACTTAAAGCTCCACCACGTACCAGATTGCCGATGTGGAACATATTAGAAAATAAGATTCCCACTGGATCCTATCTAAAAAAAGGGCTTTCTCAGGTCCTACCCGGTGTATTCTATGCCTCCAAGAAGAAGAATCGACCCTCCATCTTTTCCTTACCTGCTCTACCACCAGGAGCATTTGGACACAGCTCCTTCAAACATTCAAATTAAATATAATCTGGCAGGGGGTAGATATTATTAAAGCTTGGGAATATTGGTGGAGCACCTCGACAGCGGACAATACTAGGAACCTCCCTCTACTTGTTTCTTGGCACATATGGATAAAGAGAAATAACATTATATTTGAATATCAACTGGTTAACTGGAACCTTCTTCCTCCACAAATCTGTGCTGCTTATGCAGAAATTCCAAATGAAAACAGCCATGAGAGACCTAGAATCATTCGACAGGAATAAATAAACAGAACAACTCCGTGGGCCCATTTTGATGGGGCTGCCCAACAGCATGGTTGTGGGGGTGGCATCTGCTTCTACCTATCTGAAAATCATTACTATCAGATTTGTATGGGACTGGGACCAGGTACAAATAACCATGCTGAATTTATTTCACTACGCCACCTTCTATACTTTGCTATTCTGAAACAATGCCGAAATTTACAAATATTTGGAGATTCAAAGAATGTGACTGATTGGTTTAACAACACAACTATTTGTTCTGCCTGCTCATTGAGACATATTTTGGAAGAAATTGTTTTTTTCAAAACATTTTTTGACCAAATATCTGTGTCTCACATCTACAGGGAAAGAAATGAATATGCTGACAGGCTATCGAAAGAAGTGACGCATCATCCTATAGGAGAATGGTTGATCACCGAATACACATCAGCAGAGACATACCGATATTTTCACAGGCCTTATATAGAGGGGGAAATTCAAAGGGGCAGAAGCCTCTAATTTTACACTCTTATAATTGAAATTTTTTGAATATGTCATGTATATATCAGCATATAACAGTATAATTGTATGTAAATATGGACGTCACTTTTGTGTAGTTACTTTGAACTACAACTTACTGGTCTATGTACCATTTTTGTACGCCCTCCGGGCTCTTTTTTTCTGTTACTAGTTTTTCAACAACGGACTTATGTCACAGTACAGCATATGCCTTTGGGCATCAACATCATGTAATTTCTCCTTTGAAATTATGAATTTTCTACTTCGGAAAAAAAAAATAAAAGTAAAAAAAAAAATTGGTGGTGAAAGCATAAGACCTTAAACTTAGGTTATGTAAAGATATAAAATTGTCTTCAAATGGTTTCATAATCATTATGAGTAAGAATTTTATCCAAGTAGGTAGAATAATAACATCTCTCCCTAACTAAACACAATTGACCAATTGCCATATATGTCTATTTATGAAATAATTTACTTTAAGATGATAATAAAATATTTGTCATTACATTTTTAAATGTCATATTTGAAATCTATAATAAAAAACGAAGAAATTACACATATAGCCAATATTAAAATCTTTTAATTATTAATTTTTTAAATTTTCAATTACAAAAGAAATATTCTAATTAAATTAAAAATTGAAATATTTTATTTATGATATTCTAATTAAATTAGACATTGGAATATTTTATTCATGATACATATTAAAATATATTTTCATAATATGAGACTATAAAATTTGTCTCTCTAACTATTAAGAATTGTTTTACTTTATATGAGTGTATTAATATTGAAATACTATATATATAATCCACATTGTAATATATTTTTTAAATGTTTAATGCAATCCCCATATTAAAAATTCTTGGAATTACACTTTATCTATTTATAAAATAAGATTATTTTGTTTCCAATTATTTTCCTTAGTCTATTTTTTAAAATGAACATTAGAATATTTTAAAATTTTATGATTTCAAATAACATTCAAAACTTTTAACAAATAATACAATATATAAACAAATTTACATGTCAATAATTCATTCAAATAAAATAATTTCAAAAATTAACCAATAAACATCTATAACATGATATTTTTAGGCTAAATTAAATATTTTAAATTGTGTTTAACTTAGCCTAAAAATATCATGTTATATAAACAAGTGTTATATGAACAAGTGTTATATGAATTGAGTTATGATTTTTTGGGATTATATATAGGGATCATGTCATTAAATCTCTTGAGGTGCAAACCATCTTACTTTGAATGATAACATTTTTAGTTAAAAATACAATGACTGGAAAACATGCTTAAAACGCAAAAGGGGAACCCCATGGAATTTTTGCACATAAACTGAGAGGCGCATATAGACCATAACCTCCTGAATTGCTAAATTTTTTTATTACTATGGAATTACAATCCTTATAAACATCTCTGACAACACATATGCAAGAAAATAAAAAATAACATAGATATACAATCCATTACAGCAGGAAGACAAAAATCCTGAAATAATATATATTTTCCTCTCAATTGTAACACCTAAAAAAAGAGAATAGTCTTGATCCTATGGTTATAGTAAACCAATGGCGGTTGACTAACCTTCGCCATTCAGGCAGAGGCTAGTAACTCTAGTAAACAAAAAAGGAAGAATTTATGAAGGCCTCTCGGTCTATACTTCCAGAAGAAAATAACAAACCTGGAAAAATGTCGAGACATATTAGTTAAATGGGATAAAGGTTGGCTCTCAAGCAGAGCTCCAAAAATTCGTATAGAATATACATGTGCCATAAAAATCAAAGTAAAATATGAATTGGCAAGTATACCTCAAAGGAACAAGAAAACCGAGTAATAATTGTTAAAATCTCACCTATAACAACTATGTTTAGCATAGAAGTAATCCTCGGGAAGGGGGAAAAACTGTAGACAAAACCCAAGTCAAGGCTTATCAGGAGTAAAGTTGAAACATGCATAACGGTGAAGACATGGCCCTCAGTCTGTGGGAGGTCAATACACTCACCGATGCCGGGTTTCAAGACCTATTCCACGTGATGAACTGGTGAGGCAAGGCTACATATCTAACCATTCACTGGAAAAAAACAAAGAAAGTAAAATTAAATAAAAACAACATTGCAAAAACTTGAACAACATTGACAATCAAATGAATAGCGAGTACACTCACCCATGGACTTGGCCACCCAGAAGAGCCACTCAACAATTCTACAAGCACACAAAACTTTGGTAACAGATGAGCCTAACCTAGAAAGCTAGAGATAGAGGAGGTAAACCCTCGTGAGCTACCGCAGTTGAAACCCTAGCCTGTGTAGTGAAGGAATGAGGTCGGAAAGTGGGGGGCCAGTAGGTTAGTTACTCTGTAGCCATTTCCCATAATCTACATCGTCCATTAATTCACAAACAAGGAGGACCTTTGATCGGGTATAAAATCCTAAATCAAGGGTGACATATGCAATAGGTTTCAGCACTAGGAGAATTCAATGGGCAAGGGATAATATCATTACAATGATCTCATCAAACAATAAACAAGAGTTATGTTCATTAAATTAACCAAAGTTATGAAGATTTCAATAGTAGGATATAAAAAAAACTTTATTATGCATCATTTTCATCATAATAGACAGTCTTGCATAAATAAAGCAAAGAAAAATCTATGTTTGTATTGCCTAATAACTAAGGAACCCATCATATGCCTTTCCATGGGAACTATCGAACTTCGGTTCCGTATTATTGCCTTTAATTGTTGACCAATTTTTTTCATTTTTATTGTTTATCCTTGTTGAGTGACTTAGGGATGTCACAAATGGTATCAAAGCCAAGGGTTAAGCACTATGGCTTTTGTGAGACAACAATTTTATTTATTTGGAATAAAAATATGTATTTGTGTTAACAGAGAGTAGAATACAAGTGATATGAGAACTTAGTACACACCACCAAGGCCATCCGTTGGAGTTGGTCTCGATCCGAAAATTGAAGGACACATTGAAATTTGGGTACAGTTGGGAGAAGAGTCATAGAATGCTAATGCAACCTTATACAAAACAATGCAGCAGCTAAAGGGTGAGATGACAAGGTTAAGAGTGGACAGCGAACAATTAATGTGAGAACAAGAAAGGATCATGAAGAGCTTTTCTGATAGACAAAATCACTGACAATGGATTCCAAGCACTGACCTTGAAAACAGGGATAGAACATACAGATAGAGAGGGGATAACCCTGAATCTGTAGGAGATCAAGAGGAATCAGATAATTTTTCCAAACACAAAAGATCAGAAAGATAGTGAACTAAGTTGCAAGGTGAATTTAAAAAAATCAAACCTCCAATGTTTGATGGTGAGCATGAGGAGGCTGTGGAAGCCTCACTCATAAACATGAACAAGTATTCTCATATTTTTATGAATATGATAATTATCTGAAAGCCTGTTTGGTAATTTATCAATTGCAGGGAAAAGCCACCTTATGGTGGGAAGAGGTGAAGACTGTGTGCAAGATCAATGAAAAAGAAATAACATGGGAAAAAATTTAGAAACACATTAAAGATAAATATTTAATAGAACGTTTCTATGATGAAAAAGCAAAGGAATTTCACAATTTTCGGTTGGGACAACATACAATGACGAGTTTATTACAAAATTTACCTCACTGCTGAGATATGTTCCATATATACATGAAGAGAAGGGGAAAATTCAGTGTTTTATCAGTAGTTTACCGAGTTTTATGAATGAACAAATTGAATTCAACAATCTCAAGGCTATGGATGAAGTTATTAGAACAGCGAGATTGTGTTACCAACAAATGAAATAAAAAGGGGATGGTGGTAAGAAATGGATGGATAAAAATGAATAGAAACAAACACACCCTGGAAAATGGTTTAGATCCCCAAATTTTAAACTCTTATAAGAGCAAATAAAGCATGCACTAAGGAAAATTCCAACATAAAACCATATTGCAAGGTGAAGGAAGTACCACTGAAAAAAATAATAAGCCTGAAGTAGAGACAATAGTTAGAGCTCTACTACAATGTTGGGGGTGTGGAGGGCCACATTATGTTACAAATTGTCTTCAACGGAAGGGAGGAGAACCAGTAGCTCATAGTCAAGAACCTTCTACAGTGGGAGATGTAGTGACAAGTCTTTCCTGGAATTAGTGCAGCGTTGGAGGACAATCACGTGGAGTATTAACCAACCATGGTAAAATTTGAAGATAAATATTTTAAGCATTTTTTGCCTATTTTAATAGATTCCTTCAACCACCAAAACATAATCATGATTTCAAGATCAATATTCAGATTTTCTAAGACTTCGCCAAATCCTACTAAGACTGTACTAATTATAATGTGTTGTATCAATTTATCATCTATTATATCATCCCAAACTCACTCCATGGGATTCGAATGGTCTTAGAGATAATCTACATCTTTGGCATTGTGGTTGTTGGCTTTATTCCTATGCTTATACTTCTTCTTCTTTATTTTTTGTTGATGACTACCTGGAGTGTGCTTATATTAGATAGACAAGACTCTATAAAGAACTCTAATTGTAACTCTAATAAACTATCAAAACTCTCACTAGCACTTTCACGCTTCCAAATCCATCAAACCTAAGTGGATGAATGTAATGATTCACCTATTGAAGGTTTAGCTCAATTAATGGATGAAATAATAAAATGAACCCTACACTATCATAAATAATGAAAATAAGCAATAATATGTTTAAGTGGTAGACTAAAATCTTATGTGGTTTTATGTCCATGTGACATATTCCAATACCACATTGAATAAGGCCAACGGCCTACATATCTAAACCCAAAAAATTCAAATTAAGATATTTCTAAGTATATAATAAAATGGCCAAATCATTTTGACAACAATGGACAAGAAGTGAGGATCTCCAAACCCGATAAGTATATAATTTTACATAAAGAAAAGGCATCAATTGCTTCATCCTACAGTAGTGCTTTGCTACGCAATAAATTATCTCTCGTACATACTCCAACATGAGATTGAGATAGAGCTCACCCTTATTGATGGTTAAAAAAAAGACAATGCTTTAGAGAGAAAATATTTGGATGATCCAAAAGATGCATCATTTGTAGTTCATTTTTCTTATATCATTTGTCCAGCAGAACCTTTTAAATTGCTACAATATCCCCTGTCTCTAAGAATTTAGCCTAGCTAAGGGAGAACAAATATAAGAAATTTTCAATATGATTATTAAAATGTATTATCTATGACTTCTCATTCATATCATGAAAAAAAGAAGACACTACCACAAGCTAATATGGTGGAGTTGGGAAGAAACCTTACCTTAAAGACAATTCCAAAAGATCTAGTTCCTACCACACATTCTTCCATGTAACTTGTGGTCTGCAATTATGAATATGAAAATAGAAACCCATACATTATTGTAATATGGTTATCCATATAATCAAGAGGAAAATGCTGCAAACTACAATAGACTTGCTTCGGTTGACCATTCTTTCCACCAATGGTTCCTTTGGAAGTTGTGTATTTTCTGTATGTGTGGTAGACATATGAAACATCATAAATGTGCAAATTGGGTAGTTTGAGGAAAAAATAAAGCATAAAATATATGTTTTAAGAGAACATAAAATATAAGGGGTTGAAAGGATACCAACATAGAAAATAGAATCACTATAGAGAATAGATCACAATAGAATTGTATTACTTCAAAGATGTCCAAAACTGAAGTTAAAACAACTAAGAGAGGAGTTACCATAATTTGTAAGGGTCAATCTCTGATCTCTCGAGACAAATAAATGCATGAATTAAACATAGGTAAGGAGGTTTTGTGTCATTAAAGAGGATTGATCTATCCTATATTTCAATTTTATAACTTGGCTCTCTTCCTTTTCCATAATTTGAACAGAAGCACTACTCCCTTCTGTTTATGTTCTCTATAAAGATTTATATCATTTTACAAAGAATTTATAATTTTATTGGGGAAATATATATTACCCCTAGTTTCATGACCAGGGTTGTCAGGTTGATTTTGAAGTTCAATATCACTTGTTGAGGTGGCTATATGCCCCATGTAGTTTAGATATTAAATATTTTTGCATTTCTTTAACAATTCACAACTGAAGATTTATTTCTTCCATTATAGAAGAAAAAGGACAATGACTTGCTTTCAAACTTGTTGTTTTTTTGGTGGGATAATTCTCCATAAAACTCTTCATGTAATTTGACTTCACAAATATGATAAATCAAGAAAATTTAGTGATCATAAGTTGTGTACCTTAGATATCTAGAAGTAATCTTGATTCTTCCAAAATTTGGTTTTTGCTTCTTTTTGCACTTTGTTGGCAGTACCTGCAAAAAAAAGTATGCCATTCTTACTGTTTTCAACTCTTAGAAAGATAGATGGTGCGACATGAACCTGCAAATTAAATTACAATATGCCATGAAATAAAATTAGAACAATTTATGCTTTATTGGAGATCACTTACAATATATATGTGGGTATGAATGCACTTGAGATATAATGAGTTTAGAGTATGAACCATGCAAATGAATATAGGCATGAAGATGGATATAAAACGGTGGAAGATATTTTAGATGAGATTAAAAAAAAAATCATTCATTGAGCCTAATCTTGCAACAATACACATGCTTGTGGATTTATACAGAAAGGGAGAAGAGCCCGAGAGGGAAAAAAATATTTAGGGATGTACAAGGTGTTGGTTTGAACTTTGCACAGGGGATTCACTCAATGAACCTCTAACATATCATGTGCATTCATGGCATATTAAAAGATACTCTTAATTTGACTACATATTGGAAAATCCCTCTAAAAATCACATTATTTAATCCCCTACCAGTATGAACCCAATACAACTTGCCAATTTAAAAAACCCCTACTTTCACTAGATATTGTAGGTGTCATTTTTTTCATTAACATTTTTTATACCCCTTTGTATTTTTCAATAACTTTAAGCTCGATTTTTATATTTCCCAAGATAAAAATCCTTTATCCCCTATATATCCCCTAATATATTATGTCATTTTTTCCTCAATATATATCCCCCGATATGAACCCATGCAGTATGATATTTCTCCCCTAATGAAGCCCCCATGGAATTCTGGTACCATGCAATACACTTCTTTCATTCATGCATATCTTAAAATTTGTGCTTATGCCATGGGAATTAAAAATTTGGTGAAGATGATGGAATATTGTTTTGAACCTAACTATAGGACATGGACATGTATTATTGAATGAGCTTCTCTAGGTTTTAGAATGGTATAAACCTGGAGGGTGTATTGATGGTTTTATCATAGCGGGAATCAAAGGCATGGGATATATTGTTAACTAAGCTATTAGATTCCCTCAGTAGAAGAATTATTTTTCTAAAAGAATACCATTTAATCATACCATTAGTGGAAAGTGAGATGATATCTTTGGGGAGTTCCAATTCACTTTGAGAAACGCAAACCCTCCTATGGTTGGAATGGATTATTTCATTTGCTTCTACAGTTACGTAAATGGTGGCTGAGGCTCAGCCTCTTCATCTTCATCTTCTTCCTCCTAGTGATGGCGATCTCTTTCCTAGAGATTCAAGCATGTTTTTTTATCTTTGGTTGCCAGCGCATATTCACCATCACTGGAGAAGATTTTGGGGAGGAATAAGTGCCCTTTGTTTAGAAGAATGGTTTTGATGGAAACCTTGTGGAAACATGGGTACCATTCATGTATCTGGCATCAAATTATATTTTCCACCTTCATTACCATTCCTTCTTACATCTGCCTTCATAGCTATTAGTTAACAATCCTCCATTGCTCCCAATGAGAGTAAGATGTCTATCATAATCTCAGTCTTTATGCTTCTATGATTCATGATATAATGTTCATATTTTCTAGAGAAATCACATAGAGAACAAAGGGTCGACATGTTTCGAACCTAGATCTAGGTTCGAAACATGTCGACCCTTTGTTCTCTATGTGATTTCTCCATAAAATATCAACTGTATATCATAATGGTGATACGGCGCACACTCTGAAAAAATCCTTTTAAAGTGGCTCATTGTACTAGAATTAATAGGATACTCACTAACGGGAAATTTTATTTTTAATTTGAATAATGATAGATGAATGATACATTCACCATTACACTTGTGGAAAACTAAAAGGGGAATAGTTGTTTGAGAAGCTAGTTGAATATGAAACAACAAGGAGCACTATAAATATTAGCAGTTTTTTTAATTTATGTTTTAAAGAATTTGACATTATAATTTAGTGTAAGATTGTAAAGTTTAGATGTTTGATATGTTTTTTTTAATGTATAAATAAATTTAGTGTTAAAAAAATTCTTTGACATTTTATAAAACTATATGGTCGAAACTAATCATTTTAAGAAATATTTTATAAATTTAAAAGAAAAATAACAAAAAGAAGGAAAATATAAAAACCTCTAACAATAATAGTATTAGTATAAAAAATAATAAAGATATGAAAATCCACCTTTTTATACGCATTTTTTTTAAATTTATATATTTCATAGATATTAATGTAATGTTTGTGGTATTATATATTTCATAGATAAAGTGCAATATTTGTGGTATTATATTTTTCATAGATATATTGTAATATTTATGGTATTTTGATGGCTAATTGACTTGGATAATTGTGAGATATCTAACAAAAATTGATTGCTCTTTAGATATTCAACCAAGTTTCAATTTTCATCGGATATACCACTGATGTGATGTCAGATATATAATAATATGGGATTTTTTATCTTTTAAATACAAAAATGCAAGTAAAATTTGACAGTACTACCAAACTGTCAGAGTACGGCATTAGAGTTTCCACCCATATGTACTTGAAAATATTTATTAGCGTCAAATTTTTTGGTGTCATATATATATCCATGGGTTGACATTCAATCACCCATATAAATAATTAGTCAGCCTTAAGTTCAATTACCGCATGATACGGGTGTATCACTAGCTACAACTCCATATTCAACTCCACATAGAGCTCTATGGGCTAAAATTTTGGCAATAATGTGGGTGCATGTGGATGCCTTTCTGAATGCCCCAATGTGGCATTTTGGTTAAGGGGTCCTATCCATAGTTTATTGATCTTGAGTTATTATTTAATTTAAGAATTCACATAAATGCTAATCGGATCTTGGTTCACTCGTGGGATGGGCAAAGCATTAATGCAAAGGTGTAATTTTCATCATCTAACGTATACTAAATATACTTCACATATATTACGTGATATTCTAATATGTTCAACATCTAATGTTTAGACAATATAAAAATCTCAAAGGATTCAAAACAATTTCAAAAGATTCTAATATTGTTATGTTCATAATGTACGTTCAAACTGGATACACAACTTAATATCCATGTTAAAAACTAGTATCCTAAGTTCAATGGATAGGACCATAATAATAAAAAATGTAGATGTGCATGAGAAGTTAAGTCTTCAACTAAAGGAAATGTATCCTCTACTAACAACACTTCTCCTTGTAGTTATTATTCATAATGTATTTGACCTAGTTGTAAGACCACTCCAATTTTGGATAATTTGTTAACCTTTGAATTTAATTATCTATGAATGTGATCAAAGGATATAACCCTGAAGATTATAATCATCTCCATAACTCTAATCATCCATTGATCCAATAAACAAGTGTTTAAGGAAGTATAACCTTTCAATTACTCTATAACAAACTTTGAACCATGTATCACTTGTAAGTTTAGATTATTGAAGTAACAAAATTAAAATGACTAACATAAAAGACTAATTTGTATTATTGTAGTATTTGTTAGGTAGTCATATTTTTGTTCCTAAACTAAACTAGTCATTCACGTTAGTCATTTTAGTCTTACTACTTATTAGCTAGTCATATATTTTAACCCAAGACTAAATTAGTTGTTTATGTTAGTCGTTTCTAGCTTGGTTGCTTAAGATTACTCATTTTTGGTAGTATTTCACTTAGAAAAGTTGCGGTTACTAACTTTTTTAGTCACCTAGTCACTAAGTTCTCTTTTTTTTACTACTGTAGACACAATAAGTTAGTATCTACACAACTACTGACCACAAAATGGACAAGGCATATCAAGGCTTAGAGTGCATCTGGGATACTAGAACCATAAGTAGCCACATATGCCACACCTAAAGATAATCGCGCAGTCTTGATCTCACTATAAGTGGTAGAGTTTCCAATTGAGGAATTACAACAACATGCCAAAAGTTTCACACATATTGATTTTATTTTGTCTGAGTTGTCCTTAGATAGTTTACATCCGTTATAGAGAATTGTCTCCATGGAATTGTAGTCATGTGCAACATCCACATCATTGGAATTAGTACATGAGAATACAATGTAGGAAGCACTGCGGCATGAGAAGATGTAGTTAGAATAAGGAAAGAAGCAAGACATGAATAGAGAAGTAGGACTATGCATAGAAATTGAAAAAGTGTACAAAAATATTGTTGAGGAGACTATGGAAATTCATGACCTAATAGAAGGCTAAGTTTTCAATATTGAAGAGGATGTTGAGGGACTAAAGTCACAGGTAGAGGAGTTAAAAGTATATAGAATCCATCTACTCCACCCAAAGAGAGGCAACATCAAGTAGAATAGAAGACAACTATTGCGCATCATGTGTATATGAAGAATTCCTAGGAGAAGTTTTAAGCCATGTATGAGGAGGGATTGAACTTATGGACCAACCTATGTAGAACTATCAAATTCATGATTTTCTCAAAAATTTCAGTTTCTCGATGAAAAGGTACAAAAAAAATCACCAAGTTGTGTGCTTTTCTTGTGGTCGAGAAGACTATCGCTATAAATGAGAATCTACAGTTGGACAAGGAGATCAAACAGATGAGGGACACCTAGCAAGAACTAGCAAGGAAAGTGGAATATTTTTAGGAGAAAGTGCTATAAATTACGAATGAAATTTGTTCTGTACAATAAGAAGTTAAAACCTTCATAGAAGATGGGAAGAAATGGATTTCCAATGCCATGAAAATTAAGATATCGATCAGAATCGTTGTGAATGATACTCAAATGTGTTCTAAGGTTGAAAGTGTGTGAAATGTCATCAAATTATTGAAGGAGATAGTTAAGGAGAAAATCCCATCATTGCAAGTTGACTAAGTGGCTTGGCGTGAGCCACATGTGAGTGTTGGCCACTTGTCTAAACTAGTTTTAGGATAAAACAATTGGATAAATTTTGAAAGAATTTTGAATGTTTTGTTGGAATTTCACACAAGAGTATAAACTAGAAAACAATATAGAGAATGAACACACAAACATATTGCAAAAGGGGAAGTCTACATAATTTTTACAGGGGGGGAATGGGTGAAAATGAATGGTGCACAAACTAGATGAGCCATAGAGGTTAAGTTCGACTATATATTTTGAACCCATTTTGGTTGGGTTTATACTAGCAATGGTACTTTTTCTACCCATGGTAATGCCCATGGTAATTATTTTCCTTGGTATTTCCCATGGCATCAATGTTGGCTTGTGACCACATAATTATGTATAAATAGGTGAACACCAAAGGGATTTGGTTTGGATAATTCTAAGTTGATTTGCTAGTGTTTGGCTCTATTCTACTAGTTAAGTTTTGATTGTTGTTATTTATGTGACCATAATGTTTTATTACTATGATAATTAGGCCAGTGATCTAAGATGGACTGATATTGTAATCTTGCAATATTGTTTTCAAAACCCCTCTTAAACATTAATAAAATATTGTTGAATGTTTTTTCTTAAGGCATAATCACCATCGTAACATACCCTTTAGATACTGGTGTTGTCTGCATTCAATGCCCTGGTGCTTTTATTTAAATTTACAGCATCGATGCTTTTATAATGTTAGTACACCAATGTTATTTTTCCATTAAGTGCACCACTAAAATAACATCTACTAAAAACATGGGTTGCCCAATTTTATTTTGTTTTGATGAAGTTTCATTATCAACTCCGCTAAAACATCCGTTACTGCAAACGAATGTTGTAGCAGAGGGTATTTTGACATTTTTTTCTAAGTTTATAACACCAAAAACATTTGTTATAACCTCTGCTAGAAGTTATTTTTATTGTAGTGTGATTACATCTTGTGTTGTTTATGTCTATTTCGAGTAGTTTGCAGTATAGTTCTATGCATGCTACACACATTGAATAATGGAGGCACCCCTTTAAATTTTTTATCAACTTTTTAGAATTTATTATGAATATATATGACTATATTAGGAATTAAAACTAGATTTAAGTAATGTCGTATGTTTTTACACATTCAATTTTAGTTCGCTTAGCTGTGGCAAAATCCTATTTCATGCAATCCCCATCGATTCATCGTGTGATACATCACCTGCTATGTAGGTGATGTTGAAAGAGCCACTATCAAGAGGAGATTTTTTGGCCACGATTTGCATATAACCTGAGTTGTATATGTCCAAGCACCAATATATACTACATTAATGGTGGATTAAATAGTATAAAAAATTTCACCATTCTTTAATGCAAGTGACCTAGGAATTTATGTAAATAATGATTTTAGTCTAAATACCTAATAGATTATTACAAGGATTATTAGGACTCTCTTCCATGCTGTGATCCAAAACAAAAGCGTTATTGATATATATAAAGTAAAATTAATGCAACTATTGATATATATGGATTACGTGGTCATCAATGATGGAATATAGAAATAAAGGTTTATCCTTGAACTTGATCTTTGGGTTACACCAAAACTCATATGTGGAACCCTTTCAAATTAGGAAATGATACCAAATCATCTCATCGAAATAAATACATGACAAATATAAAGATAGTAGGAAACTCATACGAGAGAGGTGAGGTATTTTTTTATGCTTATTTTAGGGGAAATATGAATAGAGTTGAAGGTAGGTTGTTTGGAATCAATAAAAGATTGTCCTCTTATTCTCAAGTTTGTAGTGGAGCCTTAATGATTTTCTAATTTGGTCAAGCAGAAAATAAGGATAGAATCAATACATTTGATAGAGCTGAAGGCTTAAGGGGGTGATATTATCTTCTTATCCCCAAACATATTAAGTTAAAACGTTCTTAATAGAGTGTTTATTGAACTTAAAAAACATCATACATTCATAGGATTTCCTTTTAGTTTTAAGAAAGACTTGGTAAACATGAAGGAAAGGCTAAAGTTAACTAATACCATCGTAGGAATCATTATGACCCCATAGTAACCCAATATTAGGTGGAGCACCAAGCCATTATCATCATCCATAATTTGTTCACATAGTCCAAAATTCTAGGTTTGCCAAAATACACTACATACAATATGGGTTTCATATGTATAAACCCACTTTTACAACATTTCTAACTAAAATAACTTTAGGAATCACTTTTCCTAAAGTTATTTTCATTTCCTATGCTTAGAAACACATTTTTGGTCATTTCCTCTTGAAATTATCAGAAGAAAAAATAAAAGAAAACAAAGTAAAAACCCTAAAGGTAATGGTTAAATTTGATTTCATCAAATAATTTCATTTAATTGTCATGAGCCTATTAAATACAACTATTTATCTTATAAACTCAATAGGTTTCCTCATTTTTCCATATCTCCCATAGAAAGTAATGAAGTGTTTCCAAAATTTGTTTATATTCCAACTCACCTTTTCTAATTTTTGAGATATTTTATATCACTCACCATCACTCTTAGCCACAAAATATATTATCCAAGCCAATCCACACATTGAGGAAACAATAATAAACCTCCCAAGGAGGAGGCTGAGGAGACCATTCTCTTCAAGGAGATTTCTCACAAGTGTTCGAAAAATTAGTTACATGAGTTCTATGTGAAAAACTTCTATGGATCTTTCATTCTTAGTTTGATTTTTTTTTCATGAGTTCTTTTACTACTATTATGTATTATTCATTATATTATTCTCATGAATAATGCAAATATTGAATAGAAATATAAATCTAAAGTTAGATTTTCTACCTTCATTTATATTATTAGTCCCTGCCATCTGGCATTCGGCAGGGACTATAGTAATCGTTCGGGTGGGATATAGCATTAGTTCTTAGTCGCTGCCGAGGGTTATTCGGTGATTATGCTAAGGTTTGCAAATGCCCTGTGCGCCGATGTGCCCAGATAACCTAAGTTCCATTTCCACCTGAGACTTTGCGATCTTATTTGGCCTCTTCCCGAGGCGGAAGAGGCTCGAGCATAGCTTAAATTGGTTTTACGCCTGCTGCATTATCGCTAACCGTCAACGGTCTAGTTTTAATGTTAACATTAATTCAATTCGTATTATCTGCAGGGGTATGCTAAGGTTTGGTAAGGTTTGGTTCCCTGTTACAAGGTTGTGCATGTTGGCAGCTGGTGCATTCCATGATGCACCATGGTTCAACAGCTCTTATTCCGAGGTACTAGGTGCTGTTTCCTCGGCCCTGCAGAATGGTGAGAGCAATAGTAGTTACAGAGGACAAGCTTTTCAGCACCCACGCAGACCACGAAATCCGCATGTAAGGCCGCTCTGGTTCGAGTTCTGGGGATGGCCACAAGCGAATAGCCACAATACTCACGCTGCTAGATTACATACATCGCTAGATGAAGCCGAAGCGCGACGTTTTTGGATGTTGGTCAGGTGGTACTGAAAACCCTAAGTCGACAAACCCTAAGTACCCGAAGCATGTGGGCGCGATATGCTGTCTGGCTTACACCAATGGTTTCTTGTATTCAGGCTCCTCAGATATGACTGTGAAGGTATGGCGAGTCTCGGACCTCAAGTGCGTCGAAACGATTCAGGCTCATGATGACGTTGTAAACGGCATTGCTGTCGGGCGGGACGGGTTGATCTTCACTGGGTCGGATGACTGCATGGTGAAAATATGGAGAAAAATTTTGGGGCCGTCGTCGCACGTTCTGTTAACAACCCTACACGGGAAAACCAAACACAGGGACTCAAATTTAATCTCAAACTCGCCTGTCAAAGCCCTCGCTCTAAATTCGAATGGGTCTTCTCCATACACAGGATCCTCGACTGCAACTAGATCTGGATCTATACTCGTAGAGCACCTGCAAAATGCGTTGTTCGACCTGCAACTACGGCTCTGTGACGGGTCGGGAGCAGCCGGGACTGAGAGCTGGGTGGCTGATTTTAGTTTCCACTTCTTTATATCCTGCTTGTTAGCATCGCTTAGTTTACTAAGCTAGATCGGTAGATGGCTTATGATTTGGATACTAATACAACTGGGATTCAAAGAAGGATTAACAGACGATCTATGGACTTAGTTGGCTTGGTCCCAGTTTATAGGCATTAAAGAAAGATATAGCTAGTTGGAAAGGGCGCAAGCAGGAAAGAATGCAGTCAAAAGAAGCCTTCCTTAGTCTCAAATAGGGCTTAGCCTCAATGGCAGACCAACTACTAAATGCGGAATGACGGTTGTGAGCCGGTCCTTATGGAATTCCTAGGCGTGAAGGTGGACAAGGTGGCGGGAAGCCTCTTTATATGGCGTAGCCCTTCGAGTGAAGCATTCGATTATGCGTGCTGGCCGCTCATCCTTAAAGGCCGGGTTGAGAAGGAAGACTTAGAGCGGATGGATAGAAGGCCTTTCCTCTGAAAATGGCAATGCTTCATCGGAACTCTTGGAGGAGTTGGGTATACTACATTACTTCTTCAGGAGCAAGGTGGGCATTGATGAATATCGGGCGTAGTTCATCGTCTGTGCCCAAATTGATCTGCTTGACTTCGTCTTCCGTGGGAGGAGCTCTAGCTTGGCGTTATAAGAAATTCGGAAGGTATTTTCATTTTTCTTGTGGAAGGTGAAGGATGCTCCAAGGCCTTCCCAGCAGTGGATATGATTTGATGGGGGTTAAGGTAATTCAGGCGATATCCTCAACATCTGTTGGGCCATCAGCTAAGCTGATTTGACGGGGGTTAAGGTAATTCAGGCCATATCCTCACCATCTGTTGGGCCATCACCTAAGCTGATTTGATGGGGGTTAAGGTGATTCAGGCGATATCCTCAACATCTGTTGCGTCATCACCTAAGCTGATTTGATGGGGGTTAAGGTAATTTAGGCCATTTGTACCTGTCTTGTGTACACATTTCATTCCAGCTGACATTATGCATGTAGCGTCCGCTACGTGTAACGTAATTTTGTTGTTATATAATAAGCTTATAGATGATTTCGTGGTTACTTCGCGTCGGCTTGTTATTTCGCTTCGGGTCCACTACACTGGTTTATTTCAGGTACTATTTATGTTTTCGCTCTGCTACATTGTATTTGTATTCAAATTACCTCTTTTGTATTATCCTTCATGTAATGTATGCATTTTTATAATAATAGATTGTTGCTGATATCTAGACTCATATATTTGCATAAAATACAGAGTAGTGATCTGTTATCCAGTGATCATAGAATATGCTAGCATGCCACAGGAAGATTTAGTTCTTGAATTTCTGGTCATTCTATACTATCTAGTTGAGGTTTTATGCTTTTCTTCTTTGAATTTAATTTTAAGCATTAGCTTGCTTAACAATCCATTATGGAATGTTTTTGCTGCTTTTATGTGAGGCTAGGGCACTCCTTTACATAGTTTGCTGCCTCCCATGCTTCTACTATAAAATTAGCAGAGCAGTCAAAAATCAACAGAGAAAATAACAGGATCAGCCATTTCCCAGACATGCGTGCACAGGTTTTATATTCATCCACAAAAATAGCAGCAATGCAAGTTTGTATCTTAAATGATAATATTTCCATGTATGGGAACCTCCATTGGCAATAGAGTTGGCCTTCTCGTGTCTTCAACAAACTCTGATTTAAGTCTGTGATGAGGCAGACTCTAAACCAGCCCTCAAATGCCATGAAATAGGCCTCGGCCTACTCTCCTTCAGCTGTAGTTTGCTTCAGCTTCCAACATTAGCCTTCTTGATGGACATATCTAGACTCAGCTCCTTCTAGAACAGACTTCCCTATCTGTAGTCATCCTTCAAGGCCTGTGGCTCTCCATGAGTAGCAGCAACCCGTCTATCTTTACCAGGGTTAGCCATTTTCTCGTTAGAGATTAGTCAGCATCCTCATATTGAAAATTCATGGGTTCGAATACTAAAGCTTATTTATGTCTATAGTCACAGAGGCATGATACATTTTGTTAGCAAGAGGGAATTCTTCTTGTCACAACCAGTGTTAATGAAAATAGCCAAATCAGATTCTGATTTGGAATTTCCCTCAGAACCAGGGTCATACTGGTGCGCCCTCCTACCTGAGTAACTGAAAATATGCAATAAAATAGGAGAGAAAGGCCTTTGCAAAGTTTGAATATGCATATAGCATCAAAGGCTTTTTCCTCCTACTTTATTGCATATTTTCAGTTACTTAGGGATGACAGCGCACCAGTATGCTATTTTATTGCATATTTTCAGTTAGTTAGGGATGATGGCACACCAGTATGACCCTGGTTTTGAGGGAAATTCCAAATCAGAACTGATGGCCAAACTGCTCTATCCAGCTAGTTTGGGATGGAACTTGCCTATCAGTCCAGACACTCTCTCTCTCTCACAGATATATATATATATATATATATATATATATATATATATATATATATATATATATATATATATATGTGCATATCTATGTATTTTTTATTAGGCTAGTTTTCCAGCTGGTTGTGGTCCAGTCCCAGTCTAGGCATTAGCCAGTTCCAGTTCCGGTTCTGACCAATATAGCACTCCTTTGCATAGTTTGCTGCCTCCCATGCTTCTACTATAAGATTAGCAGAGCAGTCAAAAATCAACGCAGCAAATAACAGGATCAGCCATTCATAATTTAGCTCCATGAACTATAACATGCATTGGCATTTCCCAGACATCCGTGCACAGGTTTTATATTCATCCACAGAAATAGCAGCAACGCAAGTTTGTATCTTAAATGATAATATTTTCATGTATGGGAACCTCCATTGGCAATAGAGTTGGCCTTCTCATGTCTTCAACAAACTTTGATTTAAGTCTGTGATGAGGCAGACTCTAAACCAGCCCTCAAATGCCATGAAATAGGCCTCGGCCTACTCTCCTTCAGTTGTGGGTTGCTTCAGCTTCCAACATTAGTCTTCTTGATGGACATATCTAGACTCAGCTCCTTCTAGAACGGACTTTCCTATCTGTAGTCATCCTTCAAGGCCTGTGGCTCTCCATGAGCAGAATTCAGCTCTCTAGGGCTCTTGTGGGTGTGATCTATCTCCTACAGGCAAAACGTGTACCCTACTCTTTACCTCAATCCAACTGCATCCAAGTTCCTTCTCTATACCTCTGTCTTTCATTGCTTTCCTCAACTTTGGTAGGCACCAAGTAAGGCTCCCCAAACAGTAACATTAGGTTTAAATGGCATTTTTTTTATAAAATCATATGCCTCATCCAAACAACCAGCACGGCCAAGGAGATCAACCATACAGGCATAATGCCCTGTTCTTGGTGGGATACACTGATCTCGAGTCATGGTATTGAAATAATGCCAACCTTCATTCACTGGACCTGAATGGCTGCAAGCAGTCAGAACAGGCAAGAAGGTTACATCGTGACGCTTCAAGCCCGATTGCTTCGTTTCTTCAAAGAGTTGGAGAAACCACATTCGTTTCGCTCATTATCTTGTATACAAGGAGCGCATTGTCGAGGCTTCCACACTTAGAATACATGTCAGTGAGGCCATTAGCCAGTTCCAGTTCTGGTTTTGACCATATTGTTCACAAGAGGCTTGTAAATGCCAAATACAGCATCGCGGAAGCAATAGAATCATATCAACTCCTGAATCCCTTCCACCAAGTCAACATAAACTATGATATATAGTTCCAAAATTCACAAATGAATTCCAAAAGAATTTGCACTTACCATTGAAATGATAAAATCAAATGAAATGCCAATATCTCGCCCAACAATTGGAGACAACAAACAATTGCTAAATGCACTCTCCAAAAGTGCCAGCATTTTGTCTATTAGAATCAATGACTCGAGGGAATGCTAATAGAAAACGGTGCATGGATCAAAACCTAGAACACAGATCAACCTGTGAATGATGTCTAAAACTGGAATGACCAAAATAATTGCATAACAGTTTCTGATTATGTCATTAATATAAAGTTTGTTTGAGGCAAATACCCAGCTTCTTTCATCTGCCCAGCTAACTTTTGCAACATGGCATAGATCTCTTGTATTTGTGGGTGTGATCTATCTCCTACAGGGAAAACATGTACCCTGCTCTTTACCTCAATCCAACTGCAGTGTTCTGCTGCAACATTTCCTATCTCCATATTGCCATGGGCTTGGCAGGCACCAAGTAAGGCTCCCCAAACAGTAACATTAGGTTTAAATGGCATTTTTTTTATAAAATCATATGCCTCATCCAAACAACCAGCACGGCCAAGGAGATCAACCATACAGGCGTAATTCCCTATTCTTGGTGGGATACACTCATCTCGAGTCATGGTATTGAAATAATGCCAACCTTCATTCGCTAGACTTGAATGGCTGCAAGTAGTCAGAACAGCCAAGAAGGTGACATTGTCAGGCTTCAGGGAAACATAACATGTAATCTCTTTTGAGACATTGCTGTCATTTACTACAAATTTCAAATGCTGACTTTTGATATTGTAGCAGGCATAACACGTACCCTCCTTATAGCATTGGTGTCATGCGATTTTCACTTAAGAAACAAGCGTGACCAACCACTAAACTACACCATCTTCAGCTGCAAATAGCAATGTGATGCCCATAAATAGAAGGGTGCCCATCCTTACGGAAATTTGTCAATCTTGTAACATTTAAAATAGTAACAGGAGTATGCATTTGCTGGACCAGAGTTCCATTCACCTCCCCCTGTATTTAAGATAGCCGTCTTACAATATCTTTTCTGAAGTTTATTCATTTATTTAGGCAACAATATAAGGAACGTAATGGAAAACACAAAGCAAGATTGGAATCTAATACTCACCTGAAATGGGCGGCTGAGTAGCCACGATAGAAAACACGGGTTCTTGCAGGATTCACATTTTCATCAATGCATTTCCCCCATGTTGTCATTGCCCGCCTGAAAGTTGTGAGCACATCTAATTTTTCATGCACTTCATCTCCTTCTTGAAAGTAGTCTTTCCTATTATAGTTTAATCCCATTCCAAAAATTTACCACCAAATGAAACCTTGAATTAAAAGTTTGACCTAAGATCCTGATATATAATCCAGGTTTTAATGAATGAAAATTTCTTTGAAACGAAAAAAATGTTACAGAGCAATATTCATTAAAGTGCCTCACCCCTTTGATGTCTCCCATGTGCCCACCAATGCCCTCCTTCATTCACTAGACCTGAATGGCTGCAAGCAGTTAGAACAGGCAAGAAGGTTACATCATGAGGCTTCAAGCCCGATTGCTTCGTTTCTTCAAAGAGTTGGAGAAACCACATCCGTTTCGCTCATTATCTTGTATACAAGGAGCGCATTGTCGAGGCTTCCACACTTAGAATACATGTCAGTGAGGCCATTAGCCAGTTCCAGTTCCGGTTCTGACCATATTGGTCACAAGAGGCTTGTAAATGCCAAATACAGCATCGCGGAAGCAATAGAATCATATCAACTCTTGAATCCCTTCCACCAAGTCAACATAAACTATGATATATAGTTCCAAATTTCACAAATGAATTCCAAAAGAATTTGCACTTACCATTGAAATGATAAAATCAAATGAAATGCCAATATCTCGCCCGACAATTGGAGACAGCAAACAATTGCTAAATGCACTCTCCAAAAGTGCCAGCATTTTGTCTATTAGAATCAATGACTCGAGGCAATGCTAATAGAAAATGGTGCATGGATCAAAACCTAGAACACAGATCAACCTGTGAATGATGTTTAAAACTGGAATGACCAAAATAATTGCATAACAGTTTCTGATTATGTCACTGCAAGCATTACAGCTCTTGACCATTGTCTAAGGTTGTATGGTGATATTCACATCCCCCATGGCAAGCATCTTACCAATGGTGTAACATTGTATGTAATTCTAGTGTTCTTCTATATCATTTAATATAAAGTTTGTTTGAGGCAAATACCCAACTTCTTTCATCTGCCCAGCTAACTTTTGCAACATGGCATAAATCTCTTGTATTTGTGGGTGTGATCTATCTGCTATAGGGAAAACGTGTACCCTGCTCTTTACCTCAATCCAATTGCAGTGTTCTGCTGCAACTTTTCCTATCTCCATATTGCCATGGGCTTGGCAGGCACCAAGTAAGGCTCCCCAAACAGTAACATTAGGTTTAAATGGCATTTTTTTTATAAAATCATATGCCTCATCCAAACAACCAGCACGGCCAAGGAGATCAACCATACAGGTGTAATGACCTGTTCTTGGTGGGATACATTGATCTCGAGTCATGGTATTGAAATAATGCCAACCTTCATTCAATAGACTTGAATGGCTGCAAGCAGTCAGAACAGCCAAGAAGGTGACATCGTCAGGCTTCAAGCGCGATTGCTTCATTTCTTCAAAGAGTTGGAGAAACCACATCCCTTTCGCTCATTATGTTGTATACAAGGAGCGCATTATCGAGGCTTCCACACTTAGAATACATGTTAGTGAGGCCATTCCCTAAAACTAAATGCAACTTAAACCCATTTAAAACCATATGGGCATGGATCTGCTTGCCTTGCTCTATGTCCCCTACGCCAGCACATGCCTTTAAGGCAGTACGAAATTTGACCTTGTTTGGCTTGATGCCAAACCAAGGCATTCTACAAAAGAGTTCCATGGCTTCCTTACAATTCCCTTGCTTCACATAACCTGCAATAATGGCAGTCCAGGACACTAAATCTCTAAGAGACATTTCATCAAATACTCGACGTGCATCCTTGATACATTTGCATTTTGCATACATGTCAATAAGAGCAGTCATGAGAACAACATTAAACCCAAACCCACTTTTGATAGTATAGGCATGGACTTGCTTCCCAAGTTCTAGTGCTACTAAGCTAGCACACACCTTGAGAACACTTCCAAGAGAAAACTCATCCGGTGTCATGCTTGTCTCTCCCATTTGCCCAAAAAGACTTATAACTTGCTCATCCATGCCACGACGAGAGCATTCTGCAAGCAGAACATTCCATGAGGCGGAATTTCGTTTGGGCATTTTGTCAAACACTTGGCGTGCATCCTCCAGATTTCCAGACTTCGCATAAAAAATGATAAGTTTTGTGCTCAGAAAAACGTCTGGTTAAAATGCATCTTGGCTCATGCGAGCATGCAATCCCTTTCCCTCTGCAACCTTTTTCTCATAAATGCAGTCCTGCAATAGGCAACAATAGTTATAGGAATCTGTCCAACTCCC